>CM029676.1:10830805-11430805 GCA_017311315.1 Dendrocalamus latiflorus
GCATGCAACCGGACTCCCACTTCCCTCGTGTAGCCAACACGGGGAAGAGCTTCGTGCATTGCATCCGCAACACGAAGTTGATGCTCCCGAAGTTCGACAGCGCCCCTCCTTCGACCTTCTTCGGCTGGCAGCGTACATCGTGCAGAATGGCGAATAGGCTCGCGCTGGGACGGACACCTTCTGTTTGCACCGCCCAAGTGTAAACAGCAAGGCGAATTATCACATTTGGGGTCAGTTGCGCCAACTCCAACCCGTAAGCCCGCAGGACCTTGCCGACAAAGAACGTCGAAGGCATTCAGAGCCTGGCATCAAAAAACACAACGAAGACAATCGCCTCTGTTTTTGTCGGGTGCGGCTCCGTCTCGTCGGGGCCGAGTAGGCGGGCCCCTGCACGCTCCTCCAGTTTTTTCTCCCGGAGAAGGGTCTGGATCATCTCCTCGGTAACGCGACTTCGCCCCAACACACGGGAGCAGTGGCCTCTCGACTTCTTCATGGCATCCCACCACTTGTTGACCTACGGCGGATCGCGAAGCACCAAAGCGTATTCTGCCGGCGGCGACGACGAATAGCGCTGGCTCGACAAGGCGCTCCCACTGAGCCGGCGAGCGGGGTCTTCGCGGTAAGCCATCCTCCTCTGAGGTGAAGAAGCAGGAGCAAGGGCATATTGCGCAAAAGAACGAGGAAGGAGAAAGCAAAGCAACGGCAAGCGAGCAGCCAAGAGGAGCATTCGAATGCCGGTGGTGACACCTCATAAAGCCCCCTCACCTACCCCACGATCAAAAATGCAACCGGCGGGAGCCCAGCGGTTCAGCTCCCCACAATTAGGAAGCGTAACCATTAATAGCTGGGGGCACGCAGTGGCAGGTGGCCGGACAGCGCACGACGCACCAATAGCATCCCACCACGCGTCTCGCTTCTCTTGGGAAGGGGCGCGTGACCATGGTCGTGCGACCACTGGCAGCCCACGACACGCCAATCGCGTCCCGCCACGTGTACCTTCCCCATCGAGATAGTGTGTACGGCTGCAGCAGCCCACCCCTGACAATTTAGGGGTCGGTACGATTCTCGCCGTCATTAAGGCGAAATCTCCGGACCACGAAGCTGTCGGGCCATGTCGACGCTAGACCAGGCGGAGCCCCCTCTCGCCACTCGACTTCGCGGTGCTACGCGTGGGAGCCTCGCCTACCTCGCGCCCAGGAGTGTCTGCGGCCTGAGCCTGTCTCCGCCTTGACTTCGACTCCGCTGGCATCTTCGACTACGCCAGCAACTTCGACTCTGCCGGCATCTTCGACTTCGCCGGCATCTTAGACTCTGCCGGCATCTTCGACCCCGCCGGCACCTCTGACCCCACAGCTAAACGGGTCCAAGGCCGAAAACACCTTCGACAGCAGGTTTGGCCCCATATCCTCAGTACGACAGCATGCTGTACTGGCAAGGAACGGTCCTGTCCAAGATCATTGAAGGTCACAGGCCGCAGGGACGGAGGGGGCCAAATGGCTCGGCAATATGGCTTCGGTCCGTGAAGCCCTTCACCATGAGAGGCTCCTATTATAGGGGTGGCCCCCACCTAAGCCCAGCCGGCCTGTTAGAAGGCTGTAAGTCCCAAAGTGGGACATGTATAATGGCATAAATCCCCCTGAGAGGGATACTAAAATGTAAGGGTACCACTGTAAAAACACTCCCCATGTGAATATATATAAGACACAGGCCATGGGGGAAACCCTAAGCATTGCTCACTTAACTCTCCACTACCACATCACTCTCTCTATGTTTGGTCTGTAACCACAACATCTACAATCGGCGATATTCAAAGCATCTCATTCGTTTTGGGGGCAAGAAAATTACATAATAATCCTAAAAATTAAAAAACTTAGAAATTCTCACATTAATCAAAAGAAGAAGAGAATGATCTCTTCCACTTATTTTGGTAGGGCCAGATTATAACAGTACATATTAATCGTATATAGATTTAGTTATATAGTAAATACAATTATATTTCAATTATAGAAAGTAGAGTTTTATATCAAAGACGACTATATGATAATATATAGAAGCACAATGAAATATGGGAGGCGGTGCGAGGCAAGTTAAAAAAGCTTGTGGATCGTGAGCACTCTCCATACCACCCTTGTCTGCGGCTGCGTGGTGACTGCTCGACTAGCTCATTATGTTTCCAGTCTGCGGAGAGTTGGGCCAAAGTTGTCAATACTGTATCGGAGGTCATACCGGTTTGGTTCTTGGAATTGTACGTTCCGCTACCAACCCATACTGATGTACCGTATCGGATTTAATATAATCATACGAGTATATATTTATAAGTATGTATTTGTTTAATTATATGCACATCAGATGTCACTTGCAATATTACTTAAAATCCATAATAGTATTATCAAATATAACATATAGTTCAATAGATAATATTATTAATTCCGCGGGTACTGGCCGGTATTTAACTAGTATCAAAGCCGGTATAACCGGTAGTTGGGCTGGTATGATATTAGATATCGGTTTAGGTGGTGGTATGGAACGTATCAGCTAGTACGGCCGGTACGGATACTGAAATGGTGTTTACAAGATTGAGTTGGGCTGATCCTTATGTATAACGCATCATATTTTCAGCCTGTCAGGCTGTCACACAGGAACTAGCCCCTGGGTGCAATTGCAAAGAAATGCGCTTTATTCCTGTAAATATGACCTAGCAGAAATGAGGACGCCCTTACTGTGTGTTAGACCAACCAAGTCGCTCATGCCTTCGTCAATCAACAGGCGACAAGTTGCATATACACGAACTCTACGGCTCTAGCATACATACCAGAGTACAGAGAGTCAGAGATCGCAGGCAGTATGCTAGCAAGTAGACCAGTTGTACAGTACCTAAATCTGTGGTTTTTGGCTTGCACGGTATAAAAATATTCTGATTTGTCAAAGATACAGTACTTTATATTGCAGAGTTAGGTTGCTTACGCATACACTACACATTGCAGACTTGCAGATCTTGTCAATTAGTAGCTGCCTCGCTGGTTCGCTGATCCCAATCTCCGCATGCATCGGGTTCTTAATTTTACTTCTAGTCTGCGTGGTTTGAGTCGACGCCGCTTGCTACACCGATATGCATATATGTCATAGTCTATTACGAAAACATCGAGGTCCCCTCTGCAATGTCAACTAGCTAAGATTGTGCTGTTGATCAGTGCATGCTTGTACGTTGATTTTGATACTTGCATGCAATTAAGAGTTAATCTAGCTGGGTCGTCGTTTACTTTGCTATTATCGAGCGTGGTAGTTGATCATTGTTTCGTCTGTTCAATTGTCAGTTGCACCAACGATCTAGCGATCGGGCTCTTTTGGTATCGCGGCCGGCCTCGCCAATTGTTCATGCATAGCGGTGGATCGTGCTATAGTCAAATGCATGCATGTACAAATCGAAAGAGCGAACTCCTTAGTGGATGCTCCAATCAAGACCCTAATCGACCCCATTAAGTCACACACTAGCCATCTCAACTCATCGCTATAACGAAAGATCAAGCCATATATATTAAGGGCATGTTTATATTAACATTTTGCTTTGGTTTTTGACTTTAGGTTATAAATAGTAACAGTTTATAGAGAAACTTATAAGAGAGAGATACTCGTGTAAAATTTTGGTCGATATAAATGAAGTCACTATAGTGTGTACTACAATCAACCAGTAGATCTTATCTTGAAAAGATATTCCGTTTGAAAATTAGATACTGTAGAAAAGATATTTACTATATAAAAGCAACATTTAGAAGACAATACGAATATGGCGTAAGTTGTGTGTACCAATCACAATACCCTACTTATAATTTTGATGATCTATATTCATGGTTGATTGGAACGAAGCGTAGCAACAGACTGACCATCGTGTTAGAAGTTCCAAATGCGTGCGGTCAGAATTGAAGAACTTCGACGAGAGAGAATAGATTCTATGCTATTAGGGAGTAGTCAGTTTGACAAACTGCTATCGGTGAAAGGTCTAACTATTGTATGCCACTAACTTTAAGATTAGTTCCACTATATACCACTGCCGTTAGTTGACCGTTACCATTATCTTTTGAAAAAAAAGACTAAAATGCTTCTCCAAAAGACCGAAGGCCCGTTTTATTTAAAATTACAAACAACCTTCAAAAATTATGAAACTTGACATGAGTGTTATTCAATATGTCAGTCAGCTATGAATTTTTTTTCAAAGAACAGTTCAAAGAAAATTTTTAGATTTTTAATTTAAATGCTAATAAAGGCCACTATTTACAAACAGAAACTAAATGAGGTCTAAAAATTCTGAAAAATTCTCACATACTCTTAAGGTGTCACATAGATCCCAAAAATATTATTTTCCGTTTTACTACAGTGAATTTATCCCAGTTTAAAAAATTGCTCAAATAGGCTGATTTTGTATTTGAATTTCAAAATGGAACAATGTTGGAAGATTCAGTTCACAAAAATTTATATTTGAGTTGTACACTACCATAATGATCCACCAAAAAATTAGTACTTTTTGGTAAGCCATTTTGCCATATGTTTAATTTTTATCATAGGGACACATTTGAACTGAGGGCAAAATCGTCATTTTTCAGGAGCAAACGTACCCTAACTGATAGCAATGGCATATAATAGAATTTCGGTTGAACCGAGTGACATACATAGTTAGGCCCTTCACCGATGATAGTTTGTCAAATTGACCACTCCCTAGTGACATAGAATCTGTTATCTCTACAAAAAAATGTTCTTACTTTTCTGTACTATTTAAAAGAACTTATTGGTGACGATGCGTCTTTAATCCCAACCCCACCCGAGCCAGATGTGTCAAGTTCCACACCCCAACTCCCCATTCCACCTCTCTAAAAAATCTCTAACAAAACATAGATAAATAAATCTATCAACAAACAAATACTCTCTCTAAAAATTCGCTAACAAAAAAAAAAAGGAAAGCTCCATTCCACCTCGCTAGAAGAGCAGCATCCAAATTAAGAACAAAGGAGAAAAAAAAGTGAAACAACACAAATGGTAATCTCTTCATTACTACTTGTTTGATTGTCTAAGTCAGCAAGCTCCATTAATTACTCTAGCTTTTTAAACCCTCCACTTGTTCTCTTACAGAAGTTGGCTAGTTGGAGTACTTCACACCACCAACGTGATGTCAATGGGCCTATGTCCTTGCTTAATCGAGCTTGGCGTAATGCTAAATCCTAACGAAATACTTAACCCAATCTTACGCTTGTTCCTAGGATCCTATCCAATGCCATGGCCACGAAGCACTTACACGAGCACATGGACATATGAGCTAATTAACGTTCTGAGAAGATAGCGCTAACTAACTAGGTAGCTAGCTAGAAGAGCAGCATCCAAATTAAGAACAAAGGAAAAAAATAGTGAAACAACACAAGTGGTAATCTCTTCATTAAGTCAACATGCTCCATTAATTACTCTAGCTTTTTAAACCCTCCACTTGTTCTCCTACAGAAGTTGGCTAGTTGGAGTATTTCACACCACCAACGCAACGCGCTAACAGGATAAATAATCAATCATTGCATGGCCTCTAGCACTATAAATACCCCTGCAATCTTCGGCATAGCACTCATCTCATCTTACGCTAAGCTCACAAAAATGGCAGGCACTAAACTTGCGGCTCTTGGGTTCATTGTCCTCTTGAGCATTGGATTAGCCAATGCCGCAAGGGTGGCTAGATACTCGAGTGCTGAAGGAACTGGCACAGGAGGAGGAGGTGGTGGTGGGTATGTGAATGGCGGTGGCTCAGGGTCCGGGAGTGGCACTGGGTCTGGTCAGAGCGGTGCAAATGGTGCTCATGCAAGTGGTGGAGGTGGAGGCGGAGGTGGTGGTAGTAGCCAATACGGTGGAGCTGGATATGGCGGCGGATCAGGCTCGGGCTCAGGCTCTAGTCAATATAGCCAAGGAATATATCCTGGTTTTGGTGGATCTTCTAGCGCTGGTGGTAATGGTGGCGGTGGCGGCGGAGGACAAGCTGGAGGTTATTATGGATCTAGCGGCCGTGGGTATGGTAGTGGAACTGGCTCCGGCTCTAGCTCGGCTAATAACTACTGGTATGGACCAAGTGTTGCAAATGCAAATGCTAATGGCAATGGTGATGGCAAAGGCTATGGACAAAATGGTGGGAGCGGTGGTGGCCAAGGTGGTGGATCTGGCTATGGTGATGCACAACCCTAAACTTTCTAGTGATTCGAAGATGCAGCCCAACCTATGTGTTTCACGTTGATGTCATAGAATTTGTTTTCTTTATTTTGTTCCGTTTTCATTAGTTATATACAAATAAAGGGCTCCATGCTGTAGTAAATGTAGTGACGTATTGTGCAACTAATGAGGCCATAGACTATCACTGTGGTCGTCTAGTGTGTAATATGTCATTTGGTCACCATATATGTCTGAATGCATCTCTTGAATCTAAATTCTTATGTGTGCACGTTAGTCGTTCAATACCTAAAGGATCACATGCAGGCTGCGGCTGTGTTATTGCTACAAATACTAGTTGACAATTTAAACAAATACTTCCAAGACAAATTACTCGATCGATGAAATTTAGATGGGCTGTTTCACTTAGGGAAGGTGCCTTGTTTGCGTGCTGTATAGTAGCTCGTGTAATTAGTCGTACTTTGCACTTCAGGACTGGTGCTTCAAATTAACATGGCGCAATTCCTGGCAAGTAGGTCACTTGATTGATCAAACAATATATCCCGTGATCAATATCAAGCAGTGGGAGCCAGAATTTCTCAAAGCCTTGGGCTCAAAACTGAAGAGCTATAAGTCTATAACTAACATCAAATACTATCAGCACTGACACTACTACAGAAAGCCTCATAGTAGACGCCTCATCACAGACGGTTTTTCATTAAAAACCGTCTGTGATATCGGATAATCACAGACGGTTTTTAATGAAAAACCGTCTGTGATATCGGATAATCACAGACGGTTCGAAGACCGTCTGTGATAACTTGGATTATCACTGACCCATAATTTCAGACGGTTCAGAAAACCGTCTGTGATGACGTTTCTGAACCGTCTGTAATGTGGATTTCTGTAGTAGTGTGAGGTATAACAAAAGTACAACACAAATGCATAATCGAAATAAAATTTGAATTCCATGTTGAATGGTACAACAAAATAGATAAAATAGCCAAAAAAGAATGTAACATACCACCAGCACGAGGGAATTTTTGCTTAATTAACAAAGATTTGGTTCATTTGAGCCTATCGTATCTTCATCAACAATAGTACGAGAACCTGAGCCACTATCACTCTTTAATTGGTTTCCGACGTCAGGATCGGCAACAATGTCATCCGGATTAAACACAACAGGAGGATTGTTTTGGGGGGAATGGAGTGAATCAGTGAAGGGGCGAAGGTGGCTGAGAGTCTAGGGACTGGGGAGGTCAGGAGACTGAAGGGGCGAACGCAACTAGGGTAGGCCGCCGCCGCTCTGCTCTATTGGGCCGGTCCGTTAGGCTAGCTGGAATAGTCTCGGGTCGGCCAATAAAAGTCGTGTCTGTCCACTGTATGTTATTTTTGGTATATTTATTAAAATTTTCACTAATATTTTCTCTAGGCCTCAGGCCGTTGCCCGCCCCTGATATCAAGCACGCCTTCCACAAAACATGGCATGTTCACTTTTTTTGGGCTGGCGTAGTCCAGTCCTAGTCAGAACAAAGTCTGTAGCGTTGTGTGTTAGCTAGATTTGTCTTGCGGAGTATGTACAACGTTATGGCTGAAAACAGATGTATACGCATGCGAATCGAATATTAGTCAAACTATATTCATATCCATGTTTTAAAGTCGAGTGTGAGAATACAAATTATATATCTTCAGATGTGTATACAAATTAGATAAAAATCAAGTACAAATTCAATGCGAAATTTTTCTATGTAGTTGGACTCACATATGCTTAACTTTTACAGCAATAAAATAACAATATTATATTCTCACAATGAACCATTGCAATAAGTATGTTGAGTTCAAATCTAGAGACTGGTCACCCCAGGCTGGGCCAAGTTTCTTGGCCTTTATGTTTAGAATTTGCTCTGTTCTTCCTCTCAAAAAAGAATTTGCTCTGTTTTTTGATAATTGTTGCACCTTCACTTTTGCTATTGGCTGACTGCCTTAGGCTGGCGATGCATCTAAACCGAGGGTCCGAGGGCAATGGCATGATGTTACGTGTGTGTATGTAGAATATATGTTCACCAAGGATTAATAGACTGGTTCCATAAAAAAACATCGACCGGTTCCGGTTAGCTACCAGTGGCTTTACTGTTTTTTCAGGGATCGCTAATTATCAGGCAACTGAATTTCACCGAATCTCTGTCAACTTTCTCACCTTCAGATCGGTGTAGAGATTTGTGCTTAGAGGTCATCTTCTACTTCTCTAGCCAGCGTTAGTGAATTAAGGTTAGGATTCACCGGTTAAGGTTTGGGTTCATAGGAGCCTTGAGCTTTAGATGGAGGAGGTGGCAGCGGTGTCTCGGCGGTAGCGTTGCACTACAAAAACTATGACTATCACTTACAAGACCACCAACCAGAAAGATTTACGACTATCGATCAGTAAAACTTACGACTATAGACCAGTAATGCTTACGACTAACGACTAGTAGAAGTTACGACTACCAACCAGTAAGATTTATGACCATGAAAAGAAATACTGTAGCTTATGATCATCAATCCAGTAAGGTCATTTTGTGGTGATCGAATTACCGTGGTCATAGTCGTATATAGTCAAAGCTAGACGTGGTCGAAGTCGAATGTGGTCATAAACCCGATCAACAACGGTCATAGATCTGTGGTCGAGGCATGCCGTAGTCATACAGTCGTGAACGAAATCTGCATGGTTGAGCTCGGGCATGGTCATAAAGGCTTGCGATCTTCCGGAGCCATTCGAAAGTGGCAAAAACCCCACTCAAAAGCCTCAAAACCACTCGAAGGAAAATCTTGTAACCGCTATCGACTGAAACTTCCAGAAACACAAATTCCAAAATAAACCAAATGTCAATTATTCATCATTTGTTTTTCACGACCATCCACATGATCTAACAATATCATAGATCTCTTTTCTGCTTAAATGCCTTAGAGTTGAACTATTCTCGTTCTCTCCGTCGAATTATTTCTTGGCCTAACAATATCATAGATCTCTTTTCTGCTTAAATGGTTTTCACAATGAACCATTGCAATAAGTATGTTGAGTTGAGCTCTAGAGACTGGTCATCCCAGGTTGGGCCAAGTTTCTTGGCCTTTATGTTTAGAATTTGCTCTGTTCTTCCTCTCAAAAAAGAATTTTCTCTGTTTTTCGATAATTGTTGCATCTTCACTTTGGCTGACTGCCTTAGGCTGGCGATGCATCTAAACCGACGGTCCGAGGGCAATGGCATGATGTTAGGTTTGTGTATGTAGTATATATGTATACGAAGCATTAATAAACCGGTTACATCAAAAAGCATCGACCGGTTCCGGTTAGCTACCAGTGGCTTTACTGTTTTTTTCAAGGATCGCTAATTATCAGGCAACTGAATTTCACTGAATCTCATTAAACTTTCTCACCTTCGGATCGGCGTAGAGATTCGTGTTTAGGAGGTCATCTTCTACTTCTCTAGCCAGCGGCAGTGAATTACGGTTAGGATTTACTGCTTAGAGTTTAGGTTCATAGGAGCCCTGAGCTTTAGAGGGAGGAGGGTGGCAGCGGTGGCTCGCCGGCGGTAGTGTTGCCTCGGCCACAAGACAGAGGTGGGTGGGTGGTGGTGAGCGGTTCATGTAAGATTGATGACGGTAATCAGAGAGGTAAATGCGTAGCATCCTATACAATTTAGTTATTGACTTCTCCATGCCATTCATATAAAAGTTTAAAATGGAAAGTTTAAAATGACTATCTCAAAACATAGAGGGAGTGACTAAAGAATCACATTAGCAAGCAACTCTTGGTTAAGGGAAAACCAAGCTCTTTTAAACTCTCAATGTAACCAATCATTTTGATTAGATGAGGGCTGACCAGACTTCCTTGAGTTAGCCTGCATGCAAACAATGATTTAGAGGTGTTATTTCTTTAGCTCTTGTTTGGTTCTCAAACATACCCTTAAGACCCACAATCATATTGGAGGCATTTGTGTTCTCATATTGCTTCTGAAGGTCAGAGTTCATAGTGGTAAACATGAGATAGAGTCATTGTAATGTTTCTCATAATCATTTTTTTAGCACGAGTAGCATTTTTAGCTGGTTTATCATGATATGAAACATCTAGAATAAAATTTGTTCCACTTAGTTTTTATATATCAATAATAGATCACAAGTTAAAATTGGGTGCAAAGGAAGTAGGTTGTGGCATGATCTATAACATTATATATATATATTATATATATATATATATATATATATATATATATATATATATATATATATATATATATATATATATATATATATATATATATATATATATATGCGCATAATTTCAACACTATAATGTATCTACTAAACTATTAATCTCTAATAGCTAGTAATGAATTGCATATAAGAATATCAAGCATCACAAATTGACACACATACCATTATACAATAATATATAACCCATGGCTATAATTCAACATGACACGCAGGCCATGAAAAACTCATGCATGTATCAATGCACAGTGGGCCATACTATTCACATTAATCCTTGCAAAAAAAACAAGGTATGCATAGAATCAAATTCTATCGAGTGTTATGAACACATAAAACTATATAACGCACCAGTGGTTACCAGCACACGGCCTCGGTAGTCGGTTAGTGGGCGGGGTTCGAAGGGGCAATGCCCTTGAATTTTTTTGGGACATGTATCCTACTCATGAAATCGCCCTTGAAAATTCTATCAGATTAATCATATTAACCGAATTTCGAACCAATCTGATCGGCCCAATTTTTCATTGATTAATCACACTGGTCGGTCATAGTGACAAAGTTGACCAGTTGGCCTTATATGGTTGCGCATCATAGCTTACCCCGATGGTGGAATCCTGACCAGTAAGGGTAACAATGAATAGGCACAACTTAAGCTGATTAATCTCTTGCAAACCCATGTTTGAACACCATAGTCGATTGATCTCATCAACAAGCGTCCAGACCAGACCATCCATATGAACCGATCTAGGTTACCATCAGAACAACAATAGATCTAATCTATTACTACTGCATATCCACTATATGCAACCAATTCGGATCTAAAACTATGCAAGATGGCTATGATACCATTGTTGGGATACAGGTAGGCTACACTAGTGTAAATTAAATTTCTACCATGTAAACCAAAAATCTATACGAGTAAAAGATTATAGATAATTTCCACTAGATGTGCAGTGCAGCTGAAGAAGGGATGAAGCAGCCTAGTTCAACATAGCGCTCGTTAATATAGTGCAAGTAGTCGATCGTCCAATGTCTCTAGAAAGCGATCCTCGAAAGCTGATCATCCTCTAGTGGTTGTCGATCTTCATGAGCCATTTGTCTTCTCCCTGGATCATCCCAGTCAGAGCCAAAGTCATAGTAGCACCTCTACCGAAGTCCACACGTCTAAAGATACAGCATCATATGCAGGCGTGCTAGCACCACCACGCACAACAGGCCTTAGGAAGGATGTGGCTAGGGTTCAGTGGGTGGTGAAAAATCTCTTTCTTTTCCATAACCCTTTGCCCCTTTATATAGTTACTCCGGCCGATTCTTATCCAACATTAGTAGAGATCGTATCACATTCGATTCGTGACAGAAGTTTTTAATTCTTTCGAGATCCTGGAAGAACACAAGGCCTCTGTGAAACGACATACGTTGCTAGCGGTGTGCAAAGTGTGGAAGAACTTCGAGAGCCTACTTGTCAAGTAATACATGGAGAAGGATCTGATGTCCTTCCATACAAGTATCCATTCTTAGAACTGCAATGGCAAGAGTTTGTGGCGATGAAGATGACAGATAATTTTAGAAGTGCAAGTGCGACGTATATGGCCTTCCAAGCAGAAAACATACACCCCCATAGACTTAGCACCGCTAGATATATGGGTAAAATCCCGCAATTGAGGAAGAAGGATGAGCAGGTAATCGTGCGGGATACCTCCCTGCTATTTGCCGGGATCCCTGATGAGCGCGCATGAAATTGGATAAGAGTGTGGTTATCTACCATGTCGTCGGGGGCCATCTCCTTTCGAAACCCCGTAGACGAAAAAGTGTCCCATCGCTTGGTAAGATATCGAACTACCTAGTTTGTAACTACTTCATAGGAAGTGAAACAACATGTCGGGCTCTTGCAGGAAGCACTGAGTGTAGAATCTTCCCAAGACTCATTCCAGGCAGTTAGGGAGAGAGATATACTCTCCGCGGCCCTGGGAAACAAGGAGCACCTGGGTCGCACGAGAGGCCTTGGTCTTTATTTTCCTTGGAAACATAGTTTCTCATAGGACTCCAAAGCATACTGGAGTAGGAAGAGAGCCGAAGCCGAGCGTGAGGAACGGCTACGAGAGGACATTACAACATCCCTTAGAGATGAGATACAAAGGTATGACAGAGATCAGATGGAAAGGCATAGGGAAAATTAGCAGGAAGCCCCGCCGCTCTTGTTAAGCAGCCCCCCAATCATCGGAGTAGTTGTGCATCCAACCATACGTCGGAAATCGACCATCAATTTTCTATCGATGACATCCTAGTAATAATTATTATCTTTGAAATGCTCGATCCATTGATAGGCCTATTGGAGTAGCTAATTTTGTATCGTTATGTAGATGGCTGCGATGTGCAAGCTCCAAGTGAGATATGCCCCCATTGCCCTGTGTGCTGCTTAGGGCCTAGCATATCTATTCGGGCCCAGGGCCTTGGTGCATGGCGTATCTCTAGAACCAGGTTTCGCAAAAGAGAATGTGGACAGTGTTCATGCCAATTTTGAGGTCATCCCGCTGTAGATGCCCCCAAACGACGAGATGGTGTCTCCAGGGCAAGCTGTTGGAACATTTCTCCAGTGGTCCTAGAGAGACATCTATTTGAAGGCTCCTGACCAGTGCCAAGTCCACGAGAGCTATCTACATGGTGCTAAATCTACATGAGCTATCTGCCTATCTGCACCAGTGCCAAGTCTACAGGGGCTATTCGCACCGAAGCTACCTACATCGGTGCTAAGTCCACGGGGGCTATCCACGCCAGAGCTACCTGCACCAATGCGGCAAGGGAGCGGTGCATTTACATCTCGTGCCTGATCAACTACCGTGAAGTCGACCTACAGCTTTGGTGGTAAGGGCAAACAGAAGAAGACCAATGTTGATATCCCCTCGTCCCGATAGAGCACCTCCTAACCCTGGGACTGGCTTGCCAGAGATTGCATACATACTATATGGAATAGGCCAACAAACCGGAGGGATAACGGCGCTCGGGTGTCACTGTCAAGTTCAGGCCGCATCATCTTCACCACGATATTCATGACTGTGTCTTCACAGTGACATTCGAGGACTTATTCTTTCTCTTTACACTCTATGCCTCACTCATTCGATGCTAAACACTGTAAGTGTGTACAATCACGGTCTACGTTAATATAATACCGATAAATGTTATATATAACTCATTGCTTGTGTGTGTGTATATATATATATTTGTGGTGACTGAAGCCAGATTAACGAAAACACCGGTTGGTTTCCTCAACCCACGCTTGGTGGCCATGGATATCATCAATGAGGATGCATTCTTTGTCAAGAATTACATGATGAAGGCATTGGTGACACAACGCAATAAGGAATTCATACTTATGACCTACAACCAGTGGTAAGTGCTGCACTAGTGGATATACTTGTTGTTTGTACTTTATAAGCAACACGAATTTAGATTTAATGACCATGATGACATACCTATATAGGTTCCTCTGAATTCTAATTATAATTATACCAAAATGTAGTAGGGGTAATATATCTTGATTCCCTAAATAAGAACAAAACTAACTACACAGTTGTCCAATAATTAATCGACAGGTAAACACATTTTCTCCATAGATAACTCTATTGTAATCTTTCATTCCTCCCCAATAATTAAGGTTAATTTTGGGAATCACATAGGTTGTTCGACGCATACGTTACAGATGTACAGAAATCTGAGGGAGGAAGCAACGCCCTACGACACGACCTAAAATTTTCTAGTATTCACTAGTACACATTAATCCCATATAAAATTTCGTAGTAATGCCTCTCGAACTAACAAATTCTATTTTTGCAGTACCACTAGCAGCCGCTGGGTAACACCTGTGGATTCTATGTTTGCCACAACATACAACTACTCCTTAATTCCGCGAAGACCAATATCATCAGGTTTCTCAATCTTGTAATGACTATTTCATACTTATCAATTTATATATGTATGCACGATATTGATTTTCATACCGATAGGTTATGTCCATTGATACAACTCTTTGGAATAAGCCAATCTCAAATAAATTCGAGAACAATGTGCATACTTGTTGATCTCTAAAGTCATAAAAGAAGATGGGAAATTCCATAATGTAGAATAAATTTATTGGGACAAGATTGAGCTTAATTATACATGTGTGTATTTGTTTGTGGATATATAATTTATTTTATTTCAGTTAATTGATTTGTGAAATAGATGTTCTTGTTACTGTGTTGATATGCTTGTTTTAGAGGGTATGGCTAGTATCTCCTGAGGCTAGCCAACAAGAAGGAATAGATTTTGGAATAGAAAAGAATATCTTAGATGGTTATTAACTTATAACTGTCTGTGATAGTACACTATCACATATGGTTTTTAGTAGAAACCGTCTATGATATGTGACTATCATAGACAGTTTTAGGCGGTTATGAGTTAATAATCGTCTGTGATAGACTGCATCACAGACGGTTTCAAAGCCGTCTGTAATAACCTCATATCATTACTGACCCATAAACTCAGAAGGCTCACGAAATCGTATGTATGATATTTTTAAACCATTTGTGATACCTTTTCTGCAGTAGTGAATGCTGTCGAAGATATGCATGGATCGATGCTTAAGGCCTTGTTTTAAACAGTGATGGCTTTTAGGCTTCTAGAAGCTAAACACCATTTGGAACATATTGGTTTCTTAACGTGACCTTTTTCTCTTTTTTTTTTTTATTATCATGGAGATATAACGATGTTTTTTTTTTCTATTTTCTTTGAAATGAATATCTCAAAAAAACTAATAACCACTTTAATTTCATTTCAGCCGAAAGATACGTTACTTTAAAACAGGACCGAAGATCTAGAACCCAACATGGATGTCATTGCAGGTTTGCAGCAGCATGCAGTACTTGTTTGCTTCCATTACAAATATTGCCTGTATGACACACTTATTTATCCTAATCCCCGTATGCGATGGACTCGATCTTAAGGTGTTGTTCGGTTAAGCTGAAATAAGCTGGCTTGTGACTAAAATTGCATTGTAGCAGACTGAAATTACATTGTAGCTGACGATGTTTTATTTGGAATAACTAAATTTAAAAAAATTAAATGAAAAAACATGTTAGCCTTTTACGGACAATGTAAACAAATATAGGAAAAAATCGGTAAAAAAGCTCAAAAAAAGCCAGAAAAAGATGAAATTTAGGAGTAGTGAAAAATAAGCCAGAAGCTCAAACCGAAATGAGCGAGACTAAGTCAGAAGGCTTGCAGCGGGATCGATGAACACCGTAGTCATAGGAATCAAAGCCAGTTTTAGCACTGTTTCGCACCGTATTTACAAAAATAGCAGTATGCGAGACGTATTAAAAAAATATCACTTTTGCTGTCGGCGGGCCGGGCAGTAGAGCCCGCGAGGCGACGCGTGGCGCTGTCTCCAATGGTAGGCGCCTGCTGCTCCCTCACTGTGGCGGCAGGCAATAGGCGGCAGGCCTACCTACCGCCCAGGGAGGAGGTGGTAGGTAAATAGGCCGGCCTAATTACCTGCCCTAATTTTTTCTGTTTGGTGTTTGTTTGAATTTTTAAATATACGAAATGAGATCCAAACTTATGAAAATTTATGTATAGCCTTCCGATACAACGTACCTCGCAATGTAATTTTTGAGTAATTTTATCCATTGCGAATGTTGCTCAAAAATTCATACAATTTTGATAATTTTACGAGTTTTTAGATATAGCAAATGAGCTCCAAAAATTACAAAATTGATGTGAAGCCTCCCAATACAGCATTAGTTATTGTATATTTTTTTGGGAATTTTATGTGCTCTGAATTTATCACGTTTATTCGGATTAACTTAATCATGAATTTAATGATCCTCACATGTGTTTTGAAGTGCCATGTGTCGGCCAATCGTGGTATATATTATTTGCTGCTATTTGGTTTGCACAATTGTCGCGCTCTCTGTATGTGCCCCTTTCGCATGCAAAGCGAACCCGGTGCACTCAACCCTCAAATTAAGGACTCTTTGTTGATGCGCAACACTTTCAGTGTGGGGGGACGTCTTGCCAACACTGACAAATATGTAGACGTGGGAGCGAACAAGGGTAGATGGCATGGACATAACGACATCAGTGCGGATGAGGCAGCATGCGAGGTGGGACGACACAGGCAGACTGACATTTGTGCAAAGCACGCAGTGAAAAAGAAAAGATAGCAACAACAGGCCGACATATGTGCAAAGGACAGATATCATGCACTTCAAAGGAGGACTGAATTAATATGAAACGATAGCACCAATAGTCCAATAATTATGATAAAATTATCATGAATAAACGTGGTAAATTCGGACTGCATAAAATTCTAACAAATTACATAATAACTATTGCTGCATCAGGAGGCTTCACATAAAATTTCGTAATTTTTGAAGCTCATTTGTTATATGTAAAAACTCATAAAAATATCAAAATTGTATAAATATTTGAGCAACATTCGCCATGGATAAAATTCCCAAAATATTATACTGCAAGGAACATTGTGTCGGAAGGCTGTACATAAATTTTTGTAATTTTTTGAGCTCATTTGATATATTTAAAAATTTAAACAAATATTAAACCGAAAAAATATGGCAGATAGTTAGACCAACTAATTAGCCGACCTAATTACCTGCCGCCTGGGGGCTGGCGACAGGCTTGAGAGCCAGAGGTTATTTCTTTGCAAATATTCGTTAAACTTATATTAAGTTAATCCAAATAAACATGGCTAATTCGGACTGTATAAAATTCCTAAAACATTACATAATAATTATTACTACATCGGAGACTTTACATAAAATTTTGTAATTTTTGAAGCTCGTTTGCTATATGTAAAAACTCATAAAAATATCAAAATTTTATGAATTTTTAAGCAACATTCGCCTTGGATAAAATTCCCCAAAAATTATACTGCAAAGAACGTTGTATCGAGAGGCTGTAAAATCTAATTTTTGTAATTGTTGAGCTCATTTAATATATTTAAAAATTCAAACAATCACTAAATAAAAAATTAGGCAAGTAATTAGGCCGGCCTAATTACATGCCGCCTGCGGGCTTGGCGACAGGCTTGCCTGCCGCCTGCACCCTGCACCTTGGTGACAGGCGCTTGCCGCCGGGCGATAGCGCCGCACGTCGCCTTGCGAGCACTGCCGCCCGGCCCGCCGACGGCAAAAAATGACATTTTTGTCAATACTTTCCCATACTGCTATTTTTGTAAATACGATAACAGTGTCAAAACTGGTTTTGATTCATAGTCGTAGTATAGTATCAAGTATGCTCAACCTGACATGCACGAACTTCAAGGTCATCGCCGCGTGCAACAATGTCAACTGTGGATGGTTCGATCAGCTAATGCTCGTGTTGAATTCTAAACGTTCAGGCCGATTCCAATCCACCGCGTTGTCGTCGTCGTTCACTTTGGCTCGCTCGTTCGCTTGGCACCGAAAGCGGCGATCACATCAATCCCGTTGTTAACTTCAAGCAAGTTGTTCACGGTCAAATTAATCCTTGGGAGCAGTACTTGTTTGCTTCCATTACAAATATTGCCTGTATGACACATTTATCCTAATCCCTGCATTTGATGGACTCGATCTTAAGTCAGAAGGCTTGCAGCCGGATCGATGAACACCGTAGTCGTAGTATCAAGTATACTCAACCTGACATGCACGAACTTCAAGGTCATCGCCGCGTGCAACAATGTCAACTCGTGGATGGTTCGATCAGCCGATGCTCGTGTTGAATTCTAAACGTTCAGGCCGATTCCAACCCATCCGCGTCGTCGTCGTCGTCGTTGTCCTTCACTCTGGCTCGCACGTTCGCTTGGCACCGAAAGCGGCGATCACTTCGATCCCGTTGTTAACTTCAAGCAAGTTGTTCACGGTCAAATTAATCCTTGGGAGCAGTACACTACTAACTGACCGTGTAATGTACTGCTGAAATCGTCGTCACTTTGTGGAGGCTCTCATCCTCACTTGAACTAGATGTCGCTCATTTAGGCTAAAAAATAATAGTTTATAGATAAAATTATTCTGTAGGTGACTAAAATTGTACTGTAACTGAAGGTGACTTATTTAGCATAATTAAATTTAAAAATTTTAAAAATAAAAACAGGTTAATTTATCATGGACAATGCAAATGAATACGAAAAAGAACCGATAAAAAAGCTAAAAAAGTCAAAAAAATTAGAAAAAGATGAAATTTATGAATAGTAAAAAATAAACAAAAACTCAGAAGTTTAAACCAAAATAAGCAAGCCCTAGCTACTTTAATTTCGTGGTTACTTAATCAGAAGATAATTAGATCCAGTCAAGTCTAGGCACAGGCTCATATATACTCTATAAATGAAGATCTCGAAAGAAGCATGCACATGCTGGTCTAGGCATTACATACGGAGGACTCGTCAGTAAGCATGCATGCAGTATAGCTAGGACTGCGGTTCTTGACTTGCACATGAAAATATAGCTAGGTAGCATAAAAAATATGTATAGCAGGCCCCGCTTGGTTGGGCTGAAAAATTGTGGCTTATGGCTGAAATTGCACTGTAACGGCTGAAATTTCACTGTAGCTGAAGGTTGCTTATTTGGCGTAATTAAATTTTAAAAAAATAAAAATAGAAAAAATATGTTAGCTCATCACGGACAACGCAAACGAATACAGGAAAAAAAGAACTGACAAAAAAGCTTAAAAAAAGATAAAAATTCAAAAAAAGACGAAATTTATGAATAGTAAAAAATAAGCCAAAAGTCAGAAGCTGAATCTGAAACGAGCGGCCGAGTCTTGGCAGTGCAGGTTACCTAGCCGGCTGGCCTTACGTTGGGCTTGCTTTGGCATGCAATTATGTTTCGAGATTTGACAAATGATGGTGCTGGCGTATATCTTGCCATGTTTTGCATGATATTTTTTTGGGCTTGCGCATTAACCAGCTCTAGTCGATAGCTGATCGATACTAGTATTCTCAATCCTCAAAGATATATCGGATGTTCTCTAAACTCAAGTCCCCTGAATGCCGCCGTCGTGTAGAAAATGCACGGTGTTGTGCTACGGTACTCCGTGCCTTTCGCATGCAGTTGCAATACCGTTGCACCATTACAAATTGTAGGATGAAGTAATTAGATTTGAAGTCTTTTCATCAGACTAAGCAGAGATCGACACATGATGACATCTTGTTTAGACGGTGAGGACAGATGGCTGATGACATCCCCAACTATAGGGTAAAGCTAAAGCAATGTGCAGGGGATCTCGTTACTTGTCTCGCTTATCCCAATCTCCGTATGCATCGGATTCTTAGGCTGGCACTTGCTACGCCCATGCATACATGTCAAAGTCAATTACGAAAACTTCGAGGTCGCCTCTGCAATGTCAACTACTAGAATTGTTCTGTTGGTCAGTGGATGCTTGTTCATGATTTCAAAACGCGCATGCAGGTAACCCCGGTCGTCGTTTACTGGAGTACACTGTTATCGAACTGGCAATTAACCATTAATTTTTTCGTTTAATTACTAATTATCTCGTGATCTTTTGGTTGTCACGTCCAGCGGCGGACCGATATCAAAATTTATGAAAGGCTAGTAGGACTTGTTCATCTGCCGCCCTGCGGTAGCCTGCTGCATTACTGATGAAAAATAGAAAAACACTATTTTAACTATAGCGGGCTATTTTGGAAGCTATGATATAGGTCGCGTTTTACCAAAAGAGGGCAGTGGCGCCCACTCCCCGTGCGGAGGGAGAAGACAGCAATTTTTGGACATCTTGTCGAGCGACTGGTCAAAGCGCTCCATGGGGTTCTTCTCGCCAACCTTCTTGAATTGCTTGTTGCAGCCCTACAAGTCCTGCGCCGCCATGCCCATCATGGCGTAAATGGTGATGGCGTCCTTAAACCTGATAGCGTGTCGGGCCGTGTCGAGGTTGTCCTCCATGTCTTGATACAGGTTTGTGCATAGGTCCAGTGCTGCTTGCGCGTTGGGCGTCATCGTCTTGGCCACCTTCGCCACGCGCGCTGACATCGCTGCGGTGTGTTTGGTGAACGTATCCACCTACATGTTGAGCACAACCAGCGTGTCCATGGTGGGGTAGTGCGCTGCCTGCTTCTGCGTCGTGCTGGTGCACGGCTCGGGGTATGGGTGCCCTTGCAGATCAGGGCCACCGCAGCCTTGCCGACCACCTCTACCACAACCTGGGAGCAGGGCACCATCGTGACGGTGACGACGAGGACACTACTCAAAACAAACTATACTGGACGTCTTATCACCTATCTGTGCTTTGATTATTACAGATGGTTCATGGCTAAAACTGTCTCTGAAATTATCACAAACGGTTAGGTTTAAAAACCATCTGTGATATACGAATTATCACACACGGTTCAGTTTAAAATCCATCTGTGATATATGAATTATCACACACGGTTTTTAACTAGAAACGTCTATAAAACTATCACAAACGGCTTTTATTTACAACCATCTGTGTTTTGTCGTTTGTTATATGAACTACATAAGATACTGAGATGAGAGACAAATTCAAGGCAAATTTATTACAAAAGTACCCAAAAAAGATATTCCTAGATCTTAGTCTTCTAGGCTTCATATGCTTCTTCTTTGACTTTTGAGGTTGGAGGATCAGCCGCTGAGTTCTCGAATGTCGTGAAGTTTGCTCTTGCCCTGTGCACTTCCTCCTCCAGCCTGGGCACATTATTAGCACGGTCCATAATCTCATAGAGGATGCTATGATAAGCTTCCTCAGAATCGGCCGTTTCTGCTTGATCGGCAATGTTATCCATGTGTCTCTCCACTGCCACAAGAGTTTCTTCCACTTTATGCACATTGCAGAGAAGAATAACATTAAGGGCGGTTTCCCTTTGCTGAGCGGCAACGAGATACCTCCGTCAACGGCGGATGATGAGATTCAGCTGATGGATGGAAGCGAGTCGAGGAAGGAGAGTAGGGCGAGAGCAGAGGAGCTGCTCCAGATGTAAATTGCTGGTCGCCTGTGTAAGGTTGCGGCCGAACAACTCATAATGGATAGATGAAAGAAAAGAGATCAAAAGAATATTAAATGCCATTATTGAGAAATCGAGTGAAGAAGATGAGAGGACAGTTTAGAAGAGCTGGATTAGGGCACGCATATTTAAGCGTTATCACAGACGGTTCGTATACCAAACTGTCTCTGATATTAATATCATGGATGGTTCGTATACCTTATCATAGATGGTTCGTATAACAAACCGTCTCTGATATGTGAGTTATAACAGACGGATCGTATAACAAACCGTCTCTGATATATGAGTTATCACAGACGGTTCGTATAACAAACCGTCTCTGATATGTGTTATCACAGATAGTTCATATAACAAACCATCTCTGATAATAACACATCACTAATCCGTGGCGTGTCACCCAGGATTTCGATCTCACCTGTCTATTCTCTCCACATCGAATGGTAGGCACCGGTTCCTCTCATCGCTTGGCCCTTATTAATTACCCCCATCTACCTTTCCACCTGCAGTCACGGGTGAGTTCATCCACTATATAGCTAGCTTCCTACATCCCCCTCAACGACGCCGATCGACTACTACCGTGAGCTAGTGCTTCCGTTGTGACACCACGGTCGACTGCATAACACACTCTTGACGTAATTATCGTAAGAGTGTCTTATGTAGTCTCACCGTCGTGCCACAAAGGTGGCGTTACCGCCGCCTCTCCATTGCCGGTGATATCCGGTCACCATCCGATGCATCCAACAGCTTGTTCCTCGACCTTGCTGACTACCACCGTGAGCTAGCGCCTTTGTTGTGACACCATGGTCAACTGCACAACACACTCTTGTCGTAAGTGTCATAAGATTGTCTTGTGTAGCTCATCGTCGTGCCACAAAGGTGGCGCTACCGCCGCCTCTCCATTGTCAGTGATATCCGGCCGCCATTCGATGTATCCAACTTCTACTGTCTGCTAGGATCTCTGCTTCTTATATATTCTTGCCGTGTTAAAGAGTTGGGTTCATTATCTTGTTATGCTGTAATGGTGGATTGTAATCTTAATGGAAATGAAATGTGCTGTTGTGTTAATTTGCCACTGTATTTGCTTGTTTGCAAAGGGTATAGGTAACATTATTTCTTGAGGCTAGGCAAAAAACAGAAATATTTTTAGGTATAGAGTGAACTATCACAGACAGCTTTGTGGTATAAACTGACTATGAAGGACTATCACAGACGGTTCTATATACCAACCTTCTGTGATACTCGCTAATCACATACGGTTGGTAACTAGAACCATCTGCGATGTGTGAGTATCACAAACGGTTCTTGGTTCGAGCCGTCTATAATAGTTTTTTCATAGATGGTTCTAGTTACAAACTGTCTGTGTTGCTTTATCACAGACGGCTCACAAACCGTCTGTGATAACCTTCGATTATCACTGACACATAAATACAGGCGGTTCAGAAAACCGTCTGTGATGATAGTTCTGAACCGTCTGTGATGACCCTGTTTGTAGTAGTGGGAGGAGCAGCGCGTGGGAGGATCGCCCCATGGCTAGGCTAGCTAGCTAGTTTATTAGTTGTTGCTTGGTGGCTTAGATTACTACAAAAAGGGTCATTCTGAACGCCTCATCACATACGGTTCAACATAATCCGTCAGTGATAAAGTTACCGCAGATAATTTTACAAGATGAATCGTCTAAGTTAACTGCGATGGAAAGAACTGTCTGTGATGACCTACTTATCATAGATGGATTTTATTCTGAACCATCTATAAATACAGATATCACAGACGGTTCTTTATCTAGAACCATCTTTGATAATATTTCAACTTACCCGCTCTCCCGAATTTGAATTTCCTGCTTATTTCACTAGATTTGTTGTTTAAAAATAGAAGGTTAGCTATTCTTCTCCTCATCTCTTCTTCTCTCTTCTTACTTCTCCTTCTCCACTTCTCCTTGCCGATTTTTCGTAAAAATAGAAGGCTTGGCCAGCTCTTCTCCATATCTCCTCTTCGCTCTTCTTACTTCTCTCCTTTTCTTACCTCTTCTTCAATCATATTCATCCAATTTTGCTATAACTTGGATGCCCAAAAATTTGGCAAAGTCAGAATTTTTACTGTAGCTTGATGCCCAAAAATTTGGCTAAGTCTAGATTTTTAACATGGCTTGAATGCCCAAAAATTTAGCCAAGTATGCATTTTTACCATGACTTAAATGCACAAAATTTGGCTAAGTCTGTATTTTTACCGTAGTTTAGATGCCCAAAATTTAGCTAATTATGCATTTTTACCGTAGTTTAGATACTAAGTCATGATAAAAATTACCTATTTTTTAGCTTTGGTACAATTATCGCAGACGATTTCTACTAGGAACCGTCTGTGATAAGTGATTATATAGACGATTCTATTTTCAAACCGTCTGTGATAATGGACGATCACATATGGTTCTAGTTTCAAATCGTATGTGATAACAGAGTTCTGAACCATCTATGATGCAGTTTTCACAATGTTTAAAAACCGTCTGTGATAACCTTTATTATCACTAATCTATAAAATTAGACGATTCAAGAAACCGTTTGTGATGACGGTTTTGAACTACTTATAATAACTTTTTTATAGTAGTATCACGGCAATGTACGGCCAGATGCTCTCGTCCCCTTCAGCTCCCGCGGGCATGGCTGTTGAGAGGTATCAACGGGTCGGTTGGAGGAAGGGACGCTAGTCCCAGCTGACCCTCGATTGGACCGCCTCTGGTCACACTCTGCGCCGTGCCAGTTCATTTTTTTTAGTGCTGGCCTGTTGTTCATAACGTAGATAAGTATAGTCAATTCAAGATTCGCAAAAAAAAAAAAAAAGTAGAGCAGTTGGATGTGAGCTGATTAGGCTCTTCCGACGAAGCTCCAATGTACATATATATGATCCAATCAAGTTTAGGAAAGTACAATACAAGAATTAATGCTCTCGTCAAAAGTAAAAGTAAAACTACCTATTACTCGACTACTAAGTACTAACAGATAATGCTGACAAGACTTGTACAATTAATTTAGGTATTTTTTTAAGGACACAGGGCATGTTCTTTTTGGCTGCGGCTTGTGGCTTTTGGCTGCGGCTTGTGATTTTTGGGCTGTTTGTGCGAGAGATTACAGAGTAACAGAAACTCACGTGCGATTTTTATCGATATAAATAAAGTCAGGAAAGTATGCACTACAATTAACTAGTAGACTCTATTTTGAAAAAAATACTCCGTTTAAAAGTTAGCTACTGTAAAAAAGTCGAAAAGCAGCTTCTAGAAACTGAAAAGAACAGGGCCACAGATGAACGACTCTTATGTCACATTTCACTTCACTTATTGTTATGGCAAAAAATTAACACTACGCGTACACACACGTCACACCATACGTATTTTTTACTCTATCGGTGATTGAAACGAATACATGTGGTATCATACTCTTGTCAAACTTTTTCTTATTTTTAATAGGTCTTAAGAGCTATATCCTCATATAAATTTTCAACCAAGCCATTCGTTTTTGATAGAGTGACTTCTCATATTAGAAGATGAGAATGGCTACATATATTCAAGCTCAAAGTTATATAATCTAGGAAAAGGTCAAAAGTTCTTATATTATCCCTGTCGATGATCAGATCACCTCCGATAAATCTTTCGGATGTGGAGGTACACAACAAGGCCAGGAACCTCCTAATTCAGAGACTCAGCAGAAACGAGTTGTGATCGTGTGTATTATCCCGCTTTAGTGCACGATATCTGTCAGACTCTCACT
This sequence comes from Dendrocalamus latiflorus, assembly GCA_017311315.1. Taxonomy (NCBI): domain Eukaryota; kingdom Viridiplantae; phylum Streptophyta; class Magnoliopsida; order Poales; family Poaceae; genus Dendrocalamus; species Dendrocalamus latiflorus. The sequence continues at coordinate 10,855,979 of CM029676.1, forward strand.
GATTACCATGAGGGCTCTATAGCTATCAAATAAGTGCATCAGAACCAATTCAAGAAATAATATCAGAAGTTTACGATGAGACCTAGAGAGTCTTTAGATGAGTTCTTTGCTCCAGAGGGGGAGGGGTGGTGGGTATACATGTGAACGATGGCGGCTCATGGTCCAATCAGAGCGGTGCAAATAGTAGAGTTATATACAAATACAATTGTATTTCAATTATATGAATTAGAGTTGTATAACAAGATAACTATATCGTAATATCTAACCGCGCAACTGCACTATTTCAATCATAGAAAGTAGAGTTGTATATTAAAGGCAACTGTATCGTAATATCAACAATCGGTGATATTCAAAGCATCTCATTCATTTTGGGGGCAAAAAAATTACATAATAATCCTAAAATTAAAAAAGCTAGAAATTCTCACATTAATTAAAAGAAAAGAGAATGATCTCCTCCACTTATTTTGGTAGGCCCAGATTATAACAGTACATATTAATCGTATATAGATTATTAGTTATATAATAAATACAATTATATTTCAATCATAGAAAGTAGAGTTGTATATTAAAGACGATTATATCATAATATATAGGAGCGCAATGAAATATGGGAGCCGGCGCACGAGGAACTACCGGTACGGAAACGGTGTTGACTAGCCCCTGGGTGCAATTGCAAAGAAATGCGCTTTATTCCTGTTAATATGACCTAGCAGAAATGAGGACGCCCTTACTGTGTGTTAGACCAACCAAGTCGCTTATGCCTTCGTCAACAACCGGCGACAAGTTGCATATAAAAATTTGGAGGTTGCTAGAGCGCTAGCCCACGGCATACTGTTGGAAGGATAAAATATATACGAGTAGAGTACAGAGAGTCGAGATCGCAGGAAGTATGCTAGCAAGTAGAGCAGTAGTACAGTACCTAAATCTGTGGTTTTTGGCTTGCACGGTATAATATGGAGTAATCAATCAGTATAAAAATATTCTGATTTGTCAAAGATACAGTACTTCATATTGCAGAGTTATAGGTTGCTTACGCATACACTACTCCACATTGCAGCCTTGCAGATCTTGTCAATTAGTAGCTGCCTCGCTGGTTCGCTGATCCCAATCTCCGCATGCATCGGGTTCTTAATTTTACTTCTAGTCTGCTTGGTTTGAGTCGACGCCGCTTGCTACACCCATATGCATATATGTCAAAGTCTATTACGAAAACATCGAGGACCCCTCTGCAATGTCAACTAGCTAGGATTGTGCTGTTGATCAGTGCATGCATGTACGTTGATTTTGATACTTTCATGCAATTAAGAGTTAATCTAGCTGGGTCGTCGTTTAATTGTCAGTTTCACCAACGATCTAGCGATCGGGCTCTTTTGGTATCGCGGCCGGCCTCGCCAGTTGTTCATGCATAGCGGTGGATCGTGGTCAAATGCATGCATGTACAAATCGAAAGAGCGAACTCTTTAGTGGATGCTCCAATCAAGACCCTAATCGACCCTATTAAGTCACGCACTAGCCATCTCAAACGCATCGCTATAACGAAACATTTTGCTTTGGTTTTTGACTTTAGGTTATAAATAGTAACAACATATAAAGAAATTTATAAGAGAGATATTTGCGTGCGATTTCGATCGATATAAATGAAGTTATTACAGTATGTACTAAAATCAATTAATAGATCTTGTCTTGAAATATGACCTAAGTCGTGGGTACCAATCACAATACCCTACTTATAATTTTGATGATCTATATTCATGGTTGATTGGAACGAAGTGTAGCAACCAGACTAATCATCGTGTTAGAAGTTCCAAATGCGTGCAGTCAGAATTGAAGAACTTTGACAAGAGAGGATAGATTCTTTGCCATTAGAGAGTAGTTGGTTCGATAAACTACTATCGGCGAAGAGCCTAACTGCTATGTATCGTTGATCTTGAGATTAGTTTTACTATATACCATCGCCATTAGTTGACTACTAGGGGAGACTATTATTTTTGAAAAAAGACTAAAATGCTCTTCTAAAAGACCGAAGGCCGATTTATTTAAAATAACAACCTTAAAAAATTATGAAATTTGACATGAGTGTTATTCAATATGTCAGTCAGCTATGAAAATTTTCAGATTTTTAATTTAAATGGTAATAAAGGCTACTATTTACAAACAGAGACTAAATGAGGTCTAAAAATTCTAGAAAAATTCTCACATGCTCTTAAGATGTCACATAGATCCCAAAAATATTATTTTCCATTTTGCTACAGTGAATTTATCCCAGTTTAAAAAATAGCTCAAATAGGTTGATTTTGTATTTAAATTTCAAATGGAACAAATGGAAGATTCAGTTCACAAAAATTTATATTTGAGTTGTACATTGCCATAATGATCCACCAAAAAATTAGTACTTTTTGCTAAGCCATTTTACGCAATATTTAATTTTTTATCGTAGGGACAGATTTGAACTGATGGCAAAATCATCATTTTTAGGGGCAAATGTATCCTAACTGATGGCAATGATATATAATAGAATTTCTGTTGAACCGAGTGGCATACATAATTAGGCCTTTCACCGATGATAGTTTGTCGAATCGACCGATGATAGGTGGTGGTGGGTATGTGAATGGCGGCGGCTCAGGGTCTGGGAGTGGCACTGGGTCTGGTCAGAGCGGTGCAAACGGTGCTCATGCAAGTGGTGGAGGCGGAGGTGGTGGTAGTAGCCACTACGGTGGAGCTGGATATGGCGGCGGATCAGGCTCTAGTCAATATAGCCAAGGAATATATCCTGGTTTTGGTGGATCTTCTAGCGCTGGCAGTAATGGTGGCGGTGGTGGCAGAGGACAAGCCGGAGGTTATTATGGATCTAGCGGCCGTGGTATGGTAGTGGAACTGGCTCTGGCTCTAGCTCGCGGCTAATAACTACTGGTATGGACCAAGTGTTGCAAATGCAAATGCTAATGGCAATGGTGGTGGCAAAGGCTATGGACAAAATGGTGGGAGCGGTGGTGGCCAAGGTGGTGGATCTGGGTATGGTGATGCACAACCCTAAACTTTCTAGTGATTCGAAGATGGAGCCCAACCTATGTGTTTCACGTTGATGTCATAGAATTTGTTTTCTTTATTTTGTTCCGTTTTCATTAGTTATATACAAATAAGGGCTCCATGCTGTGACGTATTGTGCAACTAATGAGGCCATAGACTATCACTGTGGTCGTCTAGTGTGTAATTTGTCATTTGGTCACTATATATGTCTGAATGCATCTCTTGAATCTAAATTCTTATGTGTGCACGTTAGTCGTTCAATACCTGAAGGATCACAAGCAGGCTGCGGCTGTGTTATTGCTACAAATACTAGTTGACAATTCAAACAAACAAATACTTCCAAGACAGATTACTCGATCGATGAAATTTAGATGGGCTGTTTCACAGGTGCCTTGTTTGTGTGCTGTATAGTAGCTCGTGTAATTAGTTGTACTTTGCACATCAGGACTGGTGCTTCAAATTAACATGGCGCAATTCCTGGCAAGTAGGTCACTTGATTGATCAAACAATATATCCCGTGATCAACATCAAGCAGTGGTGGAGTCAGGATTTCTCAGAGCCTCGGGCTCAAAACTAAGAGGCTAAGTCTATAACTAACATCAAATATTATCAGTACTGAGGTATAACAAAAGTACAACACAAATGCATAATCGAAATAAAATTTGAATTCCATGTTGAATGGTACAACAAAATAGATAAAACATAGCCAAAAAAGAATGTAACATACCACCAGCACGAGGTAATTTTTGCTTAATTAACAAAGATTTGGTTCATTTTGAGCCTATCATATCTTCATCAATGATAATACGAGAACCTGAGCCACTATCACTCTTTAATTGGTTTCCGAAGCCAGGATCGGCCACGATGTCATCCGGATTAAGCACAACACGAGGATTGTTTTGCGGGGAATGGAGTGAATTAGCGAAGGGGCGAAGGCTCCTTAGAGTCTATGGATTCGGGAGGTCGTGAGACAGAAGGGGCGAACGCGGTTAGGGTAGGCCGCCGCCGCTCTGCTCTATTGGGCCGGTTCGCTGGGCCGGCTGGAATAGTCTCGGGTCGGCCAATAAAAGTCGGGCCTGTCCACTGTATGATATTTTTTGTATATTTTCTAAAATTTTCACTAATATTTTCTCTAGACCTCAGGCTGTTGCCCAACCGGTCCGTGGCCCATCTCCGCCCCTGATATCAAGCACGTCTTCCACAAAACATGGCATGCTCACTTTTTTTGGGCTGGCCTAGTCCAGTCCTAGTCAGAACAAAGTCTGTAGCGTTGTGTGTTAGCTAGATTGGTCTTGCGGAGTACGTACAACGTTATGGGTGAAAACAGATGTATACGCATACGAATCGAATATTACCAGCAGTACGTACACTGACGATATGCAGTGCAGTGTATATATGCAAGTTAATTGCGTACATGACTTGCGATAATTGTTTTTGATCCTGTTCGTTGTCTCGCTTATCCGAATCTCCTCGTGTTCTTGCATCTACTAGTCTACGTGGTTGGGTTGCCACTTGCAACGCTCTCATGCATAAGTCAACTACGAAAACTTCGAGGTCTCCTCTGCGATGTCAACCAACAAAGCTGCTCTGTCGATTGGTGTGGATCCTTCTATTACTAGTACTTTTGATTTCCAAACGTGCAATTAAGTTTAACATGGGCCGTCGTGTACTTCACTGATATCGAGCATGACAACCGATCGTCTCATGATCTCTTTGGGTATCGCCCTCGTGAGTGAGTTGTTCATGCACGACGCCGGATAGCACAGTTAAAGGGTGGGTTTTTTCCACTTTGATTTTAGTTTTAGCTTCTATTGTTACATTAACTAGCTTTTACATGATACGTCTTTTCAATATGGGATCTACATATAGATTATAGTACACATTGTACCGAGTTCAGCTGTATCGACCAAAATCATATGCGACTTTTTATCTCTTCGTACTGACTCCTATGAACAGACATAATTCAAAAAATCATAAGATAAAAGCTAAAATCACAGTGCAAAAGAAGCCACCCTAGTATATTTCCTTTGGTCACAAACAAATGTCATTTTGAACATACATACAATCTCTAAAGCATAACTTTGACTATTAGGGGACTATTTGTATTGGCTGATGAATTGTAGTGCATTATGCCACTGCTAGAGGTGGAGACAGAGGTGGTGGTTGTAGCCAATACGGTGTTGTAGGATATGGTGGCGGATCATGCTTCGGTCGGGCTATAGTTAATATATATAGCCAACGAATATCTCTTGGTTTCGGTGGATATTCTAGCGTTGGCAGTAACAATGGTGGTGGTCGAGATAATAAGTTGGAGGTTATTATGGATCTAGCAGCCATGGGTATGGTAGTGGAATTGGTTCCAGCTCTAGCTCGGCTAATACATACTAGTATGGACCAAGTGTTGCAAATGCAAATGCAAATGGCAACGGTGGTGGTAAAGGCTACAGTCAAAATGGTGGGAGTGGTGGTGGCGGAGGTGCAGGACGTGGGTACAGCAATGCCAACCCTTATCCTTCATCCAAACCTAGCTAAAGATGGAGCCCAACATATGATATTTCATGTTGTTGTTGTAGAATTTGTTTCCTTACATTTGTACTCGTTTTATGAATTGATTAGGTACCAACAAATAAAGGGCTCTTCTGTTTGAGTAAATGTAGTAGTGTAAGTGTGTAACTGGTGAGGAGATCATGTGACCGTGGTTGTTGAGGATGTAATATGTAATTTGGTCCCTATTTATTAATATGTTTCTTCTTAAATAATCTAAATGTGCTGGAATACTCTTTTTGTGTGTTAGTAAGTAAGATACCTGCAAACCATCACGCCTATGTGCTCTAGCTGCAACACACTACTTGATGGTTAGAAGAAAACAAATACTTTCCCAGATGATTCGATTACTATTGCAAATCTAGATCACCTGTTGTTCGATCCGCTTACGCAAGGCGGTGCCATGATGCATGCTTTACTTGCGTGATACATGAACAAATACTATGGGCTGCTGGGCTGGTACTCCGAAATTGATAGCATGGTGTGCAATACACATGACTAGGTAATTCGGCTGATCATATGACAGCCTAAAACTATTACCAGAAAATTGTACATAAATTAAGACAACCAAGGACCAACTGATATGAAAATTGAACCATATACCATTATCTGAAGACTCATCATATCTGAACTTAAGGATCAAAATACCTGTTCATTTAAGAAACCTTACGTACACACATGCAGGGAAAACAATTTTGGTGAAAAAAAATTCTCAGAACACTTCTAGAAAGACAAAAATCGGAAATTCAAAAATTTTTGAAATCTTTTCAAAAAAATTTGGTTGAAATATTCAAACTGATACGAACCAACTAAGAATTAGTTGATGCATAGGAATGGCCCGATCTTTCCCGGTAAGTTCAGCGAGGTTCCTTCTCCTTGTCTCGACGCAGCCAACAATCTTGATAAGGGCAATTTGCACTAGTATGCAAGGTGCACACTAGAAGCAATCCACCGAACTCCCCAAACCGTGAATTCAGCAAGAAGACAAGAATTAGAAGAGATGAACATTGTAGATTCGATGGGCAATCTCATGAATCTCCTATTCTTGCCTTGCACCAACTCAACAAACTCCAAACGAGAAAACCTTGCAATCACGCAATCTGGTCGCCAACAACCATCATGGCGTTTTCTCCTTTATTTCGCAATCATAAATACTTATCATATCATATCCTAAGTTACAATGGGGCTAAGGCCCTGACCTTATATTGGTGTACAATGCACGGTCTTGACTAAAACTCACGCACAACCTGGCCTAAGACCGAAACAAACTCCAATACGAACTAAAAAGGAAATACCTAAACTGCTACCTCTGAATTCTTTCTCATTTTGCGATGTGACCATGAGGATTCCGTGGCTGGCACCTCATCCATTGTATGGGGCTTCGAAATAGCTTTCTAACGAGTCTAAGAACACCCAAATCGGACTCCGTTTGTAAAAGTTATGGGCGTTTTAATGTTGGACTTCCTGTCTGACCCGAACCGAATCCGAATTGAATTCAAATCTTTATAGGTTTCCTTTTCTTGTTCAAGGGGCTTCCAAATCCATTTGGAACCTGAAAAGGAGTCCTTCTCATCCTTTGAAACGCCATGGTATGGTCGGATTTTACCTTTACTTGTATTGCAATACTCGGACTCTCTATGTTTGGCAAGTCTCACGCGTCTCTTCGGACAGCCCGTGCAGCAATCAATGAAGTTGCCATAACTTTGTGTAGGAAGCTCCAAATCATGCGCCGTTTGATTCGTTAGAAAGTAGACGTCATTAGCTTTCCAAATATGTATTTTGTGTGCATTGAAAACCTCAGAATTGGCATTACAATCTTCATGAACATTTTGGACAGAACTACAATCACGAGAACTTGATTGATCTTGTGTCTTCCTCTTTACCCAAACTAGCTTTCTTTCTTTACCATGCACCCTCTAATTCCATGCATTGTTTGCTTGTTTGCATTACGCAAAGGAGGAATCACATAAGCATTCGCACGAACTAGGATATTCTTCATTCTCCCATAACCGATTGCTTCTTTCTCCTTACGCAATTCAGAGCTACTAAGCCTTGTAACTTCAGATTGCATGGGTGAAGCACAAATCAATGTAGTATTCACACTCTTGGCCACATCACAAACATACAAATCAAATTTAAGAAATACAAACATATTCGAAATCCCCTGCCAGTGCCGCCTCTGCCTCCCTTGTCGTCGTTGCGCCACCACCTCCTCGTCTCCTGCCGGCGTTGCCTCCTCCCAACCCCTACTGTTGCAACCTCCCACTTTCCTTGGCATCGCTGCCGCCTTCCCCACATCCCCTGCCGATGCCACCTCCCCCTACCCCATGCCGGTGCCATCTCCTCCCCTTCCCTTGTCCCTTCCCCCGTTACTTGCCGGCGTCGCCTCCCGCTCCCTTGCCGACGCTGATGGGCAATGATAGTAGATGGGGATTGAGAGAGGTGGAACCAGGATGGGTCGACAGGATGAGCCAGTACATGAAGATTGTATATGGGCTAGAGGGCTGATAGGCCGGCAAAATTCAAAATAGGCTGAAATTTTTAGCCGAAGTGGGCTTTTTCAGGGTAGGTCAAGAAAACCAAAATTCACCAAATTATGGCTGAAAATAATGTCCCTGCACACATGAACAATCTTTTTTATAATATAAAATAACACATAAGAACAATATATATGCATAAAAATAACTGGTGAAATTCAAGGCATCTCATTCGTTTTGATGGCAAGAAAATCCCACAATAATCCCAAAAAGAAAAAGAGAATGATCTCCACATTAATAAAAAATCCTAGAAATTCTCACATTAATAGAAAGAAAAAGAGAATGATCTGCACCACTTATTTTGGTGGGACCAGATTATAACGGTGCAGATTAATCATATATATATATATATATATATATATATATATATATATATATATATATATATATATATATATATATATATATATATATTAGAGTTATGTAACAAATATAGTTGTATTTCAATTATAGGAAGTAGAGTTGTATATCAAAGACAACTATATCATAATATCTAACCGCGTAACTGTGCGTATTTTAATCATAGAAAGTAGAGTTGTATATTAAAAGCAGCTGTATCATAATATCTACAATCGGCGATATTCAAAGCATCTCATTCGTTTTGGGGCAAGAAAATTACATAATAACCCTAAAAATTAAAAAACTTAGAAATTCTCACATTAATCAAAAGAAGAAGAGAATGATCTCCTCCACTTATTTTGGTAAGGTCAGATTATAACGATATGTTGTAGGGGTGGCCCCCACCTAAACCCAGCAGGCCTGTTAGAAGACTACAGGGGCTAGAATAGAACATGTGTAATGACTTAAAAACCCCTGGTGGGGATATGTTTGATGTATGGGCATCCTTGTAAAAGCATACTCCCTATGAATATATGTATCAGGGAGGAGTCATGGGGAGAGCCGAACACTCCCAACTCTCCACTACCATCTCTCTCTCTGTTTGGTCTGTAACCACAACACGGTACATATTAATCGTATATAGATTTAGTTATATAACAAATACAATTATATTTCAATTATAGAAAGTAGAGTTTTATATCAAAGACGACTATATGATAATATATAGAAGCGCAATGAAATATGGGAGGTGGCGCAAGTTAATAAAAGCTTGTGGATCGTGAGTACTATCCATACCACCCTTGTTTGCGGCTGCGTGGACTGCTCGACTAGCTCATTATGTTTCCAGTCTGCGGAGAGTTGGGCCAAAGATGTCAATACTGTATCGGAGGTCATACCGGTTTGGTTCTTGGGAATAGTATGTTCCGGTACCAACCCATACCGATGTACCGTATCGGATTTAATATAATCATATGAGTATATATTTATAAGTATGTATTTGTTTAATTATATGCACATCAGATGTCATTTGCAATATTATTTAAAATACACAATAGTATTATCAAATATAACACATAGTTCAATAGATAATATTATTAATTCCGCCGGTACTGGCCGGTATTTGACTAGTATCAAAGCCGGTATAATCGGTAGTTGGGTCGGTATGATATTAGATATCGATTTAGTGGTGGTATGGAATGTATCGGCTGGTACGGCCGGTATAACGCATCATATTTTCAGCCTGTCAGGCTGTCACACAGGAACAAGCCCCTGGGTGCAATTGCAGAGAAATGCGCTTTATTCCTGTGTGTGTCAACCCTAGCCCACGGCATACCGTTGGAAGGATAAAATATACACGAACTCTACGGCTCTAGCATACATACCAGAGTACAGAGAGTCAGAGATCGCAGGCAGTATGCTAGCAAGTAGAGCAGTACTACAGTACCTAAATCTGCGGTTTTTGGCTTGCACGGTATAATATGGAGTAATCACTCAGTATAAAAATATTCTGATTTGTCAAAGATACATTACTTCATATTGCAGAGTTAAGTTGCTTACGCATACACTACTCCACATTGCAGACTTGCAGATCTTGTCAATTAGTAGCTGCCTCGCTGGTTCGCTGATCCCAATTTCCGCATGCATCGGGTTCTTAATTTTACTTCTAGTCTGCGTGGTTTGAGTCGACGCCGCTTGCTACACCCACATGCATATATGTCAAAAGTCTATTACGAAAACATCGAGGTCCCCTCTGCAATGTCAACTAGCTAGGATTGTGCTGTTGATCAGTGCATGCTTGTACGTTGATTTTGATACTTGCATGCAATTAAGAGTTAATCTAGCTGGGTCGTCGTTTACTTCGCTATTATCGAGCGTGGTAGTTGATCATTGTTTCGTCTGTTCAATTGTCAGTTGCACCAACGATCTAGCGATCGGGCTCTTTTGGTATCGCGGCCGGCCTCGCCAGTTGTTCATGCATAGCGGTGGATCGTTATATAGTCAAATGCATGTATGTACAAATCGAAAGAGCGAACTCTTTAGTGGATGCTCCAATCAAGACCCTAATCGACCCTATTAAGTCACACATTAGCCATCTCACGCTATAACGAAAGATCAAGCCATATTAAGGGCATGTTTATATTAACATTTTGCTTTGGTTTTTGACTTTAGGTTATAAATAGTTAAGGGCATGTTCAAAGAAAAATTTTAGATTTTTAATTTAAATGCTAATAATGGAAACTACTTACAAACAGAGACTGAATGAGGTCTAAACATTCTAGAAAAATTCTCACATGCTCTTAAGGTGTCACATAGATCCCATAATGATCCACCAAAAAACTAGTACTTTTTGGTAAAACATTTTTCCCTATGTTTAATTTTTATCATATGGACAATTTTGAACTGAGGGCAAAATCATCATTTTTCAGGTCAAATGTACCCTAACTGATAGCAATGTCATATAATAGAATTTCGGTTGAACCGAGTGGCATACATCGTTAGGCCCTTCACCGATGATAATTTGTCAAATTGACCACTCTCTAGTGGCATAGAATCTATTATCTCTATAAAAAATGTTCATACATTTTTGTACTATTTAAAAAGAACTTATTGGTGACGATGCTTCTTTCATCCCAGCCCCACGTGGGCTAGGTGTGTCATGTTCCACACCCCAACTCCCCATTCCACATCTCTAAAAAATCTCTAACAAAACATATATAAATAAATCTATCAACAAACAAGTACACCCTCTCCAAAAAATTGCTAACAAAAAAAAAACAAAGCTCTACTAGACGTGCAGCGGAGCCGAGCATGTTGGGGCGCTACGTGGCCAAGCTCAGAGGTGGAGCCGATGGTGTGGTTGAGGTAATATGATGTTTCTTAGTCGTAGCAAAGTGCAGGTATTCGGTTTGTTATATGGAAATGATGCTAGTAGAGTTTTTTAGCTCAACATACTTTCATAGAATTATATTTTTTATAATTTTTTTAATGTAAAAGTAATTGTTGGAGACTGCATGGCCGATGCCCAAAAAACGTCTGTTGGAACAGAGGAGTAATGCTTGGGCTTCGACGATGACGCGGGTGCGGCAGCCACGGACGTCAATGCTCATGGTGCGACAGTTGACCCCACCACCATCGGCGTAACGGTCGACCCCAGCGCGCGCGCGACGATTGACTCCATGACTTGATCGTGCAAGACTGCACACCCGCAAGTGCACGGGTTGCCACTGAAATAGCGGCGAGTGTCGTGTTCTCCACAGGGACTAGACTAAGGCTACCGGTGCTCAGCTAAAGCTAGGTCAAACAAAACGGGGGAGAACTAAACCTAAAACGACTAAAACGACCGAACGAACTAACTAAACAAACGAACCAACGACGACGGGACGAACGACCGTACAAATGGACGTCGTACGACCGAACGAACAAAACGACGAAAGACTAGACGAACGACGCACAAACGACGACTAACAGAAGAACAACACAGAAGCACGAACTACAACGACTACACGAACGAACGCGACTACCGACCGACGATCTAACTAGCTACCGACCGCAAGATAGAAAGGGGGAAGTCGAGAAGCATGGAGGGAGGGTTTAGAAGCACTAGGTGGGTTGAGAGGGAATGAGAGGGAAATACGGTCGCCGGCTAACTAGACGACGACAGCATACAACAAACACAGGACTACGACGAACACACGCGTGACTTAACTAACTAACGACCGTGGAAAGGAGAGAAAAGAGGGAGGTCGAGAAGCAAGGAGGGGGATTGAGATAGCAAGAGGGAAGGGAAACGGCCGTCAGTTCGCTAATCCGCGCAACTCAATCACACAAACTAACACGGATACAGGACTACCAGATCACTGAACACAAGAACAACTCACAAGCTAATATCTAACACGGATAACACATAACAACTAAACAAATATCACAATTGACAATAGAACAGTACTAACACAGATACCACACATCATACAGCTGAAAATAAACAACTAACAGCTACTACTAAATGACTAACACATATATCATAAATCACAGAACAACAATTACAAGCACAAATTCTTGAACTAAACTACTGGCAACATGAACATAGAGCAATTCTGGAACAAAATTAACACAGCACAATAACAAGCATCCATCACAGTTAACATCTCAAAATTTTAGATTATCAGTAAGTACATGAACTGAAATCAAGATCTGAAAAAAAGGGAAAGAAATTAGACTAAACCCAGGAATTGCGCAGAGGAAGCAGAGCAGTGGGACGTCGCCGTCGGTGGAGAGGTGATGTAACCGGCGCAGGAACACACGGCGGAGATGAGGGAGTAGGCGGCGGTCGGAGAAGTAGTAGGCGCTCCCCGGTGTTGGTGAAGAGGAAGCAGATGCGGCCGTCGGTGTCGGTGCGGAGGCGGCTCGGAGGAAGGAGCGGCGGTGGAGGAAGAAGCCGGGGCTCGCTGGCGTCGGTGGCGCGGTTAAGATGCCGATGAAGCCGTCGGACACGGTGGAGATGTACCGTGGAGTAGCAGGGGATGGAGAGGATCCGGTGGGAGAAGAAAGGAGAAGCAAAGGGACACACGGGAGGAGGCGCGATGGAGGGAGAGCAGAGGGGCGGCCGGTAGATTTGGAGCGGCGGCGCTGTGGAGTAGCGGCGCAGGGAATAAGGCGCGGCAGCGCACTAGAGGAGAAGGGAGGCGCGGTGGAGTAGGGTGGCCGGAGGGAGTTTAGGAGGGAGGAGAGAGGCGGAGGAGCTGCAGTGGAGGTAGGCGGAGAAAGGAGTGGTGGAGGAGAAGCGGCGGCGGCAAGGAGAGAGGTGGCGCACCGGCGTATCTGGGGGAGATGAGGGCGGCAGCGCTTAGAGGAGAAGGGAGGCGCGGTGTAGTGCGGGTGGCCGGAGGGGAGAAGAATGGAGGCGCGGCGGGTGGAGAGAGAGGTGGCCCGCCGGCGAGGTCTGGCCCGGGCTCGCCGGTGCCGAGAGTGGAGGAGGAGGAAAGCACAGTGGGGGCTAAGGGAGAAGAAAACCGGGCTCCCTCAACACAGGCGGCGGCCGAAGGGTTTTGTGGGATTGGGGATTTTTGGTATTTACAGATTAGTCCACATATTATCTAGGGTTTGCAAACAAGTCCCTCTCCCATTGTTTTCTTCTGTTCTGGCCCTCCGGAGCTCCGTTTTCAGCGCGGATAAATCCTACACGCTCGTGATGACACATACTTCTGCACGGAGCAGCACGAAGGTCCAGATTTGTCGTTTATGCGCCTCGATCGCGCCGGCCTGCGGAAAAGTACAAAAAAAATGTAAAATGGTCCATTTTGAGCAATTAAATATGGAAAAATGTGTAAATGATGATAAATGGTCCTAAAATGCGACAATATGAGGGTAAAATGACATGTAAAAATATGTAAAATATGACGCATATCATACCCCCAAGCTTTAAACGTTTACTTGTCCTCAAGTAAATGACATGAAATTATCGAACCCGGACAACACATAATCATGAGGTAAAAGACTAGATAAATGCATGTAATAGGTCAAGAGACATACAACATGTAAAATGAAATGATCTAACTTGAGTTTTGAGAACCATCCAAGATGAGAATGAAACATTCAAGCAAAGATACCAAAGTGATAACTATAGCATTTAACCAAATCAAGTTACAAGTATCGAAATGCACTAAGTGATCACATGAATTCAACCAAAATTGTAAGGCATCGGAACTAGGTATAACATCTAGAATGAGCATAGCAAAAGATCATGCTAAGGCATATGCTATTTGAGACAAAGAGACTAATACTTGCATGATATTTATGAAAAAGCCCACACTTGAGCCATGATACCTAATTTTTGTTGATTTTTTTTAGCAAAATTAAAACACAATGGGCACAAGTGCCGCTTATTCCAACCCTTGGGCTAGCTAGCCACTTATTCACACACTCGAACTTCACTTGGGCAATACTTTGCCACTTATTCGACACATTTTCGAACCAATGTGACATAGTCACTTATTTCACACACTCACACATTGCATCACAATTTTTCTTTTCTCCCTTTTTTTAAGTTTTGATTAAGCATCTTTAACCAGTTTTCATTAATGCTAAGTAACACATGTCCCAAGACATGGATACCTAGATAAATCAACCAAGTTATTGGCTCAAGATAGGACTACCCTTTTCACAACTTTTCCATTCAAGTAAAGTATCAATATCTAAAATAACACATGCCAAAGCATGAAACTAAGATATAATCATTCAAGAGGCTATGACTAGAACCAATTCAATTTGCAAAATGGTCAAAACACATGCGTAACTCGCAATGAATCAAATGCTATAGGATCACAAGGCTTCTAAGCACATCATGGATAATAAACAAAACTCAAGCTCTAATATGATGCCAAGTGACTTAACACATACAAGGAACTAGTTACAATATAGCTCAATGAAAACTTCAGCATGACCTTTCTAGATTAATTATGGCATGGGCTCACATGGCCAAGATGTACAATCAAGCATAACATGAGAGCAATTGTAAAGGTCATAAATCATCAACATAAGCATAATATCAAGCATAAGAATGACCACATATCATCAACTACACTACAATAAGCTCAAATGCTCACAAATATAATATAAACATGCTAGAACATCATCCATACACATACAAGTCCTCCCCCCAAGCTTAAATTGAGCAATGAATCAAGAATGTGCTTAAAGGGGTAAGAAACAGCTCACCGGGTGTATATGATGTAATGGAAGTGAACAAATCATCCCATGGCATCTCGCACGTACAAGGATGAAGATCTAGCACGGGACCTGAAATAAAAAGAAAGAAAAGAAAAGAAGCCAACAAAAACTAACAAAAGGTATGGAAATAAAAAGAAAAGGAGATGCTCATTTGGATGTAGCGGGAGGAGGGCCAAGGACGGGACATGGAAAAGGCACATGTCCGCCCTCCTCATGAAGCAGCATGCCTCAAAATCCACCTGGATCCCAAGGAATGTCGACTCGAGCCAAGTCCACTCGTAGTCGATGGTACAAAAGCATAAGCCTGGAAACAAACTCAAAAACATGGCAAGTATGTGTGATAGGGTTGACGCCCTCTAAATCATCAATAGAATATCCAATCATGTAGGTATATCGATAAAGTACATCATGAGGTCTATCAGTGAGATGAGCACAACTAGTAATAGCATATGTCTCGTCAGGGCCAAAGAAATCAAACCTGAAGTGGTCGAGGAAGAGTTTCCAAACTACCTGAAGTGTAGGTGAAGTAAAATGCGCGGTAGTAGAAACCTCCAGAGGGGCGATATCGATGAAAGAAGTAGCCGGTGATGGATCAATAGAAATGTGCTCGTCGACATCGGAAGCAGCCCCCTCATCATCAAGAATGAATATCTCCATCTCAGGCTCAAAGATAAAATAATCATCTAAGTGGCCCACATCCTCAAAGGTGAATCCCTCCATGACAGTCTCAAGAAGCACAGGAATGAGGACAAAGCAGTGAGAATCCTCCACATCAAATCTTTGAGTCTCAAGCTCGGGCTCATCAATACAAGTATCGGGGTCCATATGTGATGAGTCCATGGCATCAAAAGTGACTAACTCTAGCTCGGGTCCGTTAATAGAAGGATTATCATCAAAGCGAGGCACCTCTAAGGGGATCGGGAGCGTCTCAGTGGCACTAAATGAAGATTGTGATGTGGCATGATTGTTCAAGCAACTACTCAATGACTGGGGTGAATTCCTAAGATCTTCCACTTCTGATATCAATGTGCTCACTGCACTCAACTGGCTTTTTATGTCACTAAACTGAGTGTCCACCCTAGTAATATATGATGCCAACATCTCCTCCATCTTGGACAAATGATCAAATTGTGGGATAGGAGGCGGATGCTGAGGTATAGGATAGTGCTGGTGTGAACAATGAAAAATATCCTGATCTCCAAATCTAAAACCCTGCAATGGTGTACTAGAAGAAAATGATGAGATATCAGGGTTGTTGTTTCCATATGACAGACTCGAGTGCTCAGGGCATCCAGGGTGATAAGTGTCAGGGTATGGCCCACTCGGCTGAGCAAAGCTCATCCCATAACACTCTGGAGTGGACAAATAACCACGCTGGCACTCAGCGGGTGAATGGCCCTGAAAACCACAAGTCTGGCATATAGTAACAACTGGAGAGTGGACGCCTAATAAAGAACTGTACTGATCATGCCCGCTCTCTAACACAACTCCTCGCTCTAAAGCATAGCGTTCTAACTGACGAGACAAAAGATTTACCTGTTCTTGAAGAGTATCATAAATAGGGGTGCTCATAAAACCACGAGAATCAGAATAGTAAGCCATAGCCTCAATAAGTACCTATATCAATCAACCTGCGAGAATGGATACAAAAATCGCGAAAGAGAGAAATAACTAGGGAAAGGGTTAGGGGTTAGCGAGATATCACAAATATGAAAAATGACAAAATAAAAAACAGGTCAGCACAAACACAAAACAAGCAAAAGAAAACAAACGACCTAGTCTATAGCCTAACACTATCGCTCTAAGCTAGTCACCGGCAACGGCGCCAAAATGACTTGATCGTGCAAGACTGCACACCCGCAAGTGCACGGGTTGCCACTGAAATAGCGGCGAGTGTCGTGTTCTCCACAGGGACTAGACTAAGGCTACCGGTGCTCAGCTAAAGCTAGGTCAAACAAAACGGGGGAGAACTAAACCTAAAACGACTAAAACGACCGAACGAACTAACTAAACAAACGAACCAACGACGACGGGACGAACGACCGTACAAATGGACGTCGTACGACCGAACGAACAAAACGACGAAAGACTAGACGAACGACGCACAAACGACGACTAACAGAAAGAACAACATAGAAGCACGAACTACAACGACTACACGAACGAACGCGACTACCGACCGACGATCTAACTAGCTACCGACCGCAAGATAGAAAGGGGGAAGTCGAGAAGCATGGAGGGAGGGTTTAGAAGCACTAGGTGGGTTGAGAGGGAAATACGGTCGCCGGCTAACTAGACGACGACAGCATACAACAAACACAGGACTACGACGAACACACGCGTGACTTAACTAACTAACGACCGTGGAAAGGAGAGAAAAGAGGGAGGTCGAGAAGCAAGGAGGGGGATTGAGATAGCAAGAGGGAAGGGAAACGGCCGTCAGTTCGCTAATCCGCGCAACTCAATCACACAAACTAACACGGATACAGGACTACCAGATCACTGAACACAAGAACAACTCACAAGCTAATATCTAACACGGATAACACATAACAACTAAACAAATATCACAATTGACAATAGAACAGTACTAACACAGATACCACACATCATACAGCTGAAAATAAACAACTCACAGCTACTACTAAATGACTAACACATATATCATAAATCACAGAACAACAATTACAAGCACAAATTCTTGAACTAAACTACTGGCAACATGAACATAGAGCAATTCTGGAACAAAATTAACACAGCACAATAACAAGCATCCATCACAGTTAACATCTCAAAATTTTAGATTTAACATCTCAAAATTTTAGATTATCAGTAAGTACATGAACTGAAATCAAGAACTGAAAAAAGGGAAAGAAATTAGACTAAACCCAGGAATTGCGCAGAGGAAGCAGAGCAGTGGGACGTCGCCGTCGGTGGAGAGGTGATGTAACCGGCGCAGGAACACACGGCGGAGATGAGGGAGTAGGCGGCGGTCGGAGAAGTAGTAGGCGCTCCCCGGTGTTGGTGAAGAGGAAGCAGATGCGGCCGTCGGTGTCGGTGCGGAGGCGGCTCGGAGGAAGGAGCGGCGGTGGAGGAAGAAGCCGGGGCTCGCTGGCGTCGGTGGCGCGGTTAAGATGCCGATGAAGCCGTCGGACACGGTGGAGATGTACCGTGGAGTAGCAGGGGATGGAGAGGATCCGGTGGGAGAAGAAAGGAGAAGCAAAGGGACACACGGGAGGAGGCGCGATGGAGGGAGAGCAGAGGGGCGGCCGGTAGATTTGGAGCGGCGGCGCTGTGGAGTAGCGGCGCAGGGAATAAGGCGCGGCGGCGCACTAGAGGAGAAGGGAGGCGCGGTGGAGTAGGGTGGCCGGAGGGAGTTTAGGAGGGAGGAGAGAGGCGGAGGAGCTGCAGTGGAGGTAGGCGGAGAAAGGAGTGGTGGAGGAGAAGCGGCGGCGGCAAGGAGAGAGGTGGCGCACCGGCGTATCTGGGGGAGATGAGGGCGGCGGCGCTTAGAGGAGAAGGGAGGCGCGGTGTAGTGCGGGTGGCCGGAGGGGAGAAGAATGGAGGCGCGGCGGGTGGAGAGAGAGGTGGCCGCCGGCGAGGTCTGGCCCGGGCTCGCCGGTGCCGAGAGTGGAGGAGGAGGAAAGCACAGTGGGGGCTAAGGGAGAAGAAAACCGGGCTCCCTCAACACAGGCGGCGGCCGAAGGGTTTTGTGGGATTGGGGATTTTTGGTATTTACAGATTAGTCCACATATTATCTAGGGTTTGCAAACAAGTCCCTCTCCCATTGTTTTCTTCTGTTCTGGCCCTCCGAAGCTCCGTTTTCAGCGCGGATAAATCCTACACGCTCGTGATGACACATACTTCTGCACGGAGCAGCACGAAGGTCCAGATTTGTCGTTTATGCGCCTCGATCGCGCCGGCCTGCGGAAAAGTACAAAAAAAATGTAAAATGGTCCATTTTGAGCAATTAAATATGGAAAAATGTGTAAATGATGATAAATGGTCCTAAAATGCGACAATATGAGGGTAAAATGACATGTAAAAATATGTAAAATATGACGCATATCACTCCACGGCTGGCGCGATGGCCGACCCCGCCCCGCGCGTGAGCGACCCCGCCGCTGGCGCCACGGTCGACACTGGCAGCACCGATCGGGTAGCCGGGGGTGGTAGCACCAGCGCCCATGTAGGCGCGGCCGCCATCCCTATACCCGGCGCGGGAGAATCGGGCAACCTGGGAGTGCAGGCCGTGGTCGCCGCTTTCCCAGATACACGACCAGGTGTGCCGATCGCCCCGGCCACGCCAGCGTGGAGAGCGCCCTGCTGACGGCCATCTGCACGCTCCAGCGGCAGTTGGCAGATCTCCGGGGAGTCGTGCGGGATATGCAAGAGGCTCGGAGTCAGTAGACCCCGCCGGCGGTTGCGCCGGAGCCCAGCCAGAACGGGAGGATAGTCGCAACGCCCCCATGTCTAGCCGCGTCCCGCTACGACGCGTGGACCCGGAGTCCCCACTCTCTGTGGGCCTGCAGTAGTCGGCATGGCCGGAGGACTTCAAGTTCCCCAGCGTTATCGAGCTGTACAAGGGCGACACGGACCCTCGGGAGTTCGTGCGCATGTACGAGACCGCCATCGAAGCCGCCGGCGGAGACGACACCATGAAGGTGAAGGGACTCCCCCTTGCGTTACAGGGAGTTGCGCTCTCTTAGTTTTTTACCATCTAGCCAAACTCTATCTACGCATGGAAGCAGATCCACGACCGCCTCTACAACAACTTCCAAGGGAACTATGTCGAGCACGTCGACGCGGATCAGCTCTTCGCGGTCAAGCAAAAACCCTCGGAGAAGTTTGGGGAGTACTTCAAGCGCTTCGCGAAGGTCCGCTGCCTAGTCAAGGATGTCAACGAGACAACCATCATCAACGCAGCGGTACAGGGCCTCCGCCTAGGGCTGCTGGTCGAGTACAATGCGCGAAAGCCAATCAAGATGGTGGCGAAGCTCTTCGACAAGATGGAAGAGTATGCGCGGGCGGAGGAGGATGCACGGAGACGTAAGGGCGACGATTCCGACCCCATTCAGGCGGAGGGGTTGTCGCAGAAGGGAAGCGCGGGGAACGACTCCCCGAAAGGAAAGCACAAGCAAGGGTCCGCGGGAGGCCCCCTTGAGCACAGTGATGCCGGGGTGCATGAGAATTCGTCAAGTGGTAGGCATAAGCCCAAGCGCAACCAGCGCCGACCCCAAAAAGCCCGTCATGTCCTTGGCATAGAGGACGCTCCCTGGGACTCTCCTCCCGCGTTCTGTGGGAGGAACCGGGGAGGCCAGGGATGGGGGCGCGGGAGGAATCACGACGAAAGACCGCGCACGGAGCAGGAAATCCAGGACTATGGCAGGTGGTGCGAAGTGCATGGCTATGGTGACCACCTCACGCGGGCATGCTCCGCAGTCGTGGCGCTGCGGCAGGCAACCGATACGGCTCGGGCCTCGGAAGTGCCGCTCCCTATTGTGGCCCAGGTGTAGCATCCGCAGGGAGCTGGGCCCCTAGACGGGGCCCAACGCCGAATCATTACCGTCATCTCCGGAGGATCCTCGCCGGGGACCTCCTCGGTGCAACCACCTCCGGGAACAGCACACCACGAAATCACCTTCACGATAGCTGACGCCTAAGGCGTAGGGTTCCCCCACCAAGATCCCTTGGTCATCCAGGCCGATCTGCAAGTTGCGACATCAAGCATGTCCTCATCGACGAGGGCAGCTCTGCGAACATTCTGTTTGCGGAGGCCCTCGACCGCATGGGGATCCCTCGGGGTCGTTTGGGACCGTCAGGGACCCCGCTCCAAGGTTTCGGAGGCTAGCCGCTGAAGGTCTTGGGTCAGGTGTGTCTCTGAGTCTCCTTTTGTCTGGGCGATGGAGCGAGGACGTTGTCTTCAACGTTGTGGACATGCCGCACCCGTACAACGCCATACTGGGCCGCCCTCTCATCAACTCCTTTGGGGCGATCCTGCACCACGGCTTCTTGTGTATGAAGCTCCCAGGCCCGCAGGGTGTCATCACCACCTTCGGTGACTAGGACCTCGCCCGGCGCGTGGAAGTTGGCGCCAGGAGCCCGCACCGCAAGGTGCACGTCCTCACCGACAAGCTAAAGGTGGACACGTCGTCTGCTCCAGGATGGACGCCTAAGCCCCGGCCGGAGGGCGAAGTCAAGAGGGTGCCTCTCCAAGCCGAAGGGCAGTTCGTGTCCATCAGTGAGGGCCTTCCTCCAGAGGTGGAGCAAGACTTGCTCCAGGTTCTCCGGAGCAACGCGGATGTCTTCGCATGGTCCTCGGAGGACATCAAAGGCATGGACCGTGCCCTCATTGAGCACAATCTAGCGGTTCACCTTGATGCCAAATCAGTCAAGCAGAAGCTTGGCATATGTCCATGGACCGGCAGCAAGCGGCCAAGGTGGAGGTAGCGAAGTTTCTCCAAGCCGAAGTCATCCGCGAAGTCCAACACCCAGATTTTCTTGCCAATCCGGTGTTGGTGAAGAAGGCCAGCGGCGCCTGGCGTATGTGTATCGACTTCACTGCCCTCAACAAGGCATGCCCAAAGGACGACTACCCCTTGCCGCGCATAGATCAACTGGTCGATGCCACTCCGGGGTGTGAGCTTATGAGCTTCTTGGACGCCTACTCCGGCTACCACTAGATCTACATGGCCAAGGGTGACAAGGACAAGACCAGCTTCATTACACCGATTGGGACATACTGCTTTGTCAGGATGCCCTTCGGTTTGAAGAGTGCGGGCGCAACCTTCACCCGCCTCATCGCGCTAGCGCTGGCCGGTCAGCTCGGGAGGAACGTGGAGGCTTACGTCGATGACGTAGTTGTCAAAACCAGACAGCTCGCCTCTCATGGTCAGGATCTCTAGGAAACCTTTGACAACCTCAGGAAGGCGGGCATCAAGCTCAACCCGGACAAGTGTGTCTTCGGCGTGCAATCGGGCAAGCTCCTGGGTTTCTTTGTGTTCGGGCGAGGCATCCAGGCGAACCCCGACAAAGTCAACGTGATCCTCGCTATGGAACTGCCCAAGACGACAAGGGAGGTCCAGAGGCTCGCTGGCCGCATGGCTTTATTGAGCAGCTTCCTGTCTAGGCAACGGAGCGGGGCCTGCCATTTTTTAAGACCCTCCGCGGTTGCGACAGTTTTCATTGGGACAGCGATTGTGCGAAGGCCTTTGACAACCTCAAGAGACATCTTGCAAGCCTCCCCACTTTGGTTGCCCCGGCGCCAGAGGCCCCCTCCTGCTCTACCTTACCGCTTCGGCGACAGCGGTCAGCGCCGTCCTTGTCCTTGAGGAGGGCGCTCTTCAGCGCCCCGTATACTTCGTCTCCGAAGCCCTTCAGTGCTCCAAGACGCGGTATACGGAGCTCGAGAAGCTTGCCTATGCGCTGGTCATGGCCTTGAGGAAGCTCCGACACTATTTCCTAGCCCATCCAATCATAGTGCCATCCTCGTTCCCCCTGGCGGAGATGCTACACAATAAGGAGTCCACAGGGCGTATTGGCAAGTGGGCAGTCGAGCTCGCCCCGTTCTCCTTAACGTATGCCTCGCGAACAGCGATCAAGTCCCAAGTCCTCACGAAGTGGACCCCGCCGGCCTAGCCCGTCCAGCAGCCAGAGGATCTGGTGTGGATGCTCAACACCGACGGAGCCTACGGCGTTGCCGGCGCAGGCGTAGGTGCAGTGGTTACCACGCCAGAGGGGCACCGCCTGTTGTACTCGGCGCGTCTCGCATTTCCCGCCACTAACAACACGACTGAGTACGAGGCGCTACTCTTTGGCCTCATGAAGCTTAAAGCGCTTGGCGTGCGGCACATTCTTGTCCGCACTGACTCATGTCTGGTGGCGGGCCACGTGGACAAGTCATACCAGGCCAAGGACCCTGAGTTGGCCAAGTACCTGGCAGCCGTAAGAGCGAAGGAGCGACACTTCTTGGGTGTCATGGTCAAGGCCATCCCTCGAGCGGACAACGAGCAAGCCGATGTCCTTGTGAAGGCCGCCAGCCAATAGCTCCCAACTCCCGAGGGGGCATTCTATGAGGTCCTACCAGCGGCTGCCATCGCGCAGGACAACCGCGATGCAGCCCTCGTCCACCAGATTACCCAGCAGGGTGACTGGCGGGAACCCATCTTCAGTTTCTTGCAGGGCATCGCAGAGCCGGATGACCCCATCGAGCTCCGGCGTCTGCAGTATCGCACCAAGTCCTTCCAGGTGCTCGATGGAGTACTCTACAAGAAAGGAGTCTGCGCACCGCTTCTGCGGTGTCTGTCGCGCGAAGAGGGAAAGCACCTCCTCGTGGAAATTCACGCCGGACTCTGTGGCTCCCACCTCGCACTGAGGTCGCTAGTCGGCAAGGCTTCTATTGGCCAACCGCCGTTGCCGATGCCTAAGACCTCGTGCGCCGATGTCATTGTCAAGGCTACCAATGGATGGGGCGGATCACTCGCAGGCCCCCCATGAGCCTCAACCACATTCCGCCAGTAGGGCTGCTGGCACGGTGGGGCATCGATGTTGTGGGACCACTTCCTCGGGCACCAGGAGACCTGCGGTTCGCAGTGGTCGCCTTGGAATATTTCTCCAGGTGGCCAGAGGTTGTGGCTCTCGCTAAGATTACCTCGGCGGCCATGCAGCGTTTTCTTTGGCAGAACATCATATGCCACTTCGGGGTGCCCAGGGAGATCACCATCGATAACAGCCTGCAGTTCAACTCTGCCCCATTCAGGGAGTTCTACGACAGCATGGGCATCGCGCTTCGATTCGCTTCAGTTAGGCACCTATAGTCTAACAGAGCAGTCGAGCGGGCGAACGGCGCCATCTTCGTCGGAGTCAAGAAGCGTCTCGTCGGGCTGCCAAAGGGCAAGTGGCCAAGCGAACTGAGAGACCATGTGGAGGTCATCCCGTTGTGTGATGAGTAATTGACATCGAGTTAGGTAAGTCGATTTTGGTTTGGGTGGTTCGGACCTTGACGTTGCGAGGTGCAATCGGGCTCGGTCGGACTTGGTCAAACTTGGTCATATGGGATGCACTTGTTACATTCTGGGCCACAGGTCTAAATGGGCTGAACACAACTAAGCCCATGGAGCAACGGAGCAACAACCTTATAAGTGGTATTGGGCCTTCTCCCCCCAAAAGACTAGTCCAATGGGTGGAGGCTCCCTCACACTTATAAGTTGTGCTTTCTCCTCTTTCACAATCTATGTGGGACTATTCCTAACAATCTCCCCCTTACACATGGATTGGACACTACTGCAACCATGAGGTCCAAGGAGATGTTAAGCACCTGGGCTCTGATACCACTTGCTACATCTTGGACTCTGGCCGCATGCCTAGGTCCAACCGAGTGCCATAGGTTTACATGGGCTGAACACAACTAAGCCCACAGAGCAACAACATTATAAGTGGTATTGGGTCTTCTCCCCCCAAAGGACTAGTCTTTTGGGGGGAGAAGGCCCAATACCACTTATAATGTTGTTGCTCCGTTGCTCCGTGGGCTTAGTTGTGTTCAGCCCATTTAGACCTGTGGCCCAGAATGTATGCATATTCTATTGATTCGACAGGTTTGGACTTCGTCATGCGTAAGTATGATGTTTTGATGCCATTTATGCTTTCATGTGTCGAGCGGTGCTATGTGACGAGTTTCTTGTTTGTGATGGCTGCAGGACGTCGAGGCGGAGTCGTGGTGAGACACGAGGTGACCGGACTAGGCGCAAGTGGCGTTGAGGTTAGAACGGTCGGGATGTGTCGAAGACGGCGGAGACTCGAGGTGGTTGCGAGGCTTGGACGACAAGGGGCGCAGAAGCTTCTCGGAAGGTGCAGGAGGGGCGAATCGGTAATTTCGCGAGGTTGCACAAGCGGGTGCGGGCTCCGTTGGATTTAGCAGGCGTAACGGGTTGGAGACCCGTTAGCCAAGGGCTATAAATAGGAGGGAGTGGCTGCATGCCCCCTCATGGCTTTGGGAGAGAATTAGGGTTTGCTTGAATCAAAAGAACCTTTGGAGAGGTTGTTTTGCCTTTGAGCTTTAGTTGGTATGGAGTAGGTGAGGAGAGGCAGAGGGTGTCTGTGCTCTTTCCCCCCTTCGATGTGTTCTTGAGTGTCCCCTCTCTAGCAAGCATGTATGGGTGTGTGTTCTTGAGACTAGAGGAAAGAGAGAGTTGATCCTTCATGTAATCAACCTTGTCCTAATGTCCATGCGTATCGGGACTTCTCTGTAATCCTCTTTTGTTTTGGAATGAAATTTCTGGAGTTCTCTCTCGTGCTGGCTCTGTGTTCTTCGTTCATCCCTCTCTGTTGATTTCTGAGCTTTTTGAGTTTTGAGTTGTTTCTTGCTGGGAAGGCCCAAAATGGATTGCTCTATGTTGGGATGATGCCTCAAGATCATTTGATCGTTTTTCCCAAGAGCAAATCTCATTTAATCTCAGATTTGGTTTTTTGAGCATCTCTGTTCTTCAGTTTTCTTTCTAGGGTTTGAGGTGGTTTTTGATTCCCTTCATGAGATGGCACGAAACTTAGCATGCTGAGTCCTTAGGCTATTAATTAGCTATCCTCAAAGTTTCATGGGCAAAGGTTCAAGGATTGGAGAGGAATTTGATTTTTGGTGCAGCTCTCTATACTTTGTCAGTTGTGTGCTCAAATCTGAAATTATTGATTGTTGGTATGATTCCTCTGTTTTCCAAGACTCTCTTGATATTTAGTTCATTGTTATGGTGCTTTGGGTCAAAGAGATTGGGAGCAAAACCCTGATTTCTTAGTTTTTCGAAGGTCTGCAGTAGCTACTCAGTTTTCAGGAATTTCAGTTTTCTGTCTCGGGGTTGCCAGAAAATTCAGAGGAACCGGTCAGACCGGGACATTGCCGGCGGTCAGACTGGCTCACCATGGGCGGTCAGACCGACCCTATATGGGCGGTCAGACCGGCGGCCAGGGAGCGGTCTGACCGGCCCATATAAGGCGGTCTGACCGGCCCTGGTTGCCTCAGTAGTTGTTTCCCTTAGCTTTTGGTGTTTGTGGCTTAATCCTTTGCAAGTTGGTTTCCTCTGTGTTTTCTCTATGAGCGTTGTTTCCAGCGGAGAGCTTGACCTCTTCTTCTTCATAGCATTGTGTGCTATCGGAGAAGTTTGAGTAAGTCTTTTTGGGGGCAAGTTTTAAAGTCGACATTCACCCCCCTTTGTCGCCATTTCGGTTCAACACGAACTCCACAGCATCCTCTAGTCCCTCCGGACAATGGTGACACGCCTGACGGGATTCACGCCATTCAAACTTCTCTTCGGCGATGAGGCGGTGATGCCCGAGGAAATCAAGGCCGGCTCGAGAAGAGTGCTCGTCCAGGCGCCAGAGGAGGAGCGTCGATTGTCCCTGGACCTCCTCGATGGAGAACGAGTATGCGCAACCCAGCACGTCACAAAGTACGTGCGACAAATGGTGCGTACGCGCGGACGCTCCATATACCTGCAAGGATTCTAGCGTGGGACATCGTCCTCAAAATGGCACATCATGCGGAAATGGTCGGCAAGCTGGAATCCAAGTGGGAAGACCCGTACATCGTCGCAGCAGCTTGGCAGCGGGGAGCCTATCGCCTCGCCACGCTGGAAGGGCTGACATGCGTCATATTTATATATATTTATTCGTCATTTTACCACATTATTTTTCGCATTTCAAGATCATTTATCATCATTTACACGCTTTTCTATATTTAATTGCTCAATTTGGATCATTTTACATTTTTGTGCTTTTTCCGCAGACCGACACGATCGAGGTGCATAAACGACAATTCTGGACCTTCAGTACTGCTCCGTACAGATGTGCGCGTTGTCACGGACGCGTAGGATCAAATCACGCTAAAATCGGACTCCCGGAGGGCCAGAACAGAAGACATCAAATAGGGTTTAAGGGGAAGGACTGGATTGTGAATGCCAGAAAATTATGTGGACTAAATTGCAAACTGCCGAATCCCCAATCCATTCTCCAAACAAAACCCCAGCGGCCGCAATGTGGGGATTGAGCCGGCCATTTGCTTCTTTCTTCAACCTCCCTTTGCTCTCTCTCTCTCCCCCTCTTTTTCTCTTCCCTACCAGCGCCGGCGAGGGCCGCGCCTAACTCGCCGGCGGCCACCCTTCCTTTCCCTCTCCTCCGCAGCACCCGCGCGCCTTGCTCTCCCTTTTCCTCACCGGCCAACCGCAGTGCACCTCCTCCTTCTCCACCCCGCGCGCTGCCTTGCTCACCGCATCCGCCGCCACCCGCCACTTCTTCCACCGCCGTCTTGCTCTCCCTCTGCTTCCGGTCGCCATACTCGCCACCGCGCCACCACATCCCGATCCACCGCATCTCTCTACTGCTCCTCACCTCCTACTCTCTCAGGCCGCTCCTTCCTACCTCCTCCGGTCCCCATCCCTTTCTTCTCCACCACCGCAGCTCCTCCATCCGCGCCGCCAACCGCAGCATCCCCTTTCGCCGCTCCCACTGCTCCTCCGGTCGGCGCCGCCATCCCTTCTCTGCTTCCCCTTCGGCGCGCCATCTCCCCCCAAGTAGCACCGCCACCTCTGCTATTCACGCCCAATTGCCTCGACGTCTTCAACCCCGGTTGGCCGCCCCTGTCTCCGGCACCACCGCATCGGCTACCACTTCACCGATGATCTACTTCACCAGCGACCTCTCTCTCTCCGCCGGCGTCTACAGATCCACGACCGCCACCGACACCCCCCTCTGCTCTGCTTCCTCTCTGCTCTACTCTTCGGTTAATCCCCAAATTCTTCTCCCTTTAGCTTTTTTGCTACTCATCATTACTGTTATCAATTAATTGTTAGTTGTGCACTTTGATTTTGAGATGTTTGATCTGGAATGCACTGTCAATGTTAATTTGTGATCTGTGATATGTGTGATGGGAATTATGCACTGTGAATGGATGCTTGTGCTCACTGTGAAATGTTATCTGTGATGTATGCACTAGTTCAGTGAATTTTTGATTAAGCTCTGTCAGATTTGGTTCAGATTTGCTCAATGTTCATATTGTCAGTAGTTTAATTTCTAGAATTTATTTGTGATCTGTAGAGATGTGTGGTCTGTGTTATTCTGTTATTCAGTGAGTATGGCTAGTTTCTGTGATTTTGGTTGTGTTAGTTGTGTTAGCTGTTAGTATCCCTCTGTCAGTTGTTCGTGTTAAGTAATTTGTTTTGTGCCGTAGTGTTGTTTGTGTGCGCGAATTAGCTAGCTGGCGACCGTCTCCCTTCCCCGTGCTGTCTCAACCTCCCATTGCTTCTGAATCCTCCCTCTTTGCTTTTCTCGGCGGTCGATTGATAGTTAAGTCGTGCATGTGTTCGTATTTCTGTGTTTGTCGTGTGCCGTCGTCGTCTAGTTAGCTGTCGATTGTTTTCCCTCTCAACCCACCTAGTGCTTCTAAACCCTCCCTCAGTGCTTCTCGACTACCTCTTTCTTTCTTGCGGTCGATAGTTATTTAGGTCGTCGGTCGGTAGTTGTTTTCGTCGTGTAGTCGTCATTGTTCGTTCGTTTGGTAGTTGTGTTCAGTCATTTAGTCGTCATGTCGTTCGTGCGTCGTTCGTCTAGTCTTTCGTCGTTTTGTTCGTTCGGTCGTACGACGTCCATTCGTACGGTCGTTCGTCCCGTCGTTGTTTAGTTCGTTCGTTTGTTTAGTCGTTCGTCGTTTTGTCGTGCGAGTTAGAATTCGTTCGGTAGTTCGTTCATTCGGCTATTTTAGTTGTTGTTTTAGGTTTAGTTCTCCTCCGTTTCGTTTGACCTAGCTGTAGCTGAGCACCGGTAGCCTCAGTCTAGTCCTTGTGGAGAACACGACACTCGCCGCTATTTCAGTGGCAACCCGTGCACTTGCGGGTGTGCTATTTTTGCACGATCAAGCATTTTGGCGCCGTTGCCGAGGACTAGCTTAGAGCGACGGTCTTAGGCTATAGACTAGGTCGTTGTTTGTTTTCTTTTGTTTATTTTGTGTTTGTGCTGACTTGTCTTTCATATT
Source organism: Dendrocalamus latiflorus (assembly GCA_017311315.1). Lineage (NCBI taxonomy): Eukaryota > Viridiplantae > Streptophyta > Magnoliopsida > Poales > Poaceae > Dendrocalamus > Dendrocalamus latiflorus. Next base: position 10,885,163 of record CM029676.1, read on the forward strand.
GTCATTGTTTATATTTGTGATATATCGCTAACCCCTAACCCTTTTCCTAGCTATTTCTTTTTCTTTTTGTGGATTTTCTCATCTTGTCCCACAGGGTGATCATTAGAGATATATTTGAAGGTTATGGCATTAGTTCATGATCTTTGGGCTCTGAGTAGTCAGAGTGCTATGTCAGGACCAGTTTTGCCAGTAGTTGAGGCCGATGACTTTGAGTTGAGACCTGGTCTGATTGCTTTGGTTCAGGAGACCCGTTTTGGAGGATTACCCACTAAGGACCCTTATGAGCACATTCGCATATTCTTGGAGTATTGTGATACAGTCAAATATCATGGGGTTTCTCAGGACACTATCAGATGCAGATTATTCATATTCTCTCTTCGAGATGGTGCTCGTACCTGGTTTTACTCTTTGCCATCGAGGTCATTCACTTGGGATCAGCTGTCATGTGCTTTCTTGGAGAGATACTTTCCGCTATCCAGGCAGTTTGAGATCCGTGATCAGATCTTCAGTTTTGCTCAACTTGATGGAGAGAGTTTATATGATTCTTGGGAGCGATACAAGGCTTTGCTCAGGAGATGTCCTCACCATGGTCTAGAGAGATGGCTCGTTCTACAGATCTTCTACAGAGGCTTGACATGTGCCACACGATTTTTAGTTGATGCAGCAGCTGGTGGAGCAATCACAAACAAGACACTTGATGACGCATTCACTCATATTGAGAACAGGGCTTTTCATCAATTTCAGTGGTACAATGAGAAGCCTTGTTCGGATTCTTTGACAGCCGAAGTGCATGCGCCTGAGCATCATATGGATCAGTACAGTTTGAGCTCTAGTCAGCCACAACCTTCTCTGTCTTCGCACCAGCATAGTTTTCATTCCACTGCTACACCTCAGCAGCAGTTACCTACTCTTGATCATGATCAGATTTATAGTCCCAAGCTGTCTATTTTGCATACATCTCATCTGGAGTCACAGTTATGTGGTGTGAAGACTTTGATGGCCCCATTGCATGATCTTAGAGAGGCTATGTGCACTTTGACCTCCCGTTGTGACAGTTTGGCATCCTCACAGTCTTACCCAAGTTCTTTAGCTCACTACCAGTCTGTCACCACGGAGAGCGGTATGACTTTGGTTGAGCCTACTCCACCTACTCCACTAGTGCTTCAGCAGAGTCAGCCTACAGCTTCTAGACATCCTCCACATCATCACCATAAGAAGCCATCTACTCAGTCTCCTAGTCGGTGCTGCAGGATAGATGAGGTTGATGAGTTTGTGCTAGAGACATCTCTGAGTACCATTGATACACACCTCTTTGAGTCGGATACTATGTGTGACATGGTTGAGCTTCATCGAATTATCTTTGATGACGATGATACCATTCCTATGGTGCATCTGATAGCTCACATTGACGCCATCCTCCCAGACTCAGTACTTCAGATTGATGACTTTTTCATGGATGAGCCTAGGTTAGAGACTGTTAGCTTCGATGTAGATTCTCCCTGCTTTGACACTGATCATGTACTTCTTGAGCTTGATATGGAGATATTCACATTTGATGATGTCGGCCACTTAGATGATTCTTTGATCTTTGAGCCCGAGATGGAGATATTCATGATTGATTATGACGGGGCTGTTTCTGATGTTGAGGAGGAGGAGCGTATTTCTATTGATCCACCACCAGCTACTTCCTTCGTCGACATCGCCCCTCTGGAGGTTTCTACTATAGTACATTCTCCTTCACCTACACTTCAGGTAGTTTGGAAACTCTTCCTCGATCACGTCAGGTTTGATTTCTTTGGCCCTGACGAGACATATTCTATTGTTGATTGTGTTCATCTCGTTTATAGTCCTCATGATGTACTTTATCGATATGCTTGTGTGATTGGATATTCTATTGATAACTTCAAGAGCTTCAACCCTAGCACACATACTTGCCATATTTTTGAGGATGTCTGTAGGATTACACTTGTGTGCCATCGACTACGAGCGGACATGGTTCGAGTCGATATTCCTTGGGATCCAGGTGGATTTTGAGGCATGTTGCTTCATGAGGAGGGCGGACATGTGCCTTTTCCATGTCCTGTCCTTGGTCCTCCTCCCGCTACATCCAAATGAGCATCTCTTTATCTTTTTATTTCCCTACCTTTTGTTAGTTTTTGTTGGTTTCTTTTCTTTCCTTTCTTTTATATTTCAGGTCCCGTGCTAGATCCTCATCCTTGCATGTGCGAGAAGCCATGGGATGATTTGTATACTTCCACTGCATCATATACGCCCGGTGAGTTGTTTCTTACCCCTTTAAGCCCATTCTTGATTCATTGCTCAATTTAAGCTTGGGGGAGGACTTGTATGTGTATGGATGATGTTCTAGCGTATTTGTATTATATTTGTGAGCATTTGAGCTTATTGTCGTGTAGTTGATGATATATGATCATTCTTATGCTTCATATTATGCTATGTGATGACTTATGGCCTTTACTATTTGCTCTCATGTTATGCTTGATTGTATATCTTGTCCATGTGAGCCCATGTCATAATTAATCAAGAGAGGTCATGCTGAAATTTTCATTGAGCTAGATTGTTACTAGTTCCTTGTATGTCTTAAGTCACTTGGCAACATATTGTAGAACTTGAGTTTTGTTTATTATCCTTGATGTGCTTAGAAACCTTGTGATCCTATAGCATTTGATTCATTGCGAGTTACGCATGTGTCTTAACCATTTGCGGATTGAATTGGTTCTAGTCATCGCCTCTCGAATGATTATATCTTAGATTCATGCTTTGGCATTTGTTATTTTAGATATTGATACTTTGCTTGAATGTAAAATTTGTGAAAGGGGTAGTCCAATCTTGAGCCAATAACTTGGTTGATTTATCTAGGTATCCATGTCTTGGGACACGTGCTACTTAGCATTAATGAAAACCGGTTAAAGATACTTAATCAAAACTAAAAAAAAGTGAAAAGAAAAAAATGTTTTGCAATGTGTGAGTGTGTGAAATAAGTGACTATGTCACATTTTTTTGGAAATGTGTTGAATAAGTGGCAAGTTTTGCCCAAGTGAAGTGTGTGTGAATAAGCGGCAAAGTTTGCCCTAGGGTTGGAATAAGTGGCACGAGTGCCCAATGTGTGTTTTAAATTTGCTAAAAATCCAAAAAACTTAGGTATCATGGCTCAAGTGTGGGCTTTTTCATAAATATCATGCAAGTACTAGTCTCTTTATCTCAAATGGCATATGCCTTAGCATGAACCATTGCTATGCTCATTCTTGATATTATACCAAGTTCCGATGCCTTACAATTTTGGTTGGATTCATGTGATCACTTAGTGCATTTCGACATTTAGTGTATAACTTGATTTGGTCAAATGCTATAGTTATCACTTTGGCATCTTTGCTTGAATGTTACATTCTCATCTTGGATGGTTCTCAAAACTCGAGTTAGATAATCTTATTTTACATTGTAGTATGCCTCTTGACTTGTTACATACATTTAACTAGTCTTTTACCCCTCTCTCTCCCCCTCTTTTTCTCTTCCCTACCAGCGCCGGCGAGGGCCGCGCCTAACTCGCCGGAGGCCACCCTTCCTCTCCCTCTCCTCCGCAGCACCCGCGCGCTTTGCTCTCCCTTTTCCTCACCGGCCAACCGCAGTGCACCTCCTCCTTCTCCACCCCGCGCGCTGCCTTGCTCACCGCATCCGCCGCCACCCGCCACTTCTTCCACCGCTGTCTTGCTCTCCCTCCGCTTCCGGTCGCCATACTCGCCACCGCGCCACCACATCCCGATCCACCACATCTCTCTGCTGCTCCGCACCGCCTACTCTCTCAGGCCGCTCCTTCCTACCTCCTCCGGTCCCCATCCCTTTCTTCTCCACCACCGCAGCTCCTCCATCCATGCCGCCAACCGCAGCATCCCCTTTCGCCGCTCCCACTGCTCCTCCGGTCGGCGCCGCCATCCCTTCTCTGCTTCCCCTTCGGCGCGCCATCTCCCCCCAAGTAGCACCGCCACCTCTGCTATTCACGCCCAATTGCCTCGACGTCTTCAACCCCGGTCGGCCGCCCCTGTCTCCGGCACCACCGCATCGGCTACCACTTCACCGACGATCTACTTCACCGGCGACCTCTCTCTCTCCGCCGGCGTCTACAGATCCACGACCGCCACCGACACCCCCCTCTGCTCTGCTTCCTCTCTGCTCTACTCTTCGGTTAATCCCCAAATTCTTCTCCCTTTAGCTTTTTGCTACTCATCATTACTGTTATCAATTAATTGTTAATTGTGCACTTTGATTTTGAGATGTTTGATCTGGAATGCACTGTGAATTATGCACTGTGAATGGATGCTTGTGCTCACTGTGAAATGTTATCTGTGATGTATGCACTAGTTCAGTGAATTTTTGATTAAGCTCTGTCAGATTTGGTTCAGATTTGCTCAATGTTCATATTGTCAGTAGTTTAATTTATAGAATTTATTTGTGATCTGTAGAGATGTGTGGTCTGTGTTATTTTGTTATTCAGTGAGTATGGCTAGTTTATGTGATTTTGGTTGTGTTAGTTGTGTTAGCTGTTAGTATCCCTCTGTCAGTTGTTCGTGTTAAGTAATTTGTTTTGTGCCGTAGTGTTGTTTGTGTGCGCGAATTAGCTAGCTGGCGACCGTCTCCCTTCCCCGTGCTGTCTCAACCTCCCATTGCTTCTGAATCCTCCCTCTTTGCTTTTCTCGGCGGTCGATTGATAGTTAAGTCGTGCATGTGTTCGTATTTCTGTGTTTGTCGTGTGCCGTCGTCGTCTAGTTAGCTGTCGATTGTTTTCCCTCTCATTCCCTCTCAACCCACCTAGTGCTTCTAAACCCTCCCTCAGTGCTTCTCGACTACCTCTTTCTTTCTTGCGGTCGATAGTTATTTAGGTCGTCGGTCGGTAGTTGTTTTCGTCGTGTAGTCGTCATTGTTCGTTCGTTTGGTAGTCGTGTTCAGTTGTTTAGTCGTCGTGTCGTTCGTGCGTCGTTCGTCTAGTCTTTCATCGTTTTGTTCGTTCGGTCGTACGACGTTCATTCTTACGGTCGTTCGTCCCATCGTTGTTTAGTTCGTTCGTTTGTTTAGCTAGTTCGACGGAATGAACGAGCAAATCGGAGAGAGCTTCGCGAATTCACTGGGGGAAAAGGAATTGCGCCTACTTTCGACACCCTTTACCAAAGCACGGGGAGGTGTCCGCTCAGCATCCATCTGGGGCGCGGGGGCTTCATCGGTCCGGGGAGCGGCAACTTCTTCCTTAGCCTCGACGGCTTCCCCGTCGGACTCCAGGACCCCGGTGACCACGCCGCCACATTGAATCGCCTCCTCAAGGGCGGAGGCGACCGTATCCGGGGCGCTTCGCTCTCGGTGATGTGGGCGATGCTTCCCCAGCCGCTCCAGTGGCCGTAATAACTGGCGCGGGTGGCAGTTTCTCGGTGGCCGCTGCAGGCGACGAGGCCTCGTCTTCGGGGGCATTGGTACCGGGGCCCGTCGCCTCACCGCCACCTAAGGCCTCTTCGCTGGGGGCAGTGTGCCCCCCGAACTGGCGTGTTCGGACCCAGCGCCGATTGTACCCTCCGTCTCGACGGTACCGACCAGGGATACGACCGATGGGCTAGATGCGGCAGCGTCAGATCGGGCCTTGTGCCGAGAGGGCGGTGCCCCCACCTTGCCGTCGCCATCGCAGCGGCGGCTCCGGACCTCCGCCGGCACTGTGCGTTCGGGCACGGGAATCTCCAGGGCCTCGTATACCCGATTTATCCGCCCCTGCTTCGCCGAGGCGATCGCAGCTTCGTGCAGCTTATGCTCCTTGGCCGTGTATGGTCCAAGGAGCGCAACTACCGCGCGCTCTGCATCCTCCAGCCGGGGCACTGCACACAAAAGTGGGGCATCGTTCAAAAAGGGTCACACGCGTACATGTGCGGGCACGCAGCTTGGGGCCGAAGGACTTACAAGGAGCGGAATGTTTTAGAAGGGAAGATACTGTCGGGTGGATGCCATCTTTCCGGGTGCGGCCCCATCACTCGTACTTCCACCGGCTGGAAAGTGGCGCCACCCTGTACATAGTGAACTCTTCAGTGAGGTCACGCATGTTGAACCGGAGGGTGACACCGGTAAGCCTCCGCGCCTTCTGCTTGTCGTCGACCTTCGGCTTCACATCCGGCGAGCTGTTGAATGATATCGGCTGTCCCCGACATAGCAGACCGCTCATGCTCGTCACGTGGTAGTAGAACCACCGTCGCATCCAACCGGACTCCCACTTCCCTCGTGTAGCCAACACGGGGAAGAGCTTCGTGCATTGCATCCGCAACACGAAGTTGATGCTCCCGAAGCTCGACAGCGCCCCTCCTTCGACCTTCTTCGGCTGGCAGCGTACATCGTGCAGAATGGCGAATAGGCTCGCGCTGGGACGGACACCTTCTGTTTGCACCGCCCAAGTGTAAATAGCAAGGCGAATTATCACATTTGGGGTCAGTTGCGCCAACTCCAACCCGTAAGCCCGCAGGACCTTGCCGACAAAGAGCGTCGAAGGCATTCAGAGCCTGGCATCAAAAAACACAACGAAGACAATCGCCTCTGTTTTTGTCGGGTGCGGCTCCGTCTCGTCGGGGCCGAGTAGGCGGGCCCCTGCACGCTCCTCCAGTTTTTTCTCCCGGAGAAGGGTCTGGATCATCTCCTCGGTAACGCGACTCCGCCCCAACACACGGGAGCAGTGGCCTCTCGACTTCTTCATGGCATCCCACCACTTGTCGACCTACGGCGGATCGCGAAGCACCAAAGCGTATTCTGCCGGCGGCGACGACGAATAGCGCTGGCTCGACGAGGCGCTCCCATTGAGCCGGCGAGCGGGGTCTTCGCGGTAAGCCATCCTCCTCTGAGGTGAAGAAGCAGGAGCAAGGGCATATTGCGCAAAAGAACGAGGAAGGAGAAAGCAAAGCAACGGCAAGCGAGCAGCCAAGAGGAGCATTCGAATGCCGGTGGTGACACCTCATAAAGCCCCCTCACCTACCCCACGATCAAAAATGCAACCGGCGGGAGCCCAGCGGTTCAGCTCCCCACAATTAGGAAGCGTAACCATTAATAGCTGGGGGCACGCAGTGGCAGGTGGCCGGACAGCGCACGACGCACCAATAGCATCCCACCACGCGTCTCGCTTCTCTTGGGAAGGGGCACGTGACCATGGTCGTGCGACCACTGGCAGCCCACGACACGCCAATCGCGTCCCGCCATGTGTACCTTCCCCATCGGGATAGTGTGTACGGCTGCAGCAGCCCACCCCTGACAATTTAGGGGTTGGTACGATTCTCGCCGTCATTAAGGCGAAATCTCCGGACCACGAAGCTGTCGGGCCATGTCGACGCTAGACCAGGCGGAGCCCCCTCTCGCCACTCGACTTCGCGGTGCTACGCGTGGGAGCCTCGCCTACCTCGCGCCCAGGAGTGTTTGCGGCCTGAGCCTGTCTCCGCCTTGACTTCGACTCCGCCGGCATCTTCGACTACGCCAGCAACTTCGACTCTGCCGGCATCTTCGACTTCGCCGGCATCTTAGACTCTGCCGGCATCTTCGACCCCGCCGGCACCTCTGACCCCACAGCTAAACGGGTCCAAGGCCGAAAACACCTTCGACAGCAGGTTTGGCCCCATATCCTCAGTACGACAGCAGGCTGTACTGGCAAGGAACGGTCCTGTCCAAGATCATTGAAGGTCACAGGCCGCAGGGACGGAGGGGGCCAAATGGCTCGGCAATATGGCTTCGGTCCGTGAAGCCCTTCACCATGAGAGGCTCCTATTATAGGGGTGGCCCCCACCTAAGCCCAGCCGGCCTGTTAGAAGGCTGTAAGTCCCAAAGTGGGACATGTATAATGGCATAAATCCCCCTGAGAGGGATACTAAAATGTAAGGGTACCACTGTAAAAACACTCCCCATGTGAATATATATAAGACACAGGCCATGGGGGAAACCCTAAGCATTGCTCACTTAACTCTCCACTACCACATCACTCTCTCTATGTTTGGTCTGTAACCACAACATCTACAATCGGCGATATTCAAAGCATCTCATTCGTTTTGGGGGCAAGAAAATTACATAATAATCCTAAAAATTAAAAAACTTAGAAATTCTCACATTAATCAAAAGAAGAAGAGAATGATCTCTTCCACTTATTTTGGTAGGGCCAGATTATAACAGTACATATTAATCGTATATAGATTTAGTTATATAGTAAATACAATTATATTTCAATTATAGAAAGTAGAGTTTTATATCAAAGACGACTATATGATAATATATAGAAGCACAATGAAATATGGGAGGCGGCGCGAGGCAAGTTAAAAAAGCTTGTGGATCGTGAGCACTCTCCATACCACCCTTGTCTGCGGCTGCGTGGACTGCTCGACTAGCTCATTATGTTTCCAGTCTGCGGAGAGTTGGGCCAAAGTTGTCAATACTGTATCGGAGGTCATACCGGTTTGGTTCTTGGAATTGTACGTTCCGCTACCAACCCATACTGATGTACCGTATCGGATTTAATATAATCATACGAGTATATATTTATAAGTATGTATTTGTTTAATTATATGCACATCAGATGTCACTTGCAATATTACTTAAAATCCATAATAGTATTATCAAATATAACATATAGTTCAATAGATAATATTATTAATTCCGCGGGTACTGGCCGGTATTTAACTAGTATCAAAGCCGGTATAACCGGTAGTTGGGCTGGTATGATATTAGATATCGGTTTAGGTGGTGGTATGGAACGTATCAGCTAGTACGGCCGGTACGGATACTGAAATGGTGTTTACAAGATTGAGTTGGGCTGATCCTTATGTATAACGCATCATATTTTCAGCCTGTCAGGCTGTCACACAGGAACTAGCCCCTGGGTGCAATTGCAAAGAAATGCGCTTTATTCCTGTAAATATGACCTAGCAGAAATGAGGACGCCCTTACTGTGTGTTAGACCAACCAAGTCGCTCATGCCTTCGTCAATCAACAGGCGACAAGTTGCATATACACGAACTCTACGGCTCTAGCATACATACCAGAGTACAGAGAGTCAGAGATCGCAGGCAGTATGCTAGCAAGTAGACCAGTTGTACAGTACCTAAATCTGTGGTTTTTGGCTTGCACGGTATAAAAATATTCTGATTTGTCAAAGATACAGTACTTTATATTGCAGAGTTAGGTTGCTTACGCATACACTACACATTGCAGACTTGCAGATCTTGTCAATTAGTAGCTGCCTCGCTGGTTCGCTGATCCCAATCTCCGCATGCATCGGGTTCTTAATTTTACTTCTAGTCTGCGTGGTTTGAGTCGACGCCGCTTGCTACACCGATATGCATATATGTCATAGTCTATTACGAAAACATCGAGGTCCCCTCTGCAATGTCAACTAGCTAAGATTGTGCTGTTGATCAGTGCATGCTTGTACGTTGATTTTGATACTTGCATGCAATTAAGAGTTAATCTAGCTGGGTCGTCGTTTACTTTGCTATTATCGAGCGTGGTAGTTGATCATTGTTTCGTCTGTTCAATTGTCATCAGTTGCACCAACGATCTAGCCATCGGGCTCTTTTGGTATCGCGGCCGGCCTCGCCAATTGTTCATGCATAGCGGTGGATCGTGCTATAGTCAAATGCATGCATGTACAAATCGAAAGAGCGAACTCCTTAGTGGATGCTCCAATCAAGACCCTAATCGACCCCATTAAGTCACACACTAGCCATCTCAACTCATCGCTATAACGAAAGATCAAGCCATATATATTAAGGGCATGTTTATATTAACATTTTGCTTTGGTTTTTGACTTTAGGTTATAAATAGTAACAGTTTATAGAGAAACTTATAAGAGAGAGATACTCGTGTAAAATTTTGGTCGATATAAATGAAGTCACTATAGTGTGTACTACAATCAACCAGTAGATCTTATCTTGAAAAGATATTCCGTTTGAAAATTAGATACTGTAGAAAAGATATTTACTATATAAAAGCAACATTTAGAAGACAATACGAATATGGCGTAAGTTGTGTGTACCAATCACAATACCCTACTTATAATTTTGATGATCTATATTCATGGTTGATTGGAACGAAGCGTAGCAACAGACTGACCATCGTGTTAGAAGTTCCAAATGCGTGCGGTCAGAATTGAAGAACTTCGACGAGAGAGAATAGATTCTATGCTATTAGGGAGTAGTCAGTTTGACAAACTGCTATCGGTGAAAGGTCTAACTATTGTATGCCACTAACTTTAAGATTAGTTCCACTATATACCACTGCCGTTAGTTGACCGTTACCATTATCTTTTGAAAAAAAAGACTAAAATGCTTCTCCAAAAGACCGAAGGCCCGTTTTATTTAAAATTACAAACAACCTTCAAAAATTATGAAACTTGACATGAGTGTTATTCAATATGTCAGTCAGCTATGAAATTTTTTTCAAAGAACAGTTCAAAGAAAATTTTTAGATTTTTAATTTAAATGCTAATAAAGGCCACTATTTACAAACAGAAACTAAATGAGGTCTAAAAATTCTGAAAAATTCTCACATACTCTTAAGGTGTCACATAGATCCCAAAAATATTATTTTCCGTTTTACTACAGTGAATTTATCCCAGTTTAAAAAATTGCTCAAATAGGCTGATTTTGTATTTGAATTTCAAAATGGAACAATTGGAAGATTCAGTTCACAAAAATTTATATTTGAGTTGTACACTACCATAATGATCCACCAAAAAATTAGTACTTTTTGGTAAGCCATTTTGCCATATGTTTAATTTTTATCATAGGGACACATTTGAACTGAGGGCAAAATCGTCATTTTTCAGGAGCAAACGTACCCTAACTGATAGCAATGGCATATAATAGAATTTCGGTTGAACCGAGTGACATACATAGTTAGGCCCTTCACCGATGATAGTTTGTCAAATTGACCACTCCCTAGTGACATAGAATCTGTTATCTCTACAAAAAAATGTTCTTACTTTTCTGTACTATTTAAAAGAACTTATTGGTGACGATGCGTCTTTAATCCCAACCCCACCCGAGCCAGATGTGTCAAGTTCCACACCCCAACTCCCCATTCCACCTCTCTAAAAAATCTCTAACAAAACATAGATAAATAAATCTATCAACAAACAAATACACTCTCTCTAAAAATTCGCTAACAAAAAAAAAGGAAAGCTCCATTCCACCTCGCTAGAAGAGCAGCATCCAAATTAAGAACAAAGGAGAAAAAAAAGTGAAACAACACAAATGGTAATCTCTTCATTACTACTTGTTTGATTGTCTAAGTCAGCAAGCTCCATTAATTACTCTAGCTTTTTAAACCCTCCACTTGTTCTCTTACAGAAGTTGGCTAGTTGGAGTACTTCACACCACCAACGTGATGTCAATGGGCCTATGTCCTTGCTTAATCGAGCTTGGCGTAATGCTAAATCCTAACGAAATACTTAACCCAATCTTACGCTTGTTCCTAGGATCCTATCCAATGCCATGGCCACGAAGCACTTACACGAGCACATGGACATATGAGCTAATTAACGTTCTGAGAAGATAGCGCTAACTAACTAGGTAGCTAGCTAGAAGAGCAGCATCCAAATTAAGAACAAAGGAAAAAAATAGTGAAACAACACAAGTGGTAATCTCTTCATTAAGTCAACATGCTCCATTAATTACTCTAGCTTTTTAAACCCTCCACTTGTTCTCCTACAGAAGTTGGCTAGTTGGAGTATTTCACACCACCAACGCAACGCGCTAACAGGATAAATAATCAATCATTGCATGGCCTGTAGCACTATAAATACCCCTGCAATCTTCGGCATAGCACTCATCTCATCTTACGCTAAGCTCACAAAAATGGCAGGCACTAAACTTGCGGCTCTTGGGTTCATTGTCCTCTTGAGCATTGGATTAGCCAATGCCGCAAGGGTGGCTAGATACTCAAGTGCTGAAGGAACTGGCACAGGAGAAGGAGGTGGTGGTGGGTATGTGAATGGTGGCGGCTCAGGGTCCGGGAGTGGCACTGGGTCAGGTCAGAGTGGTGCAAATGGTGCTCATGCAAGTGGTGGGGGTGGAGGTGGAGGTGGTGGTAGTAGCCAATACGGTGGAGCCGGATATGGTGGCGGGTCAGGCTCAGGCTCAGGCTCTAGTCAATATAGCCAAGGAATATATCCTGGTTTTGGTGGATCTTCTAGCGCTGGCGGTAATGGTGGCGGTGGTGGCGGAGGACAAGCTGGAGGTTATTATGGATCTAGCGGCCGTGGTTATGGTAGTGGAACTGGCTCTGGCTCTAGCTCAGCTAATAACTACTGGTATGGACCAAGTGTTGCAAATGCAAATGCTAATGGCAATGGTGGTGGCAAAGGCTATGGACAAAATGGTGGGAGCGGTGGTGGCCAAGGTGGTGGATCTGGGTATGGTGACGCACAACCCTAAAATTTCTAGTGATTCGAAGATGGAGCCCAACCTATGTGTTTCACGTTGATGTCATAGAATTTGTTTTCTTTATTTTGTTCCGTTTTCATTAGTTATATACAAATAAAGGGCTCCATACTGTGGTAAATGTAGTGATGTATTGTGCAACTAATGGGGCCATAGACTATCACTGTGGTCCTCTAGTGTGTAATATGTCATTTGGTCACTATATATATATATATATATATATATATATATATATATATATATATATATATATATATATATATATATATATATATATATATATATATATATATATATATATATATATATATATATATATATATATGTCTGCATCTCCTGAATCTAAATTCTTATGTGTGCACGTTAGTCGTTCAATACCTAAAGGATAACATGCAGGCTGCGGCTGTGTTATTGCTACAAATACTAGTTGACAATTTAAACAAACAAATACTTCCGAGACAAATTACTCGATTGATGAAATTTAGATGGACTGCTTCACTTAGGCAAGGTGCCTTGTTTGCGTGCAGTATATTACCTCGTGTAATGAGTTGTACTTTGGACTTCAGGACTGGTGCTTCAAATTAACATGGCGCAATTCCTGGCAAGTAGGTCACTTGCTTGATCAAACAATATATCCCATGATCAATATCAAGCACGCCTTCCACAAAACATGGCCATGTTCACTTTTTTTGGGCTGGCCTAGTCCAGTCCTAGTCAGAACAAAGTCTGTAGCGTTGTGTGTTAGCTAGATTGGTCTTGCGGAGTAGCAACGTTATGGGTGAAAACAGATGTATACGCATACGAATCGAGTATTAGTCAAACTATATCCATATCCATGTTTTAAGGTCGAGTGCGAGAATACAAATTATATATCTTCAGACGTGTATACAAATTGGATAAAAAATCAAGTACATATTCAAAGCGAAAATTTTCTACGTAGTTGGACTCACATATGCTTAACTTTTACAGCAATATAATAACAATCTTATATTCTCACAATGAACCATTGCAATAAGTATGTTGAGCTCTAGAGACCGGTCACCCCAGGCTGGGCCAAGTTTCTTGGCCTTATGTTTAGAATTTGCTCTGTTCTTCCTCTCAAAAAAGAATTTGCTTTGTTCTTAGATAATTGTTGCACCTTCACTTTGGCTATTGGCTGACTGCCTTAGGCTGGCGATGCATCTAAACCGAGGGTCCGAGGGCAATGGCATGATGTTACGTGTGTGTATGTAGAATATATGTTCACCAAGGATTAATAAACCGGTTACATAAAAAAGCATCGACCGGTTCCGGTTAGCTATCAGTGGGTTTACTGTTTTTTTCAGGGATCGCTAATTATCAGGCAACTGAATTTCACCGAATCTCAGTCAACTTTCTCACCTTCAGATCGGTGTAGAGATTCGTGCTTAGTGGTCATCTTCTACTTCTCTAGCCAGCGGCAGTGAATTAAGGTTAGGATTCACCGGTTAGGGTTTGAGTTCATAGGAGCCCTGAGCTTTAGAGGGAGGAGGGTGGCAGCGGCGTCTCAGCGGGGGTAGCACCACCTCAGCCACAAGACGGAGGTGGGTGGGTGATGGTGAGCGGTTCATGTAAGATTGATGATGGCAATCAGAGGAGTGAATTATTTCCAAAACTTTCCCTCTAAAGTATTGAAAATCTTTACTTGAGTGACTATGATAGTCAGTAAGTTTAGATCATAGCAACACAAAAAAGCAGAACGAAGCTAGCAACAAGAGCCAATAAAATTAGCAACCTTCTACAGGGCCAGTTAGACTGTTGTTGATGGGCCGATCTGACAACCGACCTAAGACCGGTCACACCGGCTAGCCGGTTTGACCGCAGTTTGGGGCCGATTTGATCGGTCTTCTGTTCCTAGACCTGAAAACCGTTCGGGATAAAAGTTCAAATTTCTAGAACTTGCTCAAATCTCATCGAAATACTTCCAAGTTTTGCATGAGATTTGTTCAAGACAATAGGAACCTAAAACAATAAAAAATCACAAGATTTTTGGGCTCAAATTTTCCAAATTAAGGAGAATCGAATCTAGGCACAAGAACACCAAAAACACTAAATCTTAAATTACTTCTTGCTCATGAGGATTTAAGACATGAGGTCTTCTAGATGTATTCTCACATGTCCTAGTAAGGTAATTTAAAGAAGAGATTGAGCTATATATATATTCTCATTGGGAGTATTTTATAATTATGTCGTTACACCCAAGTATCCCTCTGAAGGGCATTTTAGCCATTATACATGTCCCATTTTGGGCTTTACAACCTTCTAACAGGCCGGCTGGGCTTAGGTGGGGGCCACCCCTACAACAGGAGCCTCTCATGGTGAAGGGCTTCACGGGCTGAAGCCATGTTGCCAAGTCATTTGGCCCCCTCCGTCCCTGCGCCTGTGACCTTCTCTGATATTGGACAAAACTAGATCTTGCTGGCGCAGCGTGGCCCAGTTGCTGCCGAAGGCGTCCTCCAGTCGTGAGATGCCGAACGGAGCTGGTACGTCAAGGCGAGGCCGAGTCGAAGGACCGCTTCGACCTAGGGACACGAAGTCGAAGCGGGCTCCAGAGCTGTCGTGCAGGCTCGAAGTGGCGGTGGGATCTGACGTCGCCAGAGGGGCTCGAAGTCGTAGCCAGATCGAAGGACCGACTCAACCGCGGAGGCGGAGTCGAGGCGGGCTTCGGCGTCCTCGCGCGGACTCGAAGTTTAGGACGATGACAGATCCGTTGTGCGGACTCGAGATCGGAGGGCAGCCCGGTGGCTCGTGGCCCCAGGGCGGTGCTTTGATGACGTCGGGGATTACGCCAGCGTTTGGCGCACCACAGGAATTGCACGACACGACCGGGCGCCATCGGCGCGTCCTGCATTGGCAGTAGTCCGCACGGCTGCAACCGTGTGTTCCTTCCTGGTGGGCCAGAGATGTGGCTGCGTGAGGTTGGCACGTCATCGGTTATCGGGCAGTGCACGCACGTACGCAACCTCGCGGCTTCGGCTTCCATGGATGTGCACCCCCGATGGTAAGTCAAAGCTGGAGTCAAAGTCGGAGTCATTCCGCAGAGGCAAAGTCGGTGCCGAAGTCGTAGCCGGAGTGACTGGCTAATGACACGTCACCAATGCATTGATGGCCCCAAAAATTGCGCTGGCCCCTGGTGCGCCACGGGAGTGGACCATGTCAGGTGGCTGTACGACTGCGGTCGTGCGTTCGGTCCTGAGGTGGCGGACGCGTGGCAGGACATGATTGGTGCGTCGTGGGGGTGAGGCGTCGTGCCCACATGCCATTGCGACGCTTCTCCTTCTGCCGGGCTAACTTCCGCCTGTTGCACTTCCTAGCTGGGGGAACAGGTATATATATACTGCTAGCACCGCAGCATCGTCCTTGTCTGCGGTCTGTAGCTAGGTACGGCTGAGATGATGTTGTTCCCAAAAATGGGCCTGCTTTAGTTCATCTACATTCTATAATGGCACTGTTTCATAGTGGAATTGGTGCCGACAACGCGATTAGAGAATGTTGATGAACTGAAGGAGGCCTATTTTTGGGCACTCGATCAAGACTTATCACCGATGACCTGTCGTGCTTCCCGATCGAGAGGAGTGCGGACGGTTGGATCTTCGCCGGTTGGTGCTCTGCCGAAGGCATCCTCCAGTCGTGAGGTGTATGCTTCCAGCGGAGCTGGTTCATCTTGACAACTCGAGTCGAAGGACTGCTTCAGCCCGTGGACGCAGCATCGACGCAGGCTCTGGGGTCGTCTTGCAGGTTTGAAGTCGAGGTGCGATGTCGTACGGACTTGATCAAAACATGCTTCGGGGTGTTCGTGTGGGCTCAAGATCAGAGGACCACTCGGTGCTTTGCGGCTCAAGGACAGTGCATTGATGGCACCATGGATTACGCCGGTGTTTGGCGTACGACGGGACGGGACCGGCGCATCTTGCGCTGTCAGTGGGCGCGTGACCATGGCCGGGTGCTCCTTTCCCATGGGGTAGGATGCGTGGTGACACGCGATTGGCACGTCATGCGTTGCCAGGCAGTCGCACGACCGCGGTCGTGTGCACCTTTCCGAGAGGGCTTCACACGTGGCGGGACGCAATTGGCGTGGCGTGCACGTCTTCGGACTCCAGCTGTCGGGGGCAGTCTATCAAGACGAAGCCGAGTTTGCATCCGACCTCGCTCTGTGGACATGTAGGCGAAGCGGGATATGGAGCTGCCCTTCGTTTACGAGGCAGAGTCGGAGGGCTGACTTGACTCTGCGGACGTGGAGTCGGAGTAGGCTCCGAAGTCGTCTTGCGGGCTCGAAGTCGAGGTGGTCTTCGGGTTCGTTGTACAGACTCGTCGTCGAGGTGCAGCTGGGTGGCTCGACGACGTTGCTTTATTACACCCATAGTGCGATGGTAATCGTAGGACATTGCGGTACACGACCGATGCGTCTTGCGGCATCATTCTTTCCCGATGGGGTAGGGCGCGTGGCCGCACACGACGAGCGTTCTTCCGCGGAGTCGAAGTTGCTGGTGGAGCCGCCTCACGGAGTCAAAAATGAAGTCGAAGTCGGAGTCGCTTGGCGGAGGCGTAGTCGACGTCGACATCGAAGTCGGAGTGACTGGTTAGTGGCCTACTGACACCGCATTGATGGCCTCGAGAATCGCGCCGACCACTGATGCGCGATGGAAAGTGGGCCACGTCGTGCGACTACACAACTGTAGTCGTGCATTCATTCCTGAGCGATCTGACGTGTGGCAGCGTGGGATTGGCGCGTCGTGCGTCGTCAGGTGGTCACGACCGTGGTCATGTGTCCGTTCTGCGCCACTTCATCTTCCATCGGTTACGTTTCCCAATCGTGGGGGAGGCGAGCCGTTCGGTTTCCGCTGGTTGAGCTTACCGGTGGTGTGGGAGGTGAAGGGGCTTTATATACCCTTTTTGGCACCGTGCCGGCGTTCTCCTTCACATACCTCCTGGTCCCTTGCTCTCTTGCGCACTATGCTCTTGTCTCCTTTGTTGTCGCTGTTCGCCATAGGTGCCATCCTCATCGCCGTTTAGCTCCCAGAGGACAATGGCCCGCATCGAAGAACGTGTGCACCGGGCCGGCGGTGACACCCTATCCAGATGATCATCATCGATCGAGGTGGATACGCGCTTGTAGGGCACAAGCCATCGCTGGTGGACAAGCGGTGGGTAGCGGCGGAGAAGGTGGAGGGTCCTTGTTCCCGCGTCTTGGGCCCGACTCTCGCGACTCTGTTGCGCAAAGGGAAGCTGTCGGACCACCGCGAGGTGTGCCTGCCTGCCAGCGATGAGACGGAGCCACACTCGGAGAAGTCGGAGGCGATCATCTTCGTCGCTTATTTTGAAGCCGGCCTTCGGATCCCAGCGGCCCTGATCGTCGACGATGTCTTGCGGACCTTCGGGCTGGAGCTGGCGCAATTGACTCCGAACGCAATAGCCCGCCTAGCTGTTTACAGCTGGGTGCTGCAGACGGAGGCATGTTGGCCTAGCTCCTCGCTGTTCGCATTTCTCCATGACGCACGATGCCAGCCAAAGAAGCTAGGAGTGGCGTTCTCCATCTTCGGCAGCGTCAACTTCGTTCTACGGCCCCAATGCTTGTAGATCTTCCCTGCCAACTCCACCCGGACGAAGTGGGAGTCGCACTGGATGAAGCGGTGGTTCTATGTCCGTGTGGCGAGCGATAGCGGCCTTGAGTGCACAGGTCGGCGATATCGTTCAACACCTCGCCGAGCGTGACGATCGACGATGAGGATAGGCGGAGAGCACAGAGGCTTGTGGGGATTACTCTCCGGTTCAACATGCGCGACTTCACCGAGGAGTTTGTCATGTGCGGTGTGACACCACTTGCCGATGGGTGGCGCGTCCAGCCTGGAGGCCTCCGGCGTGACGGTGTCCGACCGTCCGTATCCTCGCTGCCGAGGCCCTCCAATCCTCGTAAGTCTTGCACGGGAGATCTTCCTGGTTATTTTTGACTTCGCTTCGCCTTTTCTTGTAGGATTCTTCCTGGAAGATGCGGAGCACACGGTGGGTGTGTTCTTCGGACCGTATGCGTCCAAGGAGCACAAACTGTGTGAAACTGTGACTGAGGCGGCGAAGCTGGGGTGGATAAATAGGGTGTGCGAAGCTCTGGGCATTCCTGTGCCGGAGCGCGCACTCCAACCCCAAGCCGACCTCGCCGTTGTGACGGCGACGACATGGGGAAGGGGTCGCCTTCCCGGCGGAGGGCCCGGTCCCCCGCGGCCATATCCAGCCTGGCGACCGCCGCTCCCATCAACTCTGCCGGGGCCGAGGGTGCAATGGCTGCCAACTCTGGCTCGACGAAGTCTGCCGATTCGGATCTTGAGGCAGGGGCGGAGGAGGCGGCTGTGGGCGAGGAGTCCCTGGGCCGTACACAGGGCCGAGGGGGTGGCACGGACGACCAGGTGGGCGAAGCGTCCTCGTCTGCGCTGGTTGCTAAGGCTGAATCCTCACCCCGGTCTCCTAAAGTAAAGCGGCTGAGGACACGGTCACCCTCTCAGCCGACGAGGGGGTTCGTTGTGGCGATCGGGGTCTGGGGGACGACTCCAACACAGAGGCGATCGGGGTCAGGCGGGACGACTCCGACACAGAGGCCATCTGGCCCGAGGAGCCGGCCACCCCAGGCGGTGCTGGTGTTCTCGCGGTTCCTTCCGAGGCCGAGGGGACACCCCAACGGGCCCCACCGGTTGATGCCGCGGGTAAGCTCGACTCCTCCGTATGATCGTGCGAGGCTTCCCTATAGCTCTCTGACCACTGTCTTTTACTATTAGCGGTGGAATGGTCCCCCGGCTGTGGGCAATCCTTGAGGAACGGAGATGTTCCGGGGGTGGCATCGACAACTGACGCCCTGGGAATTATCACCACGGAGGCCGCACGACCGACGTTGATGGACTTCGTCCCTCGGCCAGAGATGCTGCGGGCCTGGCAAGGGGCTGTGGAAAGTGTGGTCACCGACTTGGATCGCCAGGCGCTATTGGCGTGCGAGTTGGAGCTCCTGGAGGGCGCGCTAGAGGCCTCGGAGATAAGGGTGAGTGCTCGACTTCGATGATACTGCCATTATTTAGGAATTTTGCTAACGACTGTGCTGCGCAAATGCTTGCCCTTGCCCGAGCCTTGCAGGCGGCACGTGCCTGCGAGCGGGGGGAGCTAGAAGATCGGCTGTGGGCTACCGAGGAGGCCTTGCGCACAGCCGAAGAGGCACACTCTGTCAAGGACGATTGCATTCGACTCCTAGAGACAGAGAGCGCGAAAGCGATCTCGGATGCCCAGGCGCTCGCAGCGGAGGCATAGCACACGGTTGCCAAGGAGCGCGACGGCTTGCTCCGACAAATCGCCGCGCTGGAGGAGGAGAAGGGTCGCCTCACCGCGTCTGTCGGGGAGAAGGACCGGGCTTTGGGTGATGCCTCGGTGGCGGCGTGGGATGCCATGCTGGCTCTGGAAGGCACCCTCGAAGACCTCTCCTTTGACATGCCGCCTTGCGCCTTCGGTCCCGAAGACTTGGCGCAGACACTCTGTCAAATCGGGAAGGCTTTCGGCCTCGCTCTCAGCGCCGCCAAGGCCTTCGGCAGCCACTGCTCCTCCGTGACTTCACGCCTAGCCTTCGCGCTGCTTCAGCACCGAGGCTGCCGGCACGTCGACGAGTTGGCCAACCCCCAGCTGGAGATGCCAGTCGGAGCCGGGGTGATGTCGGGCGCCGTGCGCGCCATCCGTGGCACCATCCGGGCCTTCCACGACTGGATCTGGGGCTACTTCGGGGAGGCCGCAGCGAAGGTAGCGCTACGACGGACCTTGCACAGTGAGGAGAACTTCGGACAATGGTTTGATGAAGTTCTCCGGTGCAACGAAGATGGTGCTACCGCCCCGGGGCATGGCGCGAACCCACAGGTGTGATGCTGGGGTCTAGAATGTAGGCGTGCGTTGCGATGTATGCGCTTTTTTTTGTAAGCTAGCACCCTACAGCTCCAATTTTTTATGAATAAAATGGAAATCGCCCCCGTGCTCTGATCACTTTATTGTTTTTACCCCGGGCAGCTGCTTGACAGGGGCCGGTTGCTAGTCCCTGACCTCGTGACTCGACGGCGTCTTCTGCATTGGGGGTGGGCCAAGGACTCGCTGAACTTTTGGGCGGCCCGGGAGTACATTAAGGTGGAGTCGGACGAGTAACGACCCTAAATACTTGAGGGCGCTTGTAAACATTAGCTCTGTGCGAATGTCATTGCCTCTTATCCTTGTAAACATTCGTTTATGAACGCAATAAAGACTTTCGGTTGCTTTTCATGATCGCGCCTGTCTTCGGCCAGCTTGTAGGGCTTAGCACTCCGTCCTCCCGCTCTCTAGCCGAGGCAAGATGCTTGAGGGTTCCGCCCCCACTCTTCGAAGTGGCGGCAGTGGAGCTGGCAACTAACTCAAGTAGATGCACGAGCGCTCCATCCCGTACCCTTTGAGGTGGCGGCAGCGGAGCTGGCGACTAACCCAAGTAGACGTGCGCGTGCTCCGTCCCCTACCCTTCGAGGTGGTGGCAGCTGAGCTGGCGCCTAGTCAAAGTAGACGCTCGAGCGTTCCGTCCCCTACCCTTCAAAATGGTGGCAGCGAAGCTGGCGCCTAGTCGAGGTAGACGCTCGAGCGCTCCGTCCCTTACCCTTCGAGGTGGTGGCAGCGGAGCTGGTGCTTAGTCACCTAGTCGAAGTGGACGTTCGAGCGCTCCGTCCCCTACCCTTCGAGGTGGTGGCAGCTGAGCTGGCGCCTAGTCGAGGTAGACGCTCGAGCGCTCCGTCCCCTACCCTTCGAAGTGGTGGCAGTGGAGCTGGCGCCTAGTCGAAGTAGACGCTCGAGCGCTCCGTCCCCTACCCTTCGAGGTGGTGGCAGCGGAGCTGGCACCTAGTCGAATTAGACGCACGAGCGCTCCGTCCCCTACCCTTCGAAGTGGTGGCAGCGGAGGTGGCGCCTAGTCGAGGTAGACGCTCGAGTGCTCCGTCCCCTACCCTTCGAAGTGGTGGCAGCGGAGCTAGCGCCGCGTCCTACTTATACTCCGTAGAGTGCGTACAGAGGTTTGCCCCTGCTTGCCCTGTTTATACTCTGTATACTCCGTCTTATTTATACTCTGTAGAGTACGTGCGGAGGCATGCCTCCGTGCGTCTTATTTATACTCCGTAGAGTGCGCGCGGAGACCGCGTGTCTTATTTATACTCTGTAGAGTACCCGCGGAGACCGTGTGTCTTATTTGTACTCCATAGAGTGCGCGCGGAGGCATCCCCCCACGTGTCTTATTTTATATTCACGAAGAGTGCGCGCGGAGACCGCGTGTCTTATTTTATACTCATGAGGAGTGCACGCGAAAACCGTGTGTCTTATTTTATACTCACGAAGAATGCGCGCGGAGACCGCGTGTCTTATTTTATACTCACGAAGAGTGCGCGCGGAGACCGCGTGTCTTATTTTATACTCATGAAGAGTGCGCGTGGAGACCGTGTGTCTTATTTATACTCCGTAGAGTGTGCGCGAAGGCGTGCCTCCGCGCGTCTTGTTTAGACTCCATAGAGTGCGCGCGGAGGCGTGCCTCCGCGTGTCTTGATGCGAAATGAGACAAATTTCGCAAACGAATGGACTTTATTAATGTCACGTTTGCATGGGCAGGCGATTACAAAAGAAAGGATACTAACCGCTAACCACTCAAGGACAGACGGCGCTAGCCGCTATTGCTGTGGTAGCGAGGTAGAGCAAGCGGGGAGCCTCTGGTGCTGGGGCGAGCCTTTGGTGCTAGAGCGACCAACGTGGGAAGGCCTGCGAGGTGCTTCTTGAGGTCGTCGGAAGCCCTCGCACGGTCTTGTCCGCCTTAGGATTCTTGGTGGGCCTTGTGGTGCGAGCCTCGAGCACCAACCTCTATACGCCGGGCGAGGTCCTGGTCACCGAGGGTGGTGATGATACCTTGCGGGTCCGGGAGCTTCATGCATAAGAAGCGTGGTGTGGGACCAACCCGAAGGAGTTGAGGGTTGGGCGCCCCAATATGGCATTCTAGGGGTACGGGATGTCGACGACATCGAAGGTGACATCTTCGCTCCTCGCGTTGCTGCCCTGGCCGAAGGAGACTTGCAGGCGTATCTGGCCCAGCGCCTTCAGCGGCTGACCCCCGAAGCCCTGCAGCGGGATTCCCGAGGGACCCAGGCGACTTCGGAGGATCCCTATTTGGTCGAAGGCCATCATGAATAGGATGTTCGTAGAGCTGCCTCCATCGACCAGGACGCGTTTGACATCGCATCCTGCGATGGCAACCTGGATGACCAGGGGATCCTGGTGAGGGAACTCCACACCCTTAGCATCAGCGGGCGTGAAAGTAATTTCATGCTGCGCCCACTCTGGCGGTGCCTGCGCCGGGTACGCTGCCACATGGAGTAGCCTCCGCGTGTAGGCCTTCTGTTGCCGCGCTGATGCAAACTCCAGCGAAGAGCCCCCGGAGATGACATTTATAATCCGGCGCTGGGCTCCCTCCGGGGCTTGAATTCGCAAGGGGCCTTCCTGCTTCCTGGGGTTGCTGCACGTGGGCTCGAATCCGCAAGGGACCCTCCGGGGGCTGCTGCCTGGGGCTTGAATCTGCATGGGGCCCTCTTGGGGCTGATGCACGTGGGCCATGATGGGCGGCCCCGCCCCCAGGGTTCTATCCCTGGCGACGCTCTGCCGGAGCTCCGCAATGGCAGTGCATGCCCGCGTGCCGTGGCCACCTCAGCCATGCACCTCGCACCACAAGTCATAGCGCTGGTTTTCTTGTTCTGCATGGGGTCTATCGTCACGGCCCTGGCCGCGCCCTCGCCCCCGACTTGGCGACCCCGCCCGCGACCGGCGGGAGTGCCGTCTTCAGAACCGCCCTCGATGTTGAAGACATAGAGGGCCCTCTGGGATTTACGTTGGCTGCGCTTGGACTTGTCACCCGGCAGGTCCTTATGCTTTGTGTCCTTGCGCTTTGGGGTGTCCTTTGAAGACTCTTGCTTGCACTTGCCCATCGAGGAGCCCTCCGGTGAGTCTTCGTTCTTCGTCGAGGCCTTCGCTTGATTAGTGTCGGAGTCGTCGCCTTTGCGCCGTCTCGCATCCTTCTCTGCCCTCGCATACTCTTCCATCTTATCGAAGAGCTTCGCGACCGTCTTGATCGGCTTACGCACGTTGTACTCAGCCAGCGGCCCCGGGCAGAGGCCTTGTATCACTGCGTTGATAATAGTTGTCTCATTGATCTTCTTGACCTGGCAGCTGACCTTAGCGAAGCGCTTGAAGTACTCCCGGAGCTTCTCCGAGGGTTTTTGCTTGACGGCGAAGAGCTGATCCGTATCGACGCGCTCGACATAGTTCCCCTGGAAGTTATTGTAGAGGCAGTCACGGATCTGCTCCCACGCATAGATGGAGTTTGGCTCTATGGTGAAAAACCAAGAAAGCGCCACTCCCTGCAGCGCGAGGGGGAGCCCCTTCACTTTGGTGGTGTTGTCTCCGCCCGCAGCTTCGATGGTGGTCTCGTACACGCGCACGAACTCCCGAGGGTCCGTGTCGCACTTATACGATTCGATGGCGTTGGGGAACTTGAAGTCCTTCGGCTATGCCGACTGCTGCAGGCCCGCGGAGAGGGGGGACTCTGGATCCACGCACCGTAGCAGGACGAGATTGGAGGTAGGGGCATCACGGCTGTCCGCCCGCTCCGGTGTGGGCTCCAGCGCGGCCACGGGCGGGACTTGTAGGCTACGAGCCTCTTGTATATCCCGCACGGCTCCGCGGAGGTCCGCCAACTCCCGTTGTAACGTGCCAATGGAGGTTAGTAGAGCATTCTCCACCATCGACGTGGTTGTGGCAGTTGGAGCAGTGAGTTGCACCGTCGGGCTGGCAGTCACCACGGCTTGCGCTCCAAACTGTTCGGCACGTTGGTGTGGCGATCTCCGGAGTCTGTGACGGGGCCGGTGTTGCCGCCGAGGCCACCTGCTGCTTCCATGCCGGGCGTGGTGGCAGCAGACGTGGTGGCGCGAGCATCGGTATCACCACTCCCGACGGCCCGATCGGTACCCGCTCCGACCGCCGTGCTAGCGGTTGGGGCAACCGTTGCATCGCGAGTGTCGAGGTCAGTAACCGCAGTGCCGGCGCTGTTGTCTGCACCCACAGCTGACGCCGAAGCATTGCCGAGTGCTTCTTTCGTACTCCCCTTCTTCTTCGGCGCTGCCGATGATAAAGCCTTCTTTGGTGCCATCCTTCTTCAGATCTTGGAGCTTGCTCTCGTCTTCCCCACGGACGGCACTAACTGTTGTGGTTACAGACCAAACAGAGAGATGGTAGTATGGTAGTGGAGAGTTAGGTGAGCAAGCTTGGGGGCTTCCCCATGGCCCGAAGGGCTCTATATATATTCTCATGGGGAGTATTTTACAATTGTGTCCTTACACCCAAGTATCCCTCTCAAGGGCATTTTAGCCATTAAACATGTCCCATTTTTGGTTTTACAACCTTCTAACTGGCCGACTGGGCTTAGGTGGGGGCCACCCCTACAACAATTAGCTTTAACTATGGACTGCTCCCTAGAGAGCCAGATGACAAGAGAATTGCCTAAGAAATGACAGGTGTCTAGGGTACTTTTTCTATTTATCCTATAACTCCCAAAATCTGTATCTAAGAAGGAAAGAATGGAGAGACAGGAAGAAGAGGAATACCAAAGCCCAAACTCAAGGGTGGATTGAAGGTACTTGAAGATGTGATTCACCATTTGGCAGTGAGATGCAAAAGGGAAGCATGAAATCAAGAACATAGACATACTTAGAAGTGTATGTCCAGCATTCATGTAGTGAGGTAGAGGACGGAGATGATTATGCTACATTACTCCTTCTAATCAACAAGCTCATCATCCTCATCTGGATACAAAATCACTATAGAAACTATGGGGGTGTAGATTGGTTTACTACTTCCCATGTCAAAGCGTTGAAGTAGGTCTTTGGTGTACTTGGCTTGATGCACAAATGTATCATAGTTTGTTTGCTTGATTTGGAATCCAAGGAAGCGGGTCAACTCCCCCATCATGCTCATCTCGAACTCCCTGCTCATAGTGTCTGAAAACTTGAAAACTAAAGCATGAGATGAGCCACCAAAAATGATGTCATCCACATAGATTTGAATCAAGAAGAGATCACTACTATGCCTGAGGGCTCAACAATTATGACTTAAGCATATTATACCAAGCTCTAGGGGCTTGCTTCTGGATATTTTGTAGCCATGATTTGGAAACTTTGAACTCTCAGACCCAGGAGGTTGCTTGATATAGAATTTTTCTATGAAACAGTTAAGGAAGGTACTATTAACTTCCATCTAGTGCATTCTAAACCCCTTGGAGGTTGCAAATGCTAAGAGAATCCTAATGGCTTCTAATCTGGCTATAGGAGTAAAGTCTCATTAAAGTCTAAGCCCTCTATCTAGGTGAACCCCTGAGCTACAACTCTAACCTTATTCCCAACAACTATCCAATCAATACTCTGTTTGTTCTTGAAAACTCACTTGGTTCTATAACATTATGACCAAGAGGAGGCTCCACAAAGATCCAGACATTGTTTCTCTTAAAGTTCTTTAACTCCTCATACATGGCATTAATACAAGACTCATCAATAAGAGTATGGATGACATCATGGGGCACCAAAGAAGAAATAAAAGCAGAATGAGCATGTGAGTCAGGACATATGAACCTGGAGTCAGTAACTTGCTTATGGAGATCTCCAATGATCTGATCTAGAAGATGTCACAACTGGAGATGTTGAGTTGGCATCTACCTCATGAGCTGCGGAGGTAGGAGTAGAGCCACATGGTGCTAAGGAAGGAGTGGGAACAAGCTATCTAGCTGAAGGTGAAGAAATTGAAGAAGGTGCTTCAGCTAGCGGAAGAGGAAGTAGATCATGAGCCTCAACTTTTTCATCGCACTCCTTAAGGAAGATGTCCTCAGAGTCTCCTTGAACTTGTGTACCTGTAATATCTAATCTAGTCTCTCGACTAGCCTCATCAAAAGTAACATCGCAGGCCTTCACAATTTTGTTAGTCTCAAGATTAAGCACACGATAGCCTCAAGCATGAGTATTTTCACAATTTTGTTAGTCTCAAGATTAAGCACACGATAGCCTCAAGAATGAGTAAGATAGCCTAGAAAGACCCTGTTTAAAGATCTAGATTCAAACTTATCAAGATTATCATATTTAAGAATGAAGCACTTGTAACTGAAGACTCTAAAATGAGACACACTAGGCTTATAATCCAATCTCAACTCATAGAAAGTCTTGTACAATGAGGTTCTTAAGAATACCCTATTAGACATATAACAGGCAGTGGAAATGGCCTCAACCCAATACCTCATAGGAGTGGTATGTTCATTTAACATAGTCCTAGCCATCTCAACTAAAGTCCTATTCTCCCTCTCGACTATACCATTCTGCTAAGAAACTCTAGGAGAGGAGAACTGATGCTCCAGACCATGCTCAGAACAAAAGGAAGAGAATGATGAATTCTTGAATTCAGGCCCATTGTCTCTCCTAATGACCTTAAGAGATCCTAGAAGATCAACTGACAATCTAAGGGCTAACTCCCTAAAATGACCAAATGCTTCATCCTTATATGCCAGGAAGTAAATCCAAAAGTATTTAGAGTAATCATCAATAATGACTAGAATATACCACTTCTCTCCTACTGACCGAACTCTAGAAGGACCTACAGTGTCCATGTACAAGAGCTATCCTGGACCATTTTCCATAACCATGGTAAGAGGTGAATGTGAAGTAGTAATCATTTTACCATACCTACAAGGAGAGCAAACTAAATCCTTCCCACCCTTAAGCTTAAATAATCCCTCTAATCAGATCCATGCTACTGACCCATGCCAGGTGATCAAAACCAATGTGTCCAAGCCTACAGTGCCAGAAAACCAAAATTGTAGACTCTAAAGCAACAAGACACGTAATCCCAGAAGAGCAAGACTCATTAAAATCAGCACCAAAAACTCTCCTAAGACAAAAAAAATCCAAAAGACTAGATGCCCCGACCGATCTAGAACTTTACAAGCACTCCTCTTAAATCTCACCTCGAGACCGTCATCAATTAATTGTGAGATAGAGAGCAAATTATACTTGAGCTTGCTTACCAGGGCTACATCATTGAGTATGAAGTTGTCGTTGAGACGGACTGTGCCCTCATCCATCATAGTCCTGGTAGAGGTATCCCCGAATGTGATCAACTTGTCGCCACATGCTCGGGTGAGGGAGGAAAACTACATAAAGTTTTTAGTCATGTGTTGAGAACATCTAGAGTCCACTAGCCACATGTTCTCCTTCCTCCTCTACCGGACCTACTTTGCAGAAATAGAAAACCTTAGTAATGAAAGACTTGGGAATCCAATACTGAGATGCACGAAGAGTAGAAGTAGAACCAGTAGAAGCATGAACTAAAAGATGGTTCAGAATAAGACAAAACATGGACACCATGAGAATGCACTCCCACACGAGCTCTACCTAGACTCCCCACTGAACTCTCTCCTAAGTCTAAGAAAAGCCTAACACTCAACCTATCTAGTAGGTACTCGTGGACCTATCCTGCCCTCATGGTAACTGTAATGCCCTAGGGTTCAAACCGGCTTAGGCCTAACCCCATTCTGGATAGGTCACGCACGCGTAACAACCCACTTGCACTTTCATCCTCACTTCACACAAAACAATTAATCGGGGGTGTTACCATTGGAACTCCTAGGCTTATATGTAAGTGCTTCTCAAGCTAAGCTAGCAAGGTGGGACTAACCCACACCCTCATGTGCACACACACATATGGGCCATCATGGGCCGGGGTGTTACATACACCCCCCTCAAAGGACTCGACGTCCTCGTCGGACCAACATACCCACACTGCGGCAAATGATAAGGATCTTCCCTCTTGGCACATGTCCGTGCATTCAGTGCCAGCACATATGCCATGTCGTGTCTCCACTCTGGGCCCACACGTGCCATGCGCCATATGCCCGCGCCCCCTGACCCACACGCGCCCATGTAACCGCGAAAGTCAGCTCTGATACCATTTGTAACGCCCTAGGGTCCAAACCGTCTTAGGCCTAACCCCATTCTGGATAGGCCACGCACACGTAGTAACCCGCTTGCACTTTCGTCCTTACTTTGCGCAAAATGGTAAACCGAGGTGCTACCATTGGAACTCCTAGGCTTATATGTAAGTGCTTCTCAAGCTAAGCTAGTAAGGTGGGAGTAACCCACACCCTCAAGTGCACACACATATATGGGCCATCATGGGCCGGGGCAGTATCAGAGCCCAGGCTGTAGTTTCTGGAAAAAGAAAATGTTTTGCATGTACACGGGGCTTCGGGTTAAGTCATTCATGCATGCATATCTAATCACTGGCATATTACCATGAATTCATATCTAATTACCACCTCTTTTATTCCATTGCTATCCTGTGACATTGTTTCAATTCTACACTTCCCTGAATTCTGATTCCATTCTTCTGCGTGGGTTGCTCCAACCGCGCGGGTTGGCTGGCAATGCCACCAGTTAGTTGCTCACCTTCACTATTGGCAATTAGAACGCGACTCTAGTTCCTGCTCCAATTGCTACCATACCAAAGGGTACTGGTGGCTGTCTCTACGTACTGCTGCCTCAGGAGTGGTGTAGTTTATCACATTTTACCTCTCTATTGCTACCCATCTTATCACTTACCGTTTCTCTTTCCCTTAACCTTTGGGTGTTGTTGCTTTGAATTCACGCCCTGCTCTTGTTTAACTTGGGAGCTAGTTGCTCCTTTTTGGCAACTCGCTTCATTTAGTAGCACTCTGTACCCATCAGTATCTTGGCATACCCCATGGTGGTGACCACCATCCATGGACCTCTTACTAGCGATCGTACTTATCTCAATGTTGCCTAGAATTGAAGACCACAAATTCAGCATTGATAATGTTGTGACACCAATCTAATCATTTGACCTATTTGTGGGCAGGAGTTGGCTGACTCTTTATCATGCTTTTATCTATTGCTTTGACCACAATGTTATTCTACTTCAAGTTGATGGAGAGATCGTCTATCAATGCAAAGAGCGATGCCTCCATCTCCTATTCTTGGCCCCTATTTCAGTCATCGCTGGATGACCAAGTTGGGGTGCCTTCTCGCCATGTTAGAGAAGCCTATTATTTGTCCCTTATCAAAAGATTTGCCTATTATTCGAGAATTTCTTAATATCTTCTCTATGAAGCTTCCGGGCCAGTCTCTAGTTAGAGCAGTGAGTGTGCCATTGATATTATCTGTGGCACCACTCCTATCGCCAAGGCTCCTTACCTTATTTCCCATGCTGAGTTAGGGAAGTTGAAGCGACCACTAGATGCCTTCAGAGCAAAGACTTTATCTGACGCTTTTCCTCAAAGTGGGTTTCCCCGATCACTTCTGTGGATAAGAATGGTAAAATCCATGTATGTGCATTTATTATCGAGCTCTCAGTGCAGTGATTATCAGGAACCACTACCCTTTTATCTCGTATTGATGATCCCTACGTCCAGCTCTATGGTGCCAAGGTCTTCTCCAATATAGGTCTGTAGTTCGGCTATCACCAAGTTCAAATCAAGACTTTTACTATTATGAGGATAGCCTTCCGCACTCGTTTTGGCCTCTTTGAGTTCTTGGTTATACCATTTGGGCTAGCCAATGCCTCGGCGATATTCTTGGATTTGATGCATCGGGTATTCCTCGAGCACTTCGATCAGTTTGTCATCATCTTCATCAACGACATATTGATTTATTCCCATACCGCAGAGGAGCATGAGCAACACCTTCGTGTTGTATTTGATCTTCTTTAGAACATCAACTCCTTGCTAAACTAAAGAAATGTGCTTCTGGCTTTCGTCTGTCAGTTTCCTTGTCCATGTCATCAGCAACAAAGGTTTTTGTGGATCACTCCAATATTGTTGCAGTTGTGGACTAGCCGAGATCTAGCAATGTGGCAGAGATCTGTAGTTCCTGGGTTCCACCCGAGTATTACCACCATTTTGTCCAGGATTTCTCTTTCGCTTCCAAGCCATTGACTAAGTTGACTCCAAAGGGTGAGCAGTTTCTTTGGATGAAGGAATGTAAGTCCCGCTTCCAAACCGTGATGGATCGCCTTTTCTGCTTCCACCCTTTCTTTGCCTCTAGATCTGGCGCCATTATCTCCACAGAGATTTGTGCGACATCTTCTCTAATCATAAGAGCTTGACGTACCTTCTCACTCAGAAATAATTGAAATTGAGGCATGCCGTCTGTTAGGGTTAATCGAGGTGCCACCCGATTCTTGAGTAAAGAAGATTATCCTTTGTGAAGCTCATAAAACTCCTTAATCTATTCATCCTGGCAAGTCTAAGGTGTTCAAGGATCTTCAGCGGCAGTTTTGGCGGTTGGGAATGAAGAAGGATGTAGCTAAGGTTGTGTCTCAGTGCGTAGTGTGCTAACAAGTGAAAGCAGAGCACCACAGTCCTGTCAGATTTTTGCAACCATTGGAGTTTCCCCGGTGGGAATGGGAAGTTTTCTCTATGGACTTCGTTGTGGGTCTTCCTAGATCACCCCGTCATATGGACTCTATTTGGGTCATTGTCGATCATCTCACTAAGGCAGCTCGCTTCAGTCCAGTCAAAACCACTTACTCAGCCGGTGATCAAGCTAATATCTATATCAAGAAAACTATTCATTCCTATGGCATTCTTGAAACCTTTGTCTCGGATTGTGATACTAAGTTGTTTCACATTTCTGGAAGAGCTTGCATCAGAATCTGGGCATGAAACTCAACTTCAGCATAGCATTTCATCCTCAAACTGTTGGCCAATCCGAGAGGATCGTTTGCACATTAGGGGGCATGTTGCGTTTTTGTATCCTCGCTTGGAAGGACAACTAGGAGAACCACTATCTACCATTGTCTGTTGATAATGTGTCGTGCATGTCATACATATTTCTGTTTCTTCACAGGCTCAATTTTTGGATCTTAGGTGACGCTGACGGATGGACCACTATATCTACCTTATTTGAGCGAATGTTCTATAACTGATATCCTCTTAAAAGTTTGAAGAAACAAGCTAAACATAGGCACATATCCCAAATCTTGATAAAGCCTTTTTCATCTAATTCTGAAAACTGGATCACACAGTATTCATGATTTCAGGGCGCTTGCATAAACATGGTCATAGTGATTTTAGGTGTATTCAGTCAGTTTAACTGATTACTTTAGCAAAACTACTACGAGGGATATTTGACTTTTCAGAGCCCAGCTATGCCAAAGAAAAACGGAGCATGGAGCAGTTTATTTGGGGAAAGCTTCTCATGTGAGCAAACTATAGCTCGGTTCAGCCATAAGTTTCATCTTGTAGAGTATATTACTTAGTAATTCAATGGCTGCTGTTTCTTATGAGTTATGATTTTGATCAAAATTGGCAGATACACTATGAGACAACTGGTCCAGAGATAAGGGAGGACACACTTGGACAGGTTGATATTTTCGTCATGGGGATTGGGAGTGGTGGCACTGTCCCAGGCGTTGGCAAGTACCTTAAGGAGAAGAATCCCAATGCAAAGGTACTACATAGACCAGACAGAAAAATTGCATTAGAGGTGTTGATTTGAAACTTCATTTCAGTGTGGGCATGCAGATCTATGGAGTTGAGCCTGCTGAATCAAATGTTCTGAATGGTGGTAAGCCAGGTAAGCTATAGCTTTCTGTAAAAGATTTACATTTTCAAACTAGATATCCGATTCATTTGTACAAATATGTTCTATATGAACCTAATTGCAGGCCCTCACCTCATCACTCGAAACAGCGTTGGGATCAAGCCGGAAATTTTGGACATGGATGTGATGGAAAAGTTTCTTGAGGTAATGATGAATAAATCTCAAGTTGTTCTTTGTCGATCACTATACCTTTTTGTCATTCCAGTTACGTTGCATTACGCTGTTCCTTCGAAGTGTTTCCGCCGATATCATTCTTTCAGAAAAGTATGTTATGAGCTGCCAAAAATAAACGTTTACCAGAATGCCCATGTTGAATATAGTTTTGTTCACTTTTTACTTCTATGGATGTTTTGCTGCAAATTAATGTACTTGTTTGATAAGTACTTGCTTATCCGAATATAGTTTTTGAGCAAATATCTGGGAAAGACAACACCCTAAATCATCTAAGTATCCCGGCTGCCTGTTTCACTCATCCTGAGATCAGTATGGTTGGGCTGACAGAGGTTAATCAAATTTCTTACTCCCATCTTAACCTCTGCCCAACATAATTGTAACCTGATTGGTAAAGTTAAATGATCTTGCAACCTTTTCATAAATAAAGTAGCAAATGTGTTGTAGAGAAGTTGATCATTTGTTTTAGTTGTGTTTGAACGAACAATTAAAGTCACAATTCTTAATCAATCCTGTGCTTTTGGTGTTTTTAGTTGTGTTTGAATGAACAATTAAAATCACAATTCTTAATCAATCCTGTGCTTTTGGGGCAGTAAAAATTCTTTATAATTCCCTAATGAAGTTCCTCTTAAAATTTTGCAGCCACAAGCGAGAGAAAAGGCTGATAAGGAAGGATTTGAAATTAGTGTGGTTCCTCTAATGCTAAGTAGGAGTTTGCTTCAGTTGCATGAACTTACTTGAAAAGTGTATTAGCTTTTATATAGTGATAAAGCTTGTTTGCTCATAACTGTCTACTCCTTGCAGGACATCAAGTTTGCTGTTCATGCGCACCCAACTGTGTCTGAAGTTCTGGATGAGCTCTTCAAAGCTGCCAAGGTATATATGCTTTATTTATTATTGTTATGTTTAGAATTATTTGGGCCAAAAATCTGGAAAACTGTATGTTATGATCTTTTTTTTTCAACAGGTTAATACAGGTGTTTCTCATTCCTTAAACGAGCCAGTTGCAGCCTAGACAGGAACAGGAGTGGAAGCCAAATCATCTGCCATAGCCCCTCTTAGATGTCCTTACTTCACGAGCCCACTATTTAACAGGAAATGATTTGTAGTTATTTGGGGACCATAATTCGTAATGAGCTCCACTGTTTAGTGCCAAACTATCTATTTATCGAGGAAAAGAGAAGATCTACTTATTGCTCTATGTATCAAACACTTGTAAATTTTATAGCCCGTGTAGAGTTCATCCGTACAGTGCCTTCACATGTTGTCATCTTCTGTATCGTGTCATTGTGTGATTACTCGATCAATTTATTCATTGGGCAAGAGCAGTGGAATACTCTTTCCTGCTTTGGAGCAGCATCTAGAGACAAGACATGATCAAAGTACTTATTTGGTTAAATTGATGGCCGTGGCTGACCACGCAAATTCAAGAAACAGTTTATAGTGAATTGCAGTCTGGAAGCCGTTCCTGGAGCAGTCGTTTCTCTTTCAGAGCTTGATAGTTCTGTGTATGGAAGTACCATTTGTCCCTGAGGTAAAAAGCTCTTTAAAATGGTGGGCGGTTCCCGAAGAAACAGTGCCGCATTTCTCTTTGGGCTCCGTTACATGTTTGCTTGGTTCGCATTTTTGGGCCCAAGGTAAATGCTTGTTTCTATCAGTTGATTGTGAATTTGTAATACACGAAACTTCTTGTTGTGTTGATCAATGATAGACTCATGAAATCTAGGTTCTCAACAACACAATAAAGCAAAAAAGGAATGATTTTCTTCTTCTTTGTGACATATGTGCATTTCTTCTTCTTTTTTTATGGCTCACATGCACATGCATGATTTTCTTGCTCGACTGATTTCTTCTGGCTTTGGCATCTCAACATCTCCTCATGCACAAACCTGTGACTAATTAAAATACTAACATTAGGTAGTAGCCAATTCTCATGTAAATTTAAGCTAAATTTAATTAGGAGCGAGTTCACCTGTTGATTAATCTTTTTAGCTCGTGCTCGCATAATCGGTCCGATTAGAATGTCCTCATTATCATGTACACTCGAAATGATGGACAATGGACTAATGTCGACGAGACCTTCTAAACACATCTTCAATTTAGGCTTGTACAGATCGAGTATAGCTCTGTATATAATTAAATAAAATAGTAGTAACTCTATATCTCTAAATATAATAATTAAAGACCCAATTAAATTAGAGTTCACATGATAATATTTAATGTGGCTCAATAATTCCTCCTAGTTAAATAATATATTTAATTGAGAAGTGCAAGACATGAGCGTATCCGCGTCATCTGTGGAGGCGGGCCGACTGCTAGGTAGCGGCGTTTGCGCGGTGGCCGCGGATGGTGGAGGCGGGGTGACTGCTGGGCGTGCGGTGGGAGGTCCCCAAGGTTTTATATGACAGGTGCTTATCGTGTTTAGATAAATAGAAATTTACAATTATAATTGATAGTGGGGTACGATAGTTTGGTGGTAAACGCCTTGGCCTCCGAGCTAGGAGGTTGTTGGTTCGATTCCTCCACACCCCATTGTTTTTGTTTTTATTTTTTCTATTTTAATTTTTATCCTCTCCTGTTTTGTCAAGTGAGACCTCCTCAACTGCGTTTTAGTTGTCACTTTTCACTTTATTTATCTCCTCTAGAAATTAATAACTATAGATAATATAATTCCTCCACACCAATTCGCCCCTTGCGTTGAGCAGTTAGGCCCACGAAAACAAAGTGTTGCAATAACAGATTGTTGCCACGAACAATCATCATATATAGCAACAAATTTATTTCGTGGCACTACAAACTCATTTCATACGTATTGTATAGGAACCTTTTGCAACGCAATTGATGACTATGACAACGCAATAAAATTGTGGCAATATTGTCACCCACTCGCAACAAAATTCTATAAGGTGGCAATACCTCCTAACTATTGCAACGAAAATCAATATTATCACAACGCAAGACAACCGTGGCAATAAAGTCATACTACTTGCAACCATTTTCTAAATGGTGGCGATAAAGCCACCTTATTACAACGAATTCAATGACTATTGCAACGCAATATTTTAGAGGCAATACTGTGCCCATATCGCCACGATTTTGGCAAAACGTTGCAATAGTACATACCTATTGCAACTAATTTAGTGTCGTTGCGATGCGTTTCGTGGCTAAAGGGTCGGAATCTAGTAGTGTATCTCTTGCAGAATTCTCTTATAATAACAGTTTTCACTCTAGTATTGGCATGGCTCCTTTCGAGGCACTGTATGGTAGGCTTCACTGTTTCCCTTTATTAGGTGAGGAAGGGGAGAAAGAGTCTTTTGGGCCTCATCAAGTCAGTGGTTGGAAGGAGCAAAAGTTAGTATATCAGGAACAATTTGCTTTTAGCCCAGAGTCGTCAAAAGAGTTATGCTGACCATTCTCATCGTCCGTTGGAATTCGAAGTGGGTGATCAGGTTTCCTTGAGAGTCCCTTTGACTTAAGGTGTGGTTCGTTTTAGGGCTAAAGGGAAACTGAACCCTCGATATGTTTACCATTTTCCGTCTTGAGCGGGTCGGGAAACCTGCTTACGGTTTGGAGCTACCTTCTTCCTTAGTCGGTGTCCATAACATCTTCCATGTCTCTATGTTGAGGAAATATCTAAATGATCTCATTACGCCAAGTCCAGTTCCCCTGTTCTCCTAGTGATGCCCTCAATTCCTCTTATCTTACCTTCTTGAGTTAGTTGATTCGGGGCCGAATCTTTTCTAAGGGGGAGAGAGCTGTAGCAACCTGAAAAAAGAAGAAAAAAAATGGGTCCTCCCCTATCTCTATCTCTCCCATCCCATCTATTTCCAATATCTCTCCTCAACCGACTTCTCTCTCTCCTAACCTACATATAACCTCCCTCTTTTATCTCTCCCTCACGTCTGCAACCTTCCTCTTCCAATGTGCACGCTGGTGGCTGTGGGGGCGGGTGACCAACCGGCCGGCGACGACGAGGCGCGATGCTGTGCGCGCAAGGCCATGGAGCAGCGGTGGCAGCGCCCACATGCTTGCGTGGCTGTGGTACGCAATGGCGGCTCGGTGGTGCGACGCGTGGCGGCGGCCCAGCGACAAGGCGCGTGGCGGCGACTCGGCACCGTGGGCGGCAGTGGCGGCTTGGCGCAGTGTAGCGGCGGTGGTCCGAGGCGGTGGTGCATGCGTGCGCACCCATGGCTGCGAGGTGGTCCGGTGGCTCGGCATGCAGTGGCTGGCGGCAATAGCGCCGGCGGCAGCCAGCAGAGGCAGTACGACTGCACGGCTTGAAGCAGGCTGGTGTCGGCGTGGCGGGCTGGTGTGCAGCCGTGGCGATACAGGTGGCCAGGCGACGGCAAGGCAGCGCCGACGACCAAGTAGCGGCCGACCGGCGATGGTTGAGGTGGCCAGGCGGCTGTGCATAGTGGCCCCACGGTTGGGCTGGCCGAGGCATGGCCGAATTCAGATTCGCGCGGAGGTTTTGCCAACTTTTGCAGCGTGTCGTTTTCGCACGGCCAAATAGCGTTTCGCGTGGTGTTTTCTTAGGTCGGGTAGCGGGTCGTGGTTCATGTGGCTAACCGGTGAATCACAGAGCCGAACAACGATTCACGCGGTGAATCTTTGTGAACGCTGTCTTTGCCAGCCAAACCATCTCCTGCGGCCTTTCCACAATTTTATCTTCACATCCATCTGATTTACCTCCGTTTCACCCTGTAGGTTCGCACGTAGCTGTTGAGGGAGCAGCTGGGTAGTTGCGCATTTCGGATCCATCGTGAAGCGTGTCTGTCGAGCGTGCTCAAGGCAAGTAGCTCGCGGCCGTGACCTTTCCATTTTGCATATCACGTGTTTCCAGATTACTTGTCATCTTGTCATTGAGTATAATTATCATATCCCTCACACTTGCCTGTATAATATCATATTATTAAAATTACCTGCCTGATATCATATCATTAAAGTTACCTGATTACTACTGTATCATTAAAGTTACCTGGCTGATACCATACCACCGAAGTTACTTGGCTAATATTATATCACTAAAGTTACCTGGCTACCTGCATATCACTAAAGCGTATCTGGTCAATATCATATCACTAATGCTGTCTGGTTACTCTCATATCGTTCATGTTTGCCTGATTATAGACTTTTAATATTGTATTCATACCATGATGTTCTAGGTTATTTTATTTCACCTGCTTTGATGCTTATTAGGATGCTCAGTTAAAATGTTCTTGAGTTCATACTTTTAATTAGTGTTTTAGAATCTATGCTTAAACCGTTAATGGTGGTAGCATATGAATATGTTTTAACTTAGGTTTAAATTATTGATACTCTTTTGATATTAGGGCTGTTATATTTTAGTTTCTAATAGTATGTTCCCATAATTGTATGATGTTGTATTTGAGCCATGAAGGATGTATGTACTAAACATATTAATCTGACTAATAATCACTTATCATATAATAAAACTTGATTGGTTGATAACCTTGTGTGAGCTATATTATAATACCTCTTTAGGTTAATTCCTATATCACTATCACCTTATCACTATTCCACATCGATCTCATGTCAGGAACTATGTCTCTCCATTTTCAACCCTAGCACCTCTTTTCACTTCTCATAACCTTATCGTAGCGTTATCCTCACCATCTTCTAGCTTCCTTAAATTCATATTACATAATCTGTCTATAATGTATCAATTACCTTATCATCATATTATCATTCCCTATCATCCTCATATCAGGAATCATGTTCTCAATTTTCAACCTTAGCAAATCCTTTCACTTTTCCTAATATTATTTTCGCTTTCTCTTAGTTCACTTAAATTCACACCATATAACATGTTACTAATATAATGGTTACCTGGCCTGAGATTATCCACATATAGGGGAGATTTCCACCCACCTGGTAACATACGGGGGGTCGTACACTTTCGTTACTTAGGATATTACACCCGTCAGCGGTTATACAGTCGAGGACGATGGCGTGCCTGACTATTCTCGTATAACTAGGTATGTGGGGAGTAATCGCCAGTGCCTTTACCACAACTTATTAAATAACAATTATCCTAGTTGACCAGATGACAGTTTCCAGGCCCAGGGTCATCCACATATAGGGAAGATTT
The DNA here is from genome assembly GCA_017311315.1 of Dendrocalamus latiflorus. NCBI lineage: Eukaryota > Viridiplantae > Streptophyta > Magnoliopsida > Poales > Poaceae > Dendrocalamus > Dendrocalamus latiflorus. Next base: position 10,923,628 of record CM029676.1, read on the forward strand.
CCACCCACCTGGTAACGTACGGGGGGGTGGCGTACACTTTCGTTACTCAGGATATTACACCCCGTCGGCGGTTATACAGTCGAGGATGATGGCGTGTCTGACTATTCTCGTATAACTGGGTACATGGGAAGTGATCGCCGATGCCACTGTCATAACTTGCTAAATAACATTATATTTAATGTCACTGTTCCTATGATCTCTATCTCCAACCTGCATCAGTGTTTTCCATAACCTAGCCTCATTGCAGTCAATCTGTATCAATTGCTTGCTTGCCTGCTTTGCTTATCCTTTACTTATCTTGTTTGCATTACCTGACCTTTACTCACTATGTTGCGACCGTTGTTGGGTACTTGCTGAGATTTTCAAATCTCACGCTTGCTCTTTTCAGTGTCAGGTGAAGGCCAGTGGAGTGATAGTATCATGCATGGGTGGGAGCACTTGAGTTTTCAGCACCGTGGTTTGCCATTGTTTTGTTATTTCATTCATTCTTTATTTGGTTAGAAGTGGACTGTTCCCATATTTTAAAGATTTATTCTAGCTTCTGTTGGTTCTGTATTAAAGTGTTAATAAAGTTTTAAACTCTTTGTTATTTCTTTTGTTATTCTTATTTATTCTTCACTTTGACAATGATGTTTCAAAGTAGTATCCCATATGATTATGTGGGGTGCTACAGATCTCTTATGGGAGTTCCAGCTCCACGCTATGTGAAGTAGCAACATGCCATTAAGAACAACTACATGCATGGCGTCCAGCACTATAAATACCCATGGAATCGTTCGCGCTTAGCACACCACTCATCATACACTCAAGTAGGCTCAATGGCTGTAACTAAACTCGTAGCTCTGGGCTTCATTGTCCTCTTGAGTATCGGGTTAGTCAATGCAGGGTCGTCCCAGCCAAAACCGAGACCCTGTGCAAAGTCTAAAACGGGGCCTCGTAGGCTAGCGAAATAGGACCATAAATAATATATAAACAATAATGTATTACATTAAAATGTAATATGTTATGAATTGTACCTATTCAACCCTTCGTCGCATAATGTTTACTTGAACATCATCATTCTTTTGGTGTTCTTCGAAATGAAATCTTCAATGATAGACTCATAGTCAATCTTGTCCAGCATGTCGCCCTCAAGTGCTATTGTAGCCAAATCAGTAAGCCTTTCTTGCGTCATTGTAGAACGCAAATAATTCTTCAATAACTTCAATTTTGAAAAGCTTCGTTCTGCTGATGCAACAGTCACAGGAATGGTCAACAAAACTATATATGCAATAGTTGCATTGGGGAAACAGTCATGTCGCTTCAAGAACTTTAGAATATCAACAGGGCCCATATCTTCTTTTGGAATAAAATCTTGAAGAAACCTCAGCTCCACATACAGTTCATTAGCATCAATATCTGATTTTCCATCTCTTTTAAGAGCGGCCTCAAGATTATCACAGGAAGATCTCAAGCTATTATTATCCAATGACTGCAATATATCTCAAGCATGAGAACTGAAGAGGAATGACTAGTCAATATTTGCCAACTGACTCAAATGTGATATCTAATTCTTAATGAAAAATAACTAAAATTTTCCCAATTCAATACGGAAGTTAAGACATAATGGCATTCAGCGTATACATAAATTCAATATGGATCGTCACTTGTAGAATCAGATTTTTTGTGTCCCATTCTTAATCAAAGATGTAAGCAAGCTAACCTGAGTACCCGCAATTATGTTATGACTGAGTGGATGGGCTGCACAGGAAAGCACCCTTTGAGATAAAGGAATAAACTTGTTTTCTACAGGTTGATTTTCCTCAGGGCCTCTTATTTCCTCACTGAAACATGGAAGACCAAGTGAGAAAAACAAAAATTTATTTCCAAGAAAAAAATGATGGATGAATCGCTGGAAGTCTGGAACTTCTCTGGATATATTCCCATCAAACAAAATAGAAGATTGGATCGCCAAAGTAAGTTGATTCTGTGCAAACCAAAACAAAAGGGAAAGCAGAGATCAGCTCACTTGTAGTCTACATGGCACGTTGAGCTTGACTCGTCGGGAAGAATGAAGACACGCTCACACGCACGACTAGGAGGGAGAGGAGTCGGCAGTATCAGGAAGACAGGAAGTCGAACAGACGCATCAATAGGACTTGAGCCAAAAAATAGAGACCAGACTTATATACTATTGGGCTGTACACAAGGTATTGGGGCCCCCTAAAAATTGGGGGCCCTGTGCGATCGCACGGGCCGCACTTGCCCAGGGACGGGCCTGAGTCAATGCCACAAGGGTGGCTAGATACTCTAGTTCTCGAGGATGGGCACGGGAGTAGGAGAGGGTGGTGGATCTATAAATGGTGCTGGATCAGGGTCGGGGGGTGGTGTTGGCTCTAGTGAGTGGTGAACATGCATATGGAGGATCTGCCCATGGAAGTGGTGGTGGAGGAGGTGGAGATGGTGGCGGTGGACAATACGATGGATCTGGATATGGTTTTGGATCTGGTTTAGGCTCAGGCTCTAGCCAAGGTCCAGACCCTTTTGGTGGGTATTCTAGTGCTCACGGTAATAGTGGCGGTGGAGGTGGTGGACAAGCTAAAGGCTATCCTGGATCTAGTAGTTATGGGACCGGTGGTGGCACTGGCTTTGGCTCTGGTGAGTCTAATAATGGTGACTGGCCTGGTGGTGCATATGCAAATTCAAATGCTTTTGGCAATGGTGGAGGCAGAGGTCATGGCCAAAATGGTGGTGGCGGGCGTGGTGATTCCGGGCACAGCGATGCACACCCATAAAATCTCCTCCATCAAACCTATAACCGTGTTTTACTTTGATGTCACAAAATTAATTTTCTTTTATCTGTACCCTTTTATGCATTATGTAGCAACAAATAAGGGCTCCATTATTTTAGTAAATGAAATAGTGTGCAGTGCAACTGATGTGGAGACTATTACCTCAATCTGGCCATCGAGTGCAATATGCCATTTGGTCACTGTACTGTATTGTTCCTTTGATTTGAATGTGCGCAGGCATTTGAGTGAAGGCAAAGAACGCTCTCACAAAACAATACAGGAAAAACGAACTTTAGATTCCCAGTAATCGTGGGGTAATCTTGTTTAATTCCCGTGTTTGGTGCAATCACCTGGAATTTAAGATAGGAAAGGAAAAATTATAGATGTAGCTATATATCTTAGATTACCATCCTATGGGAATCTCACTGAGACCTTTTTGGCTCCAAATCTTTTGCGCGAATGGTGCAAAACGCCCGGGCGGCGTGCGCTCTGTTTCTGTTCGATGCCTTGGCTGGTTCACTCACAGGATAAATACGTCGGCTCTCTTCTTAGTTCTTACCCGTATGCACTTCCTTTCCCACAATCTAGGTCAAATCATCTCCACGCTCCAATCAACTCCATCCATCCAAGTGAGTAAATCTTTCCTTTTCGTCAGATCTGTTTGATCCTTTTCATATGCTTTATTGATCTGAAAGGTTTGACATCAAAACCCCATCCAAAGTTTTCCTCTCTTTCCCTTTTTTTTTACAAGCCATATGATTCACGCCTGATTTCAATTTAGGCTCGTAGTACTGTGCAACAAATTAAGTTCATCTTGTTCCTATACAGCCCTTGATTTCTATCTACACTAGAGTAATTACGCACCAGCAGAATTGCGGTTTGCGCCTGCGTAATTAGGCAGCTATAGTATAATTATTTTTCTGGATATCGACCATACCCCAGAGTGAAGAAAGATACGTTGTCGTTCTACTACAGATGATACAGGCAATATATGCTTAATTTTTTATTTGATTGGTATGATTATAGATGTTGTTCTACCTAATCCGAGCACATGAACATGACAACTTCAGCGGTTAATGTCCTGGCGTATTTAATTTTCTATATGACCATAAAACTGTGCAATATTGTATCATTGATTTATAATTCTGTTGCCTCATTTTCTTTCTTTTCCACATTTGCTTTTGATTGATAGCTTTATCAAAGATATAATTTGCACTTATTGGACATTGTCCATAATTTGTAGATACGGAGAATCCCAACTTGCCATTGGTGATATCTTATAACGCCCTAGGGTCCAAACCAGTTTAGGCCTAACCCTATTCTGGATACGCAACGCACACGTAGCAACCCACTTGCACTTTTGTCCTCGCTTCGTGCAAAACGGTTAACCGGAGGTTGCTTGCTTCTTAAGCTAAACTAGCAAGGTGGGATTAATTCACACCCTCATATGCACACACACATATGGACCATCATGGGCCTAATTCTACAAGGGGGTCAAGGTGTCACATATCTATTATGGTTTCTTACATGGAGTTGATGAGAAATTTCCATGTCTTTATCTTCTATATAGTCCAACGTAACATCCCAAAATCCCCAAAACCAATATAATTATTTTTTGGATTTTTTAGAGTTTTCAGCAATATCTTAAAAGGATTTCTCATTTTTTCAGCAGCGGAAAATGAATTTCTAAAATTTATTAAAAATTGACCAGAGCCTGGAAATAATGTATTTGAGCTGTAAACATTCTAAAGTACCTCTCCAAAAATTTTATGAATTTTAGAGTTGGTATGCTAATTTTAAAAATTTTAAATTTGAATACTGTAATTAAATCAATTAGAAAATAAAATGAAAATTCGCCTCTAACCATGGGCCGAATTCCCTTCTCTCAGCCTAGCCCATTGCTATACTGGCCCAATGCCAGCCCGCATGCCATCCTCTCTGAGCCACCTCTACCTTATTGCCTCCCCGCACGAAAGTGCCTTCCACCGAAACCACCTTCTCTCTCGCCCGCTTCTCTCTCTCTCTCTCTCTCTCTCTCTTTGTCTCACAGGTCTAGGACCTACCCGTCAGAGGTCGTCTTTCACCTCTCACCGTGCTATAGCACGCCTATGCCACCACCATGCCAAGCACACCGTAACAAGCCCTGCTAAGCCGCACCATCTGTCGTTGTGCTGATAGCATCTCTACAGCACCCCTATCCTCTGCTGCACATGACCGACCTATCCCGTCAGCCACAGAGCTCATGAGTGCCATGTCCATCTTGCCACCTGAGAGAATCACCAAGCAACTTATCCGCATCCACAACAGCAACTTAGCAAGCATTGAAAATATCCGCATGAACCGTAGAGCTTTTGCATTACTTTGTAATTTTCTATCTACAACTGGTAGACTAGAAGGAACAAAGAATTCATTGGTAGAGGAGATGGTAGCAAGTTTTTTTTTTGTTGCATATTATAGCACATAATGTAAAAAACAGTCATAAAGAGGCAGCTTGCTAGATCTGGGGAGACAATTAGTAGAAACTTTCGCATAGTCTTGGCTGCCATTTGCGTCGTCATGAAGTTGTGTTGAAGAAACCCGAACTAGTTCCGGCAAACTCATCCGACCAAAAATAGAAATGGTTTGAGGTAAAACTATCAATAATACACATTGTAAAATGAATAATCCTCAATCTCCCGATGTGTCTAATTTTCAAAATATTATCTTGATAACAGAACTATCTTCGTGCTCTTGATGGAATGTATATAGATGTTTACGTTCATGATATTGATAAGTCTAAGATATCACACATGGAAAGACAATATGTCTACAAATGTGCTAGGAGTTTGTTCACAGGATAGCCAATTCATTTACATCCTTCCTGGATGGGAGGGTTCAATGACAAATTCTAGAGTACTTGGTAATGCTATACCTAGAAGGAATGAGTAAGGAACCCTTGAGATAGTAGCGGAGCCAGCAAATCTTAGAAGCCTGAGCAGATGTGCCAGCCGGCTGGTTGACACAAGGCGGGCCATCAAGACCTAGACGCAAGGGCATGGCTCGTCAAAGACGAAGCATAGCCCACAATGCGGCTTGCCCAGGAATTGCTGGTTGAAATCGTCTCGGGCGACGGTAATGGTATACAATGGTCGCCAAGCGGTGGATCCACCTCTACCTCGAGGTATGACATTGGTATGGAAAACTTATTGATATTTTTAATATTAAAGGTTAGTTCTACGGTATTCAGAACTTATAAGATACTACTATCTTTGTGACACGGGATATCCAAATGGAGAGGGACTTCTTACAACGTTACCATTATAGTGAGTGGAGATCTGGACGTCATCCAGAAACACCCCAAGAGGTCATTAATTGCAAGGACTCTTCTACATGTAATGTCATCGAAAGATGTTTTGGAATCCTAAAAGGAAGATGGGTGTAAGATCGAGGAGGCCGGGTTGAATAGACGGTTTTAAAATTTTTTCTAATTTATTTAGCTAAAATCAAGTTCATAATGTGAAAACAGAAATCAATTTGGTTTAGCAAAATAAATCCTAAATCAACTAGGTTTACCTAAGCATACCAACACCCTAAGTCTATGACAAGAGCAATCAATTTAACTCTATGAATATAAATTGCTTGAATGTAAATTGAGCACAAGAAAATAAACCATAATGACACGGTTTCTTTTTACCGTGGTGTTTGGAGACTTGCCGGTCTCCCCTACTCTATTTGAGGTAAGCCCAATCTAATTGGACTGGCTTCAGGAATTAAACCAAACACCTCAGACCACTAGTGGTAGCTCTTTCCCACTCCGGGTTGATGAGCTCCAACCTTCACAACTTGCTGGGTCTCTTCACAACCTTCTTTGAGAAGATCACCGCACACGACGCCTCCAAAACCATTTAGAAGTCAGTAACCTCCAAGAGTAATAAGTCAAGCTCTTTACTTGACTCTCACCACATGCAACTGCACAAACTCAAGTGGATAAGAAATCCACCTCTAGATGCAACAAATGCAATCTAGAGTCTTTTTCCTTGCTCATGAGATGCAACATATGCACAATTAAGAGAAAAAGCATACACTAGCTTAAGAGAGTGAAATGGAGTACCAAAAGTTTATCACCCAACCAAGAGGGTATTTATAGCCCACCCCATGAAAACTAGCCATTGGGGACAGAAATTAGCAAAACATGTAGTACCACCATTATATGGCCGGTACTATCGGGACCCTCTATAATGGTCGAAAAACTAACCGTTATAGATTGAAAATTGGTAGTAACGCTGACCACTAGCCGGTACTACCGCTCGGCAGTAGTACCGCTCCATACCGTGTAACTACCGTTCTCACTAGGGAGGAGAATACTCCCACAAATCTGTCTCTCTGGAAAAACATACCACTGCACAAGCGGTCGTACCACAACTCTGGTTGTACCGCTCACATAGAGCCGGTAGTACCACAAGCAGGTTGGACAGTTTACACAGAGCTGGTCTACCGATCATCAACCACACTGGTATTTGACCACATTGTCTGGTTCGACCACATTAGTCTCTGACCATGCTGGTCTCCGACCACATTGGTTTTGAGCACACAGGTCTTCGACCATGCTGGACTCTGACCATGCTGGTTCCGACCACGTCGGTTCGACAATGTTAGTTCGACCATGTTGGTTCAACCATGTATATTATCGACCACACAGGTCCTTGACCACGTTGGTTCAACCACGTCGGTTCAACCTCATTGGTTCAACCACGTCGGTTCAACCTCATTGGTTCAACCATGTTGTTTTCACCAAGTAGATCCTCGACCACACAGGTCATCGACCACGTTGGTTCAACCACGTTGGATCGACCATGTTGACAATATTAATTTTCAACCATGTCAGTTTTCAACCATACGGGTCTTCGACTACCATGTTGATCTTCAACCATATAGGTCTTCGAACATATTAGTTTTCGACCATATTTGTCTTCAACCACACAGGTCTTCGACCACATAGATCTTTGACCACATTGTTTTTCGACCATATTTGTCTTCAACCTCACAGGTCTTTGACCACCAACTGACGTAGTAGTATCGTGATCCCAAGGCCGGTACTTCCGCCTAGCAGTAGCACCACACGACACACTGTGGTAGTTCCGATTTTCCTGAAAAGTGCATATACTTCAACATATTTTGCAAAAGACATTTAGATATTATAGTATCATGCACACAAGGATTAAACATAATTTCCAACAAGTTGCAAAACATATTTACACACTTTTGAAATCATGACACAAGTATTATGTATGAGCTTCAACTATTTGCAAAACACATTTGCAAACATAAAGCTCATACTACAAGGAGTAGGAAACATGGACTAGGTTTGTTTGCACTTTGGGCTTTTGGCTTATGTACGGATGAACAGTAACCGGTTCAAAATCGGTGCATTTTTTCAAGGTGGGGTTTACAGGAAAATTGTAGTATAAACTGTATCGACTTCGACTGTACAGGCCAAAATCGCATGTGAGTATTTCCCCTTTGTGTACTGCTTCTCACAAACAAACTAGAATTCAAAAGCCACAGCCCAAAAGAACCCACCCATGGACTTCAAACACTTTTGGATTCATGACACAAGAATTTTGTATAAGCTTCAATCATTTGCAAAACACATGTGCAACATAAGCTTCATACCACAAGGAGTAGGAATCACGGACTTCAAACACTTGTAAAACATATTTGCAATGTATAGTCCCATGCTATAAGGATTCAACATATGAGCTTCAACCATTTACAAAACATATTCACAAATATAAGCATCATGCTATGGAGAGTTAGAGCAAGTGAGGTTGAGCTATCAAGACATGATAAGACTCAAGCTAATAGACATGACCACTTTTAATAGTCATACCTTTAACTTAAGCATTATCTTGAAGCTTGATGACGCACATCATCACTTCAAGTCTGAGTCATTTTCTTGACATGCATCAACTCATGATGCATACTCTTCTTGATGTCCTTCAACTCGTGAAGCCATCTTCCTTCCCACATCTTGACTTGATAATCTTCAAGATATGAAGTTATCCTAAGTCTTCCTCATTTGTGGAACCTAACCTATTCATCCAATTCATGAAAAATATTAGTCCATAAATCAATTGCCAACAATTACCACTACAACAAAATGAACATATTAAGACGTTTTGTTTAAGACGCTTTGAATCATGTCTCTCTTTTTAGAACCACAATTGAAATAGAGACGCAGTTTGAGACGCTCTAAAGGGTTGCACGCTATTAAATTCTATTAAAACGGCTGCTGAGACGTTTTGGAGTACGTCTCATGTATAGAGACGAAATTTTAGATGTCTTATTTATCATTTGAGACGTCTTATCTATTATCTCCATATAAGAATATTAAAAAAAACAAAATGATGTAAGTAACGGTATATATATAAAACATAAAAAATATCAATCTCAAAGTTTGAACTCACAACCTGAGACTTTGCTTTCGCTTTTGTCCAGTGGCTGAAAACATAAAAAAATATCAATCCCAGGGTTCGAACTCTCAACCAAAGGTTTAAAATGTTCACGCATTAACAGGGGCGGAAATGTTCACGCATTAACAGGGGCGGAATTGGGCCCCTGGGAAGGTGGGCTTTAGCCCAGGGTATAAAAATGTATGTAGTATATATATAGCTCAAGTAATTTGAGTCCAGCTCGGGATAATATTGGCAAGATTCAGCCCAGATCCGTAACGTATTTTACTGCTGGCCGCCACTGTCTCCGCGACTCCGCGCGCTCGGCCCACGACTTCAGTCTTCAATACGTATTTTAAGGCCTGTTTGGGACTGCTCCGCTCCAGCTTTTTCAACTCTGCTCTAAACTTGTCTAACCAAACGGATCCAACTCCAAGAACTCTGCTCCAAGAAAAAGGTGAAGTGGAAGGCCTACTCAGTTAGGGAAAAATTACCCACCACTACCATTAGATCTCCCTCGCTACCGATTCGATTTCTTTTCCTCCTCCCACACGCTCCCACAGCAGCCAGAGCTCTCCCAGCCCCCTCCGACCCCGCCTCCTCCGCCGCCCCACTCCCCCCGAACCCCAGCTCCGGCAGCCCCTTTCACGGAGGCAACTGGCGCAACCCCACCGCATCCAATCCGCCGCAGCGAAACGCCTATATACCGTGCGGCCTTCCACCCGCGATGCCCTTCTCTCACCCTCGTCGCTGGATCCCATTCGCAACCCGACAAAGCCAAGAGCCTCCCCCTACCCCACGCGGCCTTGCACCGGCGACGCCTCCCCGCCGATCTCCCCCGCGCCGGGCCACCGCAGCACATCGGGCTCCGATAGCCCGCCGCCGACGCAGCAGCCGCCTGCTCCGACCTTCCCGCCTGCGTCTTCTGATCCAGCCGCATCTCGCGGCATCTCTCCGGGCGAATTCTAGCCCCGTGACCATCGCGGGACGAGGCGTCTCCGCTCCCTGAGGTGAGGCCCCTGTCCGGCGACGCTGATTCCGTTGGTTCGATGGTTGCTTTGCCGCGGCGGCGTCCTAGATTCGCGCCACTGTACCCATCGAAACCCTAGATGGGGACATCCCTTGCTTCGCGGTTGGGGCGGGATTTGAGCGATTAGGTGGTTGGGATGTGGCCTGGGGTCCTTAACAGCGGAATTTTTGGGGTCAATTGTTGCTCGGTTTGACTCGGATTTGGTCCCAGTTGGATGGCTGATTGGTTCAAGTTCAGCACTTAGTGAAAAATTCTCGGCGAGCTTTGCAAACTTAAGAAAGTTACCGGCTTTGATTCAGGGATTGTGAGGCTGATACGACGGGATCCTGGAGGAGATGAGGGGCTACGAGTACGAGACAAATGTAAGATTATCTTTTACTCCACTTTATTCTGTTTAGTTTCAATCATATATGATTCGTAGAAGCAGTAGGAACATTAATTTACTGGAGATTATGCTATAATCATGAACATGTGAGCTTAATTCAGTGAAAAGAAAAAAAGAAGCTACTGTCATTTCATTTGTGACAATGCTTTTCTTTCTCACGATGATGACAATCATTGTAAAGGGTTATCATCGGGCAATGGATGATGAGTATGAAAGTGAGTACTATGATCAAGATGAGTATGAGGAAGAAGGTTCGGGTGCTGGGGAGGAGTATGTTGAAGAAGAGGAAGAACCACCAGAGGGGCAACAGGAATTCCTTCAAATTAGAGAAAGATTAAAGGAGCAGATTAGGCGAAGGGCACAGGGTGCTAGCACAGCTGGCCACTCATCTTCCTCGCATGATAGAAAACCTCCAACCAAGTAAGTGTCTTTGATACACCTCTTCTACATTTTCTCGAGCATTTTGTTTGATTTTGCTCGAGGAACGTATACAATACATAAAAATTATGTCCTACAGAGAAGGTAGTCCATCTATGGTTCCTTCTTACATTACCTCCTATCAGGGCCTTCTTAGATGGTTAAAACCCAACTGAGAAAAAAATCATTTGTTGGTTACATTTTTTGTTGATAATTTGCCTTGGAACTGCAAAACTTATCATAGTCAACAGATTGGCCAATATATCCTTTGTTGAAATATTGTTGTGAATTGTGACATGCCTGTATAGGAGTCAACTACAGTATCGCAAGTAGTTTAGCACAAATTTATAGGTCAGGGCAGAGCCTCACGAATTACTGTTCCACCCTGTGCCATTGACAGTTCTCTGAACCTGAACCACCAGGTTTTAGATTGCCTGCTTCCCATGTCTTCCCTAGTTCTTACTCGCCTACTTCCCCCTCTTCACTGCTGATTTGCTGGAGGCATCGTTCACCAATGGGGCTCATGGACCAAGAAAAACATCTTGTTCCACTGAGAATGGTTAAGATAAACCCTAATAAAATCTCTGGACATCTCTATAAAGGTTCACTATGTGTTTTCCAGTCAGGATTTCCTTATTTGTATTGTCCTGACAATAAAGGCTTGTCTGCTGGCTCATCAGCAAACAAGCTTGAATTTTTATTGTGTCACCATTGCTCTTTGTATCCTATATTTCTTGCTCATGCACTTTTGTACTATTAACATGGTTAACAGTTCTGTGACTGTGAGACTACTTTGAGAAAAAGTGATATCGTGGTTGTAGCTCCTTCCATCCCAACTCCCAATTGTTCATGTTTAACGCTGTGCTATCTAATGGTCTCTAAATATCTTTTGTATGTGCTCCTAAATACCTTGTTCTTCGCATGTTTAACTTTTAGCTCATTCGGAGAACATATGCTCACTCAAATACTTTGGTTTGCTTTTAAGTGCCAAAGGGGAGCCAAAGACCAGCGTAAAAACAAGACTATACTTTCCCTGCTTTCATGACCATATAGGTGAAAACGAGGGCTTTTTCTCCGTGTCGGTAGCCTTCCTCGCTTTTCAGACTATATGGCCTATACCAGTTGTTTATTATTATCTCTTGTGAAAAGAGCAAAGGAAAAGGAGGGAAATACCATTGTTCTTTGTTCTCTCTCACTTTTCTATGAATGAATTCACATTGAAACCATGCATGAACTTGTTTTGTCATTGTTATCATTGTTGTGAATTCAGTTTCTCGTGTTACAGCTTACCGGATATAGTCTGGTCAAGAGATCAGTTCAGATATATAGAGGGTTAATCAAAATTCCCTTTGATGATTACATAGGGCAACAAATGGTAAAAGAATGATATATTGCATGGTTATTATCCTTGACATATCAATCTCGTTAATATATTGGAATGCCTTTTATAGGAGAGTCTTCTATTCAGAAAAATGCCTTATTCCTAGAAAGAATCGTCAGAAAGAGTTCTCGTACTTTTTATTCCCCATTTGCATTCACATTTTAATTACGGAAAATAGTAAATATCCCAACAGAACAAACTATTGTTATTGTCTCTCACGTGTAATCCTTTGTCAAATCCTTACAAGCTAGGCCGCCTCTTTTTTTCTTAAAAAATCCTGATGTTTTCTGGAATGTAAATGGGATACTGAACAGTTGGAAGATCTCGTATCGCGATCATACATTATACAATGTTGAATTTTTTTTCACTACTGACATATGTGCTGCTCTTTCAAGTGAATCAACTGTTACATATATTGCTATGTTTGCAGGATATGGAGGACTATGAAAAGAAATGCAGAGTGGAAGACCTGATGCACAATTTTCTGATTGAAGAAATAGACCTGATGATTTATTATAGCAGTTTAAAAAAAGATGTGTGTCAAATTGGAGGATGTTTTACCGACATGTGTTTATCGCATATTAGATTTTTATTTAGTTGTGAACTCTGTTGATTTAAATGGATGCTATAATTATTTGTAAACCTCTCTTATGTAAACTTCTTTGGGGTTTGGAGGGTGCAATGGTGACGAATTTGTCAATTGCCAATGGTTTGCCTGGGGTGTGGCTTGGTTCCAGTTGTAGTTGGTTTGCTTTTCTTATAACAGTATATCTGTTGTGCTACGCCCATTCCTTATATTTTATAAAATATGTACTCAATATTATGGTGCTGCCTATAAAATTATTATATATACATGTATATATAATAAATATATGGAATACTATATTCTCATACGGATACATATTTGTGTGCATAGAAGAAAATATATAACAATCAAAATAAAAAAATACATACTACATAGGACATCTTGAGACGGCACATAACGTCTCAACGCACGTGCCTATATTAATTGAGACGTGATGTAGCCGTTTTTATAAAAGCGTCTTTAACTTTATAGGGATACAATGCAGATGTCTCTAATGAACGTCTCAAATAATATAGGCACGCCTTAGAGAGCGTCTCTATATTTTTGAGACGGTTCATGTAGAGACGTTTCTATGACGCTTTATAAAAGCGTCTCAGTTGTCTGTGGGAGACGAAACAGAACGTCTCTAACCTACAAATATGATGTCTCCCCACGGATGTTTTGTTGTAGTGTACAAAAACTTCACTATTAACTCATAATGAAGGGATTAGATTTTACAATCTTTCCTTTTTGGTAATTCATAGCAATCTCAATAATAATAAGATAAAAGATTGATTTATGAGTATACAACATGTACACAACAATTGTATACTCTAGAATAAGCTTTCTACGCAATTAACTCATTTGAATGGAAATGTTTATCTTTGAGATTAATTGCTAGCAAGGCTTATACATCCGGTTGTCATTAATTATTCAACCATTAACATATAATAGAGGAACAAGATGACAACACATTTGCAAATAATTGAGTTTAAATCAATCAAGAGTACATATGAATTACATATGTTATATATACTCAAAGGATACGATTCAACATAAGATCCTTAATATGTGGAAAAAGGAACATGGTTCAATACTAATGAAATCACAAAACATAGAGTGAACTCTCCTTAAATGTGTGTATACAAGAATGTATAATCAAAACATATGAACATATTCAACTTATTCTTTTGGTAGAGTTCAATCTATATTTTGGATTTGAGGAATGGCAGACACCACAGACGGTCTTATCTAGAACCATCTGTGATACTTCACATGCGGTTTGTACTAAAAACCGTCTGTGATAATGAAGATATTACAGACGGTTTGTATTAAAAAACTGTCTGTGAAAATACCACAGACGGTTATTCGAATAAACCGTATGTGATACTTGCAGCACAGACGGTTCCTAGGAACCGTCTGTGATGTAAGCGTCCAGTTTAGCTTCTTTTGTAGTAGTGTCTAGTTCAGGGCTTTATGAACTGAAAGAACGTAAACACTAAACGACAATGCATTAACTTACATTTGATCATTATACTGTTTTTAATTGAAAATTTTAAGTAATTTTATTCTCTTTTAATAGGCCATTGAGGTTGAGTGATGTACTTTATCAATGCTAATCAATTTTTGTCTATGGTTTCTCCCTTAGTTTCTTCAGTTTGCTTCAACTAATTAGTATTATTATCGGGCTTTTTTATTTTTGCAAGTATTTTGATTACTACTTCTTTACCATCATACGTTGTCGTTGGTTTTGTTAAAGTATTAATACTAAAAATTACTGAACATATTACTATTTAGCTCAGTATTACTTGACAACTATATAGTTATTATATATACAATGAATTGGTGAATCCCGATTATTTTTGTTCTAGTTTTGCCTCCCCACCTGCATGAATATATCGCTTCTCTTCATCCCATTATATGACACCACACTTTTGTTTGCATGAGTGGCTTACTGCAGTACGGAGTTGTTGACCTCGCTTGCCACTGTCATAGATGTTAGAGACCGACGTCAACTTTTGTAAGAAAAGGTTATGCTGTAGAATTACAAAAACACAACAAATTAAAATTTCCTTGGTCAAGAAAAAGGTCTGTGCGCATCGAAGTTCTACAATTTAAGTACTCTATGGGAATCCATGTTGTCCTGTAGGTATCATATGTCACACAGAGTTAAGAGTAGTAATCGTCATATTTCAATGAAGCAACATTCATATGCAGTGACCAACACACAAATTACATATTCTCAGGTACATGTAGTCTCTAGTCTCCACATAACTTGGACATTAAACTAATTGATATTTAATTTTGTTACAATCATGAAGACTAGCTGGAGCCCGTTATTTCTTGTCATCTAATGCACGAAACATATGCTAATTTAGGAAAAACAAAACACACATTGTGTGACGCCAAGGTGAATGAGCAAATAATGAGCTTCATGTTTAGGTTTATTGAACTAGGGAGGTTTCTATGGGTATCCAGCATTGCCATACCCAGATCCATTTCCTCCACCATTGCCATATCCACCACCTTGGCCATGACCCCCACCATTACCATTGCCGCCACCATCACCATTTGCATGAGCCCCATAAAAGCTGTCGCTATTCTCATTGCTGGAGCCGCTACCAGAGCCAAATCCAGACCCAGAACCCGAAGACCCAGAATGACCACCACCCTGTCCAGCACCGCCGCCACCGCCAGCACCTCCAGCATTAGCATATCCTTCACCGAACCATGCTCTTCCATTACTTGTACTAGTACTTGAGCTTGAGCCAGAACCGGTTCCAGAACCATATCCAGCACTGCCTAATTGTCCACTACCGCCACCACTCCCTCCACCTCGAGCATTAGCATGGGCATCTGCCGTCCCAAACCTGCCCCCGGAGCTGCCAGTGTCACTTAAACCAGAGCCACCCCCAGACCCTGATCCAGCGCCATTCCCATATCCAACACCCTCTCCCCCTCCCTGACCTTGTCCTTCGGCACTAGAGTATCTAGCTACCCTTGCGGCACTGGATAATCCAACGCTTAAGAGGACAGCAAAACCAAGTGCTACAAGTTTGGTGCTAGCCATTGTGAGCCTAGTAAAGTGGAAGTTGAGTTGAATGGCCAGTGATAGATTGCATGGGTATTTATAGTGCCCAGATCAAGCCCTAGCGAGGGTGCTTTTATCTTCATAGCACGTTAATGGATCACTATTTGCTCTACTTGGAAACGGATCGGTGAACAAGGCCATGTTGACAATGCAGCGACGACCTAGAAGTTAGCGACAAGTATATGCATATGGCCAAGTGGTTTTTGGGAATCTAAAAATTAATATGTTCAAGAATTCTCTAACCAAGTGGAACAACCCTTGAATCGTCATGGAGACCAGGATGAGTGATACGTACCCCAGCTATGATAACAACTCAACACCAATACACCATACGTTGCTCCACGAAAAAAGAAACGTTGCTGCAGTTACTATTGTCGTTATGCTTAGTGTGTTTTTTAAAGTAACTACAGTTGGTGAGTGTGATGACTACTTTTTTGCTTGTTTGAAGACTCGGTGGTAACTACATGAAGAGCTTGTATGTACCTTGAGTTCGACTAAGTGCATGGATGGATAAATACCAATATGCCAACAGAAGTGCATGTCTAGCAACCCCATTCACTCGTGCCGCCTTCATTTTCATACTGGGCTTTCTCTGTAACTGGTGTTTTCTTGAGGCTCTCATAGTTTAAGCTGGCACCAACGTGCAT
This sequence comes from Dendrocalamus latiflorus, assembly GCA_017311315.1. NCBI lineage: Eukaryota > Viridiplantae > Streptophyta > Magnoliopsida > Poales > Poaceae > Dendrocalamus > Dendrocalamus latiflorus. The sequence continues at coordinate 10,940,346 of CM029676.1, forward strand.
ATACGAAGACTAATCAGATCAATTTGGAGTATATATAAATGCAAGTCAAGAACTGCAGTAGGATAGGCAAGTACTTCTGTACGTACATCAGAGTCCTTTAAGTTCTGCTAACTTTTTAGATGCAAACTCCAAGGTCGCATCTGCAATGTCAACTTTCTATCGATCAGTGGATACGCTTATTGATAACCGTGCAAGAGCTAATCCAGGTCGTCCTTTTACTTCACTGAGTTATCCGGCAATGAATGTTTACTAATTTCCTGTGCTTTAATTAGCACTCCACTAATCATCTGAGGCAAAGAATTGAATAATGATCTTGTGATTTATTAATTCCCGGATTCCATCTGTGGCAAAGAATTGAACAACTAAAGGTCTCATCGACTGGCTGTGGTATCACTGAGCTAGACCAACTACGTAAAAGAAAAGGCGTCTGTCTATATATCTTTCACTTGTTATCTCACAAAATTTAACGTTGGAATATACTCCCTCCATCCAAATTTATAAGACATATTTTTTTAAATAATTTTATCCATAAATATATGACATATTTTATATTTCAATGTAAAATTAGTATGAATATACTCCCTCTGTCCAAATGTATGTATTGAATATAGTGTTTAAAGATAATATTTAGGGATAGTCTAATTATTTTTAATATCTTGTTAATCTATGTCTAAAAGAAAACATGTTTTATAAATTTGGACGGAGGAAGTAAGGTAGGAAATATGCCCTATCAGCTAGACACCATGCATGTTACACTACTACAGAAATCCACATTACAGACGGTTCAGAAACGTCATCACAGACGGTTTTCTGAACCGTCTGAAATTATGGATCAGTGATAATCCAAGTTATCACAGACGGTTTTCGAACCGTCTGTGATTATGCGATATCACAGACGGTTTTTCATTAAAAACCGTCTGTGATATTGGATAATCACAGACGGTTTGTAATGAAAAACCGTCTGTGATATCGGATAATCACAGACGGGTTTTAATGAAAAACCGTCTGTGATATCGCATAATCACAGACGGTTTTTAATGAAAAACCGTCTGTGATACTCCACCCCAGCAGAATCAATTTCTGTTTATAGCTAGCCTCAGGAAATGCTAGCCATGCCCTCTGAAACAAGCAGATAATCACAGACAAAAAACATACAATTCACACATCTCATTTCCTTTCAGATACATTTCACAGACATAAAACATCCCATTGACATCGCACTTCACTTCACAAACATAAAGCATGCATCCATATCGCAAATCGATTAATTGAATTGAAATGAAATATCCATTAACAAATGCACAGTTACAAAAGATCTACACTGCATTTGCACTTAGTGATAAGACCAATAAGAAATCATGAAGCGCAGTGGAACCGTCCTCCTGGCGTTATGACTTGAGTCAGCAAAAAGTACGCCAACTCTCCTCGAATCCCTCCAAGAACAGGCTGTTTCAATGCAATTGACGGGATGGATGCAGCCTGTCGATAGGAATATCAATGTGCGTATATATGTAATGTGATAAGTATGAAGTAATTATGGGAAGAGTGACAAACCCTGCGATCGGTGAGCCTCGAGGAATCGAGGAGTAGTTCCATATGTTGGCAAACGTAGTATCCACATGTGTTGCCCGGCTGCTGCTGGTGGCACTGCAAAAAATGGAATGTGTTAGTTCAAGAGGCATTAGTACCAACTGTTGCATAGGATTAATTAATGTGAAATAGCGAATACCTTAAAATCTCGAACATGTGTTAGCAGGCCTTTGGCCCCGCGCTTCGAGTCACCTCCCATTTCAATGTACATCGCGAACGCCCTACGTAATTCGAAAAAGTTAACCTTAATCATTCGGAAGGAAAGAAAGAGTACAATGTAGATATGTATGGGGAATATGTGCTTACCTATCGATTACTTGGCTGACAACTGTGAAGTCCATTTTATTCTTACTTAGGGAATCAAGGTAATATACCTTGTTCCATTTTGGTACAAGTACTATTAAAATCCAATGAAAGTTCTGAAGGAAGGGCATAAGTACATATTCCTTCTTGACGCAACCCAACAGTCCTGCTGCAATGTACCTCTCGACGAGGGGTGTATCCTGGTCGATGGTATCCTTGGCGACCATTTGTGGGTCCAAGAAACCAACTGATAAGTTGGATGATCTAGCTTTAATCAGCATGTGTCTATATATATACACACGAAAGCAAAAAAATTAGATATGGCATTTATCGGTATGACATTAACGGAGACTGTGATTGTACACACTTACAGCGTCCAGCATCGAATGATTGAGACGTCAAGAGCGTTGAACGTGAACAGATCGAAGAAATCCTCAAAGGCGACCACGAACATACACTCTTGAAAACTGTGGCGTAAATCTTCTTCGGTGAATTTGACAGTGATACTTGAAGTCCGTTCTCCCTCTAGCTTATTGGACTGCTGCATATACCACATGTGCAATTGCGTGCAACTATATGGTAGCTTTTGGAGCTCTTTTTCCTCGAGCAACGGCTCACCAAGCACAAATTTGCGGGCCAAAGGAGCGTACGGAATATCATCATTGGTCTTCTTTGCTTTGCCCTTGCTGGCCTTGCTGCCTCGGCTATAGCTCGACTTCACGGCAGTCGACTTTGAAGGTAGCAGCGGTGCAAGTTGCTCTGGTGAGAATAGGACCCGTGGAGATAGCACCGGTGTAGTATCCGGTGGTGGAACCAACTGGTCTTGTAATGGAGATGGCACCAGTGCAAGTTGCTCTGGCGAGAGTATGACCAGTGGAGATAGCACCGGTGCAGTATCCGGTGGTGGAACCGACTGGTGTTGTAATGGAGATGGAACCAGTGCATGTTGCTCTGGTCTTGCCACCGGTGAAGAAGACTCCAGGGAGATGTCGCTTTTGGGCCACTGGATGAATGTTCCGATGGCCTGTCCTAGAGTCATGATCTCGTCGTTGGGGGGCTTCGGTAGCGGGACCACCTCAAAATTGACATGCACACCATCCACATTAACTTTTGCGAAGCCTGGCGCTAAAGCTTGACCGTGCACCATGGCCCCGATACCAGACGAATATGCCTGGCCCCAAGCAGCGTACTAAATCATATACTCTTCCTTGATTGGTTATGCCAAATAATGAATTCAGTCTTTTGAGCTCTAGATACAAACTCTACAATCTCAAGATCAAGATATATTCAGCATGCATATATTCAGACAGCAGTTAACTTTTAACTTGTCAAAATTAAATCCTAACAGATCAATTTAATAACATGCTATAACCTGAAAACTGCATGAACCGACAGCAATTAGAGCTCAAAGACCGAATGAACCAATCTCAGTATATACTTTATCATCATCGAGCAACTGTAAGCCCTAAACCCTAACACTAAGGAGGAGGAGGAGGGATTTGATGACCTTACGGTTTTGGTGACGGAGGAGGAGGCGACGACGACGGAGGAGGAGGAGGCGGCGACGCAGGAGGAGGCGGCGGCGGCGACGGAGGAGGAGGAGGAGGCGACGACGACGGAGGAGGAGGAGGCGGCGACGCAGGTGGAGGCGGCGGCGATGGAGGAGGAGGAGGCGACGGGCTCGGGGAGGCGGCGACGGAGGAGGAGGACGCGGCAGCCACGGAGGAGGAGGACGCGGCGGCGACGGAGGAGGAGGAGGCGACGGGCTCGGGGAGGCGGCGACGGAGGAGGAGGAGGCGACGGGCTCGTGGAGGCGGCGACGGAGGAGGAGGACGGTGTGGCGACGTCTTTGTCCGGGGAGGCGGCCGACGAGGGCTCGGGGAGGCAGCCGGCGAGGCGGCGACGACGACGGGCTCGGGATTTAGTTCTAGATCGAATAACTGCAGCGCACGGGAAACCCTAGCGAGACTAGTATATATAGGGAGATTATCACAGACGGTTCTGAACTTAGAACCGTCTGTGATATAATATCACAGACGGTTCTGAACTTAGAACCGTCTGTGATATAATATCACAGACGGTTCTATACTATCACAGACGGTTCTGAACTTACAACCGTCTGTGATATGATACTATCACAGATGGTTCTCAACTTAGAACCGTCTGTGATATTATATCACAGACGGTTCTAAGTTCAGAACCGTCTGTGATAAGCCTTTACCGGCTGTTTTTATTACGACACCACCAATAACTACACAGCTGCATTCATATCAACCACCAAACAACTGCATTCATATACAACACCAACCAGATGCATTCATATACAACACCAACCAGCTGCATTCACACAGTGTATTTCTTGATACAATTTGTCATTCTCAAATACATCACACATATACATAAATGCCAATACACATATACATTTTCACATATACATTTTGTCACACATTTTCACTATACATTCTTATTGTGCTTGCTTATTTCCTTTAAAAATTAGCTCTTCATCATGATCAATGTGTACGTAACTAGTTTCGTCACGTTGTTCATCGTCGACCCTTATGCCATTTCCAAAAGGAGGTAACTCGTCAAATTGATTGTATTCCTCCTCGTCCACTACATTCTCCACTCCGACAATTCTCCTTTTTCCATGAAGAACTACATGGCGTTTCTTATTAGCCGGGTCGGTTACATAGAAAACTTGAACAACTTGATTGGCGAGTACGAATGGTTCGTCTTTGTACCCGACACGTTGGAGGTCCACGGTCGTGACACCGTACTTGTCAACCTTCACCTGTGGGAGATGCACCCAACGGCAGCGAAATAAGGGGATCTTGAAAACCACATAGTCGAGCTCCCAAATCTCTTCTATGAAGCCATAGTACGAGTTTCTCGACCCATCGGTACTGAATGCATCTATGCGGACACCGCTGTTCTGGTTAGTGCTCTTGACATCCTGAGACTGCGTATAGAATGTGTACCCATTTATTTCATATCCTTGCCATGTCACAACTGTAAATGTCGGCCCTTTTGCCAACCATGTCAGCGTCTCACTCGGCGAGCTCCTAGCGATTTGCTCCTTCAACCATTGGTTGAACCAACGGTTGTGTTGCCTCATGATCCAAACATCCGGCCGCTCTGGATTCTGTTGCCGAAGCACATCCTTGTGCTGGTCCACATAAGGCGCCACTTCAGTCATGTGTTGCAACACCGTGAAATGGGCTTGAGTATACGTGTCCATATCTGGAGTGATTGCTTTCCTTCCGATAGTTCCGAGACCCTTCAGCCTCCCTTCATGACGAGATTGAGGGACACCTATCGGTTGAATCTGTGCCATATAATCGACACAAAACTCAATGACCTCTTCGCTTGCATAACCATCGACAATGCTGCCCTCCGGCCGAGAACGATTCCGTACGTAGGACTTGAGAATTCCCATGAACCTCTCAAATGGGTACATGCTACGTAGGAATACGGGCCCGCACATTTTTATCTCCCACACAACGTGAACAATGAGATGGACCATGATATCGAAAAACGAAGGAGGGAAATACATTTCAAGGTGACATAGAGTCATCACCACCTCGTCCTGCAGAGCATCTAGTCCTTCGGGATCGATGACCTTCTGAGCAATTGTGTTAAAGAAATAACATAGCCTCATGATTGTCTCTCGGACTTTGATCGGCAAAATATTTCTAATTGCAATAGGGAGCATCTGTGTCATCAGCACATGACAATCATGAGACTTCATGCCATTTAACTTCAAATCTTGCATCGAAACAAGTTTCTTCACGTTGTCGAAGTAACCAGACGGAACTTTGACACCATGCAAGAACTGGCACAGTTCTGTTTTCTCAGCCTTGGACAGAGTGTAACACGCAGGGGGAAGGTACGTTCGTCCATTATCAGTGCATGTCGGTGCTAACTCAGGCCTGATGTCCATGTTAGCCAAGTCAAGCCGTGCGTTGACACCGTCCTTTGTTTTATCACGGATGTTCAGTAAGAGACCAATCAAGCTGTCGCACACATTCTTTTCTTCGTGCATGACGTCGATGCAGTGCCGAACATCTAGGTACTCCCAATAAGGTAAGTCCCAAAATATTGATCTCTTCTTCCAGGTGTTCTTCTCATGAGCCCTCAATTTACGTCCCTTTCTGAGGACAACATCTAAATCCTTAACCATATCATAAACCTCGTGTCCCCTTAAATGCGTTGGAGCTGAACCGTCTTCCTTCTCTCCGTCAAATTGTTTCTTCATCTTGCGGTATGGGTGAGCCCTCCGAAGGAACCGGCGGTGACGCATGTAGACGGTTTTGCGTGAGTGTCTCAGCCACACACTCTCGGTACCATCTAAACAGTGAGTACAAGCTTTGGCACCTTTTGTACTATGGCCCGATAGGTTACCAAGGGCAGGATAATCATTTATGGTGCAGAACAATAAGGAGCGCAGAGTGAAGTTCTCTCGTTTGTATGCATCCCATACCTGTACCCCTTCGTTCCACAGTACTTTTAGATCTTCCACCAACGGTGCTAGGAACACATCGATATCATTCCCAGGTTGTTTTGGACCTTGGATAAGTATCGACAGCAAAATGTACTTTCGCTTCATACACAACCAAGGAGGAAGATTATAGATGCAGAGAGTCACGGGCCATGTGCTATGTCGGCTGCTCATGCTACTGAAAGGATTCATTCCATCTGTACTCAGTCCAAACCTTATATTCCTTGGTTCTACACCGAACTCTGTAAAACTCCTATCGATGTTTCTCCACTGCGCGGAATCAGCAAGGTGTCTTATCATTCCATCCTTCTTGCGCTCCTCCGAGTGCCAACGCAGCAGTTTTGCCTCTGGATTTGCAAAACACCTTTTCAAACGGGGAATTATAGGAAAATACCATGCCACCTTAGCAGGAGGTCCTTTCTTCGCCTCTGTTCCCTCGCCATCATCTGATTGATTGTTACGTTTGTATCGGGATGCGTTGCACACTGGACATACATGCATGTTTGCATACTCTTTACGGTAGAGGATACAGTCGTTCGGGCATGCATGTATTCTTTCTACTTCCATTCCCAACGGACAAAGAACCTTCTTGGCTTTATACGTGGTTTTAGGCAACTCATTTCCCTCCGGAAGCATGTCCGCTAAAAGACCTAGCAGCGCCGTGAAACTCTTGTCGAACCAACCGTTGCTTGCCTTCAATTTCAACAGTTCAAGCACGGCCGACAACCTCGTGTACTTGCAGCCCATGTACAAAGGTTTCTCTGAGTCCTCCATCAAGCCACGGAATTTAACATACTCTCTCTCATCATAGTTCTCTTCTACATCGCAAAGCATCTGATCCAGATTATCATCGTGCAACCTATCCGAATCCGAGCCACAATCGACATCAACCGGCGGCATGTCATTCACTTCACCGGCGATGTCATCCGGGGGCATATCATTCACTTCACCGGCGATGTCATCCGGGGGCATATCATTCACTTCACCGACGATGTCATCCGGCGGCATATGATCATTCACTTCGCCATGACTGGTCCAACACGTATAATCCTTTTTGAAACCCCTCCGAATCAAGTGCGCTACAATTTGCCCTCGGTTCTTAAACATCTTCAAATTCTCGCAGTCAGTGCATGGACAGCACATATATTCCACCCCCTTATTCAACATATCCTCCTCGGCGGCTCTTACAAAAGCAGAAACGCCATTAATGTACTCTTCACTCACACGGCTCGCGGCATACATCCAGCTTCGGTCCTACGTTACGTACATATATAACAACTTAGTATTAAAATCTAGATTAACTAATTATAACTACATATATACTGGCCACATTTATTATATTGAGACTTACTTTGCTAGCTCAATTCATATTACAAACACAAAAGCTATTATATAACCAACAATTTTGCAAATTAACCATCTTCAATAACCACTCATGGATTACTTAGACCTAAATTGTAATGCAATTAAAGAAAAAATAAATTTCATTACTAACCATATCTAGAGCAACCAGGAAAGACTGAATCTTCAAAGCTCAATCTCTGCCTCTTCCCACCAGATTAACTGGCCTGAAATCGCCTAGCTTCCTCCCGAGTGAAAAAGTGTGCAGCAGTGGCTAGATCTGGGATCGAAATGAAGACAGATGCGGTCTGAGCAGCGCAATAAATGCCTTAGCCATTATCACAGACGGTTTTTTATTAAAAACCGTCTGTGATAATCTGGGATTATCACAGACGGTTTTTAATACAGACCGTCTGTGATACTTCGGTAATAACCGCCTGTGATAATCCATTTTCCCGCCACAAATACCACAGACGGCCTCCAAATTACAACCGTCTGTAATAGTGTTCATCAGAGACGGTTTCACAAAACCGTCTGTGATGAGGCGTCTACTATGAGGCTTTCTGTAGTAGTGTTAGAACTTAGCTAATTACTAACTTTAGGTTACGTGTTATGCGCATGTCAGAGTGGCCTCCAGATCCTAACAAAATTAACGCAATCTTACACTTCTGCCCGCCAGATCGAGCTATGTGTAGCCCACTAGCCGCTCGCTGAAGTCCGAAGAAAGCAACAGGGGGCGGGTGAGCACACGAGCTAAACCGACAGGGCCTTCTCTGGAAACTACAAACTCAACTATACAAGAGAAGATCCAGAGAGAGAGAGAGAGAGAGAGAGAGAGAGAGAGAGAGTACGTCAAGTTGTGGCATGGTCAATGAAAAAAAACCCTAATTCTTAATCAACTCTAAGGAGTATAATTAAATTAAAACAAACAGTGAAATGATATCAATTAAGTTAATTAAAATTCATAAATCATAAGAATTTAAACTAGATTTTTAAAAATCAAATTAACAAGAATTTATTTGCAACATGTGATTATTTATAAGACCTTAATATGCATCAAGATATAAATAACTTACATTGCCATTTTTACATTAATTGTGAAAGAAATAAAATAATTTTTCATTGCATGCTTCGTTATATTACGTCCTCTGTGTATTGCTTGACAGGTACTAGCCCTCCGAAGCCCAACCGAATAAAAATAATGTAAAGAATAATAAAAGAAAGAAAATGTTTTGCCGTCAGAACCCTTTGGTTTTGTAATGCCAAATCAAATAGCGCTCATCGAGATACCCAGACCGTCCGGGGCCAGCCAATGCCTCTCGCTTAAGTGGGTCTTATCATTCGGTAGCAAAGGAACTCGACGCTCACATTTTTACCGACTTATCTTCCGCCATAAAAAATTCCAAAGCATAGTACCGAGCTCACCCTTGTTACCAATAGTCCATGAGCAAATAGCAATCTGAGAGAGCCAGGAGGATAAAGCAAGGGTAGCCTCGTCATTGCACAAGCCAAGAAAGAGAAGGCAATCGGAACCTCTTCCTTCAAAAACAAACAAACACCAACATCCATTCCCTCACTTCATTGCACAACCAAGAGAACACCCAAGACCAAGCCAGAGAAGACAAGCATCATTCCACCTTTGCTCAACTCGGCCGCACCGAAGTCCAAGTAGAATACAACCACCACACTCACAAAGCTAGATACAGAGAAGAGAGGGAGAGAGAAGTAGAGGAGAGTAGCTAGGGGACACTAGTGCACAACATGTCATCACAAACGGTTTCGTGAGCCGTCTGAGTTTATTGGTTAGTAATAATATTAGGTCATTACAGACAGCTATATTAAAATCACAGACATTTTCTACTGCAAACCGTCTGTGATAAACCATATATCACAAATGATTTCTACTATAAACCATGTGTGACAGTCAATTATCACAGACGGCTACGAGTTAATAATCATCTATGATATTCTTTTCTGTTCCCAAATATATTTCTATTTGTTAGCTAGCCTTAAGAAATGCTAGCCATGCCCTCTGACACAAGCAGATCAACACAGTATATATGCATCCAATTCACATTCATTTATTTTAGAAACAAGAATATCCATTTCACAAATCAATTAATAGAAATAAAATACCAATACGCACATGAACAATTAAGCTCAATCTTATCCTAGTGAAATTTATTCTACATTGTGGAACTCCCATTTTCTTTTATGACTTTAGACGTCAAAAAGTACGCACACTGTCCTCGACGGAGTTGTAGTGATGGATGTAACCTGTCGGTATGAAGATCAATGTTATGCATACATATATAAATTGATAAGTATGAAATAATTATTGCAAAATTGACAAACCTCAGGAATGTTCTTCGCGGAACTGACGAGTAGTTGCATTTTGTGGCAAACATAAAATCGACAGGTGTTGTTGCACAGCAGCTGCTGGTGGTACTGCAAAAATAGAATTTGTTAGTTCGAGAGGCATTACAACGAAATGTTGTATATGATTAATGTGTACTAGCGAATACCGGGAGATCTAGAACATGTTGTAGGGCATCGATCCCTCCCTTGGATTTTCGTACCTTTGCAACGCACGTGGCGAACGACTTACGTGATTCTAAAAAGTTAGCCTTAGTCAATGGAAAGGAAGGAAAGACTACAATAGAGTTATCTATAGAGAAAATGTGTTTACCTGTCGAATACTTGTTGGATAACTATGTAGTCGGTTTTGTTCTTCTTTTGGGAATCAAGGTATATTATCCTGGTCCATTTTAGTATAATTACAATTAGAATCCAGTGGAACCTAAATAGGTATGTCAAGATCAATAAACCTAAGTTCATGTTTCTTATAAAGTACAAATCAATAAGTATAGCCACTAGTGTAGCACTTACCCCTGGTTGTAGGGCATAAGTATGAATTTCTTGTTGCGGTGACACTCCAATACCTTTGTAATATAATTCTTGATGAAAGACATATCCTCCTTGATAATATCCAAGGCGACCAAGCGTGGGTCAAGGAAACCAACTAGTGATTTCATTAATCTGGCTTCACTTACCATGTATACACACACACAAAAGCAATGAGTTATATATGACATTTGTCGGTATTACATAAATGTAGACTATGACTGTATACACTTACAATGTCCAGCATCGAATGAGTGAGGTGTCGATGATGTCGAGTGTGAAGAGAAAGAATAAGGGTATATTGAAAAGCACGTAGTCGAGCTCCCAAATCTCCTCTATGAATCCATAGTAGGAGTTTCTCAACCCATCGGTACTGAACACATCTATGCAGACACCACTGTTCTAGTTAGTGCACTTTATATTTTGAGCCTACGTATAGAATGTATACCCATTTATGTCATATTATTACCATATCACAACTATAAATATTGGTCCTTTTGCCAACCATGTCAGCATATCACTTGACGAGCTCTTAGCGAGTCGCTCCTTCAACCATTAGTTGAATCGACTACTGTGTTGTCTTGTGATCCAAATATCCGGCCACTCCAGATTCTATTGCCAAAGCACGCCCTTGTGCTAGTCGATGTATATGGACACTTCAGTCATGTGTTGCATGACCGTGAATGGGCTTGAGCATATGCATCTATATCTGGAGTAATTACTTTCCTTCCAATGGTCCCGATACTCTTGAGCCTCCTCTCATGGTGAACTTGAGACACACCTATCGGTTCAACCTGAGCCATATAATCAACATAGAACTCAATGACCTCTTCGGTTGCATAACCTTCGACGATGCTGCCCTCCTGCCAATATCGATTTCGTACATAGGACTTGAGAATTCGCATGAACCTCTCGAACGGGTACATACTATATAGGAACACAGGCTACATACTACATAGGAACACATGCCCACACAATTTTATCTCCCGCACAATATGAACATTGAGATAGACCATGATACCAAAAAATGATGGAGGGAAATACATATCAAGATGACATAGTGTCATCACCACCTCATCCTGCAGAGCATCTAGTCCTTCAGGATCGATGATCTTCTGAGCAATTGGATATGAAATTATGAAATTGTTGGATGGCTAGGGTTTCGGCCATGTCAATCTTGTCTTCCTAAACTTGCATCGCCAGAGATATAGCCCCCACCACTTTACTCTGAGAACTTACATTGTATTTTCTTAGCTCCCTAAACTTGTCTCTGTTTGTACCATAGGTCATTTCCTCCGTTTGCTAATAGAATTTGCTAATGTGGCACACATGGCTGCTAACAGACTAGGCGCATATGACCATAGCTTACGACCGTGCGCCTATGACGATGGCATATGACTGTGGCTTACGACACCTAAAAATGACATCTAAGGGCACCTTCGAGATATATATATATATATGTATGTATGTATGTTCATATATATGGAGTATATCTCGTGCAAATGGACTATTCAATGGTAACACGCAAACGCGAACGTTGGCCATCTGATCTGTCCCAAAGGGTCAGATCTGGGTCGGTGGGATGCACTGCCTCACTAATGCATTTTGCACTTAACCCCGCACCTACCCTTTAGTGTTTTGTGCCACGCTGCCGCTCCCATTGCCACGTCCCCTAGCACCACCCCCTGGCCTCTCCCGATGCCTCCCTTGGCTCCCTCCCCAGCTTCCCATGGCGCCACACTCCCCAACCGCACCGCTCCCCTCCTCGCTGGCCCCCTCCTCACCACTCCCTCTGCATTGCTCACCTCCTCGTTGGTGCCCCTTCGCAGCCCCCTCTACCAGCCTGGCGCCGCCTCCACCCCTCCCTGACCACGGCTCTTCGACTACGACACTTCGACCATGGCCCTTCGACCACAGCACTTCAACCACGGCTTCGACCACGACGCTTCGACCACGGTGCATCGACTGCAACTAGATTATTGACTCACAGAGGTGCCGATGGAGGAGGGGAGGGAGAGGCGCTCATGGAGGAGAGGAAGCTGCCAGAGGGGAGGGGTAGGGGGAGACGCTGATGGAGGAAGGGGAGACGAGGGGAGGGGAAGGCGCCGACTAAGGATGGAGGGGGAACCATCGGAGGGGAGAGGGAGGCACCAACTGATGATGGAGGGGGAGCCACGGGTGGGGAGGGGGAGGGGAGCCGCCAGAGGGGAGGGGAGACGCCAGCCACTGGAGGGGAGGGGGAGGCGCAGTTGTTCGAGGGCGAGCAGCCGGAGGCGAGGGGGAGGCCCACTGCTACAGACAGCCCTATCACAGACGGTTCGGAACCGTCATCACAGACGGTTTCTGAACCGTCAGTGTTTAGGTGTCAGTGATAGTTGGTGGTTATCACAGATGGTTCCCCAGCCGTCTGTGATAACTACATTACAGACGGTCTTGATTGCTAACCGTCTGTGATAGACGAGTATCACAGACGGTTAGTAATCAAGACCGTCTGTGATACGAGACTATCACAGACGGTTAGTAATCAAGACCGTCTGTGATACGAGACTATCACAGACGGTTATTTATAACCAACCGTCTGTGATACTCGTCTATCACAGACGGTTAGTAATCAAGACCGTCTGTGATACGAGACTATCACAGACGGTTGTTTATAACCAACCGTCTGTGATACTCGTCTATCACAGACGGTTAGTAATACAAACCGTCTGTGATATACACAATATCACAGACGGTTTGTATTACTAACCGTCTGTGATATTGTGTATATCACAGACGGTCAGTTGTAAAGGCTGTCTGTGATATTATTCACACCACAGACGACACTCTTTGAAACCATCTGTGATATTGTACCACAGACGGTTTTTAACAACGAACCGTCTGTGATACCATGTGCATCATCCATTTTATTTGCTGCTTTTTGGCTAGCCTCAGGATATGCTAGCCATGCCCTCTGAAAGCAGCAAGCAGGCAGATTACAGATAAATGACAGATATAAGTTAATTGCAACTCATAGTAAATTACAACAAAATTCGATACATAGATGAATGTAACAAACGGCCAGCAGATCACATACATATATATATATATAATGAAAATCGTTACACAACATGTGACAAATGAATTCAATTGAAGGAGAATTGTTTGATTGTACAGTGGAATCCAATGTTTCAACATCTAATTATCACCATTGCCGGCGTGGAACTCTCCCCTCTTATTTATGACCTCTGCTACCAAGAATTGGGAGATTGGGAGATGATTCCACGAATTTCGACGAGATTGTCAAGATCATATGCACTTTTGTCGAAGTTCACCCGCTGTCGCTAGGAGCAATGTTAAGTCATTAATTAGCATGTGTGTGTAATATGAATACATATATATAATCAGAAAATAATAATTGTTGGAAGGACCTGACAAACCTCTGGATCATTGATCTTAGTACCCATGATTTCCATCATATGGCGGCAAACGTAGAATCCACATACGTTGCCCTGTAGCTGCTGGTGGCACTGCAAAAATAGAATTATATACATCGGTATTGTCAATTCTAGAGGCATTATAACAAAGTATGATATAGGATTGTTGTGTTGTAGCGGGTACCGGAAATCGCGTGTTGTGTCGTAGCGTGTCACTGGATTTTTTGTCGTGTGTTCCTCCTTGGGCAACATAATCGGCAAACGCCCTACGTGATTCAAAAAACTTAGCCTCGGCCGTGGCAAACAAAAGAAATATTACAATAGAGTTATGTATGGAGAAAATGAGTTTACCTGTTAAGTACTTCTTGCACACGACTGAAGTCGTGGTCGCTCCTAAGGAGGGAATCAAGGTATATTGCCTTGCTCCACTTTGGTACAATCACAATCAAAATCCAGTGATTCCTAGTTATGTGTGTCGCCACAGTGATTAATCCTAAGTTCATGCTGCATGTAAAGTACAAATGAAACATATGTGTGACAACTAGTGAAACACTTACCCTTGGTTGAAGGGTACCATGATGTACTCCTTGTCGGTGTGAGCAATCAAGCCCCTCGTTATGTAACCTTGCACGAAGGATGCATCTGCGTTGATAGATTGCTCGGAGACCAAGTGAGGGTCGAGGAAACCCACCGGTCGTCGCGATTGCCGGACTTGTTGGATCATGTATCTATACATAAAGAAAGAGTACTGACATTTATCTATATAACGTGAATGTAGAACTTCATTGTACAGTACACTTACAGTGTCCAGCATCGTAGAAGTGAGGCGTCGAGTTCGTCGAGATTGAATAGTAAGAATAAATCTTCGAATGTCACGACGATGTAGCCCGAGTCGTGGAGGAAATGCGTCTCGTTATATTTCAGAGTGAATGCACTCTGCCGGTTTGGCTTCATGTTGGACTTCTCCATGTACCAGGCATGCAATGTATTGCAAATCATACCAAGCTGGCGTAATTGTGAGTCGGGCACCAACGACACTCCTAGAGTAAACTTCCATGGCACGGGACGCGGCTTAATTTTCTTCGCATGAGCCTTGGAGGCCTTGGAGCCTCGCTTATGATATGTTCTCGGTGGCGTCTCGGCGGGAGCCGATGCAACAGACTTTACTGGATTTGGAGGTGGAGGTGGAGCCACCAGAGCCGATGTGCCAGGTCCAGGGTGACGTCCCTCTTGGGCCACTGGATGTGAAGATTGTGGCACGGACATGTCGAGGACGATGTCCCTCTTGGGCCACTGAACGAATGTGTGGACGGCATCCCCTAATGTCTTAATCTCTTCGTTTGGGGGCTTCTCAAGAGGGACGGACTTAAAAATATCATTAATCATGTCCACCTGGACCTTTATGAAACCGGTGTCTACTTGTACACCGTGCACCAGCGTCCCTGGCAGCAATGGATACACCATGCCGCGCCCAGCGTCAACGGGAATAGAGCCAACAAGCCTGACTTTAAGGCTGCAAGGCATGGGCTCCTACATAACGATACAAGAGATGAGTTAAGGCGTCCACCAGAGAGATCTATGTACCATTCTAAAGAGGTACATTACCTGAATGTCATCAATACGTAAGTGGTCGTCGCTATGTTCAGAAATTGGTGTGGACGCGCAGCTACTGCGACGTTGAGGGGGACTGGGTACCGCAGTACTAGGAGTGGGTTGCGATTGGTTGCGGACTTGTCTCAGTTCTTCCCGCAATGAATCTATCTCTCCTCGAAGTGAGGCAGTCTGCTCTTGAAGTGAGGCAGATAGTTGTTCCTGAAGTTGAGCACGAAGCTCCTGTTTTATTTGTTCGCTGCGGTACGCCTTGGATCTCTTCCTACTCCTATATGTCTCGGAGTAATCTGGAAATCCTTGCCTCCAAGGTACATAAACCCCCATGCCTCGTGTGCGACCTGGGTGCTCCTTGTTTCCCAAGGCCTGTGATAGTAAATCTATCTCCCAATATTCTTCAAAGGAGCCACGAGAAGATTCAGTAGTCAATGATTGCTGCAAGAGGCAATTAATCATGTTATTTTTGAACCCATGAAGTTCAAGAGGTGTTAACAACTATGTTGTTTAACATATTTTACCATGCGTTGGGACACTTCCTCATCTGCGGGGTTTTTGAAAGAGACACCCGAAGATGTGGTTGATGACCTCGCTCTTAACCAGTTTCGAGCGCGCTCGTTTGCAATCCCGGCAAATGGCGGAGAGGCCTCCGATCGGATTGCGACCTCATCCTGCATCCTCCATTGCGGGATTTTACCCGCGTACCCAGCAGTGCCGAGTCTGTGAGGGTGCGTGTTTTGTGACTGGAGATCCTTGTGCGCCGCACTTTGTTGTACAAATTCGGGCGTCGTCTTCATCTGCACAAAGGCCTCCCATGTTTCCGGTGACACGAAAGGATACTTCGTAAAGGGCGTGACATCCTCGGCCACGTACTTCGTCACAAGAGTGCTCTTAAAATTCTTCCATGCTTTTCCCGTCGCGAGGAGCGCCTGCCGTTGCACGAGTCCCTGTGTTTCTGCTGCGAACTCGAACAAATTTGTAAGTTCCTCCCATAGCTGATTTTTGTGATCCGTTGTCAAATCTTTCCAGCTTGCTATGGTGATGGGGACCCGTTGCCTTCCAATTATCCCGCAGGTAGTCCGAAATGATGACACTGCTTTCGACGGTTCCAGAGGGGTCCCATTCGGAGAGACCACCGTGATGGTCATTCGGCCCTCTGGCCTTTTCGATACTCCTCGGCCACGTTTAGTTTTCGCAATCTTGGGAGCGTGAGACCCAGATGACGACGACGAAGACTGTGTGGACGCCATCTCTCTTCTAAGAAAAAACTAACTGCAGTGAGCTATGGACCCAGCTTGTCAAAGTTCTATGAATCAAGTGACACAAGATACACTGGAGTGTGTCACTTGCTTTATGCTCTTTGACAAAGTTCCAACGATTAACTAATTGCAGTGAGCTATGGGCCTTCTAAATAGACCTTGCAGCTAACAAGTGCAGCATATATTATTGTTACAAGGTTCTATGAAGTGCCTACAGTGAGCTAAACAACTGCAGCATATATTATATGCTACATAAAATACATGTGAAGCATATATCATAAAGCTAACATGTTGAGCATATAACATGTGAAGCATATAACATAAAATTCATGTGAAGCATATATCATAAAGCTAACATGTTGAGCATATAACATGTGAAGCATATAACATAAAATTCATGTGAAGCATATAACATAAAATACATGTGAAGCATATAACATGTGAAGCATATAACATAAAATTCATGTGAAGCATATAACATAAAGTTCATGTGAAGCGTCGGGAGGGACCGGCGGCGTCGGGAGGGAGCGGCGTCGGGAGGGAGCGGCGGCGTCGGGAGGGACCGGCGTCAGGAGGGAGCGGCGGCGTCGGGAGGGAACGGCGTCGTCGGGAGGGACCGGCGTCGGGAGGGAGCAAAACCTAGCTAGCAGGGCGCTGCAGGGTGGAGACAAGAGACTGCGCCAGAGCGGACTCCGCAGACCTAGCTGCGGGTATTTAAAGATGAGCTATCACAGACGGTTTTATCAATATAACCGTCTGTGATATGCACTTATCACAGACGGTTCTATCAATATAACCGTCTGTGATATCAATATTATCACAGACGGTTATATCTATAGAACCGTCTGTGATGTTTTATCACAGACGGTTTCTTTTGATAAACCGCCTGTGATAGTTCACTATAAATACCCGCAGCTAGCTAGGTTCCTATGTCATTTTACAATTACAATATGGAACATAGATACATTTATGAAAAACGCAAGCATAACCATAGATATAACTATTTCTTAGTTCCTTAGTCATTTTACAATTACAATGGAACATACATACATTTATGAAAAACACAAGCATAACCAATATCATTTATTACACTTTGGCTATATCATTTTAAATAAAGCCCTTCACGATGATCGACACGCATATAGCTTGGTTCATCGCCTTGTTCTTCCTCGAGCCTGATGCCTTGTCCGAATGGAGGAATATCATCAAATTGATTGTACTCTTCCTCATCCACAACATTCTCAACCCCGACAATCCTTCTTTTTCCCTGAAGAACTACATGGCGCTTCTTATTTGCCGGGTCGGTTACATAAAATACTTGAACAACTTACCTCGCGAGTACGAATGGTTCATCTTTGTATCCTACACATTCGAGGTCCACGATACTGACGCCGTACTTGTCAACCTTTACAACCCGTGGAAGTTGGACCCAACGGCACCGAAATAGAGGAATTTTGAAAATTACGTAGTCAAGCTCCCAAATCTCCTCTACAAGCCCGTAGTACGAGCTTGGGCCAGCGGTACTGCTGTGCGCATCATAGGCATCTATGCGGACACCTGAGTTCTGCACTGTGCTCTTTATATCTTGATCTGTTGTATAAAATGTGTAGCCATTAATGTCGTATGCTTGCCATGTCACAATTGTAAATTTTGGCCCTTTTGCCAACCATTGTAGTGTTTCACTTGACGACCTCCTAGTCAATTGCGCCTTGAACCATTCGTTGAACTGACGGTTGTGTTGTCTCGTGATCCAAACTTCTGACTGGCCTGCATTCTCCTGACGTAGCATGTCCTTGTGCTCTTCAATATATGGGGTCACTTCAGTCATGTGTTGTAAAACCATGAAATGGGCTTGAGCATACGTATTTTGATCCAGAGTTATTGCTTTCCTCCCGATAGTCCCGATACCCTCTAGCCTCCCCTCGTGACGAGATAGAGGTACACCTATCGGCTCTACCTGAGCCATGTAGCCGATGCAGAATTTAATGACCTCTTCTGTTGTATAACCTTCGATGATGCTACCCTCCGGTCGAGATCGATTGCGTATATAGGACTTCAGAATTCCCATGTACCTCTCGAAAGGGTACATATGACGTAGAAATACGCACTACAAGAAATTTGAGTATCAGTGACGAATATAGTTATGATGAGAAATGAAAATGTCATAGATTAGCTATCATTCTGTGACGATTCAAGTGATTTCGTCATTAATATACGGGACGGTACATTCGACGCCTAGTTTTGTGATGAAAATAAATATTTGTCACAGAATATACATAAAACCATGATGATTGTTTATATTCGTCATCAAAGAAATTATTATTCGTGACGATTTATTGGATGACGAAAAAAGTATTGTCAAAAAAAAGTTATGGCGAATGAGGTCATTATGAAGTGGCCATGAACCCTCCTAAAATAATAAACCCTAAAAATCCCGCCCGCCGCCCGCCCGCCCAGATAACTCCCCCATCATTCCCCATCGTTCCGTCGCCCTGCCGCTCCACCATCTCCCCGCGCCGCTCCCCCATCTCCCCCATCGCCCGCGCCGCCATCTCCCCGCGCCGCTCCACCATCTCCCCGCGCCGCTCCCCCATCTCCCCCATCGCCCGCGCCGCCATCTCCCCGCGCCGCTCCCCCATCTCCTCGCGCCGCTCCACCATCTCCCCGCGCCGCTCCCCCATCGCCCGCGCCGCCATCTCCCCGCGCCGCTCCACCATCTCCCCGCGCCGCTCCCCCATCGCCCGCGTCGCCATCTCCCCGCGCCGCCATCTCCCCGCGCCGCTCCCCCATCTCCCCGCGCCGCTCCACCATCTCCCCCATCCCCCACCTCCCCCATCGCCCGCGCCGCTCCTCCATCTCCCGCGCCGCCCTGCCGCTCCCCCATCACCCCGCGCCGCTCCGGGTCTGCTCGGGTCGCCGTCGTCGTCGCCGCCCTCCTCTCCGCCCCGGCGCGTGCTCCGGTCGTCCTCTCCACTGCCGGCCTCCTCTCCACCCCGGCGCGTCCTCCCCGCCGTCGTCTCCACTGCCGGCTTCCTCTCCGCCCCGGCGCGTGCTCCGGTCGTCCTCTCCACTGCCGGCCTCCTCTCCACTGCCGGCCTCGGCCTCCTCTCCACTGCCGGCTCCACTGCCGGCCTTCTCTGCTCCAAGCCAGATCTGCCGGCCTTCTCTGCTCCAAGGTATTCTCTACTCCAGTAGATATATGTGATATTTGTGTGATATATGTGATATCTGGGCACTGCTCTCTTGCAAGTTGTGAATCATCGATGGGATCCTTACTTTAAGGTGTGAGGTTCTTCCTATTATTTTCAGATTTGTTTCATTTTAACAGCCCTAATATGAATGATGGATTTGTTGTTGCTGCATATGATTGTCTGATTTAGGCCTTGTTTCATTTGTGAAGGAGGTCCGGAAGGCAATAATTTTGTCTCTTCCACCTTCAAATGCTACATTGGAGACAGTAATTGCATCTCCGATAGGTCTGAATCAGTAAACAACGATTGCTTGAAGATGCTGAAGGATGAGTGGCTTGTAAAGTATTGTGGTGGAGATGTCATCTCCCTTCTCAGGTTTCTTGATGTCGAGACTTATGAGTCAGTTGGAGAATCTGTGATGGGGGTGCTTCTGAAAGATGGCGTGGTGCGAGTGCAAGATGGGCAGACTATTAGGCAGTATTTCACTGCAAATACTGAGGGTGAAGGTAAATCTGAAGAAAACATGACCCTTTTTCTTGTACAGTTTAATGTTTGCAGATTTCTTTTAATTTTAAATTATGTTCATGGTGAAACCTGAATCTCTGATGATGGGGCATGCAGTTGACTTTTATGAAATAAGTAAACCTAAACATAATAATGAAAGCATCAAAGCAGCATACCCAACTAGACCAAACTGTGTTTTTTCTCAACTTGATTTGTTTAAGAATAGTGTATACCAGAAGTATCAATTATCTTCCTCTGCTGGTTGATATCATCATCTGCACTATATTTTCAGCAGAACAAGTTTCCAATATTCACCTCATGGATGCTGAAGTTGCTCTTTACTGGAAAATCATGTGCAAGCATTTGCAAGCTGAAGCTCAGGTAAGCATTGGATTGTTTTAGCTTTGCTATGCACCACATTTATTGAATTATTGATTTATTGTTCCTGATACTCTTGCAAGAAGAAAATGATGCATATACACATGATTGTTCTCGGTTATTCAAGCTTAAAAAAAGCTGGAAATCACTTATAAGGGGATTTATGAGAATGGGAATTGTCAATTGTGGATTATGCACGCAGATTTTATATGGAAATGTGAGAGAAGACAATCAGATGAGATTAGTATGAAATGGATGAGAGGAGGGATGTTATATAAAGCAGCAATGCAGATTGTTGATGAGATTAGTATTAATGTATGTGTATGTAGATTGTTGTTGCTACAACCATGCAACTGTGTCTATGGTGATCACTTTTGTGTTGAACCAATGATTGTAATGGCATGTATTGGATAAATGTCAATTAATTCTATATGCTTTGATGGAACAATTCTATGGTGATTATCTGGAGAATTATGCTACTGTTCATGACTTTTTTTTGTCATTCATGTATGTCTGGATTAAATTTTGTGACGTTGCAAATATATTCATGATGAATAATTTTGTCATAAATTACACGTCCTGGACCACATAACGGTATCGTCATAGAAAATATTTTATGACACTAAGTAAATCGTCATAAATATTATTGTATGACGATCTGTTATTCGTCATAAATGTGTACTATTTTATGACGATTTCCCAATGATCGTCACTAAGAACATTCTATGACGCAGAATCTGTGACGATCCGCGTGACGCAAGAAAATCGTCACTATTATGCTTTTATGACAAAAATCCATGATTTTGTGACAAATACGTATCATCATCGATGCTCAAATTTCTTTTAGTGACAGGGCCACATATTTTTATCTCTTTCACAAGGTGGACAATGAGATGGACCATGATATTAAAAAATGATGGAGGGAAATACATCTCTAGATGACATAGAGTTGTCACCACCTCGGTTTGCAGAGCATCTAGTCCATCCGGATCAATGACCTTCTGAGCAATTGCGTTGAAGAAATAACATAGCCTTATGATTGTCACTCGAACCTTGTTCGGCAAAATACTTCTAATTGCAACAGGTAGCATTTGAGTCATTAGCACATGACAGTCGTGAGACTTCATGCCAATTAATTTCAAATGTTCCATGGAAACAAGTTTCTTCATGCTTGTCGAGTGATCGGATGGAACTTTCACACCATTTAAGGACTGGCACAATTCAGTTCTCTCGGACTTAGACAGAGTGTAACATGCTGGGGGAAGGTACGTCCGGCCTTTATCGGTCTCTATCGGTGCTAACTCGGTCCTGATGTTCATAGCGACCAAGTCACGCCTTGCGTTAACACCATCCTTTGTTTTATCAGGAATGTTCAGTAAGAGACCAATCAAACTGTCACATACATTCTTCTCTACGTGCATGACATCGATGCAATTGCGAACTTCTAAGTGCTCCCAATAAGGCAAGTCCCAAAATATTGACCTCTTTTTCCACATGTTCTTCCTCAATTTACGTCCCTTTCCAAACACAACATTATATCCTTGACCATATCATACACCTCTTTCCCGCGAAAAGGTCTTGATACTGAGTCATCCTCTTTTTTTCCGTCAAATTGTTTCTTCATCTTGCGGTATGGGTGATACTTTGGAAGGAACCTACGGTGACGCATGTACATAGTTTTTCGGGAGTTGTTCAACCACACACTCTCGGTATAATCTAAGCAGTGCGGACACGCTTTGGCTCCTTTTATACTCAACCCTGACAGGTTACCAAGGGCAGGAAAATCATTAATGGTGCAGAACAATATGGCCCGTAGAGTGAAGTTCTCTCGTTTGTCCGCATCCCATACATGTACCCCTTCATTCCACAGTGTTGCAAGATCTTCCACCAATGGGGCTAGGAACACATCAATATCGTTGCCAGGTTGCTTCGGCCCTTGGATAAGTACTGACATCAAAATATATTTCCGCTTCATACACAGCCAAGGAGGAAGGTTGTACATGCACAGAGTCACGGGCCAGGTGCTATGTCGACTGCTCATGTTACCAAAAGGATTCATTCCATCTGTACTCAACCCAAACCTTATATTTCTCGGTTCCACACCGAAATCTACAAACATCCTATCGATGTTCCTCCACTGGGCAGAATCAGCAACATGTCTTATCATTCCGTCTTTCTTACGCTGCTCGCAGTGCCAACGCATCAATCTTGCATCCTTGCGGTTTGCAAATAAACGCTTCAAACGGGGGATTACAGGAAGATACCACATCACCTTAGCAGGAGGTCCTTGCTTCACCTCGATGCCCTTCCCATCATCAGAGTCATTTTTACATTTGTATCGAGATGCTTTGCACACCGGACAAACATGTAAGCTAGCATACTCTTTACGGTACAGGATACAATCATTCCGACATGCATGTATTCTTTCTACTTCCATTCCTAATGGACAAAGAATCTTCTTGGCTTGGTAGGTGGTTCTCGGCAACACATTTCCCGTTGGAAGCATGTCCACTAGGAGACCTAATAATGCCGTGAAACTCTTGTCGGACCAACCATTGCTTGCCTTCAATTTTAGCAGTTCTAGAACTGATGACAACCTCGTGTATTACGGCTTGCAGCCCAGGAAGAAAGGTTTCTCCGAGTCCTCCATCAAGCCCTCGAATTTACCAAACTCTCTCTCACTATAGTTCCCTTCTGCATCACGTAACATCTGATCCAGATTGTCATCCTGCGACCTGTCCTCATGATCGAAAGAACAGTCCACAACTGGCATATCGTTGCCTCCCTCGACTATGTCATAACTACCTTCTTGTGTACTCTTCTCTTCACCGTGACTGGTCCAACATTTGTACCCTTTTCTAAAACCCCTTCGAATCAAGTGAGCTTCAATCTGCGCTGAGTTGCTAAACATCTTGAGATTATCACAATCAATACATGGGCAATACATATATTTCATCCCCTTCTTCAACATATCCAGCTCGGCCGCCCTTCTAAAAGCAGACACGCCAGTAATGTACTCTTCACTCACACGGTTCTCAATATACATCCAGCTTCGGTCCATCTACGCTACACAAGTGACAAATGGGTGTCAAAAATGATTATTACCCCTACTACTAACCTCTGATCAGATCACTAAGAATGTTAAGTAATTGAGTACTAATCTCTGATCAGATCACTAAGAATGTTAAGTAATTGAGTATACTAACCTCTGATCAGATCACTAAGAAGACGGTGATATTTTTTCGCCCCCAACTCCCTAAAGCCGGCCGCCTTGCTCCACCGATGCAGCGCAATGAAGACAGATCGGTGTCGACATCCTTTAAGCAAGTACGCCAAGCAATTAATACTACGCAGAATATCACAGACGGTTCCAACCACAAACGGTCTGTGAAAATGATATATCACAGACGGTTCGTATTAATAACCGTCTGTGAATTATCACCGACGGTTATTAATATGAACCGTTTGTGATACAAGCAATATCACAGACGGTTCAACTTAATAACCGTTGGTGATTGTTGCCTATCATAGACGGTTCACATTAATAACCGTCTGTGATAGTCTACATTATCACAGACAGTTCTTAACACGAACCGTCTGTGATGCATACTATCACAGACGGTTCGTGTTAATAACCGTCTGTGATTGTTTTATCACAGACGGTTCGTTAATAGAACCGTCTGTGATACCCAGATTCTTCGGCAGCCGACATTGCCGACTTCTTCGTTGAGCGACTATCCATCTGCTTCTTCCCACTTCTTTTCTTCATCCGAGGCCTGCTGCTGTGTCTTGAGGAATGCCACATCTGAAGACCAGTTCTTGACCAGCTCTAGGCGTACGTGATCCAGAGACCAGAGATGAAGAAAAGAAGTGGGAAGAAACAGATGGATAGTCGCTCACCGAAGAAGTCGGCTATGTCGGCTGCTCACCGAAGAATCTGGAAATGTCTTTTTTTTGAACTTTTGTAATAAAATTGCCTTGAATTTTGCAGGAAAAAGAAGGATTGTCGGAGTGGACATCACATCTCGACAGTAGTCGGCATCGTCGAGGAACATGCAAATACAGAGGCAAGCACAAAAACTCAACAACACATTCAGATCGATCTATTACAGGATAACAAGCTAACAAACCCTTCGTGGCACGACGGTCACACTAAACAAGACACACTTACGACACTTACGGCAAGAGTGTGTTGTTTAGTATGAACCGTTCGTGCCGCGATGGAGGTGCTAGCTCACAGCGGAGGGGAGATGCATACAGGAAGCTAGCTAGTGGATGAACTCACGCGTGACTAGTACCAGTGGAAAGGTTGATGGGGAGTTATTAATAAGGGCCTGGCCGTGGGAGGAACTGGTGCCAGCCATTCGATGTGGAGAGAATAGACGGGTGAGATCGAAATCCTGTGTATACGCCAATTATTGGTGACATGGGATTATTACAGACGGTTCTTAACAGGAACCGTCTGTGTTATCTGGCTTTTCACAGACGGTTTGTGTTAATAACCGTCTGTGAACTTTCACAGACGGTTCTGAACAGGACCCGTCTGTGTTATCTCGATTGGTATAGACGGTTCGTATTAAGAACCGTCTGTGAAAGTTCACAGACGGTTATTAACAAAAACCATCTGTGATGTCTCAATTATCACAGACGGTTCATGTTAATAACCGTCTATGAAAATATCACAGACGGTTGCCAGTAAAACCGTCTGTGATGTACCCGTCCAGTATAGCCTCTTTTGTAGTAGTGAGGTGAGCCATCGGAGGGGAAGGGAAGGCGCTAGATGGGGAAGAGAAAAGGAGGAGGAGGCGAAAAGGGGAGACATTGGATCGCGATGGGGAGGACTGAGGAGTAGAGGATGGACACTGGGGGAGGTTAGGAAGGGTGGTGTTGGGGGAGGCCGGAGGGGGGCGGCGTCGAGGGAGGCCTGAGGGGGCGGCGTCGAGGGAGGCCTGAGGGTGCGGCGCAAAGCTGGTGGAGATGGAGGCGGTGGAGGGAGCGGTGAGGAGGGGGCCAGCCAGGAGGGGGCGCGCTGCAAAAAATTAAAGGGGAGGCGGGGGGTTAAGTGCAAAATGCATAAGTGAGGTAGTGCATCCTACCCACCAGATCTAAGCTGTTTGGGACAGATCGGATGACCAATGTTCACGTTTGCATGTTACCACTTAATAGCCCATTTGCACTAGGTATGCTCCTATATATATGTATATATATGTATGTATATGTATAGAAAAATACATTTTACTCCCGGGTGTAATTACACTCACCTCTAATATACCACCTAAAAAAACATGAAATATTTTTTTATCACTTTCGGTATACTCATTCCAATTTGAACCACACAAAAAATTGTAAGGGAGTCCATAGTTTTTAGCGTATTTTGTAAATACCTTCATATACACACATAAAAAGGAGTATGTCTAAAAAATGTACATACCACCTTTGAAAAATTATTCATATCACTTAGATGGTCTTAAATACTCGTATACTACACGTGCATACTCTCCGTTACACGAGATACTGTCTACGTTGTGAGATACAACATATGGTGTAATTACACTAGGGAGTGTGTGTGTATATATACTAACCAGCTCGCAAGTGTCAAATACATGAGGAAGTTACTGATGTTTCTGAATGAAGTTACCATCGGAAGTGAGTGAAATTACTACCGAATGTTTATAGTACACAGCTGGTGATAACTTTTCGGGGCACAAAACTGTGTCCATCAGGTGCGAAATAGAACTACTGTGTGTGTATGTATGTATGCGAGTCAGTACTGCAAACTCCAAGGTCGCATCAACAAATGCGCTTATTGATAACCGTGCAAGAGCTAATCCAGGTCGTCGTTTACTTCACTGAGTTATCCGGTAATGAATGTTCACTAATTTCCTGTGTTTTAATTAGCACCACACTAATCGTTCTGAGAGCAAGTTTAATAAGGCTGATTCTGCTAGCTATAAGGGAATCCATGTCAGCATAATCTTATGTGGAGGGAAGAGAAAAGGAGAGAGAGAGCCAAGCCGACTCCCATGCAAGAGTCAGGCTATAGCACAGGAAAAGAGGCGTTATCCATACATGTACCAATAGGACTAACTGTTATACCCATGCATGTATTAAATGATCACGCTATTAAATGATTGAGAGCTCTTGTGAAGACAACTTATAGCCAGCTTATTGTATAAGTTGGCTGCATTATTATCTTTTGATGATATGAAAATGTATTGGAGGTAGCAGCTATCTATACTATTAAACTTGCTCTGAGGCAAAGAATTGAATAATGATCTTGTGATTTAATAAATCCCGGATTCCATCTGTGGCAAAGAATTGAACAACTAATGGTCTCATCGACTGGCTGTGGTATCATTGAGACGAACTATATATAAGGTAAAAGAAAAGGGGTCTGTCTATATCTTTCACTTGTTTTCTCACAAAATTTAACGTTGGAGTATCAGATAGGAAATATACCCTATCAGCTAGACACCATGCATGTTAGAACTTAGCTAATTACTAGCTTTAGGTTACGTGTTATACGCATGTCAGAATGGCCTCCAGATCCTAACAAAATAAACGCAAATCTTACACTTCTCCGAAGCAACGCCAGATCGAACTATGTATAGCCCACTAGGCGCTGAAGTCCGAAGAAAGCAAGAGGGGGTGGATGAGCACACGAGCTAAACCGAGAGGGCCTTCTCTGGAAACTACAAACTCAGCTATACAAGAGAAGATCCACACACACACACACACACAGAGAGAGAGAGAGAGAGAGAGAGAGAGAGAGAGAGAGAGAGAGAGAGAGAGAGAGTACGACAAGTTGTGGCATCGTCAACGAGCTCGATCGATCCATTAGTAGTTTTTAAACCTCCGCTTGTATGCCTTGATCTCTTATGGGAGTTCCAGCTCCACGCTATGTGAAGTAGCAACATGCCATTAAGAACAACTACATGCATGGCATCCAGCACTATAAATACCCATGGAATCGTTCGCGCTTAGCACACCACTCGTCATACACTCAGGTAGACTCAATGGCTGTAACTAGACTCGTAGCTCTGGGCTTCATTGTCCTCTTTAGTATTGGGTTAGTCAATGCCACAAGGGTGGCTAGGTACTCTAGTTCTCGAGGGATGGGCACGGGAGCAGGAGAGGGTGGTGGATCTACAAATGGTGCTGGATCAGGGTCGGGGGGTGGTGTTGGCTCTAGTGAGAGTGGTGAACATGGAGGATCTGCCCATGGAAGTGGTGGTGGAGGAGGTGGAGGTGGTGGCGGTGGACAATACGATGGATCTGGATATGGCTCTGGATCTGGTTTAGGCTCAGGCTCTAGCCAAGTTGGTCCGGACCCTTTTGGTGGGTATTCTAGTGCTGACGGTAATGGTGGCGGTGGAGGTGGTGGACAAGCTAAGGGTTATCCTGGATCTAGTAGTTATGGGACCGGTGGTGGCACTGGCTTTGGCTCCAGTGAGTCTAATAATGGTGACTGGCCTGGTGGTGCATATGCAAATGCAAATGCTTTTGGCAGTGGTGGAGGCAGAGGTCATGGCCAAAATGGTGGTGGCGGGGGTGGTGGCTCCGGGCACAGCGATGCACACCCGTAAAATCTCCTCCATCAATGAATACAAAGCTGGAGCCCAACCTATAACCGTGTTTTACTTTGATGTCACAAAATTAATTTTCTTTTATCTGTACCCTTTTATGCATTAGGTAGCAACAAATAAGGGCTCCATTATTTTAGTAAATGGAATAGTGTGCAGTGCAACTGATGTGGAGACTATTACCTCAATCTGGCCATCGAGTGCAATATGCCATTTGGTCACTGTACTGTATTGTTCCTTTGATTTGAATGTGCGCAGGCACTTGAGTGAAGGCAAAGAACGCTCTCACAAAACAATACAGGAAAAACGAACTTTAGATTCCCAGTAATCGTGGGGTAATCTTGTCTAATTCCCGTGTTTGGTGCAATCACCTGGAATTTAAGATAGGTAAGGAAAATTATAGATGTAACTTGATCCCGGTGGTTTGTGGGATTCGGATTACCTTCGAAACAAGTAGCTATCTTAGATTACCATCCTTTGGGAATCTCACTGAGATCGTTTTGGCTCGAAATCTTTTGCGCGAATGGTGCGAAACGCCCGGGCGGCGTGCGCTCTGTTTCTGTTCGATGCCTTGGTTCACTCACAGGATAAATACGTCGGCACTCTTCTTACCCGTATGCACTTCCTTTCCCACAATCTAGGTCAAATCATCTCCACTCTCCAAGCTACTCCATCCATCCAAGTGAGTAAATCTTTCCTTTTCGTTAGATCTATTTGATCCTTTTCATATGCTTTGTTGATCTGAAAGGTTTGACATCAAAACCCCATCCAAAGTTTTCCTCTCTTTCCCTTTTTTTTACAAGCTAGCCATATGATTCACGCCTGATTTCAATTTAGGCTCGTAGTACTGTGCAACAAATTAAGTTCATTCTTGTTACTATACAGCCCTTGATTTCTATCTACACTAGAGTAATTACGCACCAGCAGAATTGCGGTTTGCGCCTGAGTAATTAGGCAGCTATAGGATAAGTATTTTTCTGGATGTCGACCATACCCCAGAGTGAAGAAAGATACATTGTCGTTCTACTACAGACGATACAGGCTATATATGCTTAATTTTTTATTTGATTGGAATGATCATAGATGTTGTTCTACCTAATCCGAACTCATGTCCTGGCGTAATTTAATTTTCTATATGACCATAAAACTGTGCAATATTTTATCATTGATTTATAATTCTGCTGCCTCATTTTCTTTCTTTTCCACATTTGTTTTTGATTGATAGCTTTATCAAAGATATAATTTGCACTTGTTGTACATTGTCCACAATTTGTAGATATGGAGAATCCCAACTTGCCATTGGTGATATCTATTATGGTTTCTTACAAGGAGTTGATGAGAAATTTTCATGTCTTTATCTTCAATCTAGTCCAACGTAACATCCCAAAACCCCCAAAACCAATATAATTTTTTTTTGGGATTTTTTAGACTTTTCAGCAATATCTTAAAAGGATTTCACATTTTTTCAGCAGCAGAAAATGAATTTCTAAAATTTATTAAAAATTTACTATAGCCTGGAAATAATTTATTTGAGCTCTAAACATTCTAAAGTGCCTCTCCAAAAAATGTTATAAATTTTAGTGTTGGTTTGCTAATTTTAAAAATTGAAACTTGAATTTTGTAATTAAATCAATTAAAAATTCGCCTCTGACCATGAGCCGAATTCCCTTCTCTCGGCCTGGCCCATTGCTATACTGGCCCAACGTCAGCCCGCATGCCATCCTCTCTGAGCTACTCCACTTTTCTGTCTCCCCGCGCGAAAACGCCTTCCGCAGAAACCATTTTCTTTCTGGCCGCTTCTCTCTCTCTTTCTTTGTCTCACAGGTCTAGGACCTACCCATTAGAGGTCGTCTTCCATCTCTCACCGTGCTATAGCGCTCCTGTGCCAGCACCATGCCAAGCACATCGTAACAAGCCCTGCTAAAGCCGCACCATCCGTCGTTGTGCCGATAGCATCGCTATCCACTGCTGCCCGTGACCGACCTGTCCAGTCAGCTGCAGAGCTCATGAGTGCCATGTCCATCTTGCCACCTGAGAGAATCACCAAGCAACTTAGTGAAAATTGAAAATATAGGACCAAGTTGATACCGCTTTGGTAAAATAGGATCGAGTTATTTGCACTCGTAAATATAGGACCAAGTTGGAGACATTCTTGCAAATAAGGTATTTTCCCCATTTTAATTTCATTTTCATTTTTCTGGCTTTTTTCTCTACGCGAAAAGACGCTTTTGCCCCTTCCTCCTTCTTCCTCCCTGCCGTGCAGGCCGCCGGCCGCCGGCCGCTCCCTCGCCGCGCCGCGCCGCCGCTCCCTCGCCCCGCCCCGCGCCGCGCCGCCGCCTGCCCCGCGCCGCCGCTCCCTCGCCCCGCCCCGCGCCGCGCCGCCGCCTGCCCCGCGCCGCGCCGCTCCCTCGCCTGCCCCTGCTCCGGCGCGGCGCAGGCGAGGGAGCGGCGCGGCGCGGGGCAGGCGGCGGCGCGGCGCGGCGCGGCGCGGGGCGGGGCGAGGGAGCGGCGGCGCGGGGCAGGCGGCGGCGCGGCGCGGCGCGGCAAGGGAGCGGCCGGCGGCCGGCGAGGGAGCGGCCGGCGGCCGGCGGCCTGCAGCGGCAGGGAGGAAGAAGGAGGAAGGGGCAAAAGCGTCTTTTCGCGTAGAGAAAAAAGCCAGAAAAATGAAAATGAAATTAAAATGGGGAAAATACCTTATTTGCAAGAATGTCTCCAACTTGGTCCTATATTTACGAGTGCAAATAACTCGATCCTATTTTACCAAAGCGGTATCAACTTGGTCCTATATTTTCAATTTTCCCAGCAACTTATCCGCATCTACAACAGCCACTTAGCAAGCATTGAAAATATCCGCATGAACCGTAGAACTTTTGCATTACTTTGTAATTTTCTATCTACAACTGGTAGACTAGAAGGAACAAAGAATTCATTGGTAGAGGAGATGGTAGCAAGTTTTTTTTCATATTATAGCACATAATGTAAAAAACAGTCATAAAGAGGCAGCTTGCTAGATCTGGAGAGACAATTAGTAGAAACTTTGGCATAGTCTTGGCTGCCATTTGCGTCGTCATGAAGTTGTGTTGAAGAAACCCGAACCAGTTCCTGCAAACTCATCCGACCAAAAATAGAAATGGTTTGAGGTAAAACTATCAATAATACACATTGTAAAATGAATAATCCTCAATCTCCCGATGTGTCTAATTTTGAAAATATTATCTTGATAACAGAACTATCTTCGTGCTCTTGATGGAATGTATATAGATGTTTACGTTCATGATATTGATAAGTCTAAGATATCACACATGGAAAGACAATATGTCTACAAATGTGCTAGGAGTTTGTTCACAGGATAGCCAATTCATTTACATCCTTCCAGGATGGGAGGATTCAATGACAAATTCTAGAATACCTGGTAATGCTATATCTAGAAGGAATGAGTAAGGATCCCTTGAGATAGTAGCGGAGCCAGTAAATATTAGGAGCCTGAGCAGATAGGCTAGCCAGCTAGGTGACACAAGGCGGGCCATCATGGCCTAACGCAAGGGCATGGCCCGTCAAAGACGAAGCATAGCCCACAATGTGGCTTGCCCAGGAATTGCTGGTTGGAATCGTCTCGGACGACGATGGTAATGGTATACAAAGGTCGCCAAGCGGTGGATCCATCTCTACCTCGAGGTATGACATTGGTATGGAAAACTTATTGATATTTTTAATATTAAAGGTTAGTTCTACGGTATTCAGAACTTATAAGATTCTACTATCTTTGTGACACGGGATATCCAAATGGAGAGGGACTTCTTACACCTTATACAGGCCAACGTTACCATCTTAGTGAGTGGGGATCTGGACGTCATCCAGAAACACCCCAAGAGGTCATTAATTGCAAGTACTCTTCTACATGTAATGTCATCGAAAGATGTTTTGGAATCCTAAAAGGAAGATGGGTGTAAGATTGAGGAGGCCGGGTTGAATAGACGGTTTTAAAATTTTTTCTAATTTATTTGGTTAAAATCAAGTTTATAATGTGAAAACAGAAATCAATTTGGTTTAACAAAATAAATCCTAAATCTACTAGGTTTACCTAAGCATACCAACACCCTAAGTCTATGACAAGAGCAATCAATTTACCTCTATGAATATAAATTGTTTGAATGTAAATTGAGCACAAGAAAATAAACCATAATGACACGGTTTCTTTTTACCGTGGTGTTTGGAGACTTGCCGGTCTCCCCTACTCTATTTGAGGTAAGCCCAATCTAATTGGACTGGCTTCAGGAATTAAACCAAACACATCAGACCACTAGTGGTAGCTCTTTCCCACTCCGGGTTGATGAGCTCCAACCTTCACAACTTGCTGGGTTTCTTCACAACCTTCTTTGAGAAGATCACCGCACACGACGCCTCCAAAGCCATTTAGAAGTCAGTAACCTCCAAGAGTAATAAGTCAAGCTCTTTACTTGACTCTCACCACATGCAACTGCACAAACTCAAGTGGATAAGAAATCCACCTCTAGATGCAACAAATGTAATCTAGAGTCTTTTTCCTTGCTCATGAGATACAACATATGCACAATTAAGAGAAAAAGCATACACTAGCTTAAGAGAGTGAAATGGAGTACCAAAGGTTTGTCACCCAACCAAGAGGGTATTTATAGCCCACGCCATGAATACTAGCCATTGGGGACAGAAATTAGCAAAACATGTAGTACCACCATTATATGGCCGGTACTATCGGCACCCTCTATAATGGTCGAAAAACTAACCGTTATAGATTGAAAATCGGTAGTAACGCTGACCACTAGCCGGTACTACCGCTCGGCAGTAGTACCGCTCCATACCCTGTAACTACCGTTCTCACTGGGGAGGAGAATACTCCCACAAATCTGTCTCTCTGGAAAAAACATACCACTGCACAAGCGGTCGTACCACAACTCTGATAATTTCCAACAAGTTGCAAATCATATTTGCACACTTTTGAAATCATGACACAAGTATTATGTATGAGCTTTAACTATTTGCAAAACACATTTGCAAACATAAAGCTCATACTATAAGGAGTAGGAAACATGGGCTAGGTTTGTTTGCACTTTGGGCTTTTGGTTTATGTACAGATGAACAGTAACCGGTTCAAAATCGGTGCATTTTTTCAAGGTGGGGTTTACAAGAAAATTGTAGTATAAACTGTATCGACTTTAACTGTACAGGCCAAAATCGCATGTGAGTATTTCCCCTCTGTGTACTGCCTCTCGCAAACAAACTAGAATTCAAAAGCCACAGCCTAAAAGAACCCACCCATGGACTTCAAACACTTTTGGATTCATGACACAAGAATTATGTATGAGCTTCAATCATTTGCAAAACACATGTGCAACATAAGCCTCATACCACAAGGAGTAGGAATCACTGACTTCAAACACTTGTAAAACATATTTGCAATGTATAGTCCCATGCTATAAGGATTCAACATATGAGCTTCAACCATTTACAAAACATATTCACAAATATAAGCATCATGCTATGGCGAGTTAGAGCAAGTGAGGTTGAGCTATCAAGAAATGATAAGACTCAAGCTAATAGACATGACCACTTTTAATAGTCATACCTTTAACTTAAGCATTATCTTGAAGCTTGATGATGCACATCATCACTTCAAGTCTGAGTCGTTTTCTTGACATACATCAACTCATGATGCATACTCTTCTTGATGGCCTTCAACTCGTGAAGCCATCTTCCTTCCCACATCTTGACTTGATAATCTTCAAGATATGAAGTTATCCTAAGTCTTCCTCATTTGTGGAACCTAACCTATTCATCCAATTCATGAAAAATATTAGTCCATAAACCAATTGCCAACAATTACCAAAACTTCACTATTAACCCATAATGAAGGGATTAGATTTTATAATCTTTCCTTTTTGGTAATTCATAACAATCTCAATAATAATAAGATAAAAGATTGATTTATGAGTATACAACATGTACACAACAATTGTATACTCTAGAATAAGCTTTCTACGCAATTAACTCATTTGAATGGAAATGTTTATCTTTGAGATTAATTGCTAGCAAGGCTTATACATCCGGTTATCATTAATTATTCAACCATTAACATATAATAGAGGAACAAGATGACAACACATTTGCAAATAATTGAGTTTAAATCAATCAAGAGTACATATGAATTACATAAGTTATATATACTCAAAGGATACGATTCAACGTAAAGTCCTTAATATGTGGAAAAAGGAACATGGTTCAATACTAATGAAATCACAAAACATAGAGTGAACTCTCCCTAAATGTGTGTATACAAGAATGTATAATCAAAACATATGCACATATTCAACTTATTCTTTTGGTAGAGTTCAATCTATATTTTGGATTTAAGGAATGGCAGACATCACAGACGGTCTTATCTAGAACCATCTGTGATACTTCACATACGGTTTGTACTAAAAACCGTATGTGATAATGAAGATATTACAGACGGTTTGTATTAAAAAACCGTCTGTGAAAATACCACACACGGTTATTCGTATAAACCGTCTGTGATACTTGCAGCACAGACGGTTCCTAGGAACCGTCTGTGATGTAAGTGTCCAGTTTAGCTTCTTTTGTAGTAGTGTCTAGTTCAGCGCTTTATGAACTGAAAGAACGTAAACACTAAATGACAATGCATTAACTTACATTTGATCATTATACTGTTTTTAATTGAAAATTTTAAGTAATTTTATTCTCTTTTAATAGGCCATTGAGGTTGAGTGATGTACTTTATCAATGCTGATCAACTTTTGTCTATGGTTTCTCCCTTAGTTTCTTCAGTTTGCTTCAACTAATTAGTATTATTATCGGGCTTTTTTGTTTTTGCAAGTATTTTGATTACTACTTCTTTACCATCATACGCTGTCGTTGGTTTTGTTAAAGTATTAATACTAAAAATTACTGAACATATTACTATTTAGCTCAGTATTACTTGACAACTATATAGTTATTATATATACAGTGAATTGGTGAATCCCGATTATTTTTGTTCTAGTTTCGCCTCCCCACCTGCATGAATATATCGCTTCTCTTCATCCCATTATATGACACCACACTTTTGTTTGCATGAGTGGCTTACTGCAGTACGGAGTTGTTGACCTCGCTTGCCACTGTCATAGATGTTAGAGACCGATGTCAACTTTTGTAAGAAAAGGTTATGCTGTAGAATTATGAAAACACAACAAATTAAAATTTCCTTGGTCAAGAAAAAGGTATGTGCGCATCGAAGTTCTACAATTTAAGTACTCTATGGGAACCCATGTTGTCCTGTAGGTATCATATGTCACACAGAGCTAAGAGTAATAATCGTCATACACTACACCAGGAAGGAGATATAGTAACACGTCTATGTGCTACTATATGTCAATAAAGGTGTTACTAGTCTTTACAGTAACACAATTTTTAAGTGTTCTTATAGCCCATGTTACTAGCTAGGTTTGAAGTAACACGTGATATGTGCTACTACATGTCTGAAAATATGTTACTACCTTGCAACACATATCTTATCTATAAGAACACATATTATGTGCTACAACAAACTACCCTAGTAACACAAATATGTGCTACAACAAGCTACCCCAGTAACACATTTTGGAGCAATAGTAACACCATTGTATTATGAGTAGCAACATACTTTCTTACACCAAAACATTTTGTGGAAACTTATTTTAATACATATAAATATATATACACAGAGATCTAGAGAGAGGAAAAGTAATGATTTTTTCGAAATGACAATTAATTAATTGCAGAATTATTTTCTTTCACAAGAATCACATATTGCACAAAATTATAACCATCACCAACATTGCATTCCACAGGGAAATATATAAAATATGGTTCACATAATTTTATAACATACATGACAATCCATTTGAGAAAACAAGTCTTGGGAATAACAACACAAACTTTTCATCCTAGAATGACATAATGATATCTATCTATTCTTCTCAAAATCTTTGCCCGATGATCTATCCATGAGGTGAAACAAGTATGAGATTTCAACCATTAATCTTCCGAACCTGCATGTGGCAAACATGAAACAATTAAGATCTCAACAAACGCCAAGTTCATCTGACACTTCTCAATAGAAGCTAGCTTGCAGTTGACAAGATTAACACTACACATGTTTCCTGGGTGCGACAGTAAAGTAAGCAACGAAACAACTCTGCAATGAGGCAGCAACTAAACTGAACAACGAAGCAGCTTCACTGCGGGAAGCTACTTGCCCACTTTACCAGAGTGATTCAACAGTTTAACTCCAGCAGTGGCGGACCCAGGATTTTAACAAAGGATATGCCGCACCAAAATTTTTATTTGCCAATTCGGTAAATAATTGTAAAATTTGCACGTAATTAGCCCTGCTGGGATCAGAGTACAGGGAAGCTTTCACCAGTGTCGGCGAGACTGCGCAACGAAGGGAGAGATCAAAGTCCGAGAGCATGATGTGGCCATCGTCCCTGACTAGGACGTTCTCTGGCTTCAGGTCTCTGTAGACCACTCCAAGCATGTGAAGGTACTCTAGCGCAAGAAGCACTTCAGCAGCGTAAAACCTGCAAACGCGAAAAGAATTATACTTCAAGCTGCAGAGAAGAACACACCAATAAAGCTTTGGTGGATCAATCAAATGTCATTAAGCAGAACGTATAGGCACTCCATTGCTTAGTAAACCAAGTAGGATAATCATGTGATACTTGCAAATTGTTCTATATTCTATACATTAACAGCAAGTGTGTGGTAAAAGGTTGTACATATGAAAACATTTTCCTTTAGAGTAACAAACAATACTTTGGAGACAAATTGGACAAGCTGTCTATGTTTGTTAATTTAAATATCAAGTTCTATTGCATGAATGGGCCAGTGGGAAAAAGATATCAACTTTAACTAGCACAATAAAACTGCCAACACATGCTGTCTACGTTTGTTAATTTAGATACTAATCAAGTTTCACAACATCAATTAGACAGTGGCGAAATGGTAACCGCACGTTTAACAAGCAGTACAAATTGGCTGTTTGTAATGGTGGAGAGCCCTCGGAACAATGATGAACAATGGCAACCCATTTCGTTTATGGACACGGTAACTCGAAATCCAGCAAACCATTTATGACAAATCCTGAAATTCATGCCATCATATCGCAATCAGCAATAACTATTTCGATAATCTTCTACTCAGGTCCCTAATTCCCTAAGCACTTGCAAGACCCAAATCTTAGTAACTTTTAGACCTGAGACCTGACTGCTCCAACCTTGCTGTTGCTGGTTTTCATGGCAATGCAGAAACAACAGAGAAGCAACTGCAAATGAACATGTTTGGGATTCTGTAGCTCTGGCAAAATGCCTCGAGCATCACTGATCATAAAATGACACAAATGAACAACTGAAAAGCTACAGCAAAACAAAAGTGGTAGAAACATAGAGAAAAGGCATGATGTCCAAAATATGTCATTCTAGATTCTTATAGCATAACAATGAGATAGACTTGACACAACAAATTCCACCACTTGAATAAAAATCAGAATTGCGAAGCATATGCTTAGATACAAACACATCGTATGTGTTATCATGTTACAAAGAACAGGCATAAAGAGTTGCATCATTCACTTCAGAACTTAAATCACCAACAAAAATATGGAAATGCCCTGGAAATAATTCAATGGGCACAGTTAACAAAACAAGGATTAAATTAGAAAAAGAAAGAAAAGATACAAGAGTGTTTTTTGAGTAATATCTCACCAGACGTATCCTCCCTCTGTGTACTTGCATACGCCCAGTTCACCTTGATTGCTTGGCCATATCTGAGTAAAAAGTTTCATAATGAAAAAAAAGTAAACCCAAGACTCTTAAATCTGTGTTGTTGAAAACTTGAAATTGGTGGAACACTGAAACTTACATGTGGCGCCCATGAAGGCTCATGATTGCAAGAGCTGCTGACCTCCGATCATAGTAGTCAACAAACTCAAAGGAAGACTGTAAAGAAAGAGTAAATTCTTGTCAAATAGATGAAAATTGACTCAAAAGTGCAGATCGGGTAGAGACCGGATCTGTAGGTTTGAATATTAAGATAAATTTCGCAGCAAGAGTCCCTCATATCGGGTAGAGACCGGATCGGAGAAGCAGGCAGACGGTTCGGGTATATAGAGCTACTCGCAAAGTGCAGATCAGAGAGAGGGCAGCGTACCAATCCGTTATCGTTGCACTCGCCGCAGCAGTGGATGCGGTCTTCCTCCTCGATGAACACCTTGCGGCTGCCGCCGCAGCCGGGGCAGACGAAGGCTGGGTCCTGGCCGACAGCGCCCTCAAGAAGCCGCCGGAGCTGGCCGGTCTCATCGCCGGACATGGGGTGTAGTCCATGAGGGAGGAGAGGAATTTGGTGAGGGCGGCCGGCCGGATGGGGGGCGATGGGCGGTAGCGTAGGGGCGGAGGAGGCCAGGTGGGGGGCGGAGGCGACGGATGAAGTACGACGAGGGGGCCGGAGACGGATCTGGGCGGAGAGTGCGAGAGAGGGGCCGGGGCGGCGGATCTGGAGGGCGGAGCCGCAGAGAGTGCGAGAGAGGGGGCGGCGGATCTGGAGTAAGGAGGAGACGAGGGCGAGACGGGAAATGTGGGTGGCGACTGGGGAGTCGGGACTTAGGAATTGTGAACAGGTGATGTATACGAGCCACCAATGAGTTATGGCGTATGGAAAGTTGAGCTGAGAGATTTGCTTGAGATTATTGGAGGGAAAATTTTACATTAGCGGGAAGTATGTGGAGGGAGATTTGTATGTGAAAATTTTCAGGCCATGCATAAAACAACATCATTTTTAAATGATTTTTATATTTGATCGCTCCATGGAAAAAATATAAGGCTTTTTTAAAGTATATTTAGCAAAAATAGAGCGTACATATTTTCCAAAACTCTAATGCTTTTTAAATGATTTTAGTTCATTAGTTATGTATAATTAATCCTGCTAACGTCGTAATTCATCACTTATGGTTAATTAATGACGTGGGTCGTTACATATAATATCTAATTATTTTGGACTATACAGATCTGGATTATTTTGTATGAAGAACATGTTAGCACTTTTCATCATAATTAAATTTTCAACTTTACAAATCTGCCTTGTGGTTCCACGACCTGAAAGCAGATTTTCTAACATGAAAAATAGCAGCGAGGTTCCACCTATTTACCTTAAACTGCAATTTTAAGGTTCCAAACCAAAAACTGCAATTTTCTGTTATAAGGGACAGTTAGTGTAAATTTAAGGACTTCTACCTTTGCCCTTCCAATTTCTTTTAAAAAAAGATCAATATCTTCAATCTAGTAGTGGTGTTGTTTGTACAAATCTATCAATATTGAACAAGATTATCCCTTCAGTAGAGAGTAACACATGTCCGTAACACATATATTGTATGTTACCAGATGGCTTTGTAACACATGTTTATGTTGCGGTACTATATGCTTGTAACACGTATATTGATCATACTGAGTATGTGTTACAGGGTCTCCTGGGGACACAAAGTATGTGTTGTTGAGTTTTTTGCCTGTAACACAATTTGTATTATGTTGCAGTCAAGTGTTACCATAGCCATGTTCTGTTGTAGTGATATTTCAATGAAAGCAACATTCATATGAAGTACTGGCCAACACACAAATTACATATTCTCAGGTACATGTAGTCTCTAGTCTCCACATAACTTGGACATTAAACTAATTGATATTTAATTTTATTACAATCATGAAGACTAGCTGGAGCCCGTTATTTCTTGTCATCTAATGCACGAAACATATGCTAATTTAGGAAAAACAAAACACACATTGTGTGACGCCAAGGTGAATGAGCAAATAATGAGCTTCATGTTTAGGTTGATTGAACTAGGGAGGTTTCTATGGGTATCCAGCATTGCCATACCCAGATCCATTTCCTCCACCATTGCCATATCCA
Source organism: Dendrocalamus latiflorus (assembly GCA_017311315.1). Taxonomy (NCBI): domain Eukaryota; kingdom Viridiplantae; phylum Streptophyta; class Magnoliopsida; order Poales; family Poaceae; genus Dendrocalamus; species Dendrocalamus latiflorus. Next base: position 10,980,888 of record CM029676.1, read on the forward strand.
CCACCTTGGCCATGACCCCCACCATTACCATTGCCGCCACCATCACCATTTGCATGAGCCCCATAAAAGCTGTCACTATCCTCATTGCTTGAGCCGCTACCAGAGCCAAATCCAGACCCAGAACCCGAAGACCCAGAATGACCACCACCCTGTCCAGCACCGCCGCCACCGCCAGCACCTCCAGCATTAGCATATCCACCACCGAACCATGCTCTTCCATTACTTGTACTAGTGCTTGAGCTAGAGCCAGAACCGGATCCAGAACCATATCCAGCACTGCCTAATTGTCCACTACCGCCACCACTCCCTCCACCTCGAGCATTAGCATGGGCATCTGCCGTCCCAAACCTGCCCCCGGAGCTGCCAGTGTCACTGAAACCAGAGCCACCCCCAGACCCTGATCCAGCGCCATTCCCATATCCAACACCCTCTCCCCCTCCCTGACCTTGTCCGTCGGCACTAGAGTATCTAGCTACCCTTGCGGCACTGGATAATCCAACGCTTAAGAGGACAGCAAAACCAAGTGCTACAAGTTTGGTGCTAGCCATTGTGAGCCTAGTAAAGTGGAAGTTGAGTTGAATGGCCAGTGATAGATTGCATGGGTATTTATAGTGCCCAGATCAAGCCCTAGCGAGGGTGCTTTATCTTCATAGCACGTTAAGAGCAAGGCTAATAATACAGCCTTCAGCTGGCTGTATGGACACTTACAGCCCACTTATCAGCCTATTCATATAGTAATTTACAGCCAGCTGAAGGCTGTATGACCCACCCCTTTCTCTCACAAAGTTTCTTGGTTCTTGTGCTTCAGCTGGCTGTAAACTTACAGCCCACCTCTCTTCTCTCTCCTCCTCTCTCTCCTCCACCTCAGCATATAGCCTACTAACAGCCTCTTATTAAACTTGCTCTGGATCACTATTTGCCCTACTTGGAAACGGATAGGCCATGTTGAGTTGTTGACAATGCAGCGACGACCTAGAAGTTAGCGAAAAGTATATGCATATGGCCAAGTGGTTTTTGGGAATCTAAAAATAATATGTTCAAGAATTCTCTAACCAAGTGGAACAACCCTTGAATCGTCATGGAGACCAGGATGAGTGATACGTACCCCAGCTATGATAACAACTCAACACAAATACACCATACGTTGCTCCACGAAAAAAAAACGTTGCTGCAGTTACTATAGTCGTTATGCTTAGTGTGTTTTTTTAAAGTAACTACAGTTGGTGAGTGTGATGACTACTTTTTTGCTTCGTTGAAGACTCGGTGGTAACTACATAAAGAGCTTGTATGTACCTTGAGTTCGACTAAGTGCATGGATGGATAAATACCAATATGCCAACTGCGCATGTCTAGCAACCTCATTCACTCGTGCCGCCTTCATTTTCATACTGGGCTTTCTCTGTGAAGTACTGCTCCTGTAACTGGTGCGTTCTTGAGGCTCTCGTAGTTTAAGCTGGCACCAACGTGCATATACGAAGACTAATCAGATCAATTTGGAGTATATAGAAATGCAAGTCAAGAACTGCAGTAGGATAGGCAAGTACTTCCGTACGTACATCAGAGTCCATTAAGATCTGCTAATTTTTTAGATGCAAACTCCAAGGTCGCATCTGCAATGTCAACTTTCTATCGATAAGTGGATACGCTTATTGATAACCGTGCAAGAGCTAATCCAGGTCGTCCTTTACTTCACTGAGTTATCCGGCAATGTTAGAACTTAGCTAATTACTAGCTTTAGGTTACGTGTTATACGCATGTCAGAATGGCCTCCAGATCCTAACAAAATAAACGCAAATCTTACACTTCTCCCAAGCTGTCGGACCTCGGGTTAGCAAAACCCAGATCCTCTGTGATTCACCGCACTATTCCCTGGATCAGTAGATAGTGCTCACAGATACATTACTGTATATCGAAAACATATCATGCGGAAAATAATACAGTAATACTTACTCATGGGCCGGTTAGGCCGAAAACGATAAAATGCAGCAGCGGAAACTTCACACAAGTGGGACCCGCAAGACTTGCCCACAGGCAGCCAACTGGGGTTCGCGACCTAGTCCATGGCCTCTTCGTCTTCCAGCTCTGTCGACCCTTTTTAGGCATCGCAGGGCTTGACTTTATTTCCTTTCTAACTGAATGGTAGCAATTAAGCAAGAATGAGTACGATGATACTCAGCAAGCCACCACACAGGATGCAGTAATAATAAATGCAAAGCTGTCAAAGGAGGCTTGAGGTTCTTTTATTTGCTTAATGCGACATTTGCAATAATCATAGCTAAAATTCCTATGACTTGGCATTTTATAAACATGCTTTAAAGATTTTGAAATTGTGCAATATTTATAACGGCGTAGGTTCCATCCACCGATTACATGGTTCCCACCACCTATGCTAGCTTTTGATCCTTATGCCACTTCCATATTATCAACCACGCTGGAGTACGTCCCTCCAGGAAAAAGCCCAAAATCAGAGTACCTCCCTCTGATAGGTTTTGTCCCACCCACAAAGATTTTTGAAATAGAACTAACTCGAGGAAGATTTCCGTGTCTGCCCTTGACCGTGGGCACGGCTATTCGAATAGTTGTATACTCTGCAGAGTCTGTACATCTTTACCCACAAGAGGTAATCGTCCCGATGGTTCTACATGATTCCTTAGCCATGCAGATCGAGAGACTACCACGAGGCCTTTACAATACCTCGCTCTCTAGCATCTCACCCCTATGGGGTTGCTTCCATAGGTTGTGCGGGATGTCCACCACAGGTTAGCGCACTCGGACTGCACTCTCCACCATACGCTAGCCTCGGCGACGTCACCTATATCCGATGTCCCATTCCACGGGGGATTTTATTACCCACCTACACACGTTCTCCGTAAAATGGCTAGAGAGTCTAGTAAATTATTCAGCCAAGCCTACAATTTGCCAGCTTGTGGTTGTACTGTTGTACACGGAGGGGTCATCACAGGATTAAGTCCTTAATTTGTCCGGGCGGTTCATTCCACAGACCACAATCCTTGTGCTACATCCACACCCACCACTCTTACCATCCGCCCAGACTGGTATAGCAGATTTTTAAGGTTTTGAGAAGCATAACTTAAGTTTTCACAAATAATCAGCCACATACATCCCGTGACTGTCCCAAATCCAGTTTTCAGATTTAAAGATTGATGATCAGGGCCACTAGTGCCCTGGACTTGTCAAGACTAGCACGGCATTAATATGACTTATAGCTAGTAAAGTTATTAGTAACCTCTAGGGTGACAATGGTCAGGTGATTCAAGTGTCAAGGAAAGGCATAGTAGTTTTCAAGACATCAAATTGGCAGGTAACTACCTTAAGCTTTAACATACATTTGCATAGTAAAGTAAGCATGCAATTTGATAATTTAAAGAAACATAATTTTGCATAAAATGTAGGATCAACATGATCAAAGTGATGACTTGCCTTGCTTGGTGTACTACGGCCTTGATTGACCTAAATCAAAGCTTGCTCAGTCAGCGATTTTAACTTCCTAGTTGTCGCTTTTACCCGAGTCTTGATCTTGTTCGAAACCGTGGCCTCGTCGAGTCTTCAGATTCTAATACGCGGCAAAGAAAAGAAAGACTAAATAAATCCAAACACATTAAATGCCCGATTTAATTTAAATTATACATTTATTACGATTTTTAGAATGGAAGGATGATTTGGATTAGTGTACTGTAAACACAGCGGTAGAGGAATTGGGCAAGAGAATGAATTATCTAAGTGGCTTTACCGTGAGGGAAAATTAGGATAAAGTGGGATCGGAGGTGAATGGGTATTTACAGGAATTATCTGCTTTAGGGAAGGAAGTGGCCAAACATAGCCGATTGGGGAAAGGCGAGGCCTGACCTTTTTAATTGATGGCTTTCTTTTTATTGATTCCTATTTATCAAGGAAGCTCCATGAGTCAGGCAGGACTTATGGACAGGTAGAAGAGGGTATCAATGGTAGTAAAGAGAATCATGATTTTAAGGTTGTAGGACACGGATACGTAAGGTGAGTATAATTAAATAGGCGGTGCAACTTTGATATTTTATGTGGCAAAACATATCTGGGATTGCAGTAGCCAACCTAATAAAGCATTAGGTTAGCAATTTAGGTAGAAGATGGGGTTGGCCATTTTAATCCAGTCGTCAATATGAGCATAGTTAATTATTCTACTTGATTAACAAACGTATTAGAAATGGCCAACAGTGGCGAGTTATTGGAAAGGGGAGTTTATGATTTTAGTAAGGACCTCCTTGATAAGACTATTTCTTTTATTATTAATTATATTCAATCATTAAGTTTAAATCTCGAGATAGTGATCGGAGATTTAAGCACAAGACAAAGATTAGTTATTACTCTTTTCCTGTTCATGGACTCCCAACCGCAAACATCTGTTATTTTAAATCTTAGCATTTTAAGAGGAATGTTTAAAGTCTTTACCACAAATATTTTAAGTACTTTGTGAAAAGATATCTTCCATGATTTTAGAGACGAGTAAACCACACTTGATATTTTATGTGGCTTGCCAATGATTATTTTAAGCACTAATAAGGGAGATGACATGATTTTAGAGATGAGCAATTTATGGTCAATATTTTATGTGGCAAAATCTTGTTAAATCGATTTACTTGGTTTGCATAATTGGATTTAGATCGGCGGATGAAAAATAGCATCTCAATCCCTCGAGGTATGATTAAAGTTAGTATTTGAGTTTCTAGAGTATAGCTTCTAGCACCTCTGATTTGTAAAAGATGGTATCTTAATTATTTTCTCATATTTGATTCTTAACATCAATATTCATTGAATCCATATCGATTACGTGTCATATGGGGGATATTCATGACATAATCTTGCTTTATTGATCCTATGAAGATTAGTTCATTACTTTCTATTTGCATGTAATCAACTAGAGTTAAATTGTTACCTTACCTTCATAATCCTTTTAGTTTAGTCTCACCATTAGATTCTGGTCCCCATTTTTAGTTACAACTCATGCTCTAAGATTGGGATGCCAGTGATATACGTGAGCTAGTCCACTTTCTTGCTGGGCCCACATGTCATACAGAGTGAGATGGAGGGAATAAGGAGCTGGGTCGGTAGAGAGAGCAGAGCAGGGGGCTGAAACAGAGGAGGGAGGCACCGGGGCTGGGCGGCGGCGACGCCGGTGAGGAGCGGCCGGGGAGGAGGTGGCGACTGGCGAAATGGGTTTCCCCGGCGATGAGGAAGCTCGAGAAGGTGGTCGCTTCGGCCGTGGTGGCGTCGAGGCTAGCTGGCGGTGGCGTTTGGTGGCCGGCGATGAGGGGAGACGGGGCGCCGGCGGCCGGGAAGGGAGAGGGACAGGTGAGGCGCGCATGAGCAGTAGTAAAGTACCTGGAGCTTACCTGAGTGGTTGGTTTGATCGGAGAGAGGCTGGAGCGGGCTGGCGGCGAGCACGAGTGGCGGCGCGGAGAGGCCACCGTGGAGGGGTCGCGCCGGTGGGGGAGAGGGTCGGCCGTCGGTTGGGGAAGCCGCAGGGTGCCGAGGAGATGCTCCCTCCTTGCGGAATCGGTCCGGGGTCGACCGAGGGGGAAGCGGCGGCGGAAGTGGTGGTGGCCGGCCGGAGGCGGAGAAGACGTGTGCGCAGCTTGCTCGGGCGGGGAATTCCCAATTCCTAGCGTGGGGAGGCCGTGGACTACAGGGGGCGTGCTGCGACGCGGTTGGCTCATGGAAGGGATGGCCGAGGCGGCGGAATTGACGCGAGCTCCGACGGCTCGAGCGAGCTCAAATGGGGGAGGAGGAGGAGGCAAACCGAGAGCTTCTTTTATAGCCAGGGAAGACAGCGCAAGCTGAACAGCGTCGGGTATGGCGATGAGTACCGCCGGCATGGCCGCGGGTACTGCCGGCATGGGCGACGGCATGGCGAGGAGTACCCTGGGTATGGCTGTGCGTACGGCGGCATGGGGCAGCGGGGCAACCGGGGGAGGGCGAATCCGGGGGCGGAGCGGCGAACTCGGGAGCAGAGCATGGGCTGGGCTGGTGCGAGAAACAGCGGCAAGCGGAGGCGGGCCGGCTTGGCTCGACGGGGAATGGAGGAGGAAGAGGGAGGAGGAAGGAAGAAGAAGAAGGAGGCGGTCGGGCGGGCCGGAGGCCAGAGAAGAAGGGGCAGGCCGCATGGGCCGGAGAAAAAGAAAAAAAGAAAAGAAAAGTTAGCAGGCCGGGGCGAAGAAAAAGAGGATGGGCCGGCCCAGAGGGATTTTGGTGATTTTATAACTTTCCAAATTTTGGATTCCAGATTTGGTTTTGTGGATATACGCTGAATTTGAGAGCTTGGTCCAAATTATTGAATTCAACAATTAGATTTTAAAATTGGCGCAATTTAGAGAAATAAATCTTAATTTTCCAAATTTTGAATTTTCAGATATGAAAATTGGATGGGAAAGACTTTATATGATTTCCAATTTCCATTCTTGGTTTTGAGTTTCCATATTTCACTTTAAATTTGAAATTATGATTTCCAAGTAAATTTGGATTGTCTCAGTTTGACTTTCAACCTTGGTTCTGGATTCCAAGGTTTGATTTTTATCAATCAGGCACTTTAGCGAGGACCCAGCTCGAGAAATTTAAAATATGCCAAAACTTTTGAAAAACACGGAAGAAACAGTTAAAAGATTTTAACATTTTTGAAATTACACTAGCTCCCTATTTGGGATGTTACACAAGCAACGCCATATCGAACTATGTATAGCCCACTAGGTGCTGAAGTCCGAAGAAAGCAACAGGGGGTGGATGAGCACACGAGATAAACCGAGAGGGCCTTCTCTGGAAACTACAAACTCAGCTATACAAGAGAAGATCCACAGAGAGAGAGAGAGAGGGGGGGGGGGGGGGGGGGGGAGAGTACGACAAGTTGTGGCATCGTCAACGAGCTCGATCGATGCATTAGTAGTTTTTAAACCTCCACTTGTATGCCTTGATCTCTTATGGGAGTTCGAACTCCACGCTATGTGAAGTAGCAACATGCCATTAAGAACAACTACATGCATGGCATCCAGCACTATAAATACCCATGGAATCGTTCGCACTTAGCACACCACTCGTCATACACTCAGGTAGACTCAATGGCTGTAACTAGACTCGTAGCTCTGGGCTTCATTGTCCTCTTGAGTATTGGGTTAGTCAATGCCACAAGGGTGGCTAGATACTCTAGTTCTCGAGGGATGGGCACGGGAGCAGGAGAGGGTGGTGGATCTACAAATGGTGCTGGATCAGGGTCGGGGGGTGGTGTTGGCTCTAGTGAGAGTGGTGAACATGGAGGATCTGCCCATGGAAGTGGTGGTGGAGGAGGTGGAGGTGGTGGTGGTGGACAATACGATGGATCTGGATATGGTTCTGGATCTGGTTTAGGCTCAGGCTCTAGCCAAGTTGGTCCGGACCCTTTTGGTGGGTATTCTAGTGCTGACGGTAATGGTGGCGGTGGAGGTGGTGGACAAGCTAAGGGCTATCCTGGATCTAGTAGTTATGGGACCGGTGGTGGCACTGGCTTTGGCTCTAGTGAGTCTAATAATGGTGACTGGCCTGGTGGTGCATATGCAAATGCAAATGCTTTTGGCAATGGTGGAGGCAGAGGTCATGGCCAAAATGGTGGTGGCGGGGGTGGTGGTTCCGGGCACAGCGATGCACACCCGTAAAATCTCTTCCATCAATGAATACAAAGCTGGAGCCCAACCTATAACCGTGTTTTACTTTGATGTCATAAAATTAATTTTCTTTTATCTGTACCCTTTTATGCATTAGGTAGCAAAAAATAAGGGCTTCATTATTTTAGTAAATGGAATAGTGTGCATTGCAACTGATGTGCAGACTATTACCTCAATCTGGCCATCGAGTGCAATATGCCATTTGGTCACTGTACTGTGTTGTTCCTTTGATTTGAATGTGCGCAGGCATTTCAGTGAAGGCAAAGAACGCTCTCACGAAACAATACAGGAAAAACGAACTTTAGATTCCCAGTAATCGTGGGGTAATCTTGTTTAATTCCCGTGTTTGGTGCAATCACCTGGAATTTAAGATAGGAAAGGAAAATTATAGATGTAACTTGATTCCGGTGGTTTGTGGGATTAGGATTACCTTTGAAACAAGTAGCTATCTTAGATTACCATCCTATGGGAATCTCACTGAGATCTTTTTGGCTCCAAATCTTTTGCGCGAATGGTGCCCAGGCGGCGTGCGCTCTGCTCGATGCCTTGGTTCACTCACAGGATAAATACGTCGGCACTTCTTACCCGTATGCACTTCCTTTCCCACAATCTAGGTCAAATCATCTCCACGCTCCAAGCTACTCCATCCATCCAAGTGCGTAAATCCTTCCTTTTAGTTAGATCTATTTGATCCTTTTCATATGCTTTGTTGATCGGAAAGGTTTGACATCAAAACCTCATCCAAAGCTTTCCTCTCTTTCCCTTTTTTTACAAGCCATATGATTCACGCCAGATTTCAATTTAGGCTCGTAGTACTGTGCAACAAATTAAGTTCATTCTTGTTCCTATACAGCCCTTGATTTCTATCTACACTAGAGTAATTACGCACCAGCAGAATTGCGGTTTGCGCGAACGGTGACTATAGGATAGGTATTTTTCTGGATATCGACCATACCCCAGAGTGAAGAAAGATATGTTGTCGTTCTACTACAGATGATACAGGTTATATATTGTCAGACTCAGATTTTATAATCCGGAATCTACTGTGTTTAACTGCACTATTCTCTGGATCAGTAGATAGTGCACACAGTTACAGTTCTGAATATCAAAGTACATATCATGCGGAAATGTAAATATAATAATAAACTTACACATGGGCCGATTAGGCCGAAATCAATAACTTGCAGCAGCGGAAGAACGAAGCACACAGGTGGGACCTTCAGGACATGCCCACAGGCAGCCAACTGGAGGATCGCGGCCTAGTTCTCGACATCTTCATCTTCTTTGCCATCATGATTCAAAAGTATTGTTGAAGCGCAGTGATCTGATTCCTGCTCCTGAATTTGTCGCAAAAGCGAGCATGAGCACTCCGACCCCGTGCTCAGCGAATCAACACACAGAATGCAGTATATATAACATGTAGGGCTAATCAAGGATGGCTTAAGTTTATTTTCTTTTGCGAAGAGTGCTTTTGAATACAATTATATAAAAATTCCTAAGACCTAGCATTTGAACAAAAGCATAATGTTCAAGGAGTATTAATATGAATTTCCATACATATGGCATCACACCATATGCTTAATATCACCATAACTTCTCCCTACATACGGCATCACACCGTATGACATTTTTCAGCGTTATAGCCGCTTAACTTACCACTGGGACGACACCCAAGAACCACTGGAACGACATCCAGGACACACTGGGACGACACCCAGGAACCACTGGAACGACATCCAGGACACACTGGGACGACACCCAGGACAACTCAAATCAGGGCTTTCCTCTGCCCTTCCACTTTTCCATTCCCATTTTTCAAATACTTTTGTAAACAGAACTATATCTAGTTAAGTTCCCATGTCTGCCCTTGACCGTGGGCACGGCTATTCGAATAGTTTTGACTCTGCAGAGTTTTGCACACTTTACCCACAAGAGATAAATCCACCCGTTGCCCCACATGATTCCTTAGCCATGCGGTTGAGTAGACTATCACAGGATTGTTACAATGCATAGTCCTACTGTGGTTACGCCCGCTAAGGTCTATCTTCCGTAGGATCCGACCATCCCTCGGGAAGGGTCCCTCGTGAGCCATCACGGGCAAAGGCGGGGATGCGACCATCCATCCCTTTGCTCGTGGTCATACCTTCACGTAACCACCTAGAGCCACACAAATTAGTAAACCCTGCCTACACTTTGCCAGCTTGTGGTTGTACTGTTTTACACGGGTGACATGACAAGATTCAGTCCTTAGTGGTATCTGGGCGGTCTACCACTAACCCACTTGTGCAATCACTGCACCACACACATACACACCATCGAACCAATCCGCCCAGACATTTAAGCAAGTTGGGGATTTTGGGAGTGTAAAATAATCATTTCCAACATATACCAGTCATTATCACAATGACTGCCCAAACCAATTTCTCATGAATAAACGTGATACTCGGGACAATTTCTTGCCCCGAGTTCCTAATCAATGCTAAGCATGGCATACGGTTACGGACTTATTTTCGAAATGTTACTAATATATTTTTGCTAGGGCGACAAGGTTCATATATTCAATTACTCAAAGGAGGGGGTAATACTATTCAAGGTAAACAATGGCATATAACTAGAATATCAATTTTAGCATGTATTTGCATAAAAATAACAGCATGCATTTTGTTAATTTAACACAAAGTAATTTGCATAAATGTGGGTTCAACATGATCAAAGTATTGACTCGCCTGGCGCGGTTTGCCGTGTTCTTGAGTTCACGCAATGGTTTCTGTCGAGCTTCCAGTCGTTATCTTCACTTTGTTCTTGATCTTGCTCAATCCATTGATTCTTTGGGACTCCAATTTCTAGCTACGCGATAAGCGACTGAATCCAAATAAAACAAATAACTCAAGAGATCCAAATAAATCCAATCACTTTAAATACCCGATTTACTTTAAATTATGCATTTATTATGGTTGGAGAATAGAAGGATGATTTAGGTTGATGTGTTGTAGGCACAGCGGTAGCTGGGTTTGAGCAGGAGGACGAGTTGTCTGAATGCTTTACCGTGAGGGAAAATTTTAGAAATATGAGGGATCAGAAGTGAAGATGTATCTATAGGAATTATCTGCTTTTGGGAAGGGAAGGTGGTCATAAATAGCCGATTGGGGAAAAGCGAGGCGTGACCTTTTTATTAGCAAATTTCTTTTATTATTTTTGTATTTATCAAGGAAGTTCCACGAGTCAGGTTAGACCTACAGATCGGTGTAGGAGTTTGGTGTACTAATTTTATCTTTAGGGTATGCATTCCTTGCAACTCAGGTTATGGTAAGGCAAACTGGACCGACAGATGAGGTCTGTACTTATTCTATAAATCCTTTAGTCGAAGGTATTATAACACTCGGATACCTTAATTAAGTTTTTAGGATAATCTTTGGTATAGACTTTTACTTATTAATTAGATTAAGATAAATAGCAAGGGCTTAGTATTTATTCTTATATGGTAATTAATTAGAATTTAAATTTCTAACAATCCCATTATCATATTTTATGTATCTTCATTCGAGATTTAATTAATGGCACCACTATCCTTTTGTCTATACATTTGTTATTATTATTATTAGACTTAGCTTCATTTATTTATCTAGCAAGACTTGATTTATAAAGTTATATTCCTGGGTTTGCTATTTAGCAAGATCTAACACTAAAACTTATTTGTTAATGGCTCGCTAGTGATAACTACTATTTTCGTAACTATATTAGGTAGCTTACTTTTAATCACCCGATGACCTAGAGGTTACTTTATCACGATTGTGGCATACATACACTACTAGAAAATCCCCCTAATGCCACGAAACACATTGCAACGGTACAAAATTTGTTGCAATAGGTAAGCCTTATTGCCACAGTTTGGATAAAATGTTGCGATATGTGGTCAATATTGCCACTAATTTATTGCGTTGCAAAAATCTTGACTTTCGTGGCAAGAGGTAGGTGTTGTTGCCACCACTTTCAAAATCGTTGCGATTAGTTGACAATATTGCCACGCAATTTTCTGCGTTGTGATAATCTTGAATTTTGTTGCAATATGTTAATGTTATTGCAACGAAATTCTAAGTGGTTGCGATGAGTTGACAATATTGCAACGAATTTATTACGATGCCATAATCTTTAAATTACGTTGCAAAAGGTTGATATGTATTGCAACAAAATTGTAAAGCGTTGCATCAATAAATGTTTTATTGCCACGAATTGATTGCGTTGTCATAATCTTTAACTAGTGTTGTAAAAGGTTTGTATATGTTGCAACGAAATTGTAAAGTGTTGCATCAATAAAGGTTTGCCACGATTTAAATTTGTTGGAAGAAAAACTTGTTGGGTGGCAAAAAGTAATTGTGTTGCCACAATTTATTTAAGCGAAAATAGAAAAAAAAAGAGCATGTCCTAGGTCTTGAACCCAGGACCTTCACGGTCATAAACCCTTTTCTTACCACTAGGGTAGACATGTATTTTGTTCAAATATTTGTGCACTTATTCTTTTACATCTAGTATTTGCGTTATGGGAAAGGACATGTCAGTAACCCTTAGGAAATCAATCTCGCCACTGGTCATACGTCTTCCTAGCCGCGGCCTGCCATCGCCAGGGTTCACAATTTCGGCGAAATTTTGCCGAAATTTCGTTTATCTCGTCAATTTCGTTACCCTCCGAGAAGAAAACAACTCGGTCAAAAAATTCGTTTCGGTTTGAATTTTGCATCCTTAAGAAGCTTGGAAAACGACCTAAAGAGCCATCAAGGGTCCTGTCACAGTGGATAAGTCCGTTGCCATGCTCTCACTTGGCCAGGTATCGAATCCTACATCAAGCAAATAATTTTTCCCAGTTTTGTCTCACTAACACGTTGGTTCCACAAGCAAAAAAATCGAGTAAAAACCTCATTTGCTCGTGGCGTGATTCGAACCCGGGTCAAACAGCTGGCAAGGACAGGGCCTTCCGCTAGAGCAGAGCAATTCTTGCGTTGCACATGTGGAATCTACTTAATATATCCCATATTTCAAGTTTATAAATTCAAATTCGATCTAAATTTGACCAAATTTTTTACCAAAATGACAAAATTTCGTTCAATTCGTTCCTTTCGCCCACCTCCGAATTTTTTTCCGCTAGAGAAGTCTGTTTACGCTTGCCCTTTTATTTAATTTGTTGATCACTCATATGTCAATTAAGTACGACTGTACTTTATGAGTAATCAATTTTCTGAAATTCTGATATTCTAATTACGGTGCAGGTAGCTAGGGCACAGTGTGATGAGATGATGAGCACATCACAACTAAACTGATTACGCGAGCACAAGCTAAAAAAGTTAATCAACAGGTGGACTCGCTCCTAATTAATTTTGACTTTAATTTATATAAGAATTGGCTACTATGTAATACTAGTATTTTAATTATTCTTATATTTGTACAGGAGCAAATTAATCAGAAGTGTGGTGCAGAGAACAGCATGCAGCGATCCCTTGCCATGCATCCCTTGCAGTGCATCGTTACGATCAGCAAGCTGCCACATCCAGGAGATCAATTGCTCGCTTTCCTGCAGAGAAGGACGAAGCCAGTAGCAAGAAAATCAAGTATCCAGAACGAGCTAACAAAAAAAAAAGAGTTCAATTACATGCATGCACATGACGTGTCACTTAGCAAGAGGAGTTCAATTACATGCATGCACCGTGTCACATAGTAAGAAAGTTCCAAGTAAAGCGAGTCGGTTTTTTGTTAGGCTACGTGCGTGTGTGGTGAAGACCGAGTCGGTTTTTGGTTTTCTTTGTGCGTTTGAGTCGGATTAGGCGGTAGTTTTTTTACGTGAGTTCTGGCATTTAAAAGGCCAGGCCATCGGCCATTGTAAAAGGACCACAGAAAATAGATGTATTACTTTTCAGAGAGCCATACGTACGCTTGTTCCTCTTAGGGTTTGGCGTATAATATAACCTAGAGGGGAATCGGGCGTTCTTCTCCATCGTTCTTGTGATTCCTTGTGATTTGCCGGAGCGACGACGCGTCTACTTGGTGGTCGGGTAGACGGGATCACGAGCGTGTAGTTAGGCGAATTCTTTGTCGCAGGTTGCTGTTCTAACAGTAGTTGGCGCCATCGATCCGTCAGGTTGTACGGATCCAAGTTATCTTCATCGATCCTACGCCGTGAAGGTCGGGCAATCCCCCTCATCAAGGTACTATACAATAATTATGATTTGAAATATATATGTATACTTTTGTCTTTGTTTGTGTTGCAATGGCTGAACTAGTTATTTGTGCTCATTTGGATTGGAAGAACATGCCTGTTGATGGTAGGAGTTGGATGCGCATGCATTTTACGACAGATGAGTGGCAAAAAGGTTTCAAGAAATTTATTGAAATTAAATTTGGTGGGACTGCTCCAGGAGAAACTGCACCATGTCCATGTAGAAGATGTCGTTGCATGAACTACAGAACAAAAACAGAGGTTCAGAGTCATTTGGTTCTCAGAGGGTTTGATGAAAGCTTCATCCAAGGAGAAGATGATTTACATGAGGGCACCACTGCAACAGATGTCGATGATGGTGCAACAGGTGACCGTAGTGCTGTGAATGAACTGGTTTCAACACTAATAAGGGGTGCTATACATGGAGACATCATAGGTACTATTAATGAAGAGCCAAATGAAGAAGCAAAGAAATTCTTTAAATTATTAACAGAGGCGAAGAAGGAATTGTATCCAGGTTGCAAGGAGGCCACTAAGATATCTTTCATTGTCAGGCTCTTTCAGATTAAGTGCATGTATGGTATTAGTAACAGTGCATTAGAGGACATACTTCAGTTGTTCTCGCTTGTTCTCCCTGAGGGTCACTGTGTTCCAGACACATTGGATAAAGTGCAAAAAGTTGTTCGGGATCTTGGCCTCGACTACGTAAAGATACATGCATGTGTGAATGATTGCGTGTTATTTCGGAAGGATTATGCTAAGTTGGATACATGTCCAACATGTGGTGAGTCCAGATGGAAACCGATTGTTTCCACGCATAAGGAGGAGGTAGCCAAGAAGCGTGTCCCACAAAAAGTCCTAAGGTATTTCCCAGTTACTCCTCGACTGCAAAGGTTGTACATGAATGCGACCACATCCGCATATATGCGTTGGCATAACGAGGGCCTGGTCCGAGATGGAAAAATGCGGCACCCTGCTGACTCCTTGGCATGGAATCATGTTGATAAAACGTACAAGGATTTTGCTTTGGATCCTCGCAATGTTAGGTTGGGACTTGCATCTGATGGCTTTAATCCTTTTGGGATGCTGAATGTTTCATATACTACATGGCCTGTCATTTTAATCCCTTACAACCTGCCACCTTGGTTGTGCTTGAAACAGCCTTATTGGATGATGTCAATGTTGATACCGGGTCCTACTTCTCCAGGAAATAACATTGATGTATATTTGCAGCCCCTGATTGATGAGCTTAAAGATCAGATAATTAGATAAATTATAAGCTATATCATGATACGATTCATCCAGGCAGCACGCCGCCGCCGACTGCCGCCGCCGACTACATCGGCCAACCTGACACTTCTATAATTGACGCGATCAAGGCTGGGGAGATATCGGTGGATCTTCCCCGACCTGACAAGTAAGTTTTCTGCTGCATCCAACCCTAATCCATGGATCGAACCCTAATCTTATAAATTGTCTACGGTGCGGATTGATGTGAGGGTTATGTTGGGTTTGTGACACTGCAAAATAAGAAACAAATCGGATTAGCTGATACGCAATGTAATTCAATGTAATTTTTGCAAACGATTAGAGACAGTTACAGTAGCCAGTAGGATCTGTAGGGATTATTATTCATTATCCAGACTCCAGAGAGTAGAGATTAGAGACAGTTTTGTATCTGATTGGTGATTGCCCATCTAGAATTCTAGCTTACTGCATCCCCTTTAGTTGAAATATTAAATGATGGAACTTCTGGAGATTAAGTGTTAAGTGCTTGAAATCCCCTTTAGCTGATACGTAGGGCATACTTCTATATTACTCTGTCCTATTGTGTATTAAAGAAAGGCAATTGACCAATTTGTGGGATAATTTGGCCCCTGGTGGTAGATTAAACTTGTATTACATATGGTGTACCAATAATTTTTTTTCTAAAGTAATATTTATGAATCCTCAGGCCTGCTACTACTTTGTTACTACTTTAACTGATAAACATCGAAATTGGTTGGTGAATTGGGTATGCGTTGATAGAAGGCTTGGCTGAAGATGTCTGAAATGGATGCATCAATCTTGATACAATGCAGTATTAACTGGAGGATGAGAAATTGCATTCAAGTGATAAGGTTCTTTTTTAATTAGATTTTGTTATAGCCGAAAAATAAATCAAATGGGCTAGTAGTATGCACAAGTAATTGGTTGCACAACCTTGTTATGTGCAAAGTGATTATTATGTGCATTCTGAACAGCAACTCACTTTTGATCAGACTATCAGGCTAAAGAAACACTGTCTTCTCCCAACTGATGTATATTCTTCCCTACTATTTCTGAAGAAAAAGTTATTTCAAGTGCTTCCTTGCATTGGTCAAAAGAAAAGAGAGCTAATCCATGGGTGCATTTTTTCGTATTATCTACCAGTAGTGTGTTTTTGTTTCTATTGGTGCTGTCCAGCC
This sequence comes from Dendrocalamus latiflorus, assembly GCA_017311315.1. Taxonomy (NCBI): domain Eukaryota; kingdom Viridiplantae; phylum Streptophyta; class Magnoliopsida; order Poales; family Poaceae; genus Dendrocalamus; species Dendrocalamus latiflorus. The sequence continues at coordinate 10,997,222 of CM029676.1, forward strand.
CGGTAAAAAACTGCTCCAGCCGGCCTAGATGGTATTCAACACGGAAGCAACCAATTATCCATATCTGATTTTGATGTATCAGTTGTTTATGTTGGTATTGAGGGGTGGGCTGCAGTAGAAAGAAAAGAACAACCAATGTGACACGGAAGGCAAATTCGACTACTCTTTTGTGCGTATTGTTGACTGCTGAGTATAGGATTCTAAAAAGGTCACTGCATTGGATATGACATTGTTAATCCTATTACGAGTTCATGATTCAAATTTACGTTCTCATAATTTTCTGTATTTCCTCTACAAAGTTATGATATTGTAGCCTGCAGCACCATCAGAGCAACTTGTCACAAACAGTATAAATTGTCATTGTTTTGCTGCCTTACTTTATAAGGCTATAACTAGAAACTGTGAGTGTACTTTTGCCTCCACCTTCTATTTATTGTCACAAACAGTATAAATTGTCATTGTTTTGCTGCCTTACTTTATAAGGCTATAATCTGATGTCTTTATGCAATGTACAGATCTTTCAATTTTAATAGCTCATAATGCAGGGTTGGATTGACAGTGCTTTACCTTTTATTTTTCTGTACATTAAAAATTTGTTTGCAACAAAGTTTCATATTTAAAAATTCATGCTTTGTAACAGCTAACAGTACTTGTACATTTACTATTCTTAATCATTACTTATTAGGCATCATGTTAATAAAGTCACTTTTCTCAATTTATACTGTGCCAGGTTCATCGGAGAGATTTGGAATATCAAGTTTGATTGCGTTGGGGCAGATCCAGAAGTCGAAGTTGTCGAGTTAGAACTTGACAGGGCTTATATCACGTTTTACAACTTGATGTATATCAAATCGAAGCTTGGGTACTCTGGGAGGGACTTCTTATTTTATAAGAAGCGATGTGGTAGGGCTCAGGCAAAGCTCGAGGCGCTCGATTTTAACCACCAAACAGAAGCCATGCTATCAGAGAATGAGAGGGAGAAACAAATCAGATTTGTGCTGACAAAAGATCAACCGAGAGGTCTGCAAGTGAGCATAACTCCCATCAAGCGACCAAGGCAGCGGCCAAATGGTGATGAACCAACGTCAGGAGTAGATATTGATGCATACAAGAAATGGCTTGCAATACTGCAACGCGAAGACCCAGAGACACGTAAGTTAAGTTGCCAGACTCATTGCATTTAATATAAGATGTGTTGTTTCGACCAGACAGCTAACATATTTGTTAGGTGCAGCTTTACAAGATGACTACAGGGAGGAAACAATCCTAACTTATAAAGCATGGCTAAGGCAGCAAGGCGATCTTCCAGAAATCAGTAATTTCTTTTGATCATTGTCAGAGTACTAACATGCAATGTAATTTTTGCAAACGGTTAGATTTAGATTTAGATTTAGATCACCATGTCGAGGAGTACTTGTTTAAAACAGAAGCAACCTGACATCGGAGAGCACAAATAACAAACAACACTTTAAGTATTATGCTAATTGTTCATTTATTTTTAACAGCCATGTTAAGCATGATTTCATATTTAAATCACTTAGAAGAGAAATCCTTGTTTGTAGAATAGGACTGTTTGTAGAAAACTGAGGCTGTTTCGTATTTAAATCACTTAGAAGAGAAAACTGAGGGATATGAATTAGTGCAAACTGAGGGATATTTTTAACTGGGGGATATGATTTCGTATTCAAAACAAAATGGCCTATTTGTTCTTGATTCATAATGCTTCTAAAGAAGCTAGACACATCTGAATACGATAAAATTATAAGTATTCTCTAGAAAAAGCATTTACTGAATAAAGGAATAACTTAATTGGTGCCGAATCTTCCCAAAAGCAAAAGAATTAATGTCCTGTTTGGAACACAGAAATGTGCTAAACTCCAGTGACCACAGCTCCTAGCTAGCGTAGGCCTTCTTCACACACACCAGAAGTTTCCAAGGTGTGCACAGTAGTAGCAGCAAAGCTACTAGTGGCACTGCGCAGCTTATGATCAAGTGTGCTCCGCTTTTTGAGTTACCATTGCCATGCCATGCCAGCATCAGTAGTTCGGTACTCGCATGCCAGGGAGCTGGTCCTGCAGCTCCGTTCTTTTACATACGTAGGCTATCGCAAGATCGCGACATCCTAATTGCACCCAGGCATCATTGTTACGCCATGCGCCTACTGCCTGCATGCCTGCTCTTTTTTTCTGAACAAACAGAATGGCATTTTTTTTGTCCATTGGTGCCCCCCTCCCCCACACACACCAAGCAGAATGGGGACACGTAAGTGACATGCTATTGGCTCTTGTCCATTGGTACCTTGTTTGTAGTGTTCTGTCTGTTAGTACAGCCGTACAGGAGATGTTCTTTTATACTGCAGTGAACTGAGGTTTTACATCCATAGGTTATTAGATGTTTACAGTGTTTGGTCTGTTAGCACATAAGATTATTTTACCTGATCACAGAAATCCTTCTGTGTACCTTTGCATCTGATGTTGGATATATATGCAGTATCGTATTTAGATCAGCATAGCCAAGATGATGAAATACTTGCTGAAAGCCAAGATGATGAAATACTTGCTGAAGAGGAAAGTCATGGCAGCAGCAAAACTCCTCCGTGTTGGCCATCTCATGCTAGACGTCAAAGGAAAAAACATGATGGTATATTTTGCTTTGAACAATTTTTATTTTAAGCTTCAAAACTTCCATTCTGAATGTGTCTAATCATTTAATTGTAATTGGTTTCTAACTAGCTTCCGGCGGAGGCTTCAAAAAAGAGGGACGTGGTACCCTTAAGGGTATAGCAGCAGCCAACAAGCGAATAAAGAGTGGTGATCAGAAACTTAAGATTGAATTTTCATCTAGGCTTGGAGGTCCCATAGGAGACAACAGCCGTGCTTTTGTGGATGAAGTGGTACTGTTTACAAAGAAAAGGGCACCACTCATTGGAGTCAAAAAGTGGAAGGATATAGAGCCTAATGTCAGAAATTCAATAGCATCCGATGTACTGGTACGTGCATATTAGCCATTCAAGGGATTACATAATTAGCTAGGTTCCAAATCAGGTTGTAAAGGTAAAGGTAAATGTAATATCATTTTTTAAAATAGCATAGGATGTTTTAAAAGTATAATTTTTCTGTATGCATAATTTTGAAGTATAGTTAGTTATTATTAGAGCATAACAATCACACATGCTTTTCACCATTATCGTTATTTTCGTCACATTGTTTACAAAAGTCATCAGCAGGACAAGATGAAGCAGTGCACTGTACACTTAGATGCAATGTTACAAGGAAAAAACAGCTTAGAAGGACGATGCTGATTCTGCTAGAGACTTGTTCACACATCTAGATGTGTGGGGTCATATCAAACCATTGTGCTCACTTGTCGCTGAATGGCAACGAATACAAATCTTTGTGCCGATTCAGTTTTATGGTATTTTTTGTTAGAGTATCGTGCTAACAACAAAATCGATATGTATGCCTAATTCTCTAGCAATAATTTCGAATTTGTTATTGTGGAGATACCAGATTTATCAGGAATATCTGTATTTACATAACTATTTAGGATTTCTGTTGCGCGCAGATTGATAAATAGTCTACTTACGATTATAACAGGAGGTTTTTAAACTTTTCTTGTTCACTTGATTAATTCTTCACAATTTAACTAACAAGAAAGTAAAAACATGGAGTAGTATACAATATATGGCTGGCTTTTGTTGCCTAAGCATGCACAGTCTCAGGTTACCAAATAATTCACCTTTTATTTGTCTTTAAACTTAAAACAGCAAAGGTGGGACATTCCAAGCACTGTGGATGAAAAGGAAAAGATATGGTCGATTGCCAAAGAGAGGTACAAAGGATGGCGATCAGCTTTAAGTTCTACATACAAGGCATACAACACTTATGCCGAGAGGATGAAAAATAAGCCCGCAGATGTAGACATTGTTGAGTGGCACTACTTGCAGTTGTATTTTGGATCTGAAAAATTCCAGGTTCGGTACCATTTCCTATAATTTTACTATACACTTGCAAATATGGAACAAAATAGATGAAAGTTTTGAACACTTTGTTTCTTTCAATATTTCATTTTCTAATCACATTTTCATAGCAATCTGTATATGTCATTCACTGGCCTCTCCACCTGTAGTTGAATTAGTTTATCAAGTAGATGTATTTCCATCTAGATTATGTTTCTCTTTTTTTTTCATTGTTTCATTTATGCATAATTATTCCTGCGACCTGACAACTGGATGCAAGCACTTTATTTGACATGCTCTCATGCACCATTTCTGTTATACATGTTACATTAATCATTACCTCTTAAATATTACCATAAACAATGAAATTCACCTTCCATTATTTTAATTTGCCACTACTAGATTTACTTATTTTAACTAGTATACACTTAATTTTCCTCTAAATACAGGCTTGTCAGAAAAATAGTTCAGTTAATGATCTCATATATCTTTTGAAGCACAATATCAGATTATCACTTTAACAAAGTATTGCCACTATATTCTTCTTGGCCGGCTTCAATTTTCTTTGCTATATTCTTTGAAACAGAAGGTGCTTTAGTGAAATTACTTGCTGAGAAGAGTGTTTTTAATGTGAACAACCAAGCTATAATACAAATTCCAGGATCGATAGCATTTCCTTTAATTAATGCATTTTTCTACTGATTTCAGAAAATTAGCAGCCAGAACTCTGAAAACCGTTATAAACAAAAGACTATGCACATCATGGGAAGCAGAACGTTTTCTCGAATAAGCTATGAGCAGGTAATTATGACATACTAATATGGTTCTTTTTCATCAATGACAAACTCATATGATACATTGTTCCCATCTTTTAGAGAGACCCTGTAACTGGTGAAGAGCCAAATGATTTGAATCTTTGGATGATTACTCACATGAAGAATGGACAATGGTCAAACAATGCTTCGAAGGATGTCTATGTTAGTAAATCATAAATTTCACTAGTCACAGCATGCTTCAATATATTGTGCATCCATTCAGTTCTGAATTCTACTTACTTCAATTATGACCTTCCTCTTAGGATAATGCATGCAACCGAATTATGGAGAGAGAACAACAATCTGACTTATCCAGCCTTACAAGAGAAGAGGAGAATGTTTTTTTCCAGTCATTGTACAAGGAAACCACAGGATGCAAAGCAACTAGACTTCATGGTCATGGGTACTTGTCGAAATATCCAACACAAAATCGTATGCTGAATGTTCAATTCCTAGAACAAGCTCGTGCTACAGCTGCAACCAACCAGAAGAATATTGAGCTCCAAGGTGAGGTAGAATCGTTAAAAGAGAAACTTGAAAAAGAAGTTGCTGAACGGGAAAGGATATTGGAAGAAAAAATGCAACAGCTTCAAGAAGAAGAGGACAAGAAAAGACAAGCATTAAGAGAAGAAATGAGGAAAGAGATGCTTGCAGCCCTTGCAGAACAAAGGGAAGCCACATTACAGCAGGTATAAAATTGTATCATTGTTTCGACCAACTCCAGTCTTGGAAACTTTATGCAAGCTAAATTGTTTTATCATTTTTTGTATGCAGACTAATCCTGAAAGCATCGTCCAAGCTAATTCTTCTGCAGCTACGCCTGACACAACAAACACTGTTGGCAACAAACGTTCAAATAAAAAAGGAGGCACTTCTCAAAAAAACAATGCTTCAGCGTATTACATTTCCTCACAAAGTCTAAGGAATGCTGCGTCAAAACGTGTACTAGCAAGGAACGGACAGGTATGAACTGTAGTATGTTATATTTTGATGACAACAACCAGTTGATTCAAGGGTTTTGCTTTTTTTAATCAACACCTGCTGCTGCAATACAATTACAAACTGTCTTTCCGAAGAACAGATGCAGTCAACATAGTTAATTATTTAACTCATTAGTAACATATATAAGTATTTTAAAATATCAGAATATTAAGAGTGACATAAATTTTAGTTTCAACGTAACTCTCTCCATTATTATCCATCTCAATCTCCACTTTAGTTTATCTGCATCTTGGAACATGTTTATCTTAGCTGGCAGATGACATAAATTATGAATACTTGGTAATCTTTATTTAACTTGCTCAGTAATTTAATCAGTTACTTATTAATGTTTTTTCCTTGTTTATCTTAGCTGGCAGATGACATACCTGGAAATGATCTCCTAGGCTGATTTGTAGAGCCTCACCTTTGTCATAATGTACATGTGAGTTCTCTGCCAAAGCTTGGCATTACAGTAGGAAGAGTTATCCTTGTCTTGTTCAATCTTATAAGTTAGATGTAATGCCATTTAACTATGTATGCTGCATGGACAATTCTTCAGAGTTCAGACTAGTGTTCACATTTTCAGTAAATTATTTCTTTGAGTTTAAATAATCTTGTGCAATGGAAGGTTGTATTTATCTTTGATACATACTATTTGTTTGTCAAATCTTTATCAAAATTGATGGCCAGGAATATTGTTTGTGTATTTAATAAGCAGCTTTGTAGGAAGGGCTTGTAGCAGGTTGAGATTCTGATATAATTGCTTGCAATGTGTGCATGTCATGTTTCTGTAAGATTAAGCTGTGATTCCTTTGTTCTTTTCAACAGGATCACTCGGACTCAGAGTCATGGCATGGTCAAGACAAGATAGCAGAATGCTGATGCAAACAAGCTATGCCGAAGCCTAATATAGCTAGAATATTTATGTTATATCAATTTTAGTTACCAGTTTTCAATGACATTGTTATAGTAATAGTAACCTTTGCTTGATGATTGTACAAACTATTTTGCTGGCTATATATTACAATTAATGATGGTTTCATTCCATATTGTTGTTGCAAAATTTATAATTATTTCATTCTGTTTCAATAATGTTTAATAATCGAATTAAGAATGCAAAATGCATTGCCACAGAAACCTTCTGTTGCAATACATGTAAATGCAACATTTCTACTTCGTTGTTATAAGGGCTTGTTGCCACCAGACAAATTGCGTTGCAAAATGCTTTTAATGCAATGAAACATCCTCCGATGCAACAAATATTGTTACCACGAGCTAATTTCCATGGCAATAGAGCCTATCGCCACCAGATAAATTGCGTTGCAAAATATTCTATTGCAATGAAAAATCCTCTGTTGCAACAAACGTTATTACCATGAAACATCCTCCGTTGCAAAAAAGATTATTACCACAAACTTATTTCCGTGGTAATAGGGACTATTGCCACTGGACGTATCGCGTTGCAACAATGTTCTAATGCAATGAAGCAATAAGCGTGGCATTATAACCTATTGCCACGAAACAACGACGTGGTATTAGCTCCTGCTGCCACGAAACATATGCGTGGTAATAAAGCCTTTTGCAACGGATTGAAACGTGGCAATATACCTTATTGCCACAATATGGTATGTTGCAACACCTATCAACTGCAACGCATGATTACGTTGCAATTAGCATTGCTCTTGCAACAGGACGCAAAACCGTTGCAAAGACCTTTCGCCACTCACTTTTTTGCAACGGCTGCCAACGAAGTGATATTGTGGCAATTGGTAGCTATTGCCACGATTTTGTCCCTATTGCCACGATTTTCCGCCGTTGCGTTAGGGGGATTTTCTAGTAGTGATACATATATCTTAATTAGGATTCTTATAAAATTTAGACATTGACATAACTATACTTTACCAATGCCATTAAATGGTAATTAGACCCCAATAGTTATTCCGGCTATGCTATTTGCTCAAATGCGGTAATTGGTCAAATATTAACTCTTAAACTACCCTGTTTACATTCTGATAAAAGTTGTTGGCTTAATGTTTCAAAGCATCTAATAGTCAAAAGGGATCTCCTAATTGCAAGGGCATAAAAACATGGGTTTATGATCTAGTATCTTGCAATGGCTAATTCTTTATTTACTAGGTTATCATTTTCATGAGAGCACATCTTTAGACACATTCCTATTAAGTCTTTTAGTCACTAAAGATTTGAAATAAATATTCAAGGCATATTATTTACTAACATGTGATGTTTAATCCATGGTTAAATGTTTAAGAAGCATCCCTTATACATTAAATAGATTTTTGCAGTACTTATGGGTTAAGTTTCTGATTTTTTTCCCAATTAATATCTCACCGTACCTTAATTTAGGAACTAAGACCTAATACAAAAGATTAAAGGAGTACTAGCTATTAATCATGCAACTTTTAATTATCAGTATTAAATTTCTAACACTTTTGATGTATAAAAGAGGATTCCTTTAATTAGTTTTCCCAAATTAGATCTTAACAGCAACCCCCTTTAATCCAAGTCGATTTTCTCGTCATCTGAAAATAGGCTATGCATGATCTCGACTTAGTAGTATATGGGGATTAATCTATTAACCTTAATTGGCATATAGCCAACCCATGTTAAATTTTTGTTCAATTGCATTAATCTTGTATATGAGGACTAGCGTGTTAATATTGATTGACATATAAATACATTAACCAATTGTTAAGTTTCCAATTTGGCCTTATACATCTTTTTATCATGAACTCTTAAGTAAATTTCTCATTTGTGTTGTTGTTCCCAATTTCTTTTTACTGGAAATGCTTGCATGATTATACCTTTACTTATGAGTACCAATTAGCCAAAGAGTAACAAGCATTGTAACCCCTTTTTGGTTGGCATACAGCTAATCAAATGTGAAGTTTTCAACTAGGTTACACCAATCTTTTTATCATAAATTTATAAGTGATTTCTCTACCCTTCTTACCATCCACAAATTTATTTCATTTCATGCTTGATCATGGATTCTTTGTTGAAATCATTGGGTGAGGAATCATGTGTTGCATTTAGCTAGCTAGCCCACATACCTACTCAGAACCATACACACTGGGGAGATGGACAAAGGGGCACTGCCTTCGGCTGGGAACCCGAACAGAGCAGAGGCCGAACAGAGGTAGGGAGGCGCCGGGGATGGGCGGCGTCGCCGGCGGGGAGCGGTTGGGAGGCGACGACGGCCACCAAAACGGACGGCCCGGTTGACGAGGTGGCTCCGGGAGGTGAATGCTTCGGCCGGAGCGGCGCCAAGCATGCGAGCGGTGGCTCAGGCGGCCGACGGTGTGGAGGAATTGGGCGCCGGCGACTGGACGAGAGGGGGAAAGAATGGAGATGCACATAAGCATGGGGGAGGCACGGGGAGCTCACCAGAATGCTTGAAGCGGTCGGAGGGAGGCCGAGGCGGCCTGGCACCGTGCGCAGGTGGCGGTGCGGGAAGGCGATCGTGGCGGGGTCCCCTCGGCAGAGAAGAGCGCGGGCCGGCGGTCGGAGGAGCTCCTGCAGACCGAGTAGAAGCTCCCAGCGCGAGGAATCGGGCAGGGGGCGACCGAGGAGGCGGCGGCGCTGGAAGGGCGGTGGCGGCGTGTAGTCGAACCGAGGCGGGGCGAGCAGGACAACGGGGAAGGGGAGCATGAAGGGGGCTCGGCTGGCTTCTTATAGGCAGCGAGCACGGGGAAAACCAGGGGCGACGAGGAGAATCGGTGGGCGGAGCAGGGAGAGGGGGATTGCACCGAGACGGCGCAAGGGGGGGTGAATGGCAAGGGGAGGTGAACGCGAAGGCAGCTGCGGCCAGGGGAGGTGAATTCAAGCGGCGGTCAAAGCGTGGAGGCGAGCAAAACTGGGGCGGAGCGGGCGACCTGGTTCGGAGGGTGGCGCGCCGGGAGAATAGGGGAGGGAGGAGGAAGAAGGAGGCGGTCAGGAGAATAGGGGAGGGAGGAGGAAGACGGCGCCGGCTGCGGTTGGGTCGCGCGGAACGGGGAGAAAGAGAGGGCTTCGGTCGGGGCTGGCCGGGCCGTGCGGCAGTGAGGGAAAGAGTGGAGCTGGGCTGCGTTCGGCCGGCCTGGCTCCCTCCGATCTTTTTTTTTCTTTTCTTTTTATTTAGTGTATATATATACATATGTATATGTCTACAAGTATATATATATACACATATATATAGTATTTATTTATACTGTTATTTACTTCCATTTATATATATATATATTATTTGCATATTCATTTTGTATACAATTTATATTTTTATTTTTGTTGCCCTTTTTATACTATTATTTTCAAAATGACACTTTTATATTTTTAACTCAGGTTTCTCTTTTCTTATACTGGATCATCTTTTCAGATTCGTCTTTTAATTTTTATTTCTCTATTATTTGAACATGTTTGTTCCTTTCTTGAAATTTTTATTTTTACCAAACTCCAGAAAAGCACCATAAAATCCAACTTCAAACAAAATATAATACCAATATAATTGAAAAAGCTTCATATTTTCAAAAATAAATTTTTGGGATGTTACATATATGCTTAATTTTTTATTCTCTTCAATTGGTGCTACCCTCACCTTATCACGTATATCATTATTGCGGATACGATCCCGCTTTGTGTGACCACAGAGCCACCACAGCATCCTCATGAGTGTAGCGGAGAAGAGGATACTGCGGTGGATCTGTGGTCACACAAGGCGGGATCACATCTGCAATGATGATATACGTGATAGAGTGGGGGTAGCACCAATTGAAAAGAAGCTTGTCCAAGATTGCTTGAGATGGTTTGGACATCTCCAACGACGGCCTCCTGAGGCACAGGTATGTAGTGAAATTTTAAGACGTATTGAAAACATAAGAAGAGGCAGAGGTTGACCAAAACTGACGTGGGAGAAAGCAGTTAAAAGAGACTTGAAGGATTGGAATGTATCTAAAGCATTAGCTATGAATAGGAGCGCTTGGAAGTTAGCAATCCACGTACCGGAACCATAAGAAGTTAGGGGCAGTGTTTTAGGCTCTCAACTTAGATATATAGTAGGTTGTACAGCTTAGGGTTTTAGCATTGTAGATTTTTTCAAGGCTCTTATCTCTTTGATCTTGAGAAGGTTTCATTCCAATCCTACCCTAACTTTTTTGGAATAAAAGGTTTTGTTTTTGTTGTTGTTGTTGGTATGATTATAGATGTTGTTCTACCTAATATGAGCACATGAACATGACAACATCAGCGGTCAATGTCCTGGCGTAATTTAATTTTCTATATGACCATAAAACTGAGCAATATTTTATCATTGATTTGTAATTCTGTTGCCTCATTTTCTTTCTTTTCCACATTTGCTTTTGATTGATAGCTTTGTCAAAGATATAATTTGCACTTATTGGACATTGTCCATAATTTGTAGATATGGAGAATCCCAACTTGCCACTGGTGATATCTTGTAACACCCTAGGGTTCAAACCGGCTTAGGCCTAACCCCATTCTGAATAGGCCAGGCACACGTAACAACCCGCTTGCACTTTCGTCCTCGCTTCACGCAAAACGATTAACCGGAGGTTCCTACCATTGGAAATCCTAGGCTTATATGTTAGTTCTTCTCAAGCTAAACTAACAAGGTAAGACTAATTCACATCCTTATGTGCACACACATATGGGTCATCATGGGCCTAATTCTATAGGGGCCGAGGTGTCACATACACCCCCTCAAAGGACCCGACGTCCTCGTCGGCCCAACATAGCCACATTGGGGCAAATGATCAGGATCTCCCCTCTTAGCACATGTCCGTGTGTTCAATGCCAGTACATATGCCATGCCGTGTGTCCACTGCGGGCCCACACACGCCATGCGCCATATGCCTGCGCCCTTACCTGCATGCGCTCATGTAATTGGGAGGGTCAGCTCTGAAACCATTTGTAATGCTCTAGAGTCCAAACCGGCTTAGGCCTAACCCCATTCTGGATAGGCCACGCACACGAGCTACCCGTTTGCACTTTCATCCTCGCTTTGCCCAAAATGGTTAACCGGAGGTTGCTACCATTGGAAGCTCAAGACTTATATGTTAATGCTTTTTAAGCTAAACTAACAAGATAGGACTAATCCACAACCTTATGTGCACACACACATATGGACCATCATATGCCTAATTCTATAGGGACCGAAGTGTCACGTATCTATTATGTTTTCTTACATGGAGTTGATGAGAAATTTCTATGTCTTTATCTTCTATCTAGTCCAACGTAACATCCCAAAACCCCCAAAACCAATATAATTATTTTTGGGGTTTTTTGGAGTTTTCAGCAATATCTTAAAAGGATTTCTCATTTTTTTCAGCAGTAGAAAATGAATTTCTAAAATTTATTAAAAATTGACCATAGCCTGGAAATAATGTATTTGAGCTCTAAACATTCTAAAGTGCCTCTCCAAAAAATTTTATGAATTTTAGAGTTGGTTTGCTAATTTTAAAAATTTAAACTTGAATTCTATAATTAAATCAATTAGATAATAAAATGAAAATTCGCCTCAATAAAATGAAAATTCGCCTCTGACCAGGGGGCGAATTCCCTTCTCTCGGCCTGGCCCATTGCTATACTGGCCCAACGCCAGCTCGCATGCCATCTTCTCTGAGCCACCTCCACTTTTCTGCCTCCCCGCGCGAAAGTGCCTTCTGTCGAAACCATTTTCTCTCTCGCCGCTTCTCTCTCTCTTTCTTTGTCTCACATGTCTAGAACCTACTTGTCAGTGGTCGTCTTCCACCTCTTACCGTACTATAGTGCGCCTGTGCCACCACCATGCCAAGCACACCGTAACAAGCCCTGCTAAAGCCGCACCATCCGTTGCTGTGCCGATAGCATCTCTGCAGCACCCTTATCCTCTGTTGCATGTGACCGACCTATCCCATCAGCCACAGAGCTCATGAGTGCCATGTCCATCTTGCCATCTGAGAGAATCACCAAGCAACTTATCCGCATCTACAACAGCAACTTAGCAAGCATTGAAAATATACACATGAACCGTAGAACTTTTGCATTACTTTGTAATTTTCTATCAACAACTGGTAGACTAGAAGGAACAAAGAATTCATTGGTAGAGGAGATGATAGCAAGTTTTTTTTTGCATATTATAGCATATAATGTAAAAAACAGTCATAAATAGGCAGCTTGCTAGATCTGGAGAGACAATTAGTAGAAACTTTGGCATAGTCTTGGCTGCCATTTGATTCGTCATGAAGTTGTGTTGAAAAAACCCGAACCAGTTCCTGCAAACTCATCCGACCAAAAATAGAAATGGTTTGAGGTAAAACTATCGATAATACACATTGTAAAATGAATAATCCTCAATCTCCCGATGTGTCTAATTTTGAAATATTATCTTGATAACAGAACTATCTTCGTGCTCTTGATGGAATGTATATAGATGTTTACGTTCATGATATTGATAAGTCTAGATATCACACATGGAAAGACAATATGTCTACAAATGTGCTAGGAGTTAGTTCACAGGATAGCCAATTCATTTACATCCTTCCAGGATGGGAGGGTTCAATGACAAATTCTAGAGTACTTGGTAATGCTATATCTAGAAGGAATGAGTAAGGATCTCTTGAGATAGTAGCAGAGCCAGCAAATCTTAGGAGCTTGAGCAGATGGGCCAGCCGACTGGGTGACACAAGACGGGCCATCAAGACCTAGACGCAAAGGCATGTCCCATCAAAGACGAGGCATAGCCCATAATGCGGCTTGCCCAGGAATTGCTGGTTGGAATCGTCTCGGGCAATAGCAATAGTATATGAAGGTCGCCAAGCGGTGGATCCACCTCTACCTCGAGGTATGACATTGGTATGGAAAACTTATTCATATTTTTTAATATTAAAGGTTAGTTCTATGGTATTCAAAACTTATAGGATACTACTGTCTTTGTGACACGGGATATCCAGATGGAGAGGACTTCTTACACCTTATAGAGGCCAACGTTACCATCTTAGTGAGAGATCTGGACGTCATCCAGAAACACCCCGAGAGGTCATTAATTACAAGGACTCTTCTACACGTAGTGTCATCGAAAGATGTTTTGGAAACCTAAAAGGAAGATGGGTGTTAGATTGAGGAGGCCGGAGTGAATAAGTAGTTTTAAATTTTTTTCTAATTTATTTGGTTAAAATCAAGTTTATAATGCGGAAGCGGAAATCAATTTGGTTTAGCACAAATAAATCATAAATCGACTGGATTCACCTAAGCGCACCAACACCCTAAGTCTATGACAAGAGCAATCAATTTAATTCTATGAATATAAATTACTTGAATGTAAATAGAGCATAAGAAAATAAACCACAATGACACGATTCTTTTTTACCGTGGTGTTTGGAGACTTGCCGATCTCCCTACTCCATTTGAGGTAAGCCCAAACTAATTGGACTACCTCCAGGAATAAACCAAACACCTCAGTCCACTAGTGGTAGGTTTTTCCCGCTCCGACTTGGTGAGCTCCAACCTTCACAATCTGTTGGGTCTCCTCACAATTTTCTTTAAGAAGATCACCCATTTAAGAGTTAGCAACCTCCAAGAGTAACAAGTCAAGCCCTTTACTTTACTTTCACCACATGCAACAAATATATAAGCTCAAGTGGATAAGAAATCCACCTCTAGATGTAACAAATGCAATCTAGAGTATTTCTCCTTATTCATAAGATGCAACACATGCACAATTGAGAGGAAAATCACACACTAGCTTAAGAGAGTGAAATCCCACACCACGAAAACAAGCCATTGGGGACAAAAATCAGCAAAACCTGTAGTACCGTCGTTATATGGCTGGTACTATCACTCCCCTCTATAATGGTCGAAAAACTAGCCGTTACAGACTAAAATCGGTAGTACCGCTGACCACTAGCCGATACTACCGCTCGGTGGTAGTACCGCTCCATACCCCAAAACTACCATTCTCATCGGGGAGGAGAAGACTCCTACAAAGTGTCTCTCTAGAAAAACATACTGCTACACAAGCGGTCGTACCGCAACTCTGGTTGTCCGCTTACACAGAGCCGGTAGAACCGCAAGCAGGTTGGATAGCTCACACAGAGCTGATTTTACCGATCGTCGACTACACTGATATTCAACCACATTGTCTGGTTCGGCCACATAGGTCTTCGACCACGCTGGTCTCCAACCATGCTGTTTTCGACCACACAAGTCTCCGACCACGCTGGACTCTGACCACCACGTTAGTTTGACTACATTGGTTTGACCATGTAGATCCTTGACAACACAGGTCTTTGACCACGCTTATTCAACCACGTCGGTTCGACCTAGTTGGTTCAACCATGTTGTTTTGACTATGTAGATCCTCGACAACATAGGTCGTCGACCACGCTAGTTCGACCATGTTGTTTCGGCCATATTAATCCTCGACCACACAGGTCGTCGACCACATTGGTTCAACCATGTCGACAACGTCAATCTTTGACCATGTTAGTCTTCAACCACACAGGTCTTCGACCACCACATCGATCTTTGACCACTCAGGTCTTCGACTACCACATCGATCTTCGACCATACAGGTCTTCGACCATGTTGATTTTTGACCATATTTGTCTTCGACCACACAGGTCATCGACCACATAGATCTTTGATCACGTTGATTTTCGACAACATTTATCTTCAACCTTACAGGTCTTTGACCACCAACTAATGTAGTAGAATCATGATCCCAAGGCTGGTACTTCCACTTAGCGGTAGTACCGCATGACACACCGTGGTAGTTCCGATTTTCCTGAAAAGTGCATATACTTCAACATATTTTGCAAAACACATTTACAAATTATAGTATCATGCACACAAGGATCAAATATAATTCTCAACAAGTTGTAAAAATACATTTGCACACTTTTGGAATCATGACACAAGTATTATGTATGAGCTTCAACCATTTGCAAAACATATTTGCAAACATAAACCTCATACTACATGGAGTACGAAACATAGGCTAGGTTGGTTTGCACTTAGGGCTTTTGGCTTATGTATGGATGAATAGTAATCGGTTCAAAATCGGTGCAGTTTTAAAGGTGGGGTCTATAGGAAAATTGTAGTACAAACTATTTGAGTTCAACTGTATAGGCTAAAATCGCATGTGAGTATTTCTCTCTGTGTACTGCCTCTCACAAATAGAGTAGAATTCAAAACCCACAACCATAAGCCACAGCCCAAAAGAACCCACCCATGGACTTCAAACATTTTTGGATTCATGACACAAGGATTATGTATGAGCTTCAATCATTTGCAAAACACATGTGCAACATAAGCCTCATACCACAAGGAGTAGGAAACATGGACTTCAAACACTTGCAAAACACATTTGCAATGTATAGTTCTATGCTATAAGGATTCAACACATGAGCTTCAACCGTTTGCAAAACATATTCACAAATATAAGCATCATACTATGGAGAGTTAGAGTAAGTGAGGTTGAGCTATCAAGACATGATAAGACTCAAGCTAAGAGACATGACCACTTTTAATAGTACGACAACCTATATTAGCAATCCGATTTCTAATCAAACACAAAGACCGGTAAAAGACTAGGAACACATACTTAGCCCTAGCTAGTCATACTTTTAACTTAAGCATCCTCTTGAAGCTTGATGACGCACATCATTACTTCAAGTCTGAGTCATTTTCTTGACATGCATCAACTCATGATGCATACTCTTCTTGATGGCCTTCAACTCATGAAGTCATCTTCTTTCCCGCATTTTGACTTGATAACCTTCAATATATAAAGTCATCCTAAATCTTCCTTATTTGTGGAACCTAACATATTCATCTCACTCATGGAAAATATTAGTCCATAAACCAATTGCCAACAATTACCAAACTTCAGCATTAACTCATAATGAAGGGATTGGATTTTATAATCTTTCTTTTTTGGTAATTCATAGCAATCTCAATAATAATAAGATAAAAGATTGATTTATGAGTATACAACATGTACAAAACAATTGTATACTCTAGAATAAGCTTTCTACGCAATTAACTCATTTGAATGGAAGTGTTTATCTTTGAGATAAATTGCTAGCAAGGCTTATACATCCGGTTGTCATTAATCATCCAACCATTAACATATAATAGAGGAACAAGATGACAACACATTTGCAAATGATTGAGTTTAAATCAACCAAGAGTACATATGAATTACACAAGTTATATATACTCAAAGATATGTTTCAACATAAAGATCCTTGATATGTGGAAAAAGGAACATGGTTCAATAATAATGAAATCACAAAACATAGAATGAACTTTCCCTAAATGTATGCATACAAGAATGTATAATTAAAACATATGCACATATTCATCTTATGCTTTTGGTAGAGTTCAATCTATATTTTGGATCCGAGGAATGCAATAAGATATAGGAATGTGATGTGGAATGCATACCTCTTATGATTTTCACTTTTTCATCCAAATGAGACTAAGCAATGTCGTAATCAATAAACGAGTTGGTCTCACATTTGTATTTATCATTATCACCCAAATCAACTTAATGGTACTTCAAACTTACAATGGGAAATTCTTAGAGGACATTCTTATTATACTATGAAAGTTATGTGTAGAATTATTTCTGCATGTGCTCTTCTTCACAATCACATAAAAAGAGAGATGCCTTTTGATCCTTTTTTAGTAGATTAGTGGACTAACCACATCTATAGGGCACACTATTTTAGATGGTGAAGCCATCACCCACATTGAAAGTAGCACTAAATGGACAAATAGGAGATATGCTATGGCATATCAAATGTTTGTTCATTCAAGGTGAAATTAGTGTCATGTTTGTACTTTCAACATAATGCACTCCATTCTTGTTTTGTTATGTTGGGTTCTAAGGTGCTTGTTAGGATGGTTTGTTGTTTATTTTAGTGGTTACTGTGTTTGGTATGTATTTTCCCTTTTGTGTTGGTGTTTGTATTATCTTCTCTCTCTTAATGAAATAAATGAGTGGTATTTCAACTTTTGTTAAAGTGCAAATTAGTACTCTGTTTTATATTTACTATACAATGGCATAGCATAGATGGGAGATCCATTGGCACACAAGCTCTATGAATGAACAAAAACCCAAAGCATCAATGGATCAATGAAGAAGATGAACATTTAGTGCATTGCTTGCTACGGTTGGTCCAAGAGGGGAGTTGTAAGGCTGACAATGTCTTTCATATTGGATATCTTGCTTAGTTAGAAAAATGGTTACACAAAAGAAATTCCAAACTGTGAGCTCAAAGGAAATCCACATATTGAATCAAAATTAAATGCACTAAAGCATTAATTTCATGCAATTATTGAGATGTTGGACCTAGTGCTAGTGGTTTTGGTTGGAAGGAAAAGGATAAATATGTTGTGTGTGAGAAAGATATCTATGATAATTGGGTGAAGGTATGAAAACATAAACCATTTTTGCTTAGAAGAGGTGCTATATTTGTTATTGATTATTTCTAAATTAATATGTAGAGCCATCTAACTTCAAAAGGCTTATGGAACAAACCTTTTCTATTTTTAGAAGAAGTCTCAGTTGTTTTTGGGAAAGATAATGTGACTGGAGAAGATTCTAAATCTCTAGCAGATGCGATCAAAAGAATTACAGGGGAGGAAATAAATGCAAATGATGATAATCCTGAAGACATGAATATTGTTGTGGATGAACAGAGCCTTAGTTCAACTGAGAGCCAACGGAATATGCGAACTATACCATAATCCCAACCAAGAAATGAGGGAGCAGATGATCCTCGAGGGTCCAAGAGAAGAAGAACTAGAGCTAACGAATATCCTATAGACTCGGTCAGTTCATGTATGATTTCTATGCAGGCAATGTTGGCCAGTGCTAATGATAATGTTGCCAAGTTAGCTAGTTGTTTTCAATTCATCCAAGATGATGTAGCCAGAAAGAAAAAGGTATTCGAAGAATTTCACAAATTTGAGTCCATTCCATTTGAGGATCGCATGAGGGTTGGTGTCGTTATTTGTGGTGAGACCAACAAGATAAATGACTTGTTCTCTCTTCGGGAGGAGTATAGACAATCTTATATTTAGATGGTCATCGATGGTAGCTAATGGTTTGAGTCCAAGTTGACCACATTATCACACAAAAGGTCATCACAGATAGTTCTAAACCCTCATCACAAACGGTTTCCAAAACATCTGATTTATTGTGTTTATGATAATAGGTGGTAATCACAGATGTCTCTCAAACCGTTCATGATAAGTCACAACACAGACAGTTTTTCAAAATAACCGTCTATGATATGTCAGATATCATAGATGATTCTTAATCATAACCGTTTGTGATAGCTCTTTGAATACCTAAAATATTTTCTATTTTTCAGCTAGCATTAAGAAATGCTAGCTATGCCCTCTAAAAACAAGCAAGCAGATCACAAATAATTACATATCTTATAGCACACGAAAATCATTACACAGATCTCACAAATGAATTATAATTGAATGAATTATTTACAACTGAATAAATTGTTTGATGAAGTATAATTGAATGAATTACAATTGAATAAAATGTTTGAATATCTATTAATTATTGTCACTGAGGTTGAACTCTCCCTTCGGGTGAATGACCTCTGCCATCAAGAAGGTGGAGAGCTGTCCTCGAACTTCGGAGAGTTTGTTAAGATCGAATATACTTGAATCAATTCTCATCCCTATCGCTAGGAGAGGAGTAAAATCATAAGCATATATATACATAGATAGATAGATAATCACAAAATAATTATTGCCAGATTGACAAACCTCTGGATCATCCATCTTTAGCGCTCATGATCTCCTGCATATGGTGGCAATCGTAGAATGCACATATGTTGCCCTGTAGTTGCTGGTGGCACTGCAAAAATAGAATCACATACATAGGTATAGTCAGTTCTAGAGGCATTATTACAAAGTATGATATAGGATTGTTGTGTTATAGCGGGTATCGAAAATCACGTCCTATATCGCAGTGTGGTGCTAGATTCTTTATGTCTCTCTCCCTTGGCAACATAAATGCTGAACGACCCACATGATTCCAAAAAGTTAGCCTTAACCATTGCAAATGAAGGGAAGACTACAATAGAATTATGTATGGAGAAAATGAGTTTACTAGTCAATTATTTATTGTGCACGGGTGAAGTCGTGGTCATTCTCGAGTAGAGAATCAAGATATATTATCTTTCTCCACTTAGGTACAATCACAATCAAAATTCAATACAACCTACTCATGTATATCACCATAGGCATTAAACCTAAGTTCATGTTGCGTATAAAGTACAAATGGAACTTGTAGGGTGCTATAATATAGTCCTTGTTGCTCTGAGCAAGCAATCTCTTCATTATGTACTTTTCGACATAGGATACCTTTTCGTTAAAGAAATAATACAACCTCATGATTGTCACTCGAACCTTGTTCAGTAAAACACTTCTAATTGCAACAAGAAGCAACTATATCATTAGCACATGAAAGTCATGAGACTTTATGCCCATTAATTTTAAATCTTCCATGTAAATAGATTTCTTCAAGCTAGCAGAGTAACCAGACAGAACTTTCATACCATGCAAGCACTAGCATAGTTCAGTTCTCTCGGCCTTAGATAAAGTGTAACAAGTTGGGGCAAGGTATGTCTGGCCTTTATTGGTCTCTATCGGTGCTAACTCGGTCCTGATATTCACAACAACCATGTCATGCCATGCGTTGACACATCCTTCGTTTTGTCATGAATGTTTAGTAAGAGACCAATCAAGCTATCACATATATTCTTCTCTATATTCTTAATGTCGATGCAACTGCGAACTTCAAAGTGCTCCCATAAGGTCCTAAAATATTGATCTCTTCTTCCACATATTCTTTTAACGGGTCCTCAACTTACTTTCCTTTCCAAGTACAACATCAATATCCTCAATCATATCGTAGACCCTTTTCCAGCTTAAAAGGCCTTGGAGCTCAGCAATTCTCTTTTTTATCAAATCGTTTCTTCATCTTGTGATATGGGTGATACCTTGGGAGGAACTTACGGTGACATATGTACATGGTTTGGCATGAGTTGTTTAACCACACACTCTTGGTATAATCCAAGCAGTGCAGACAGGCTTTGGCTCCTTTTGTACTCAATCCTGATAGGTTACTAAGGGTAGAAAAATCACTAGTGGTGCAGAACAACATAACACACAGAGTCAAGTTCTCTTGTTTGTCCTCATTCCACACCTGTACCCCTTCGTTCCACAGTGTCACAAGATTTTTTAGCAATAGTGCTAGGTACACATCAATATCATTCCTAGGTTGTTTCGGCCCTTGGATAAGTAGTGACATCAAAATATACTTCTACTTCATATACAACCAAGGAGGAAGGTTGTACATGTATATATGCATGTGCCAGGTGCTACATCGGCTGCTTATATTGCCGAAAGGATTCATTCCATCCGTACTCAACCCAAACCTTATATTCCTTAGTTTTGCACCAAAGTCTATGAATATCTTATCGATATTCCTCCACTAGGAAGAATCAGCAGCATGTCTTAGCTTTTTATCTTTTTTACGCTCCTCCAAGTGCCATTGTAGCAATCTTGCATCATTTCAGTTCACAAATAAATGCTTCAAATCGGGAATTACAGGCAGATACCATGACACCTTAGCAGGAGGTCCTTACTTCACCTCGATGCCCTCGCTATCATCGGAGTTATTGTTACGCTTGTATTGGGATGCTTTGCACATCGAACAAACATGTAAGTCTGCATACTCTTTATGGTAGAGGATACAATCATTCAGATATGCGTGTATTCTTTCTACTTCCATTCCCATGGACAAAAAAAACCTTCTTGGCTTTGTAGGTGGTTCTCCGTAACATGTTTTACTCTAGAAGGATGTTCGCTAGGAGACCCAACAATGCCGTGAAACTCTTATCAGATAAACCATTGCTTGCCTTAAATTTTAGCAGTTCAAGAACAGATGACAACCTTATGTGTTGCAGCTTGCAGTTTGGGAACAATGGTTTCTCTAAGTCATCCATCAAGCCCTTGAATTTACCAAACTCTCTCTCACTATAGTTCCCTTCT
This sequence comes from Dendrocalamus latiflorus, assembly GCA_017311315.1. Lineage (NCBI taxonomy): Eukaryota > Viridiplantae > Streptophyta > Magnoliopsida > Poales > Poaceae > Dendrocalamus > Dendrocalamus latiflorus. The sequence goes on from CM029676.1 coordinate 11,019,059, forward strand.
ACATCACGTAACATCTAATCTAGATTACCATTGTATGACCCATCCTCATTGAAAACATAGTTCACATCTAGCGTATTGTAGTCTCCCTCAATGATGTTATAACTATCTTCCTGTATAGTTTTCTATTCACCGTGATATATACCCCATTTTGAAACCCCTTCGAATCAAATGAGTTTCGATTTGCACTGAGTTGGTAAATATCTTCAGATTATCGCAATCAATGCATGGATAGTATATATTCCATTATCTTCTTCAACATATCCTACTTGGCCGCCCTTCTAAAAGCAAACATGTCATCAATGTATTCTTCATTTACGCGGTTCTCAATATGCATCCAGCTTCGGCCCATCTACGCTACGTATGTAACAAATTAGTATCAAATTAGATTAATGCTCATATAGCTAGTTAGCTTAATACTTACATATAATTGTCATTCACCTTAAATTGTCCATCTAATGTAGCTAGCTATGCACTATTCATGAAGCAATGTATATGTGTGTGTGTATCAAGTAAGAATATATTGAAGTAAACTAGGAGTAGTGACCATTCTTAAATTGGAGCAAACTACCAAACTAGATCTAAACCTAGTTATCATCTCTCTTTATTATAATACATATAATTAGAAGCAAATACTAACAACAAATCACTAAGAACAAATCGATCTACAAGCACACATGCAAATCTACGGTATGCTCTCACCAAACTCCCCAAAATCGACCGCCTTCTTTAAAGCAGTGCAATGTAGAGCAGACAGATATGTCAAGACTGGTCTTGCAAGATATTTAATAACGCGACGTATCACAGATACTTCCAACCATAAACTATTTGTGATAATAGCAGACTTCATAGGTGGTTCTTTATTAGAACCGTTTATGATAATTCACAGATGGTTCTTAATATGAACCGCCTGTGATAATTATATATCACAAATAGTTCTATCCATTGCTACTAACATAGACGGTCACGTATGTAAAATCTTCTGTGATAATTACAACACTGATAGATTTGGGGACCGTTTGTGATGATATGTCTAATATGTCCTTCTCTGTAGTAGTGACAGTTAGTTATTCTTTGTATTTTTGAATAAACTATAATTAGAGGATTGGCTATATTTAATATATTGGATGTACAATAATCCAATTGATCCACCTTAAGTTTTTGATTTATGAATTTGTTCTTATTAAAATTTATTTCTTGGAAGTCTTATTAATGTTATTTTAATGCAATCTCCAGCTTGTTGCTTTCTGAACGTTATTTCAGTCCAATCTATATCTATGCATGGCAGAATAATGTACTACGACATGTATTGCCAGGCATGCGACACATCTATCGCCGGTGGCGAGCATGCGAAGCATCGTGCGCAATATGTATTTATGTTGAAAGTTTTCTCTCCACAATAGATTCTGATGTTACTGTTAGAAAATGGCCCAATGAGCGAGGCCCATTTTCACGAATCCCAAAGCATGCATGGTTAGTACCATATTGCTAAGGTAGGGGGAGGAAGACCAATTTATAAGGTGGAATCCTCCCCACTCCTTGAATATGGAAAGAGATGATATGAGGATGGATCTGTCTAGTCACACACACGCGCACGCACGCGCGCGCGCGTATCCGCGTATTTTCGCGTGAAAATCGCGTGACTTGTGACTTGCGACGCGCGACCGTGCCGTGACGTGGCGCGTCACTTGGCAGACCAAGTCTATCTCTATTTTTGCTGAATCCTGCACCACTATCTCTCTGTTTGAATGAGATTCAAACATTTGAATGAGGCTTTATTGGGTTTGATGACAGACAGTAACTGACTGGTTGAATGTGTCAGTTACCAGTGGGTAAATGGCTGTTTTAATCATTTCAGTTACTAGTCTGTCTATATGTATACCTGGAGACGTCCAGAGTATGGTGTGTGAACCTGACTGCCTCCATTCTCTTCCTCCAAAAACTTTTGTGTGCTGTTGTGCTGCGCCGTCTGAACCTCGTCGACTCTTCTTCCCGGCGTGCACCGCGAAGAAGAGGAGCGGTATCTCCGAACCGTTGCTGCCGTGAAGACCTGCACGGGGGCGGCAATAAGGTTTCTGGGCAGCGCATCTGCGCGACCGCTCACTGCACTGCGACACCTTCGTTCTGCACTGCGTCAAGCCTGCGCGGCTTCCTGTTCTTCATCAGGCTAACAAGTAAGTCGTTCGTGTGCACGTTCGACTTTGTTACTATATTGTTTTTCTTCTTAATTTGTGAAGTATGATGAGTAGCTTGCTGTTGGTTGTGAGTTTTGCATCATTAGTTTATTATTTCTGTCTCCTAATAAATGTTGGAATTAAAATATTGCCCACATTTCCAACAGTTACACCCCTCAAACAACTTAATCCAATATTCCTAGGAATGCTCTGTTATCTTAACCATCTGTACCAAATATAGGAATGTGATATTCCCTGCTATGTCATTCTACTGTTAGGACCAGGAATCGTAAGATTCCCACTAATGTAGTTTTCTTGAAACCAAACAGGCCATGTTTGGATTCCAGGATTTTATCTACATTTGTGTAGAAATTGAATTGTTTCTATGTAATTCTTGTGTTTCAAACAGGATAATAGGAGCTAATTTTTAGCCACCTACTGCTCCACGCCTCGACTGGTGACTACTGTTTTAGTTATCATCACAAAATTGTGTCCAACTTTCGCTCAACACAGACCTGCAGTGTGACGGGCTGAGGCAGATGTAACTTTCATCTGTGCGTGTTGGCTTTGCCCAGGAAATACACACACGCACGCGAACGTGAGGAAGAAGCACAGCAGATATCTGGGCGACGAACGCCACTTTTTTTGTATTTTTCTGCACTCCCAAAACACAGCGTTTACAGGGTTTTTATAACGCACGCAACGCACGCACGCAACAACCCACGCCGCAACTCACGCCACGCAACGCACGCACGCGGACTCCACACGCAATCGACGTACGCAACGCACGCACGCGGACTCCACACGCAATCGACGTACACGTGGTTTATCCAACAATCACCCCCTAAACCACAACACTCCATGCACCCGACCTACATGAGTGCTGGCTCGTCGTCGCCTTCGACGAGCAGTGCTTTCTCCTTCCTCGGCTCAGTGCACTCCCTCGAGAAGTGGCCGCGGACGCCACAGTTGTAACACTTGCCCTTGCCGGAGTTGCGTCGGCGCCTGCTTGCGCCCGAACTGACGCTGCTCCCCCCATCATCGTCGTCGTCGTCTTCATGGTCGCCGCTACGGCCTCCCTTCCTGTCGCCGTCGCCGTGGCATGCGTCGCCGCTGCGCGCGCGCTCCTTCCCGCGACGCTGACGTCGGCGCGCCTCCCACTGCTCCTCGGTGAGCAGCAACTGCCCGACGCCGTCCGCAATCGCATCGGCGCCGCACCGATCTTCAGCAACTCGAAGTTGTCCAACCAGCTCTTCGAGCGACATCGTATTCAAGTCCATGAGCATCTCGATGGACACGGCGACTTGATTGTACTTTGCCGGCACCACGCGAAGCAGCTTCTTGACGACGCGCACCTCCTCGATGTTCTCCCCCAGCTCGCGCAATTCCGCAACGAGGGAGCCGAGACGCATGGCGAATTCATCGATGGACTCACCAACGTTGAATGCCACATTCTCGAATTGCTTGAGGAGCTTCTGCGCGTTCGCCTCCTGCACGCGCTTGTCGCCCATCCGCATCGTTTTCACAGCCGCCCATGCCTCCTTGGCACTTTTCTTCACGGCGAGACCCGAGCGCATCTCCGTCGGCACCGCGCGAAGGATGGCGGCCAATGCCAGCCGATCCTCGCGGCGCTCGACCTTGCTCGACTCCACCGCACCCCACAACCCCATCGCCTCCAAGTTTACCTGCATCACAAGCGCCCACTCGTGATAATTGGTGCGCGACAGCATCGGGAACACGAGCGACGAACTCATCTCCTTGACGCGCTCCACCACGACCTCACGTGGTGTGCCGCTACCGCCGGACTTCGGAGACGATGGCGGCGTACGCTCATCACCGGCCATCAGCTTGCTGTCGAACTTCACCGGCTCTGATACCAAATGTTGGCTTTGCCCAGGAAATACACACACGCACGCGAACGTGAGGAAGAAGCACAGCAGATATCTGGGCGACGAACGCCACTTTTTTTGTATTTTTCTGCACTCCCAAAACACAGCGTTTACAGGGTTTTTATAACGCACGCAACGCACGCACGCAACAACCCACGCCGCAACTCACGCCACGCAACGCACGCACGCGGACTCCACACGCAATCGACGTACGCAACGCACGCACGCGGACTCCACACGCAATCGACGTACGCGTGGTTTATCCAACAGTGCGGCTCACCCGTCACTACAAGCTGTTGCTAGAAAGCCGGGAAACCAACGCAGCCGAGAAACTGCAGGGATGGCGAGCGCAGCTTGCCGCGTGCCGGATTGGCAGAGGTACGAATTAAGCGGCGCGGCCCAGGGGGAACCAACGGTTTCTCCTTGGCCGAGGTAGGCCGACGTTTATTATCTACACGAGCGTCAGGCCGCACGGGCGCGGATCGATGGAGGCGGAGAGGGAGACGCGCGGAGGCCGGCACCGGGGGAGCCCGGCCGGTTGCGCTTGCACAGCGCATGCACGGCCCTGAGGCCCCTGACGTAGACGGCTGGGGACTAAGCTCAGCGGCGCTCACAACTAGGGCCAGTCAAGCTTAAGGGAGTATGATCAGCTTGACCAAACCTTAGTTGATAAGTAGGCTCAAGCTTAACTCAAATAAACTCGTTAATAGTCAATAATTTAATATGCATCAATTTTCAATAATAAAAAATGCTCAAACTTAAGTTTGCCTTAAGTAAACTAGCTAAGAATTAACGCGTAGCAATATTCAACAACTGAGCAAAAAATTATCACAATTTATAATATAGTATCGTGCATACCTTAATAGGAATAAATATGAAAGAGAAGCACTCAGAGGTATAAAGCGGGCTGGGAATTGCTCAGCTCGTTGAAGCTCATAAGCTCCAAATCACACCTGAGATCAACTCGTTTAAAATATGAGATAAGCTCAAACCGAGCCTAGAATAAGCGGGGCTTGCTTGTTTTTTGTGCCCCGCTCACAGCCGCAGCCCGCCCGGTTGCGTTGCGTTACATGTAGGACACGGAAACAATCCAGTCATTGAGGAATACGTACCTCTTCATGCTCTCTATTCGATCGATGCCTGCACAACATATATGACATGGCAGAAACAAGGGCTGGATTACACGCAGCATGAGAGTATAACATCTCTGCTCTCCCTCGCACGAACCTCAGAACACATATAGACGCTCTATGATAGTGCATGCAGGTGTGCATATGCACGCGGTTTTGATTTTTTTCCCTCGAAAAGGGAATCAATATATCGGCGGGCGTGGGGATAGAAACGAATCTAATATGAATCGAATAATCCTAAATACGAATACGAATCCATATTTTTAAAACGAATGCGGGTGTGAATATGAATTCATATTTTAAAACGAATATGAATACGAATTCGAATATTCTCGAACACGAATACGAACTGAATGTCGTAACGAATATGAATCCGAATCGAATATGTACTTACTTTGGTCGAATGCGAATTCCTAAAACTTTTGTAAAAAATCTCGGTACAACAAATTTATATAATATGCTTACATGTCTACACAAGTTAGCAGTGTAGCACATAGAGTTAAAAATCATGCAAACTAATTTTCACTTCTTATATGTGAATCTTGGTTCATCAGAAAATTACTTCCTACAATCATCCCTAGCAAGGTTGCAAGGGATGAAAGTGGATCAAATACGAATCAAATAGTCTCGAATATGAATACAAACATTCTCGAATATGAATACAAATATTCTCAAATACGGATACGAACATTCTCAAATACAAATATTCTCGAATATTGATTTTACTTAATTACCATATTCACATTTCCTCGGATACAAATATGGAATAAAATGGATAATTCTCCCAACGCGGACGATTGTTTGATGTAGTTTTCGGTTTCACATGGATAGCCGACGTCCGTCTCCGTTTTAGCCCCTACGTAAGCCGTAGGACTGTGTGGCCAGTGGCCTATAGGTAAGCTAGCCTACAAGAACGTGATCGCGCTTAATTAATCAAATGTTTATTAGTTCGTCATTACTGCGTGTAGCAGGCGATCTAGGGACACAAATCATGCAGAGGGCCATAGACAGACACATGCCGTGCAAGCAGTAGCTACTCAGTTTTGTCGTACTAGCTAGAGTAGTACCTGTGGCTGCGGTTGATCTTGACAAAGTATATAATATAATGAAATCAAGTATACTTCTCCATAGCATACAGGGCGAAAACTACAACCAGATTGGCTTAACCTTCGCACAAACGTTGCCTGATATGCTGCACTTACATTGAGCTTGCCTTGGCATGAAAATTTAGTCCGCATATATATCGTGCGACTTAGTCAATTTTCTTTTTTGTTTACTTGCTAGTTGCCTGGTGATCTCTTAATTCTAAATCAATGTTTGTGACAGTTCGATTTGCACAGGGATTGATGCATTGCCTATTACTATATAAATAGTGCCTTCCTTGGATACTTTGATACCTGTAGTACTACAATTTGTTTGATCTTGTTAGCTGTCTCGTTTATCCAAATCTCCACATGCGTCGGCGGGCCGCAGCTCATACTTGCATCCACGGTTGCTGCCAGGGCCATATATGCATGTGTTGAGTCAACAAACTTAGAGGTCGCCGCTAGATCGGATGCAATGTCAACTGGAGGTAGCTTAGCTAGCTTGTTCTATCGCTTGGTCGATGCTCGCATTAATTTGTCGATTTCTAAACGTGCAATTTGGAGTTAATCGGGATCGTCGTTAACTCTCGGTCGATCTAGTACGCTAGTGTTATCGAGCATGATATATCATTAGTTTCCAGTGTCAAGTCTTTCGCTTGTCGCCTGCCCAGTTGTTCAAAACCCTGCATACGAATGGCCAAATACTTAACGCATTACGACTGTATCGAACTGATTTTTCGCGGAAGCTAAAATTCACACGATACGCGATTAACTCACACGGCACTTTAATTATCCTCTGCTATAACGAAAGATCAATCCAAACTCGAAAGTCATAACCTAGCTATACTCCATCGTTATGGTGCTAATCTCAATATCTCATGCACATTTGACGGCAGGGGGTACGTACACGTAGGCATTCAAAGAAAGTAATGGACATATGAGCAGATATAATCAACTCCACATCGAGCCTTCTAGGGAAATTACTAGTACTAACCAGCTAGAAGATCTAAAGATGGAGGAAAAGAGAAATTCGACTCAATCGGTGATCTCTTCCTTAATTACTAACCGGATGATGTAGTCAAGTCAACAAGCTCAGCTTGTTAGTTCTGTTTTTAAAGTCTCCACTTGATCTCGAATGGTGGTCACCAACCCGATCCACACCACCACTGTGCTAGAAAGATAAAGAACCATTCCATGGCCTCAGCACTATAAATAGGCGTGCAATCCTTGCTTTGGCATTCATCTCATCTTGCATTACTCAAAAATGGCTGGCACTAAGCTCGTAGCTCTTGGCTTCGTTGTCCTCTTGAGCATTGGACTAGCCAATGCTGCAAGGGTTGCTAGATATGGTAGCTCTGCTGGTTCGGGTATGGGAGGGGGAGGGGGAGGGGGCTTTGTGAATGGTGGTGGCTCAGGGTCTGGGAGCGGCGGCGGATCCGGAGTGAGCGGTACCAAAAGTGCCCACGCAAGTGCTGGAGGTGGAGGTGGAGGTGGTGGTGTCAGCCAATATGGTGGGACTGGGTATGGTGCTGGGTCTGGCTCGGGCGAGGGCTCTAGCTATGCCGATGCAGATCGCTACGGTGGATCTACGTCTGATGCTGGTGGTAACGGTGGCGGCGGCGGTGGTGGTCAAGCTGGAGGTAATTATGGATCTAGTGGTTTCGGGACTGGTGGAGGCGCTGGAACTGGCTCTAGCAGTTCTTCTTCATATAAAATGTGGGGTAAGGCTGATGCAAGAGCAGACGGCGATGGCAATGGCGGAGGCACTGGTGGAGGCCAAAATGGTGGGAACGGTGGCGGTCAAGGTAATGGATCTGGATACGGTGATGCCCAACCGTAAAAGTTCCTTTGTGTTATCAATCCATAGTTTTAAATCTCCGGCTATAGCTGCCGCTATAGCCCGCTATAGCTATTTTAGACAGATGAAGCTATTTGAGTCCATGTATAATTTAGCCGCTATAGCCCGCTATAGCCTCATTTAGCTCCGCTATTAGCTGTTTGAGAAGTCATCCGCTAAACGTCATAACCGGAGATTTAAAACACTGGATCAATCTGAAGATGGAGTCAAATGTTTCGTGTTGATGTCGCAGACTTTTGCTTTCTTTTTATGTGTACCCTTCTATGGATTACGTAGCAAGTATGTACCAACTAATAAAGGGCTCCATTATTTCAATTGCTCTAGCAGGCAACTGATCAATGAGATTACTGTGTCGCTATAGTCCAGCGTACATGATACTTGTTTTGCTCAATATGTGTATGCATTCTTTAATTTGATCAGCACTATGGAAACTTGTTAGGTGTGTGCCACAACAAGATCAGTGAGATGCCTCAAATGAATACTGTAGAATCGGTATAGCAACAAAGGAAATGAATGGTGCCTTAGAAATTTTCTAAGTATTCATCAATTCTTCACTCGAGTTGCTACAGAGCAGTGAAGATCAAAATTGGAAGCTGAGAGCAAAGCAACAAACTCAAAAATCGAAGAGGTGAAGAATTTAGCTCCTCATCGGTCTGACCGTCACTAAGAGTGCAGTCTGACCGGCAAGTCATCGATGGTCTGATAGTCGCCCGGTCTGACTGGCAAGATCATGGCGGGCCGATCGAGCCTAGGGACAGTCTGACCACTTTCCATTTCCATGATAGTAAATCAGTTCGAATCAAGACCAAGAATGGTGCCACTCCCAAAATCCTTAACCAAAAGACATAAAATTTTGCATGCAACTTGCTTAGAGTTTCAAAAAGCTATTTGTGGATATTTTAGTATCGATCTTATGTATCATTTGTTTGGGTTTTGGGGAACTCTTAGATACCTTGCTATGATCACGTAGAGAAAAGACAAAGGGATTTTTATACAGGTTCGGGCTTTCTACTGCCAGAATAACAACCATACTTCTTGTGTGGATATTGATCAATGAATTGATTACAATGGAGAAAGTAATGCAAAATGTCCTGCTCTACTGCTACTCTCCCTTGGGTCTGGCCCGGTCATCCTTCTCCCTGATATTCACCTTTATATAGCTTGTAAGACGGCGGTATTTTTCCATGCCAAGAGACGCCTTAACGTTTCAAATAATAACCACTCGATGGGAGTTATTAGAGACATGGTATCTTACTCATCGTCTGGTGTGTTTTGCCAGGGTGAAGTAATGTGTACTTATTCCAGAGAATAAATGCATGTGCTAACCGCCTAGTCAAATAGGCCCACTATGCAATAGGTTGTCGTAGATAAGTTAGTTGAAGTTTGGCTTAGTCATAGAAGGATCTACGATCACAAGATGGTCACAGGATAACTTACAACTATGTCATGGTCGTAGGAGAACTTACGACTGTGAGGTGGTCATAAGAAATGCTTATGACGAAGGAGTGGTTGTCGTAGAAGAGCTTGTGACTAAGGAGTTGTCATAGAAGAGCTTACGACTAAGAAGTTATCGTAGAAGAACTTTACGATTATGGAGTTGTGGTAGAAGGGCTTACGACTAAGAAGTTATCGTTGAAGAGTTTTATGACCATGGAGTTGTTATAGAAGAGCTTACAACTAAGGGGTTGTTTTAGAAGAGCTTACGACTAAGAGGTTGTCATAGAAGAGCTTACGACTAAGGGGTTATCATAGAAGAGCTTATGACTACCTTGTGAAATATCTCCCTTATAGATACGAGGTATGCTCAAGGAGTATAATGACGTAACAATATCATTTATGGGTAAATAATACTTTGAGGATTGTTATATCCTCATCATCTAGCCCCCAACTTCAAGTGAAAATAACTTATTTGAGAAAGAGTGGTCATAGACGAACGAATATCGAACGCATAGTCTTTTCGATCTAATTTGACCAGATACAAGCTTGGTTAAAAAGGTAATTTCGATTGAGTTGTAAAGAGATATCGGCCTCAAACAAAGGAAAACTACCAATCTGTCCATTTGGAACGGTTACCGAAGAGGTAATAACCAACCCGTATGGTTATAAAAACTTACCCGAAGGTAACTTTTGAGTTTCTTACTTCCCCTCTTGCCTCTATCCCCTTCGAGCTTTTTGCCTCCGACCAAGCCTTCTTCTTTTCCCTAATTTCTTCCGAATCCAAACCAATTACTTACAAAAAATGGTGAAATCTTCTTCCAATTAGCCAGTGTCAGAGATGGATCAGGCAAAGATGTAAGCTTTGGTTGTAGTGGAGAAGATTCCTTCAAGGAAATTTGTGAGGTGGATTGAAGCCGCTGGACAACATTGGCCATCATGGGAGATTGAACTAATTCTAGTTTTCCAAGCATACTGTGAGTGCGGTCTTTGATTTCCTGTTCACCCTTTCCTCATAGTCATACTCAAGTACTTTGGGGTGGAATTGGTGAACTTGGTTCCCAATTCAATCACCATGTTAAGTGTGTTTTGTGTACCTATGCAAAGCCTATCTGGGAATTCCTCCAGACCTAGAGCTCTTTGGATATTATTATGAGATGAGTAGACAAACCAGAATTGCCGGAAGTTGTGGTCTGAAACTCCATGATAGTAAGAACGATACATCCAATGTTTACTCGGTCGTCATGGCCGAACTAGAAGAAGATATGGTCCTACTGGGAGACGACCAATGAAGACAAACTTTCCTTCACATGAATGGGTGCTGAGAAGATCTCTTCCTGTAACTCAGTCTCCAAAGACCTAACCTGAATAGCCCTCTACATCCAAGCCATTAAAGAATTAAGGGAAAAGTGGCTTACCGGCTGGCACGTAGTGAAAGACTTCATCACTCGTTGTATCAGCCCTCTGAAGAAATGAGGGCACCTAATGTGGATGTACTCGGGGGCCAAGGATACGATTAGGGACTATAAGAATGGTAAGTAACGATCAAACTCATTCTATGAATTTTGAGTTCTAGTTACCGACCACTTTTATCTGTCTACGTAGATTTGCTTTAGGAGAGATTGATTCTCGAGTCAAAGCAATTTGTGAGAAAGCTCCAATGCTCGACGTGGAGACTCCTTGCATTTTGGTAGATGTATCCACTGAGGAAAAATTAATGCCTAAAGGTAATCAAAGTTTGACTTCTACCATAGGCCTTCATAGTCGTAAACTACGAGTACTTAACATTCTTTCCTACTATAGAAAGTTGACATGGAAAATCGTCAAAACGACCAAGAGGTCAAATTAATGGTAATCGAAAAAGAGATGGAGGAGGTTAAAACTCCTCCAACCAAGAAGCATCGACTAACCAAGGCTGTCGACAAGCAAGGTGGAAGTTCAAGCGCTACTCCTTCCTCTCTTCCTCCATCTACCCCTATTGAGCGGTTCTATGCAGACATAGTTGTTGTAGAGGAAATTGGGACAGCTATACTAGAGCAACCGTCTCTTAAGATCAAGGTACCTTTCTCTTATGGTGATGAAACTTTCTAAGTTGGTGCTTCTCAAGGCTTTATTAAGTGAATTGAAAAGGAAAACTGAAAGAGTTTTGTATCTTTTATGAAGAAGACTGTTGTGGCAGCAGAACCTATGATCGAAAAAAGATGGCTCTTCAGGTGGTCGAAACTAGTCTCAACCATCAAGAAGGGTAGGAGGAAGGAGGAGTAATAACACGTGCTAAGGGTCTATGACCAGACATGGTCAGACGTGACCCTACCATTCAACGACTAGATGTGGTCGTGGAGAAGAAATCGAAGAAACCTTTCTTAGGGAAGATTCCTTCTAATTTTAAAATCAAACCTAAGAAAGCATGTAAAAAAAGCATAAAATTAGCATTTTACCCTTTTTGTCTTCTAAAATGCCAATTCACTTCTATTCTTGTGTCTTTTGCCTGACTCTTCCATTGTCTGGGGTTGCTTCTATCGAGAAGCCCCTTGCCATTCTCCCCGCAGTAGAAGAAACAACAGAGAAGATGGTTGAAGAATCGACCACTATGACGACAGTGGAGATTGCTACTAAAGCGGAAGCGGCTACGACCATAAAGGTTGTCGAAATAGAAGCAAAGGCGACTCTCCTTCTTGAAGGAGGTACAGTTAAGGAAGAAGAAGAGCCCAACTTCTTCTCTTCATTTTTTAATCTTGCTTTTGTATAGTAGTAGGATCTTCTTCATGTCAATCTTACGACCAAGTTCTTCATCCCAAAGATATTCCCAACAAGGGGAATGTCTTCATTGATGAGCGCCTTAAGAACGTAAGGTGGAACAAGGTCGAAGTGCTCGATCGACTAGAGAATTCCCAGCGAGTATTCACCAAATTTGCTCGTACGACCATGAAGATAAGCATCTAGTGCTTAGATTTTTATAAATGGCTTTTCTCGCTTACCATTGTCTTCCTTTATGTAGAGAGCTCTGGAAGGTTGAATACCACAAACAACTCATGCTCTTAAGGCAAGAGAATGCTAAACTTTGAGAACAGGCAAAAAATGGTAAGCCACTGGATGCTTAATTTTTTCTTATTTCAACTACTAGTCTAGTTCTTCATGTCTATCTTTAACCATTATAGGTCTAAGAGTAACGAAAAGACCTTATCTGATGCACTCGACCACGAGACATAGAAGTTAAGGACAGAGAACATCGATCTTATGATCGAGCTTTTGAAGATAAAATCTACAACTGACAAGTTGCAAGATAAAACAAACAGTAAGTTCTGAACTTACGACTGTTTACTCAGATGTATTTCTTGTCTTTTCTCTAACTCTTTTCCTTTTACAGACAAAGAGGTTGAAATAGGTAAGCTTCACACTGAGGTAAATGAAAAGACCAAAGTGATTAGTGAGTTTACTCGTATCAAGAAAGAGAAGAGTTAGATGATCAAGTTGCTGGAAGGCCAGCCTAAGGATGAACTTGACAAACTCAAGTCTCGACTAGCATGTAAGAAAATCTTTACCTTCGACTTAATAACTAGTCTTTTTATGAAATCTTTTTGACTAAGTTTCATTCTACTTTGTAGAGGCTGTAGTTGAAATAAAGCAACTCGTAGAGGTGTTGACTCGTAGCCAGGAGGAGACACACTCAATGAAAATGGTTCTTGAAGACAACATTTCTCTCCTAAATGATCTACTCAGAGGACTTTGTGTTGAGAAGATTAATCCGTCTGAGGACACCATGACCACTCAGGCAAGTACGATCGAGTGACAAGTCAGAGCCTTAGAGAAGATTGTATCTACTCTGAAGACCAACTAGACCGATTCACCTCGAGAGGTAGTTAAAGGTGCAGTAAGCTATGCCTTGGCAAAACTCAAGGCATGCGACCAAGGTCTCAATCTTCGAACAATCAACCATGACTTTAACTGCTCTGAAGTAGCAGCAACCCATCTTATCAATGAGATGGAACCAGTTGGTAGGAAAGTCACAGAGGAGATGCAAGTTGGATCTCCTTTGCCAGAGTAGTTTGTAATTGGGAACTTTGTAAAAACAGATCTTTTGTTAATGAAATTCATCTTCCTTTTTCTGCAATTCATCTTGTTGAGTAGTTAGTACTCGTAAGACAAAAAATATATGAGAGAAAATGAAAGTACGACTAATAGTTTAAGTTATATTGATAACTCTATCCTAGCCCCAACTATTTACTAAGTTTATATGAATAAACTAAGCAAATAGTACCAAATAGGTTATGTAAAGATTAGAGTAGTTCATCCGACTATCACCATCAACTTCGATTATCATGTTCTGGTAGTAAAAGTTAGGAATGAGACGACGCTAGGAAGCTCCTTCTAGTGGGCAGGACCATGTACAGAGAGGAGAGACTTCGACTAGGTGATATTACCTTTCTTCAACTAGGTTAATCAAATCGAAGGCATAAACGAAAATAGGATAAACACTCAAAGAACAGTATGTAGAGATCAGAGTAGTTCATCCGACTATCATTGTCAATTTCGATTATCATGTTCTGGTAGCAAAAATTAGGAACAAGTCAACGCTAGGAAGCTCCTTCTAGTGGGCAGGATCACGTGCAGAGATGAGAGACTTAAACTAGGTTAATCAAATCAAAGTCATTAATGAGAATAAGACAAACACTTATAGATCTTATTCATTCGACTTTACTTGGTTAACTCAATTGTTGTTTACTAATAGCAAGAGTTGGAAATGAGTTGACGCTAGAAAGCTCCTTCTAGTGGGTAGGATCACATTTAGAGAGAAGAGATGTTGACTAGGTGTTATTTCTTTCTCTGACCAAGTTGAATATATTGAATCTACCAAAGGTGGATGAACAAACATAAAATAAGCTCTTCTCCACATACGACAATAAAGATTGAACAAATTGAAAACTTTATTAAAAGGGTAAAAAAAATTATACATAAAACTTACGCAATTGGTCAGTATTCCAAGAATTTGAGAGAATATGGCCATCTTCCATGGTAAGTCATAATAAGCCTGGTCATATAACTTCGACCACTGTGTAAGTATCTTCTCACTTAGGAAAAAGCTTGTTTCGATTAGACTGGGATTGAATTTTCTTCAATACCAAGTCATCTACAGCAAGGCTGCGAAGTTGGAGCTTACAGTTGTAGTATCTACGCATGGCTTGTTGATAGACTGTCGAGTGGATTAGCGCTTGATTCCTCTTCTCTTCGAGTAGACTAATGTCATCCACTCGAAGTTGCCCTTGGTTGGAGTTATCAAAGCCCTCAACTCGTGTCGACCTAATCTTTACTTCTGGAGGAAGCATGACTTCAGCCCCAAAAACTAGGAAAAAAGGAGTTTCTCCTGTTGCTCGATTAGGAGTTGTGTGAATTGCCCATAATACTGAGGGTAATTCTTATACCTAAGCCCCTGAGCACTTTACAAACTAGTCGAAGTCTCTCGAGTCTTAATTCCCTATATTATTTGGCCATTCGCTCTTTCGATAGCCCTATTGCTTTGAGGATGGGCAACAGATGCATAACATAGCTTGGTACCTAATTCCTCGCAAAATTCTTGGAATTTTGCACTAGAAAATTGCTAACCATTGTCTGTAATTATTTGATTTGGGACTCCAAATCAAGTAATCATGCTCTTTATCATGAACCTTTTAGCAGCTTCCATTGTTATCCCAGTCACAGGTTTGGCCTCAATCCATTTTATGAACGTATTGATATCTACAAAAAAAAAGGAATTCGAAACCTCTGGGTGCCTTTGGGAATGGTCTTAGGATGTCAAGACCCTAGGATATCCAGTATCACAGACGGTTTTATAATAAAAACCGTCTGTGATAATCTGGAATATCACAGACAGTTTTTATTATAAAACCGTCTGTGATATTCCAGTATCACAGACGGTTCAGTGGTAAGAACCGTCTGTGATACTCTTTTTTCCCGTCACAAAAACCACAGACGGCCTCCAAATTAAAACCATTTGTGATAGTGTACATCACAGACGGTTTCACAAAACCGTCTGTGATTTGGCATCTCGTATTAGGCTTTCTGTAGTAGTGATGCTTTCTGAACGTTATTTCAGTCCAATCTATATCTATCCATGGCAGAATAATGTACTACATGTATTGCCAGGCATGCGACGCATCTATCGCCGGTGGCGAGCATGCGAAGCATCGTGCACAATATGTATTTATGTTGAAAGTTCTCTCCACAATAGATTCTGATGTTACACCCCCAAACAACTTAATCCAATATTCCTAGGAATGCTCTGGTATCTTAACCATCTGTACCAAACATAGGAATGTCATATTCCCTGCTATGTCATTCTACTGTTAGGACCAGGAATCGTAAGATTCCCACTAATCTAGCTAGTTTTTTTGAAACCAAACAGGCCATGTTTGGATCGCAGGATTTTATCTACATTTGTGTAGAAATTGAACTGTTTTTATGTAATTCTTGTACATGTTTCAAACAGGATAATAGGAGCTACTTTTTAGCCACCTACTGCTCCACGCCTCAACTGGTAACTACTGTTTTAGTTATCATCACAAAATTGGGTCCAACTTTCGCTCAACACAGACCTGCAGTGTGACGGGCTGAGGCAGATGTAACTTTCATCTGTGCGGCCCACCCGTCACTACAAGCTGTAGCTAGAAAGCCGGGAAACCAACGCAGCCGAGAAACTGCAGGGATGGCGAGCGCAGCTTGCCGCGTGCCGGCTTGGCAGAGGTACGAATTAAGCGGCGCGGCCCAGGGGAACCAACGGTTTCTCCTCGGCCGATGTTTATTATCTACACGAGCGTCAGGCCGCACGGGCGCGGATCGATGGAGGCGGAGAGGGAGCGTGCGGGGGCCGGCACCGAGGGAGCCTGGCCGGTTGCGCTTGCACAGCGCATGCACGGCCCTGACGTAGACGGCTGGGGACTCAGCTCAGCGGTGCTCACAACTAGGGCCAGTCAAGCTTAAGGGAGTATGATCAGCTTGACCAAACCTTAGTTGATAAGTCTGAGCTTAGGCTCAAGTTTAGTTCAAATAAACTCGTTAATAGTTAATAATTTAATATGCATCAATTTTCAACACTAAGAAATGTTCAAACTTAAGCTTGCCTTAAATAAACTAGATAAGAATTAACGCGTAGCAATATTCAACGAGTAAAAAATTATCACAATTTATAATATAGCATCATGCATGTCTTAATAGGAATAAACATGAAAGAGAAGCACTCAGAGGTGTAAGCGGGCTGGAAAATTTACCGAGCCTTCATGAGCTATTTGAGCTCAGCTCGTTGAAGCTCATGAGCTTAAAATCAAGCCTGAGATCAACTCGTTTAAAATATAAGATAAGCTCAAATCGAGTCTAGAATAAGCGGGGCTTGCTTGTTTTTACTGCCCTGCTCACAACCGCAGCCCGCCCGGTCGCGTTGCGTTGCACAGCGTTGTACATGTAGGACACGGAAACAATCCAGTCATTGAGGAATACGTACCTCTTCCTGGTCTTGGCGCACATACGCGTGTGCACGTCGGACACGTACATTCGTTGAAGTATATTGTTATATTTTCTTATCTGTTTAATCTTTTAAGTAACTTAATTTATTGGTACATATAATTTAATATATAGTATTAAAACTAAAACGTTCTGAGTTTAAAATCTTGCTAATGCAGTATTTAAAAAAACTAGAGCCCACTTTGTGTTAATATACTAGGTCGGGTGGAGCCTAGCCATCGCCTTGAATTTTTGGGTGAGCTCGTTACGCGCATGAAAATATCGAGTTCTTGACGCATGGTATGCTATTCGCGTGAATGCTCTCTATTCGATCCCTGCACAACATATATGACATGGCAGAGACAAGGGCTGGATTACACGCTGCATGAGAGTTTAACATCTGCTCAAACTTTGACCAGTGATCCTTATGTAAAACGCACGAAGAAGATTACGATCGAAGCGGTTTTCCCACTTGTGCATGCATCCGTATGTACTGTCCCCACAGTGCAGTACGCTCCGAGATTCAATGCATGCTCCATTTTCTCTCCTCTCTGCTCTCCCTCGCACGAACCTCAGAACACATATAGACGCTCTACGATAGTGCATGCAGGTGTGCATATGCACGAGGTTTTGATTTTTTTTTCCCTCGAAAAGGGCATCAATATATCGGCCGGCGTAGGGATAGAAACGAATATAATACAAATCGAATAGTCCAAAATACGAATACGAATTCATATTTTTAAAACGAATGCGGGTGTGAATATGAATTCATATTTTTAAAATAAATATGAATACGAATTTGAATATTCTCGAACACGAATACGAACTGAATGTCGTAACGAATATGAATCCGAATGGAATATGTACTTAATTTTGTCAAATGCGAATATCCTAAAACTTTTGCAACAAATCTCGGTACAACAAATTTATATAATATGCTTACATGTCTATACAAGCTAGCAGTGTAGCGCATGGAGTTAAAAATCATGCAAAGTAAATTTTCACTTCTTACATTTGAATCTTGGTTCATCAGAAAATTGCTTCCTACAATTACCCTAGCAAGGTCGTAAGGGATGAAAGTGGATCGAATACGAATCGAATAGTCTCGAATATGAATACAAATATTCTCGAATATGAATACAAATATTCTCGAATACGGATATGAACATTCTCAAATACGAATACAAATATTCTCGAATACTGATTTTACTTACCATATTTATATTTTCTCAGATACAAATATGAAATAAAATGGATTATTCTTTACCGTTTCCATCCCTACGCGGACGATTGTTTGATGTACGTAGTTTTCGGTTTCACATGGATGGCCGACGTCCGTCTGCGTTTTAGCCCCTACGTAAGCCGTAGGACTGTGTGACCAGTGGCCTATAGGTAAGCTAGCCTACAAGAACGTGATCGCGCTTAATTAATCCAATGTTTATTAGTTCGTCATTACTGCGTGTAGCAGGCGATCTAGGGACACAAATCATGCAGAGGGCCATAGACAGACACATGCAGTGCAAGCAGTAGCTAAGTTTTGTCGTAGTACTAGCTAGAGTAGTACCTGTAGCTGCGGTTGATCTTGACAAAGTATATAATATAATGAAATCGAGTATACTTCTCCATAGCATATAGGGCGAAAACTACAAACAAATTGGCTTAACCTTCGCACACACGTTGCCTGATATGCTGCACTTACATTGAGCTTGCCTTGGCATGAATATTTTGTCCGCATATATATCGTGCGACTTAGTCAATTTTCTTTTTTGTTTACTTGCTAGTTGCCTGGTGATTTCTTAATTCTAAATCAATGTTTGTGACAGTTCGATTTGCACAGGGATTGATGCATTGCCTATTACTATATAAATAGTGCCTTCCTTGGATACTTCGATACCTGTAGTGCATCAATTTGTTTGATCTTGTTAGCTGTCTCGCTTCTCCCAATCTCCACATGCGTCGGCGGGCCGCAGCCCGCAGCTCATACTTGCATCCATGGTTGCTGCCAGGGCCATATATGCATGTGTTGAGTCACAAACTTTGAGGTCGCCGCTAGATCGGATGCAATGTCAACTGGAGGTAGCTTAGCTAGCTTGTTCTATCGCTTGGTCGATGCTCGCATTAATTTGTCGATTTCTAAACGTGCAATTTGGAGTTAATCGGGGTCGTCGTTAACTCTCGGTCGATCTAGTACGCTAGTGTTATCGAGCATGATATATCATTAGTTTCCAGTGTCAAGTCTTTCGCTTGTCGCCTGCCCAGTTGTTCAAAACCCTGCATATGTATGGTCAAATACTTCACGCATTACGACTGTATCGAACCGACTTTTTGCGGAAGCTAAAATTCACACAATACGCGATTAACTCACACGGCACTTTAATTATCCTCTGCTATAACGAAAGATCAATCCAAACTCGTAAGTCATAACCTCAATGTCTCATGCATGCACATTTGACGACGGGGGTACGTACGTAGGCATTCAAAGAAAGTAATGGACATATGAGCAGATATAATCAACTCCAGATCGAGCCTTCTAGGGAAATTACTAGTACTAACCAGCTAGAAGGAGATCTAAAGATGAAGGAAAAGAGACATTCGACTCAATCGATGATCTCTTCCTTAATTACTAACCGGATGATGTAGTCAAGTCAACAAGTTCAGCTTGTTAGTTTTGTTTTTAAAAGTCTCCACTTGATCTCGAATGGTGATCACCAACCCGATCCACACCACCACTGTGCTAGAAAGATAAAGAACCATTCCATGGCCTCAGCACTATAAATAGGCGTGCAATCCTTGCTTTGGCATTCATCTCATCTTGCATTACTCAAAAATGGCTGGCACTAAGCTCGTAGCTCTTGGCTTCGTTGTCCTCTTGAGCATTGGACTAGCCAATGCTGCAAGGGTTGCTAGATATGGTAGCTCTGCTGGTTCGGGTATGGGAGGGGGAGGGGGAGGGGGCTTTGTGAATGGTGGTGGCTCAGGGTCTGGGAGCGGCGGCGGGTCCGGAGTGAGCGGTACCAAAAGTGCCCACGCAAGTGCTGGAGGTGGAGGTGGAGGTGGTGGTGTCAGCCAATATGGTGGGACTGGGTATGGTGCTGGGTCTGGCTCGGGCGAGGGCTCTAGCTATGCCGATGCAGATCGCTACGGTGGATCTACGTCTGATGCTGGTGGTAACGGTGGCGGCGGCGGTGGTGGTCAAGCTGGAGGTAATTATGGATCTAGTGGTTTTGGGACTGGTGGAGGCGCTGGATCTGGCTCTAGTAGTTCTTCTGCACAATACATGTGGGGTATGGCTGATGCAAGAGCAAACGGCGATGGCAATGGCGGAGGCACTGGTGGAGGCCAAAATGGTGGGAACGGTGGCGGTCAAGGTTGTTATGAATAGCGCTTGTATTCATATGAGGCCAATGGGCCAGTATATATACACAAGGTACAGGTGGTAAATATGCAAAGAACCCCTCATAACAATGGGGAATAACAAACTATACATATATCTCTAACACCCCCCCCCTCAAACTCATGGTGGATCAACAACACTGAGTTTGGAGAGGTAGAAGCTGTGCTGTGCTCGAGTCTGGGCCTTCGTGAAGAAATCCGCTATTTGAAGCTCCGAAGGCACATACTGAAGAGTAATCATCTGATCATGCACACAAGTCCTCATGAAAGAAGCATCAACACCAATGTGCTTGGTGAGCTCATGCTTCACAGGATCACGAGCAATACTGATAGCACCTGTACTGTCTGACAAAAGAGGGGTCGGTGTAGTGACAAAAACACCAAAATCCTCAAGTAACCACCGTAGCCAAGCAATCTCTGCTGTCAAGAGAGTCATAGCTCGCAACTCAGCCTCTGCACTCGAACGGGACACTGCAGTCTGTTTCTTCGTCTTCCAGGCAATAAGAGAACCACCAAGAAAAACACAGTAAGCAGAGATAGACCGGCGATCAGAGGGATCGCTGGCCCAAGTAGCATCTGAATAGGCCTGAAGCTGTAACGAGCTTGAACGTGGAAAGAAGAGACGGCGAGAGATAGTCCCACGAAGGTATCGCAGAACTCGAAGAAGGTGGCTGTAGTGAACCTGAGTGGGAGCTGAAACAAACTGACTCAGAATATGAACTGGATAAGTGATATCCGGACGAGTAACAGCAAGGTAGACAAGACTCCCAACAAGATGATGATAGCGAGTCGGATCAGAAAGAGGCTCGCCATCAGAGGGTCGGAGGTGAGCATTGAGCTCCATGGGAGTCTCAACAGTACGCTGATCAGTGAGAGAGGCGCGATCAAGAAGATCCTGAATATATTTCTCTTGGGACATAAAGAAACCATCTGGAGTGGAAGTAACCTCAATCCCAAGAAAGTAATGAATAGGACCAAGATCCGACATAAGGAACTGCTCACTAAGACGAGCCTTGACAAAGGCAATGTACTCAGAATCATCTCCCGTAATGATCATATCATCAACATACAGGAGAAGAAGAGTCCGACCACGAGACGAAGTGTGGACAAAGAGCGCAGGATCATGATCACTAGCTGAAAAACCAGCAGCAGTGACCACAGAGGAGAAACGCTCAAACCAAGCACGAGGGGCTTGTTTAAGGCCACAGAGAGAGCGGCGAAGGCGACAAACCATGCCCTCAGGAACAGAATACCCAGGTGGCGGATGCATGTAGACCTCCTCACGCAACTCGCCATTAAGAAAGGCATTCTTGACATCAAGCTGAGAAACAGACCAGTGGCGAGCAGACGCCACCGAAAGAAGAGTGCGAACAGTGGTCATGTGGGCCACAGGAGCAAAAGTCTCGTCATAGTCAACACCATGCTCCTGCTGGAAGCCACGAGCAACAAGACGCGCCTTATAGCGCTCAAGAGAGCCATCAGAGCGAGTCTTAATCTTATAGACCCACTTACATGTGATGGGATGAGAATGAGATGGCAAAGGAACAAGATCCCATGTACCAGTACGCTCGAGGGCAGCAATCTCCTCGGCCATGGCAAGCTGCCACTCAGGGTGAGTAACAGCATCTCGGTAGGAGACAGGCTCACGAGTAGCTACGCCAGCAAAAGCAAAACGGGCAGGAGGCCGAATCGACTGGCGATCGCGGAGAGCGTAGCGAGGAGAAGATGACCCATCAGGGGAAGATGGAGCATCAGAAGAAGATGGAATAGCAGGAGAAGATGGCTCATCTGGAAGATCCTCAATACGAGGTCGACGAGTGTAGAAGATAAGGGGAGAAGGTACTGTAGTGGGAGGAGCCTGCGGAGTCGTAGAAGACGACACAGGCGGCGACAACGGTGGAGAGGCCACAGGGGGAATATGTGGAGACTCAGTGGGACAGGTGGACGAGGGCAAAACAGATATAGGTGTATCTGGAAAGGTCAAGAAAGACAGAGACTCCACAGAGGAAGCCGAAGGAGAGGCAGGACGTGGGTAGAATGGACGAGACTCGTCGAAAGTCACATCCCGAGAAACCCGTATCCGACGACCAACAGGATCCCAGCACCGATAGCCCTTGTGCTTGGCACTGTATCCCAGAAAGACACACTCAACAGACTGAGCGGTCAGTTTGGTGCGTTCTCGAGGGGCGAGGAGAACGTAGCAAACGCAGCCAAACAGATGAAGGGTAGAGTAGTCAGGAAGAAGACCACAGAGACGCTCAACAGGGATCGCTCCCTGAAGAGCAGAAGAAGGCTGGATGTTGACGAGATAGGTGGCAGTGGAAACAGCCTCGGCCCAAAAGTGAGGTGGAATAGAGGCGGCGATCATCAGAGCACGAGCCGTCTCAAGGAGGTGACGATGCTTGCGCTCAGCGACACCATTCTGAGCATGAGCACCAGGACAAGAGAACTGAGCGAGAGTGCCCTGCTCAGCAAGGAAGCTGCGCAGGTAACGAGAGAAGTACTCGCCAGCAGAATCAGCACGAAAGACACGAATAGGAGTGGAGAACTGTGTGTGAATCATAGTGGCAAATTTTTTATAGATAGACAAGGCCTCACTACGAGAAGACATAAAATATATCCAAGTATGGCGAGAAAAATCATCTATAAAAATGATATAATATTGATGACCCCCTTTCGAAACGAAGGGAGTCGGACCCCAAACATCTGAATGAACAAGATCAAAAGGGCGCTGAGACACAGACTCACTATGAGGATAAGGAAGCTGGATTTGTTTACCTAACTTACAGCCCTGACACTCTAAAGACACGTCTCCTGAGACAGACCCCAGAAGACCACGACGAACTAAGGACGACAGACGGGATCCACACAGATGGCCAAGACGGTGATGCCACTGCTGGAAAGACCCGGTAGACGAAGTGTCAGAAGCGGAGAGACTGGCGGCGATGGTGGCAGCGGAAGGAAGGTGAAGCCAGTCAAGCTCCCAGAGATGCTGTGAGTCACGGCGCCGAGGGTCAGAACCAACCAGAGCTCCCGTGTGGCAGTCCTGAACACAACAAGAGTCAGAGTCGAGAATGACCCAATAACCAAGGTCAGTAATCTGCCCAGCAGAAAGAAGCTGCAAGGTAAGGCGAGGAACATGAGCAACAAAAGGAACATGAAAAGAGGAGTTGCTAAGAGATCCTCGACCAGAGACAGAAAGAGATGTACCATCAGCAGTAAGAACACTGACAGGAGAATCAAGAGGTGTAATAGAAGACAGAGTGGAAGGATCAGGAGTCATGTGAAAGGATGCTCCAGAATCAAGAATCCACGGGGAGGTACCTGACTGTGTAGGAGGTGGTCTCTCAGTGCCCGAAGAGTCAGTAGCAGAACCTGTCGAGGGAGAACCTGAAGCGGCAAGTAGGCGTCGAAGTCTGGCTATCTCCTGCTCGGTGAGAGAAGCTGCTGAAGAAGTCGAGGCAGACGTCGTCGTAGAAGCACTAGTGCCAGTAGAAGAACGGCGTGAAAGATGCCGCTTCTTCTTGTAGCACTGGGACTCAGTGTGGCCATCCTTGTCGCAGTAGGAACAGTGAGGAAGGCCACCTCCAGACGGAGGACGGCCACCACCACCTGTGGTAGCCGCTGGAGGAGGCAGTGTAGCAGGCGGACGAGCGGCGAGCACAGAGGGGAGTGGCATCAGACCAGCACCACTCAGACGAGTCTCCTCCGCGCGTATCTCGGTAAGAGCCTCCAGGAGAGTGACACGAGGGTGGCGTGCAAGGAGCTGGGCACGCCTTTGCTCGAACTCAGGACGAAGGCGAGTAAGGAACTCGTAAACCCGCTGAAACTCCAGGTCAGCACGGATATCCAGGCAGCACGGACAGGTACGACAGCCGGCAGTGCGAAGTGAGTCCAACTGACGCCAGACAGCAGAACTCTGAGCGTAGAAAGCGTTAACAGTAGCATCACCCTGCTTAAGAGAGTGCTCCTGGCGGACCACGGACAGGTACAGGGCATCACCAGAAGGCTCGTAGCGCTGACGAAGATGAGTCCACATCTGGAAAGCCGAAGAGAGTCCCACAACCTCAGAAGAGAACTGAGGCTGGACACTGGCGATGAGGACAGCAGCAGCCCGAGCGTCGTCATCGTACCACTGAGTGTAGACGGTCAGACAGTCCTTGTAGGAATCCAGAGCCTCCTGGTAGGCAGAGGCAGCTTTATCATCAGCGGCCTCAGCAGCAGCCTTATCAGCTGTCGGGGGCAATGCAACAAGCGTAGGCTCCGTCGGAGTAATAGGGCGAGGCGGGCAGGTGACATCGCCAGAGAGGACGCCCCAGAGACGAAGACCACGCATGTTAATGCGCATGTGAGACACAAAGTCGGTGTAATTAACACCATCAAAAATCACCGGACAGCGAGGGAGGGAAACGGTGCCCATTGGTAGGCGGCGCTGGACGGCGCGGCGGTTAGATCGACGTTTTTTTTTTGCTTTTTTTTTTGCTTCCGGTCGGTTTAAACCGACCGAGCCACTACCGAATCACTCGGGCCTCAGACGGTCTCGGGAGCGGAGGCCGGCGGGACGGCCGGGCGGAAGCCGACGGGGCGGAGGCCGACGAGACGACGGCTGGCGGGCGGAGGCCGGCGGCGCGGAAGCCGACGGGATGACGGCCGGCGGGCGGAGGCCGGCGGAGCGGAGGCCGGCGAGGCGGAAACGGCAGAGGCGACCGCAACGGCGTCGGCGTCGACGACGGCAACCACGGGGTTGGCGACGGCGACAGAGCGCAGTCGAGTCGGCGATGAGCCGGCGACGGCGCAGTGAGGTCGGCCTGGGGTAGATCTGAGATAGATCTGGGCACGCAGGCGTAGATCGGCGGCCGGCGGTCTCGGGTGGGAAGAAGGCCAGCGGTCTCGGGCAGAAGAACCGGCAACAGCAGCCGATGAAAAGAGACCCGATCGGGCGGCGGGCACCAGCAGCAGAGACCGGGGCGGAGTCGGGCGGGCGTCGGGTCGCCGAGGCCGGGCGGGGGAGGCGCCGAGGCCAGCGACGGCGGAGGCCGGGAGTCGGCGACGGCGGCAGAGGCCGGGAGTCAGCGACGGCGGCCGACGGCAACAGCGGAGGTGGAGGCGGTACGGGCGCGGAACCCTAGGTAAGCCAAAACCCTAGTTTTGGCTCTGATACCATGTTATGAATAGCGCTTGTATTCATATGAGGCCAATGGGCCAGTATATATACACAAGGTACAGGTGGTAAATATGCAAAGAACCCCTCATAACAATGGGGAATAACAAACTATACATATATCTCTAACAAAGGTAATGGATCTGGATACGGTGATGCCCATCCGTAAAAGTTCCTTTGTGTGATCAATCTGAAGATGGAGTCAATGTTTCGTGTTGATGTCGCAGACTTTTGTTTTTTTTGTGTGTTCTTCTATGTATTACGTAGCAAGTATGTACCAACTAATAAAGGGCTCCATTATTTCAATTGCTGTAGCAGGTAACTGATCAATGAGATTACTGTGTCGCTATAGTCCAGCATACATGATACTTCTTTTGCTCACTATGTGTATGCTTTCTTTAATTTCATCAGTACTATGGTAACTTGTTAGGTGTGAGTGCCACAACAAGATCAGTGAGATGCCTCAAATGAATACTGCAGAATCGGTATAGCAACAGAGGGAATAAATGGTGCCTCAGAAATTTTCTTCTAAGTATTCATCAATACTTCACTCCAGTAGCTACAGAGTAGTGAAGATCAAAATTGAAAGCCAAGAGCAAAGCAACAAACTCAAAAATCAAAGAGGTGAAGAATTCAGCTCCTCATCAGTCTGACCGTCACTGAGAGTGCGGTCTGACCGGCAAGTCACCGATGGTCTGACAGTCGCCCGGTCTGACTGGCGACATCATGGCGGATCAGTCGAGCCTAGGGACGGTCTGATCCCATTGCCATTTCCATAACAATAATTTAGTCCGAATCGAGACCAAGAATGGTGCCACTAGCTCCCAAAATCGTTAACCAAAAGATATAAAACTTTGCATGCAGCTTACTTAGAGTTTCAGAAAGCTATTTGTCGATGTTTTAGTATTGATCTTACATATGATTTGTTTGGGTTCTAGGGAACTCTTAGAGACGTAGCTAAGATCACGTAGAGAAAAGACAAAGGGATTTTCATACAGGTTCGGGCTTTCTGCTGCGAGAATAACAACCCTACTACCTGTGTGGATATTGCTCAATAAATTGATTACAATGGAGAAAGTTATGTGAAATGTCCTGCTCTATTGCTACTCTCCCTTGGGTCTGGCCCGGTCATCCTTCTCCCTGATGTTCACCTTTATATAGCTTGTAAGGTGGTGGTAGTTTTTTCATGCCAAGAGATGCCTTAACGTTTCTAATGATAACCATTCGATGGGAGTTATTAGAGGCGTGATATCTCACTCATCATGCGGCGGTTTTTGCCAGGGTGAAGTAATGTGTACTTATTCTAGATAATAAATGCATGTACTAACCGCCTCGTCAAATAGGCCCACTATGCAATATGTTGTCATAGACAAGTTAGTTGAAGTTTGGCTTAGTCACAGAAGGATCTACGGCCACAAGATAGTCGCAGGATAACTTATGACTATGTCATGGTCGTAGGAGAACTTACAACTATGAGGTGGTCATAAGAAATGCTTACGACTAAAGAGTGGTTGTCATAGAAGAGCTTGTGACTAAGGAGTTGTCATAGAAGAGCTTACGATTATGAAATTATCGTAGAAGAGCTTTATGGTTATGGAGTTGTTGTAGAAGAGCTTATAACTAAAAAGTTATCGTAGAAGAGCCTTACGACCGTGGAGTTGTCGTAGAAGAGCTTACAACTAAGGAGTTACTTTAGAAGAGCTTACAACTAAGGAGTTACTGTAGAAGAGCTTTACGACTATAGAGTTGTCGTAGAAGAACTTATGACTAAGGGGTTGTTTTAGAAGAGCTTACGACTAAGGGATTATCACAGAAGAGCTTACGACTAAGTGGTTATCGTAGAAGAGCTTACGACTACCTTGTGAATTCTCTCCCTTATAGATAAGAGGTATGCTCAAGAAGTATAATGACGTAATAATATCATTTACAGATCAATAATAATTTGAGAATTATTATATCATCATCATCTATCTCTCAACTTCAAGTGAAAATAACTTACTTGAGAAAGAGTGGTCGTAGACGAACGAATATCGAAAGCATAGTGTTTTCAATCTAATTTGACCAAAGACAAGCTTGGTTAAAAAGGTAATTTCGATTGTGTTATAAAGAGATATCGGCCTCAAACAAAGGAAAACAAATCAGTTCCACTACTACAAAAGAGGCTAAACTGGACACTTACATCACAGACAGTTCCTAGGAATCGTCTGTGCTGCAAGACTCACAGACGGTTCATATGAATAACCATCTGTGGTATTTTCACAGATGGTTTTTAATACAAACCATCTATGATAACTTTATTATCATAGACGATTTTTAATACAAACCGTTTGTGAAGTATCATAGATGGTTCTAGATAAGAACCGTCTACGATAATGGTAGACATCACAGGCGGTTCTTATCAAGAACCGTCTGTGAGACTTCACAGGCGGTTTGTATTAAAAACCGTCTGTGATAATAAAGTTATAATAGATGGCTTGTATTAAAAACCGGATATAATATGTTTCCCGCCTCACAATCCTCCAAAATTTCATAATCTCCCGCCTGATTCCAAGTAGGATTCTGTTCCGAGACATCTTTAGTAAAACGGGCATAATTTTTGCATACGGTGTTCGTTTTCGATGTTCTTGTACTCGTTGGAAAGCTAACGACGAGCCCAATCCACAAAAATGACCTGCTTGCACCAATCGCCCTCTAATATCCTCAAAATTGTCCATCTTTAGCCCCAAATTTGCGTTACAAGTTTTTTATTTCTATTTTTGCCCTTCTTCTTGGTCTTCCATTCGGAATTTGGATTATGCTTCAACTGAAAAGTTATAGATCTCAACGAAACCTTTCAAATGAGTATATATATGCCATATAAAACTTTGCTATTTTATCTTTTGAGACTAGTTGTTTATATTGCACCGGTATATAAAACTTTGTGCTCTAATTCACAAACGGTTGGTATATAGAACCGTCTATGGTATTCATTCATCATAGATGGTTCTAGCTATCAATTGTCTATGATAAAGAGTATCACAGATGGTTTGTATGTACTCGAGTACTTTTGAGTGGAATTGGTGAACTTGGTTCCCAATTCGATCAGCATGTTAAGTGTGTTCGTGTACCAGTGCAAAGCCTATCTGGGAATTCCTCCAGGCCTAGAGCTCTTTGGGTATTATTACAAGATGAGCAAACAAACCTAAATTGCCGAAAGTGGTGGTCTGAAACTCCATGATGGCAAGACAGAATGATACATCCAAATGTTTACTCAGTCGTCATGACCGAACTAGAAGAAGAAATGGTCCTACTAGGAGACGACCAGTGAAGATAGCCTTTCCTTCACAGGAATGGGTGCTAAGAAGATCTCTTCCAATAACTCAGTCCCTAAAGACTTAACCTGGATAGGCCCTACATCCAAGCCATTAAAGAATTAAGGGAAAAGTGGCTTACCAGCTGGCACGTAGTGAAAGACTTCATTACTGATCGCATCAGCCCTCTAAAGAAACGAGCGCAGCCAATGTGGATGTACTCGGGGGGCCAAGGATATGATTATGGACTATAAGAATGGTAAGTAACGATCAAACTCATTCTATGAATTTTGAGTTCTAGTTACTGACTACTTTTATCTATCTATGCAGATTTGCTTTGGGAGAGATTGATTCTTGAGTCAAAGCAATTTGTGAGAAAGCTCCAACGCTTGACGTGGAGGCTCCTCGCATTTTGGTAGATGTATCCACCGAGGAAAAATTAATGCCTAAAGGTAATCGAAGTTCGACTTCTTCCTTAGGCCTTCGTAGTCGTAAACTATGAGTACTTAACATTCTTTCCTACTATAGAAAGTTGGCATGGAAAACCGTCAAAACTACTAAGAGGTCAAATTAATAGTAATCGGAAAAGAGATGGAGGAGTTAGAACTCCTCCAACCAAGAAGCATCGACTAACCAAGGCTGTCGACAAGCAAGGTGGAAGTTCAAGCACTACTCCTTCCTCTCGTCCTCCATCTACCCCCACTGAGTAGTTCTATGCAGACATAGTTGCTACACAGGAAATTGGGACGGCTATACTAGAGCAACCGGCTCCTAAAATCAAGGTACCTTTCTGTTACAATGACGAAACTTTCTGAGTTGGTGCTTCTCAAGGCTTTATTAAGTGAATCGAAAAGGAAAACTGAAGGAGTTTTGTATCTTTTATGAATGAGACTGTTGTGGCAGCAGAACCTATGATCGAAAAAAAGACTACTCTTTAGGTGGTCGAAACTAGTCTCGACCATCAAGAAGGGTAGGAGGAAGGAGGAGTAATAACATGTGCTGAGCGTCTACGACTAGACATGGTCAGAGGTGACCCCGCCATTCAACGACCAGATGTGGTCGTGGAGAAGAAGTCGAAGAAACCTTTCTTAGGGAAGATTCCTTTTAAATTTAAAATAAAGGCTAAGAAAGCATGAAAAAAACATAAAATTAGCATTTTACCCTTTTGTCTTCTAAAATACCAATTCACTTCTGTTCTTGTGTCTTTAGCCTAACTCTTCCATTGTCTGGGGCTGCTTCTATCGAGAAGCCCCTTGCCATTCTCCCCACAGTAGAAGAAACAACAGAGAAGATGGTCGAAGAATCGAGCACTATGATTACGGTGGAGATTTCTACTGAAGCGAAAGCGGCTACAACCATCAAGGTTGTCAAAATAGAAGCAAAGGCTACTCTTCTTCTCGAAGAAGGTACAGCTAAAGAAGAAGAGCCCAACTTCTTATCTTCATTTTTAATCCTGCTTTTGTGGTAGGATCTTCTTCATATCAATCTTACGACCAAGTTCCTCATCCCAAAGATATTCCCAACAAGGGGAATGTCTTCATTGATGAGCGCCTTAAGAACGTAAGGTGGAACAAGGTCGAAGTGCTCGATCGACTAGAGAATTCACAATGAGTACTCACCAAATTTGCTCGTACGACCATGAATATAAGCATCTAGTGCTTAGTTTTTTTATAATTGGCTTTTCTCGCTTCTCATTGTCTTCCATCATGCAGAGAGCTCTGAAAGGTTGAATATCACAAACAACTCTGCTCTTAAGGCAAGAGAATGCTGAACTTCGAGAACAGGAAAAGAAATGGTAAGCCACTGACATACTTAATCTTTTCCTATTTCGACTACTAGTCTAGTTCTTCATGTCTATGTTTAACCTTTATAGGTCTAAGTGACGAAAAGACCTTATCTAATGCACTCAACCATGAGACAAAGAAGTTAAGGACAGAGAACATCGATCTTATGATCGAGCTTTTGAAGACAAAGTCTACAACTAACAAGTTGCAAGATAAAATAAACAGTAAGTTCTGAACTTACGACTGTTTATTCGGATGTCTTTCTTATCTTTTCTCTAACTCTTTTCTTTTTATAGACAAAGAGGTCGAAATGGGTAAGCTTTACACTAAGGTCAATGAAAAGACCAAAGTGATCAGTGAGTTTACTCGTATCAAGAAAGAGAAAAGTCAGATGATCAAGTTGCTAAAAGGCCAGCATAAGGATGAAGTCGAGAAAACTCGAGTCTCGACTAGCACGTAAGAAAATCTTTACCTTCGACTTAATAACTAATGTTTTTATGAAATCTTTTTCTGTCTAAGTTTCATTCTACTTTGTAGAGGCTGTAGTCAAATAAAGCAACTCGTAGAGGCATTGACTCGTAGCTAGGAGGAGACACAGTCGATGAAAATAGTTCTTCAAGACAACATTTCTCTCCTAAACGATTTACTCAGAGGACTTTGTGCTAATAAGATTAATCCTTCTGAGGACACCATGACCACTCAGGCAAGTACAATTGAGTGACAAGTCAGAGCCTTAGAGAATATTATATCTACTTTAAAGACCAACCAGACTGATTCACTTTGAGAGGCGGTTAAAGGTGCAGTAAGCTATGCCTTGGCAAAACTCAAGGCATGCGACCAAGGCCTCAATCTTTGAACGATCAAGCATGACTTTGACTACTCTGAAGCAGAAGCAACCCATCTGATCGAAAAGATGGAACCAGCTGGTAGGAAAGTCACGGAGGAGATGCAAGTTGGATCTCCTTCACCAGAGTAGTTTGTAATAGGGAACTTTGTAAAAACATATCTTTTGTTAATGAAATTCATCTTCCTTTTCCTGTAATTCATCTTGTTGAGTAGTTAGTACTCGTAAGACAAAAAATAAATAAGAGAAAATGAAAGTACAACTAAGAATTGAAGTTATATTGATAACTCTATACTAGCCCCCAACTATTTACTTAGTTTATATGAATAAACTAAGCAAATAGTACCATATAGGGCATGTAAAGATCAGAGTAGTTCATCCGACTATCATTATGGACTTCGATTATCATGTTCTGGTAGCAAAAGTTAGGAATGAGACGATGCTACGAAGCTCCTTCTAGTGGACAGGACCATGTACAAAGAGGAGAGACTTCGACTAGGTGATATTATCTTTCTTCGACTAGGTTAATCAAATCGAAGGCATAAGCAAAAATAGGATAAACACTCAGAGAATGGTATGTAGAGATCAAAGTAGTTCATCCGACTATCATTGTCGATTTTGATTGTCATGTTCTGATACCAAAAGTTAGCAACAAGTCGATGCTAGGAAGCTCCTTCTAGTGGGCAGAATCACGTGCAGAGATGAGAGACGTTGACTAGGTGTTATTTATTTGACCAGGTTAATCAAATCAAAGTCATTAATGAGAATAGGACAAACACTTAGAGATCTTATTCATTCGATTTAACTTGGTTAACTCAATTGTTGTTTACTGATAGCAAGAGTTGGAAATGAGTCGACGCTAGAAAGCTCCTTCTAGTGGGCAGGATCACATGTAGAGAGGAGAGACGTTGACTAGGTGTTATTTCTTTCTCCGATCAGGTTGAATATATTGAATGTACCAAAGGTGGATGAACAAACATAAAATAAGCTCTTCTCCACATACGACAATAAAGATTGAACAAATTGAAAACTTTATTAAAAGGGTAGAAAAAAGTATACATAAAACTTACACAATTGATCGACATTCCAAGAGTTTGAGAGAATATGGCCGTCTTCTATGGCAAGTCGTACCAAGGCTGATCATGTAACTTCGACCATTGTGTAAGTATCTTCCCACTTAGGGGAAAGCTTGTTCCGATTAGACTGGGATTAAATTTTCTTCAATACCAAATCACCTACAGCAAGACTGCAAGGTTGGACCTTACAGTCGTAGTATCTACGCATGGCTTGTTGATAGACTGTCGAGTGGATTAGCGCTTGAATCATCTTCTCTTCAAGTAGATTAATGTCATTCACTAGAAGTTGCCCTTGGTTAGAGTTATCAAAGCTCTCAGCTCATGTCGACCTAATCTTCAGTTCTAGAGGAAGCATAGCTTTAGCCCCAAAAACTAGGAAAAAGGAGTTTCTCCTGTTGCCCGATTAGGAGTCGTGTGAATTGCCCATAATATTGAGGGTAATTCTTGTACCCAAGCCCCTGAGCACTTTACAAGCTGGTCGAAGAATTGAGTCTTAATTCTCTATATTATTTGACCATTCGCTCTTTCAACTGCCCCCATTGCTTTGAGGATGGGCAACAAAGGCATAACATAGCTTGGTACCTAATTACTCGCAAAATTCTTGGAATTTTTCACTTGAAAATTGCTAACCATTGTCTGTAATTATTCGATTTGGGACTCTAAATCGAGTAATCATGCTCTTCATCATGAACCTTTTAGCAGCTTCCATTGTTATGGCCTCAATCCATTTTATGAACATATCAATATCCACAAAAAAGGAATTTGAAGCCTCTTGTTGCCTTTGGGAACGGTCCTAGGATGTCAAGACCCTAGGTTGCAGAAGGCTAAGATAAATGAATAGTCTGTAGAGCCTGAGCCGTTGGTGTATCTGCTTGTTATAAAACTGGCATTGTACACACTTTTTAACCAGGTCTTTCGCATCATTGAGGGCTATTGGCCAGTAAAAACCTTGTTGAAAGGCTTTTCCAACCAGCATTCTATAAAAAGTGTGTGCTCCACAGATGCCCCTATGAATGTCGTGAAAGAGTTGTAATCCTTCTTTCTGTGATATGCATCGCATGAGAACCCCTTATGTACTCCTTTTATAGAGTACCCCGTCGACAAAAGTATACATTTTGGCCTTGCGGAATAAACGATCTACCTCGAGATCTCATAGGTACTGAACACTTCTAAAGATACTCATAGATGGGCCCCATCTAGGTATCCTCGTACTCAAGACAGGCTATCTTATTAGGAGTTGTTTCTGATGTTTTGACTAGAGACAGCTTCTGAAGTTGCTCTAAGAAGACTTCTGTTGGTACTTGTGATCGAGAAGAAGCCATTCGAGCCAATTGGTCAGCGTGAAAATTATCCTTTTGAGGGATATATTGTATCTCAAAATCGAAAAAATACTTTTTAAGCTTTCTAACTTCCGATAAGTACTAAGACATGGTCGTACTAGAGCATTGGTACTCTTTTTTGACCTGATTTACAACTAGTTGAGAGTATCCTCTTATGAGTAGTCAACGAATCCTGAGCACTTTTGTGGTTTATATGCCAGCCAACAAACCTTCATATTCAAACACTTTATTAGTGGCTAGAAAGTTTAATTGAACGACATACTTTAAAGTCTCTCCCATAGGAGATTATAGGACCACCCTAGCCCCCGAGCCACTAAGTATAAGTGACCCATCAAAGTAAATCATCTACTGGTCATGGGCAGTGTACTAGGGATCCTGAACAGGTTCAGGATTTATCCATTCGGTGACAAAGTCTGCTAAGATCTGGGATTTAATGACCATTCGGGACACAAAATGGAGGTCAAACACCCTAAGTTCAATCAACCATTTTGCCATGTGTCCCATTGTTTCCCTGTTCTGGAGGACATCTCCTAAGGGAAACTTAGATAGAATAATAATTTTGTGCTCCTGAAAATAATGCCTCAATTTTCTTGAAGACATGAGGAGGGCACATAAGAATTTTTGAACCTAAGGTTAGCGCCCCTTAGGCCCGTGTAAGACTTCACTTACATAGTAGACCGGTCGTTGGACGCTTTCGCGCTCTATGACCAGTACTACGCTTACTACCTGTGGTGTGGTAGCTAGATATATTAAGAGCATCTCTTCTGGTTTTGGCGAAACCAGAATAGGAGCGCTCATAAGATATCTCTTGACATCCTGAAATGCATCGTTAGCCTCTTTTGACCACTCAAACCCCTCGTACTTCCTTAGAAGTTTGAATAAAGGAATCTTTTTTCCTCAGTCGTGTGATGAAATGACTTAAAGCTGCCATGCACCCTATGAGTTTCTAGACTTCTTTCTTAGTGGACAAAGTTCGCATTTCCTCAATGGATATGCTTGATACCTCTTGCAAAAACAAGGAATCCAAGAAACTTTCCCAAAGAAACTCTGAACACACACTTCTCAAGATTGAGTTTCAAGTGCTATTTTTTGAGGTTGTCGAATGTTTCCTATAGGTCTAAAATGTGATTAAGTCATTTGTTGCTCTTTATGACTAGATCATCAACATATGCTTTCAAATTTTGGCCTAGTTAAAGGAAAAAAATTGATTGCATCAAACGTTGAAAAGTCGGACTAGCATTTTTCAACCCAAATGGCATGTTGACATAGCACAATATTCCAAATGGTGTAATAAATGTAGTCTTCTCTTCATCTTCTAGAGACATACTAATCTGATGATAACCAGAGTATGCATCTAGAAAACTTAATGTTTCACAACCAACAGTAGAGTAAAACTTAATGTTTCACAACTAGCAGTAGGGTCAACCCACTGATCGATGTGGAGAAGAGAGAAATCATCTTTCGGATAAACTTTATTAAGATCAGTATAGTCTATACACATACACCACTAACCATTAGCCAACCACTTTGAGTGATTGACCTCCCTTATAAAGCTTGCCTTCAGTAGCTTATCCAATTTTGATATAATAGCCTCTGGTCGATTAGGTGCAAATCTCCATACCTTTTGGTTTACGGATTTCTTGTCAGACCGTGGAGCTAGCATGTGCTCAATCACCTCCCTGGGGACCCCGGGCATGTCGGATGCTGAGAGACCATGTGGTCGTGCTCCATGAGAGTGATGAGTAATTGACAAGGGTTTAGGTCGGTCGAGTTTGGTTTGAGTGGTTCGGAGTCGAGTCGTTGCGTGGGCAACGGGCTCGGTCGGACTTTGGTCAAACCTGGTCATTTGGGCTTACGATGTATATTCTAATGTTTTGACAGGTTTGGACTTCATATGTGGTAAGTGTAATGGTATTTATGCTTTCATGTATCGAGCAGTGCTATTTGACGTGATTCTTGTCTGTGTGACTGCAGGATGTCGAAGCGGAGTCGTGGTGAGACACGAGGTGACCAGACTAGACGCAGGTGGCGTTGAGGTCAGAACGGTCGGATGTGTCGAAGACGGCGGAGATTCGATATGGTTGCGAGGCGTGCGAGGCAAGGAGCGTCGGAAGCTTCCCGGAAGGTGCAGAAGGGGCGAATCGGGAAATTCGCAAGGCTGCACAAGTGGGAGCGGGCTCCGTTGGACGTAGCGGGCGTAACGGGGCGGAGACCCGTTAGCCAGGCGCTATAAAAGGAGAGGAGGGGCTGCATGCCCTCCTTGAGCATTTTGGTGGGAATTAGGGTTAGCTCTAGTCAAAAGAGTCTTTAGGAGTTGGTTTTCCTTTAGTCTTTAATGGTTGGAGAGGCAGAGTCTGGTGCTCCCTCTGTCCCCTACGATGTGTTCTAGGTGATAGAACAGAGGTGTGTTCTTCCTCCCTCATGTGTTCTTGAGTGGTGTTCTTGAGTAGAGAGGGAGAGGATGGATTGAGGAGTTTGTAATCTTTCCTTTTGTATCAAGTCGGGGTATCGGAACTCCTCTGTATTCCCTGTGATTCAAGAAATGAAATCTGAAGGTTGGTTTTCCCTGTTCGTAGCTTCTGTTCTTCAGTTTCCTCTTTGCAAGATTTCTTGATTTTCGTGGTTCTGAGTTCTTGCTTGCTGGAGAGTGCCAAAATGGGTTGCTATGACATGGGTGATGCTCAAAAGCCATTTGGCTATTTAATCCCAAGAGCAAACCAAGTTTGATTCTCATATTTCAGTTTTGGCCTCCTCTGTTCTTGTTCTTCGTTTCTTGGTTTTGGTCCAGATTTTGATTCCCTTGTGAAGATGAGTTGAAATTTGGTATGAAGAGTCCAGAGGCTATTAATTAGCTTCCCTCAAAATTTCATAGCCAAAGGATCAACGGTTGGGGAGTTATTTGGTTTTTGGCTCGGTTCTTGCAAGATTTCAGATCTTTACCCAAATCTGAAATTCTTGATTCTTGGAGTGGATTTCTTGTTATTGGCTCTTGGCTTAGTCTTCTGGGAGTGTTCCCTAGCTACCCTCAAAGTTTCCCAAGCCAAGAATCCAAGAATCTTGCGATTTTCTCAGTTCTTCTGAAATTTCAGTTTGCTGATTTTCTCGAGAGGTACTACCGCTCCCCGAGAGGTACTACCGCTCAGAGGTACTACCGCTCGTCCTAGCGGTACTACCGGTTTTGTTCGGACCAGTCCGATCGGCAGCGAAGAAACGTTCGGACAAGTCCGATCGTCGTGCGGTACTACCGCTCCGTGAGAGGTACTACCGCTCAGAGGTACTACCGCTCCTCGAGAGGTACTACCGCTTAGAGGTACTACCGCTCGTCTCAGCGGTACTACCGCTTGCAGTCAGACTGGCTCTGAATTTATTTTTTTCTTGGCTGCTTCTTTTTGGATCTGATTTTTCCTTGTTGCCTTGACTTCCAGTAGTGCATATCTTCTATCTTCATAGCTTCCATAGCTATTGAAGAAGAAGTATAAGCGTGGGTACTTGAGGGGCGAACTTAATTTTTGAGAGCGCCATTCACCCCCCCTCTGTCGCCATTTCGGTCCAACAATTGGTATCAGAGCCGGTTAGCTCTTTTCAATAGATCTTAACCGGTCTCAAGAGCCATGGCGACGGACAAGTACTCGACCAAGCCTCCCGTCTTTGATGGCCTGGATTACCCCTTCTGGAAGAGCCGAATGGAAACATACATCCAGGCTCAGGGGTATGCCATTTGGCGGAAGGTGAAGGTCAGATTTGTTGTTCCTGCCGATGAGAACATTAATGCTGGAAATATGCATGATGTTGAGGCAAACGCTAAGGCAAGGAACATCATAATCCAGGGCCTGAGTCGTAGCGAGTTTGACCGCATCTCTCATCTTTCGTCCGCCTTCGATATTTGGGAGACCCTCGATGCTTACCATGAGGGCACCACCCAAATAAATATGGTGCGACAGGACCAGTTCAAGCGTGAGTACAACAAGTTCGAAATGCACGCTGGGGAGTCCTTAGATGAGTGCTTTGCGCGATTTCACAAGATCTTGAGCAACCTCCGAGCGGTCGGTCTCACATACCCCGACTCGGACAACGCTCGTCAGATGCTCGCTGCACTCGATCTTCGTGTTTGGGAGATGAAAGTGACCACCATCAAAGACACGACAGACCTCTCAACCCTGACTCTTGACGCGCTGTACTCGCGCCTCAAGACTCACGAGATTGACGTTGTCTCTCGTCGGTCGAAGTGACAGTCGATGGCTTTGGTCACCGATCCCAGTTCTGCTTCTGGTCTCTCTTCTGATTCTTCTTGCGGTTTTTCCCTCGCTGCTCTCTGTGACATAACTGATGATCAGTTAGAGCAGCTTGCGGATGATCAGCTGGCCCTCCTAGCCCGAAGGTTTTCACATGCCTACAAGGGTAGGAGAGACAGAAAGAGAGGAGGACCCGTGATTTGCTTCGAGTGTGGTGGCCCCAACCACATTCTGGCAAACTGCCCCAAGCTGGAGAAGGGCAAGAACGACTACGACGGTTCGAGCAAGATCGACTACACCGACAAGAACCGCAACAAGAAGCCTCCAGCTCCGACGCCGGGAAAGAAGAAGTTCCGCAACTTCGGGAAGGCCAAGAAGCTCTTCCACCGCGTCCTCACCGCGTTCGACGACCTCGACCTCAGCGAGGTGGAGGGATGGAGCGACGACGACGGGACGGGTGGCCAAGAGCCCAAGGATGGCGGCGACGACTTCTCCGGCATGTGCTTCATGGCCCTCGAGGGCGAACTCAGTGACAGCGAGCTGTACTCCGACTCGGACGAGGTATGTCCCTCCTATGACCAACTTAATGAAGCTTTCCTTAAGTTAGGAGGATTTCATGCTAGATCTAGAGCTAGATGTAGCGAGTTGGAGAAGGAAGTAGAGAAACTGTCACGGGAGCTTACTTTACTTATATCTGCTCCCTCCCGTGACGACTGTGATACATGCTCTGCTTTGCTGGTTGATATGGAGAAATTAAGGACCTCGCATGATAGTGTGTCCTCCGAGCTTGATTCTATTAAGGTGGAGAATGTTAGTCTGCTTGCTGATTTAGAGTTGAGTAGGATGGCTGTTACCCTACTTACTACTGATGAGACTATTTCTCCCACCTCTTGTGAGGATAAGGACATTGCTGCTAGAGAACCTTATGCCATGCTCCTTGATCTGCCCGAGACTTGTGCAAACTGCAATAAATTAAAGATGAACCTAAAACGGGCAGATCACAAAATTGCTGAGTTGCGTGCTTCTTTACTTGAGCCCATTGATTCATGTTTGAATTGTCCTAGATTAACTGCTGAACTTGAATCTGTCTCAAAACAGTTTCAAGATATGATTGATCATGATAGGAAGTTGGCTCAGTATGCTTCTAAGGACCCTGTTAGCTCACCATGCAAAAACTGTGACAAACTAAAATCTGATTTGATTGCATTGGATGAGAAATGTGTGAAGCTAACTAAGGACTTACTAGAGAAGCAACCATCAGCTTGTATTGTTTGTGCTGAGAAGGGGGAGAAGCCCCAGGGTAAGGTGGAGACGTCTAGGAACGTGAACCAACCGGCTAGCAGTAGGACTACCCTTTCAGAGTCGGTTGTGCGTGCACAAGCCATTCTTTCCTCTGCTGTTGGTTCTTCTTCTGCTCCCTTACCTTCTGCTGTCTCTTCTTCCCCCTGCTCTTCTTGCATCTCGCTCTTTCGGGAGTGTCAGTACCTTATGAACACTCTCGAGAGATTTGTAGGCGGCAAGAAGAAGCTTAATCTTATTCTAGACCATTCCAAGATTTGCAAGTTCAATCAAGGTCTAGGGTATGATTTCTATGAGGATATGAGGAAGCATCCTCCTGCTATTCTCCGTCCCATCTTAGGAGGTGTGATCGAGGTTGAGCCCAGGTCTGATGAGGTCAAATTCAAATCAGCGGGCTTTGTCCAAGGGATCTCTGACAGCAAGGTAGGTTCACCTGCTACTTCGGCCTCTCAGAAGCCGAAGTCCTCGCGTGCTACTTCCACCTCTTCGAAGGTGAGGTACCACTGCACCTTCTGTCAGAAGGATGGGCACTCGATCGAGAGATGCTTCAGGCGCGCCAAGATCGCGCGTAGAGACCGTGTTGAGTCTCTTAGGGGTATTCAGGGTCAGCCCCAGATCCTGAGTGCACCTAAGACCAACACGAGGTCTAGGTTTGCTCCTGTTACGGAGTTTAGGCAGCATAGAGGACTTGGTTTTTCCGAGTTTTCTATTTTTCGTCCTCATGCTGCCTCTGGTCATGTCTTCCGCCGTCCTGAGGGTAGATCTCGGTTTCCCCGTCGAGATAGCTACCCGCGGCGTGATCAGCGTGTTGCCGGTGTTCCGACTCGCTCTCCCGTAGCAGTCGGACCCCGCAACAGCTTCAGGTCTGCTCACAGACCTTCTGCTTCTTTGAGTCATGGAGAGCGTAGGGTAGATAGAGGTCAGTCGTGCTTGACTACTTCATCTGCTCGACGTGTTGTTCAGTATTGGGTGCCAAAATCACTCTTGATTTATCCCAGTACTGAGACTTTACTCTCTGTTTGACTCAGGTTCGCCGGGCAGGGAAGGGAAAGGTTTGGCTTGTAGACTCCGGGTGTTCTCGTCATATGACCGGGGACTCCCATTGGTTTTCTTCCCTTGCCCGTGCTCCAGGTGATGAGACGATCACCTTCGGAGATGCTTCATCTGGGCGCGTCATCGCCAAAGGTACTGTGCGCATTAATGATTCTTTCATTTTGAAAGATGTAGCCTTGGTTAGTAAGCTGCAGTACAATTTGCTTTCCGTTTCTCAGCTTACCGATGATGGTTTCGAGGTAAGCTTTAAGAAAAATGCTTGTAAAATTCTTGATTCTTCGGGTAGTCTGGTTTGCGGGATTTCTCGTTATGGGAGGATCTTTCGTGCTGTTTTTTCTGAGTCTTCTGGTGATCCTCTCAGGTGTTTAGTTGCTTCTAAGTCCCGCGACCTTTCTTTCTGGCATAGGAGACTTGGTCATATCGGATTTGACCATTTGACCCGAGTTAGCGGCCACGACCTCATTCGTGGTCTGCCGAAGCTCAAAATGGTCAAAGATCTAGTTTGTGCTCCATGCCGGCACGGCAAGATGGTTGCCGCTTCTCACCCTCCAGTCACAGTTACTATGACCGATGCACCGGGACAGCTGCTCCACATGGATACAGTGGGACCAGCTCGAGTGCAGTCAGCAGGAGGGAAGTGGTATGTTCTTGTCGTAGTCGATGACTTCTCGAGGTATTCTTGGGTGTTTTTCTTAGCCTCGAAGGATGAGACGTTTTCACATTTTCGAGGTCTTTTCAGTAGACTTTCTGTTGAGCTCCTGGGTGCCTTACGAGCGATCCGCAGTGACAATGGCACGGAGTTCAAGAATTCCTACTTCGAGAGTTTCTGTGGTGAGACAGGTGTAGAGCATCAGTTCTCCTCTCCGCACGTCCCACAGCAAAATGGCGTTGTGGAGAGAAAGAACCGTACCTTGGTTGAGATGGCCAGGACGATGCTTGATGAGTACTCTACACCGCGGAAGTTTTGGGCTGAGGCTATAGCCACCGCGTGCCATGTCTCAAATCGAGTTTTTCTTCGGGCACACTTGCATCGCACGTCTTATGAGCTGAGATATGGGCGAAAGCCTAGCGTCTCTCATTTTCGTGTGTTTGGTTGCAAGTGCTTTGTTTTGAAGTCCGGGAACCTAAACAAGTTCGAGTCACGTTCTTGTGATGGAATCTTTCTAGGTTACTCGCCTTCTTCGCGGGCTTATAGGGTCTGGAACTGCGAGTCTAGTAAAATGGTAGAGACCTGTGAGGTGACCTTTGACGAGGCCAGTCCGGGTACTAGGCCCGATATCTTAGGTTCTTTAGAGCAGTCCGAGACCATCTTTGTGGATGATGAGGATGATGGAGACGACGGTTGTCTACCTGATCCTGTCCCTCATCCACCCCTTCAGGTGCCGTCTTCCACCGCACCTCGAGGTGATCAGCCCATGCCTTCTGCTTCTTCTGGAGCTGGTGGCTCTGTTCCTACCTCGTCAGCTCACGAGGTAGAGGCCACTTCTTCATCTCATCCTGGACCTCCTAGACATATCCAGAAAGCTCATCCTTCAGAGCAGATCATTGGAGACCTTTTCGAGCGTGTTACCCGCTCAAAATCTGGCTTATCTCAATTCTGTCTCCATTCTGCTTTCATTGCCTCCTTTGAGCCCAAAGATGTCTCTCATGCTTTATCTGATGAGTCTTGGGTCAATGCCATGCATGAGGAGCTAGAAAATTTCGAGAGGAACAAGGTCTGATCGCTTGTCGAGCCCCCGCGAGGTCACAATATTATTGGGACTAAGTGGGTGTTCAAGAACAAGCAGAGCGAGGTTGGAGTGGTTATTCGAAACAAGGCTAGACTGGTTGCTCAGGGGTTCTCCCAGGTTGAAGGTCTAGATTTCGAGGAGACCTTTGCCCCTGTAGCTAGACTTGAAGCCATTAGAATCCTGCTTGCCTTTGCAGCTTCTAAGGGTTTCAAGCTTTACCAGATGGACGTCAAGAGTGCCTTTCTCAATGGCCTTATTGAGGAAGAGGTCTACGTCCGACAGCCTCCTGGTTTCGAAAACCCCAAATACCCAAACCATGTCTTCAAGCTTTCCAAAGCGTTGTATGGACTTAAGCAGGCCCCCAGGGCTTGGTATGAGAGGCTTAAGTCCTACTTGTTGAGTCATGAGTTTGAAATGGGTAAAGTTGATAAGACCTTGTTCATCCGCCGGCTTGGCGCTGACCTTCTGCTCGTCCAGATCTATGTCGATGACATTATCTTTGGCGGCTCTTCCCATACTCTGGTTTCCCAGTTCTCGGATGTCATGAGCACCGAGTTTGAAATGAGTATGATGGGTGAGTTGACCTTCTTCCTTGGTTTCCAAATTAAGCAGACTCGGGAGGGTACATTTCTTCATCAAGGAAAGTACACTCGTGACCTCCTGAAGCGCTTCGATATGAGTGATGGTAAGCCGGTGTCAACTCCCATGGCTTCGACAGCCTATCTTGACCCAGATGAGGATGGCGAGCCAGTTGATCAGAAAGAGTTCAGAAGTATGATCGGCTCCCTTCTTTACCTCACTGCCTCGAGACCAGACATACACTTCTCCGTGTGTCTGTGTGCTCGTTTTCAGGCTTCTCCTCGCGTATCTCACCGTCAGGCGGTGAAGCGCATCTTTCGGTACCTTCGAGCTACCATTGACTATGGTATCTAGTACTCTTCCTCATCCTGTCTTTCCCTGAGAGCCTTTTCGGATGCAGACTTCGCTGGCTGTAGGATAGATAGGAAGAGCACTTCCGGCACCTGCCAATTCATGGGCACTTCTCTCGTTTCCTGGTCTTCGAGGAAGCAGTCCGGTGTTGCACAGTCCACTGCAGAGGCAGAGTACGTTGCTGCTGCCAGTTGTTGCAGCCAGGTACTTTGGATGGTTTCGACCCTGCGGGACTTTGGGTTAGCTTTAGACAGTGTTTCACTCTTTTGTGATAACACGTCTGCGATTAACATCGCTAAGAACCCAGTGCAGCACTCTCGGACCAAGCATATTGATATTCGTTTCCACTTCCTTAGAGACCATGTAGAGAAGGGTGACATAGTGATCCATTTTGTGGAGAGTGACCACCAGTTGGCAGATATCTTCACAAAGCC
The DNA here is from genome assembly GCA_017311315.1 of Dendrocalamus latiflorus. Lineage (NCBI taxonomy): Eukaryota > Viridiplantae > Streptophyta > Magnoliopsida > Poales > Poaceae > Dendrocalamus > Dendrocalamus latiflorus. The sequence goes on from CM029676.1 coordinate 11,062,683, forward strand.
TTTGGATAGTTCGAGGTTTTCAGCTCTGCGGGGAGAGCTTGGGGTGGTGTGTCCTTACGGATTGTAGTGAGGGGGAGCTCTGGGTTTTACTGCTTTACTATATTGATTATGCTTCTGTCTCATTTCTGTTGCATTGCACTCGGGGTGCATTTGGGTTTAGTCCTTCCAGCATAGGTTAGAGTGCTTCTCTTGCCGAGGTGCTTAGACTTCTAACTCTTATCTTGTGCTTCCAGGATTAGCTGCTTCTTATCTCAGTAGGTCGAGCTCACTCACTTCTTGTAGGTTCTAGCGAGGGTTGGGCCACCCTCGGGTAGACAGGGTACGTGTTTGCTCTCTAGTGTGTGATTTACTGTCAGCTGATTGTCCTGGAGTCATATGGGGTAGATGAGAGTCAGTCTGAGCCATAGTTGCCTCTATATCTTTTCTATGCTTTAAGGACTGCCTGTTTGCTGTTTTCTTTTCCAGCTTCTCGATTCTATTGCTTTGGTTCAGGGGGAGTTCAATTGGGAGCTTCTGGAGCTTAATTCTGACATAACTCAACTTGAACTAAAAGTTGCATCTAATGTTGAGGGGGAGCTGGTCTTTCATGCATTTTCAGCATTTCGCATTTTAATATAACTACATTGAGCCTTGATTATTATCCTGTTATGACATGCTTCAATGCTTTACACCTTGCCATGACTTGTGCTTAGCTTGCTAAATTTATCATGACTTCATATGTGTAGACTAGCGTTTACCATGATAAGTTAAGTAAAATTGATCAACTTAAATTAAACTTGTCATGCTAGCATTTGAGTTTAGTCTTTCTTGAGCTATCCTTTTATGATTCATGCCATGTCAAATAGGCTGAGTAGAGCGTTGAATCTATATTGAGCCTTAGTTTGAGCTGTTTTAGTCTCCTGATGATACATGAGTTAGTACAATGTGTTAAAAAGCAAAAAGATCTCTTTTGTGCGAAAAAACTGATCTCACCAATTCTTTCCTATGAGACGGCTTGCCATTGCACTTGGCATGAACTTAGGGGGAGTTTTGGATGACCTAGACTATCTTCTTAAGCTTCTTGCTTGGAGTAGTCGCATAAGGCTTGAGATCTAGCACATGATAAAACAAAATGTTGGTTGACAACCACCATATTTGTGCGAAAAAACTGATTTCACCAATTCTTTCTCATGAGACAGCTTGCCATTGCACTAGGCATGAACTCAGGGGGAGTTTTGGATGACCTAGACTATCTTCTTAAGCTTATTGCTTGGAGTAGTCGCATAAGGCTTGAGATCTAGCACATAAACAAAAAATTGGGTTGAAAACAACCATATGCTTTCAAAAGATAATGTTTAATGTGCTCAATTTGCTTAATCTACAATCAGAACCAAGTACCTTAACCAATGTTTCAATCTTGAGCTTATAACACTCTATTTGGACTCAATGTTAGCTTCTTTGTTCCGCTTAGCTTATTGACATGGCCTGCATCATCCTTGGATATCTCTAGTTAGACCTTGCTCATTGATGACTTGACTTGCTCACTAAATGCATTACATTTCAGATTGTCATCTTTGTGCTCTAGCTGGTTTATATATATGTCGTCATGATCTAGATAGCGTCCTTTTTTGAGTTATGGCTTGGTGTATTACATTATGGTCAATATGGATAATTCTCATGGCTCTAAATGCTTAAATAAACAAACTTCAGCCATATTCATCCATTGACATGTCATATTCTCTCTATTGCATCTTGATGCGTTTATTGCCAAAAGGGGGAGAATAGAGAAGAAAAAGTCTGTTGGGAACACTTTAGAGCTTTGGAGATCAATTTGCTCTTTCAGTAGTTGCTCTAGTGTTCTTTCTGTCGACATGGTCATTAGCTTCATTTCATTCGTTGGACCATGTTGGACTCCTCAAATCAAACTCTTCGTAAAGCTTTTTCTGTGTTTGTCAATATTCTCATCAAGGGGGAGATTGAGAGACCATGTGGTCGTGCTCCATGAGAGTGATGAGTAATTGACAAGGGTTTAGGTCGGTCGAGTTTGGTTTGAGTGGTTCGGAGTCGAGTCGTTGCGTGGGCAACGGGCTCGGTCGGACTTTGGTCAAACCTGGTCATTTGGGCTTAGGATGCATATTCTAATGTTTTGACAGGTTTGGACTTCATATGTGGTAAGTGTAATGGTATTTATGCTTTCATGTATCGAGCGGTGCTATTTGACGTGGTTCTTGTCTGTGTGACTGCAGGATGTCGAAGCGGAGTCGTGGTGAGACACGAGGTGACCGGACTAGACGCAGGTGGCGTTGAGGTCAGAACGGTCGGATGTGTCGAAGACGGCGGAGATTCGATATGGTTGCGAGGCGTGCGAGGCAAGGAGCGTCGGAAGCTTCCCAGAAGGTGCAGAAGGGGCGAATCGGGAAATTCGCAAGGCTGCACAAGCGGGAGCGGGCTCCGTTGGACGTAGCGGGCGTAACGGGGCGGAGACCCGTTAGCCAGGCGCTATAAAAGGAGAGGAGGGGCTGCATGCCCTCCTTGAGCATTTTGGTGGGAATTAGGGTTAGCTCTAGTCAAAAGAGGCTTTAGGAGTTGGTTTTCTTTTAGTCTTTAGTGGTTGGAGAGGCAGAGTCTGGTGCTCCCTCTGTCCCCTACGATGTGTTCTAGGTGATAGAACAGAGGTGTGTTCTTCCTCCCTCATGTGTTCTTGAGTGGTATTCTTGAGTAGAGAGGGAGAGGATGGATTGAGGAGTTTGTAATCTTTCCTTTTGTATCAAGTCGGGGTATCGGAACTCCTCTGTATTCCCTGTGATTCAAGAAATGAAATCTGAAGGTTGGTTTTCCCTGTTCGTAGCTTCTGTTCTTCAGTTTCCTCTTTGCAAGATTTCTTGATTTTCGTGGTTCTGAGTTCTTGCTTGCTGGAGAGTGCCAAAATGGGTTGCTATGACATGGGTGATGCTCAAAAGCCATTTGGCTATTTAATCCCAAGAGCAAACCAAGTTTGATTCTCATATTTCAGTTTTGGCCTCCTCTGTTCTTGTTCTTCGTTTCTTGGTTTTGGTCCAGATTTTGATTCCCTTGTGAAGATGGCTTGAAATTTGGTATGAAGAGTCCAGAGGCTATTAATTAGCTTCCCTCAAAATTTCATAGCCAAAGGATCAACGGTTGGGGAGTTATTTGGTTTTTGGCTCGGTTCTTGCAAGATTTCAGATCTTTACCCAAATCTGAAATTCTTGATTCTTGGAGTGGATTTCTTGTTATTGGCTCTTGGCTTAGTCTTCTGGGAGTGTTCCCTAGCTACCCTCAAAGTTTCCCAAGCCAAGAATTCAAGAATCTTGCGATTTTCTCAGTTCTTCTGAAATTTCAGTTTGCTGATTTTCTCGAGAGGTACTACCGCTCCCCGAGAGGTACTACCGCTCAGAGGTACTACCGCTCGTCCTAGCGGTACTACCGGTTTTGTTCGGACCAGTCCGATCGGCAGCGAAGAAACGTTCGGACAAGTCCGATCGTCGTGCGGTACTACCGCTCCGTGAGAGGTACTACCGCTCAGAGGTACTACCGCTCCTCGAGAGGTACTACCGCTCAGAGGTACTACCGCTCGTCTCAGCGGTACTACCGCTTGCAGTCAGACTGGCTCTGAATTTATTTTTTTCTTGGCTGCTTCTTTTTGGATCTGATTTTTCCTTGTTGCCTTGACTTCCAGTAGTGCATATCTTCTATCTTCATAGCTTCCATAGCTATTGAAGAAGAAGTATAAGCGTGGGTACTTGAGGGGCGAACTTAATTTTTGAGAGCGCCATTCACCCCCCCTCTGTCGCCATTTCGGTCCAACAGATGCTTGCCACATGAATACATCTGCGTTTGCTTAGAGGAAGGTGATGAGGGCATCTTCCTACGTAGGGTTGGAGGTAACCCCAATGCGAACGATCTTTGAAGGCACTGCTGGATCCAATGAAACTTCCATGACTTGCTCGTTTGGCTTTGGTGTAGCTTTAGGCTTCGAGTGTTTGGTTGAAGGCTGCTCCTTATTTGCTTCTCGAGTTGGTAACTAGCCTACCATCTCAAGGGATTTGCGGTCGCGTGTAAGTGCCATCTTTTTATCACAACAGACTTTGATCACTCCTTTGGGACCTAGCATTTTAAGACATTGATATGCATAGTGAACAACTATCAAGAAGCGTGCCAGAGTTGGTTATCCGAGTATGGCGTTATACGCTATGTCAAAATGACCACATCAAAGGATATTTTCTCTGTCCTAAAATTGCTTAGAGAACCAAACGTAACAAGCAGAGAAATTTGGCCAATTGGTTTGGCCAAAAATGCTAGTATGATCCCATAGAATGAGCGTACAAGCTTTATTCTGGTCCAAGGAACTTGCATCTCATACAGAGCATCTACAAATATAATATTTAAAGAACTACCACCATCAATCAACACTCGATTCACTCGACAGTTATTGATAGTGAGCTCGACCATGATCAGAAACTGATCTGGTCGAGTTGAAGGGATCGAACAGTCACTTTTCTTGAATGAGATAGTGACTTCCGACCACTTTAGAAGATAATTGACAAGGGAAGGGTCAGTGGAGTTTACCTCATGTTCGATAACTTTATACTATCACTTTGACTCATATGCCAAAGATCCTTCGTAGATGTGCTTGACGGTGTGCTGTGGATCTTGATACAACATCTCCGTGTCCTTGTCTGATTGCTTTTGACCACTCACTTGTCCCACCTCATCGAGTGTGGGAAATGGTCCTTTGCCAGAGTAGTAATCCTTGAGCTTTCGTTGAAAAACTCGACAATTGCGAAGATTGTATCCTTTCTTTTGTGGAGAGGGTACCACCTTGGTTTTTTATCCGTCTGGGTAGGGATTTTGCCCTTGCCCAGATCAGAGTACTGCCTACGATTTCATGGCTCCTTATCGCCCATGGCCAAGACCTATTTAGAACTTTTACCTTGAGGCTTTTGACCTTTTGCCTTATTCTTGCATTTCTTGACCTTCCCCTTCCCTTTCTACCTTTGCCTACCTCTTTGGTACCTCAATCGGCATGGCCGATGGTCTTGCTCCACTCGACTGCTTCAGAGGCAGACACATAATGATTAGCCACTCGAAGAGCTTGGCGACAGTAGTTGGAGGATTCAAAACGATATCTTCTGTGAATCTTCTATTGCAGACTCCCTGCTTAAATGCTCTAATAATAGAAGCATCAGAAACTTTTGGAATGGAATTACGAACCTGACTGAAATGCCTGATGAATTGTTATAGGGTCTCGTTGTTGCTCTATCTCATCTAGTGCAGGTCACCTTCCTTCCTACGGCGATTGTATGTGCCCTAGAAATTGGCTAGAAGAAGATCGCAGAGATGTTGCCATGAATGGATCGACTCTAGTGATTGATTCAGCAACCAAGATCGAGCAGATTCCTCGAGCACAGTTGGAAGGTAGCACTACTACAAAAGAGGTTATACTGAACGGCTACATCATAGACAGTTCATAGAGAACTGTCTGTACTGTAATTATCATAAATGATTTTACAAGTGTGACCATGTACCATCTGTGATACACAACTATGATAGATGGTTTATACGAATAACCGTCTGTGACATTTTCATATTAATACGAACCATCTATGATAATGCAAAATATCACAGACGGTTTGTATCAGTAACCATTTGTGAAATATCACAGACCGTCTGTGATAATGGCAGACATCTCTGACGATTCGTATTAATAGCCGTCTATGAAAGTTCACATACGGTTATTAATACAAACTATCTATGATCATTTCATATCATAGATGATTTATGGTTGGAACCGTCTAGGATACGCCACATAATATAAATAGCCCAGTGTGGTCTCGATAGATCTATCTTCATTGCATTGCATTGAAGTAGGCGGCCGGCTTTAGGGAGTTTGATGAAAACATATCGCTTGTAGATCTAACTTTAGATCAATTTGTTCTTGGTGATTAGAGGTTAATATTTGCTTCTAATAACTTATATGCATTGTAATAGAGAGAGATAAAAGCTAGGTTTAGAGAGATGGTAGTTTACTCCAATTTAAGAATAGGTTAGTACTACTAGTTTACTTCAATATATTCTTGCTTGACATATATACACATATACACATATACACATATTGCTTCATGAATACGCGGCTAGCTACTTAATTTAGGTATGGACAATTTATTATTAGGTGAATGACAATTATGTATGTAAGTAACTAGGTTGGTTAATTAGCTATAGTAGCATTAATAATCCAATTTGACACTAATTTGTTACAAGCGTACTGCAGATGGACCGAAGCTGGATGTACATTGAGAACTGTATATTAATGGCATGTCTGCTTTTAGAAGAGTGGCTGAGCAGGATATGTTGAAGAAGGGGATGGAATATATATATTGTCCATGGATTGATTGCGATAATCTGAAGATGTTTACCAACTCAGTGTAGATCGAAGCTCACTTGATTCAAAGGTGTTTCGAAAAGGGGTATACATGTTGGACCAGCCACGGTGAAGAGAAGATTATACAGGAAGGTAGTTATAACATCATCAAGGGAGACAATGATATACCAGTTGTGGGTTGTGCTTTCGATGATGATAGGACGTATGATGACAATCTGGATTAGATGCTACGCAATGCAGAAGAAACTATAGTGAGAGAGTTTGGTAAATTCGAGGGCTTGTTAGAGGACCTAGAGAAATCTTTGTTTCCTGGCTGCAAGCCACAATACACAAGGTTGTCATCTATTCTTGAACTACTGAAATTGAAGGCAAGCAATGGTTGGTCTGACAAGAGTTTCACAGTGTTGTTAGGCCTCCAAGCGAACATCCTTCCAAACAGAATTGCCGAGAACCACCTAAACCAAACCAAGAAGGTTCTTTATCCATTGGGAATAGAAATAGATAGAATACATGCATGTCCGAATGATTATATCCTCTACCGTAAAGAGTATGCAAAATTACATGTTTGTCCGGTGTGCACAGCGTCCCAATACAAGTGTAAGAATGACTCCGATGACGGCGAGGGCATCGAAGTGAAGCAAGGACCTCCTGCTAAGATGTTGTCGTATATGCCTATAATTCTCCATTTGAAATTCTTATTTGCGAACCAAAAGAATGCAAGATTGTTGCGTTGGCACTTCGAGGAGCGTAAGAAACATGGAATGATAAGGTTTGGGTTGAGTACAAATGGAATGAATCCTTTCGGTAACATGAGTAGCCGACGTAGCACCTGGTCCATGAATGTATACATGTATAACCTTCCTCCTTGGTTGTCTATGAAGTGGAAGTATATTTTGATGTCACTACTTATCCAAGGGCCGAAGTAATCTAAGAACAATATTGATATATACCTAGCACCATTGATGGAAGATCTTGTGACACTGTGGAACGAAGGGGTATAAGTATGGGATGTGGACAAACGAGAAAACTTCACTTTGCATGCTATGTTGTTCTGCACCATCAATGATTTTCCTACCCTTGGTAACCTGTCGGAGTTGAGTATGAAAGGAGCCAAAGCCTATCCGCACTACTTAGAATATACCGAGACTGTGTGGTTGAACAACTTGCGCAAAACTATATATATGCATCACTGTAGGTTCCTTCCACGGTATCACCCATACTGCAAGATGAAGAAATAATTTGACAGAAAGAAAGATGATGACTCGACACCAAGGCCTTTTGGTAGGAAAGAGGTCTATTGTAGGACCGAAATGGCAACAGAGGGGGGGTGAATGGTGCCTTCAAACCTCCCCGAGTATTCACACAAAACTTCTTCTCTGATAGCTATAGAAGCTATGAAGCAAGAAGATAAATGCAAACTGGAAACCGAGAACTAGATCCACAACAGAAAGGAAACAGAGAGAAAAACAGTCTCGGCCGACAACAGAGGAAGTGGAGGACTCACGACCGCGACACCCGATTTCCAAATAACCGATGATTCATGGTTCTTCCGATCATGATAATTTAACCACATCAAGAAGACTCCCTCTGACTGAGAAAATACAAAGAAAACAAGACTTCACAGTCGAGACTAAACCAGACAACGCGGTCGAACTCAAAACAGAGCAAAGCCGAGGCGCAAGACTGCAGGACTAAGACTTTGGATAACTTTTGGCTCAAAGATCCAAAACTCACAAAACATGAAACCTAGTAAGAGCACAACCTCTGCTAGAGAAAATACCAAGAAGACAAGTCTTCTTTGCCGAGCTCAAGACAGACGATGAAGTCAAACAGAAAACAGAGGAACTCTGAAGCCGCACGACCGCTCGACCAAAACAGGTTGTCAATACGACTTTGCTCTCGGGAAAGATTGGCCAAATGGCCTTGAGATGATCCCCAGTTCAGAGCAAAAGAATTCAAGGCTACTCAAGCAAAGAACGTTGATCAAAAGATAAAGGACAAATCAACCGGACCACCTGAGAACACAAGACAAAAAGAAGAACAGATACAGGAATCAAAACATCTCAAATGAAATGAGGCTCAGATAGATACAGAGAGATGAATGATTACATAAGGAGGTTTCACAGCCACTCCATACACACTCTCGTTCATAGAGCAACACACACCAAAACAGAGAGAAAGACTCGAGTGACTTGCTGAAAACCTCAAAATAGCACTCGAGCTCTACCCATCTATTCATAGTCACCAAATACCAGGGGAGAACTCGTTAACCCCACCTAACACCGGGTTTTACCATTGCTTTACCCACTAGCAAAACAGACTCCAGTGCTTTATCCGCCAACACCAACGGCTTCACTGCTTTGCCCGTTAACGCCAACCACTCTTGTGCTTTTGCAGAGACACAACTTCCCTTCGCAGCTTTCTTTATTTTTCCAAAATGCCACTCCACTGCCTTCCCGGAAGCTTCCTCCTCTTCTTGCTGTCAAAGACTTGCAACCACCTTGAACGCCTCATCGTCTTCGGCATCTCCCGACCGCTCCGAGCTCAGCACCGCCTGTGCCTAGTCCGGTCATCTTATGCCTCGCCACGACTAGGCTCAAAATCCTACATCCATCACAGACAACAAAATATCACATAGCACCGCACTAGACAAGGGTAACATCCATTTGTATCAGAAATGAGAACTCAAAACACATTCCACAAAGTCGTAAATGCATTACAATCGGTCGGAATGTCAAACCATTAAATGCACAAGGTCTACGACCGTAACACAAGACCATATGACTGATTCCCAGCTGAAACGACCGCTCCTGGAGGTCATACGACCGATTACAAGTGACCTACGACCACATTCAAGACTCTAGGGAGCTTCCGACCGCTTACGCGTGAAAAACAACCACTTCTGACCGCAACCGAGGCTTGTCCGACCGTATGCACCTTTTACATATGCTATTGTTGATATGCTGTTTCATGCGGTTCTATGTGACGGTTTGGTTGTCTGTGTGACTGCAGGACTTCGGAGCTAGGTCATGGTGAGGCGAGGAGGACCAGGACTAGGCACAGGAGGTGTTGAGGTCTAGACGGTCGGTGATGCCGAAGATGATCGAGGCTGGTGAGGTGGTTGCGAGTCGGGAGACGAGGAACTGGAGCTGGAGCTACCGGTGACGAACACGACGGGCGATGACGGGAGAACCGGGACTAGGCTTAGGGAGGAGTCGGAGGTCCAGACGGTTTGGAGGTCGGTTGTGGTCGTGCGCGACGGAATAGACCAAGACTAGACTCAGGTGGAGTCGGAGGTCTCGGTCGGTGTCGGGTGGACACGATGGGCAGCGGCGAGAGGATCGGGACTAGACTCAGGGAGGAGTTGAGGTACAGACGGTCGGGATGCCGGGTGCAGTCGTGTGCAGCGGAGCGGACCGGACTAGACTCAGGGAGGAGTCGAGGTCCAGTCGGTCAAAGGTGCCGGTTACGGGAAGCTTCCGGGAAGGTGCTTGAGGGGCAAATTGGTAATTTGACTCAAGCAATGGAGGTGGAGGATGATTTCCCTCCAAAATTCTGGTTTGACCCTTGCCTCATATGTGGATGTGAGGTTGGAGTGGGCATTGTATGCCACTTCTTGTATTTCTTCTTTGGGTTGAGTTTTTGCCTTCAAAAGGTGGAGTGGGAGGCAGCAGGTTTCAGCTCATCCATAGCAAGAAATGAGGTGTGTGTGAGTATTCTTGAGAGCACATGAGAGTAAGCAAAAGAGGAGTGAGTAGTCTGTGTATGGCTTGAACTCCTACGTGAGTGTTCTCAAGCTTGTAGTGTGTGTTCCCCTCATATCCAACTGCGTATGGGGACTCCTCTGTAATCACTTCATTCAATATGAAAAGGAGAGTAGTTGATTTGCATTAATTTTCTTGTCTTCTGCATCTGCCCTGTTTTCTGTAGTCTAGGGTTTGAAGTGAGGAATCATTTGCTCTCTTTGTTTTCTTGATGTAGTTTTGTTTTGGAGAGTGGTTCTTGCTTCTAAGATATTCTCCTTGCTAGCTTCAAAGATTCATGAGCAAAAATTGTGAGAATGAAGACTAATCTGAAAAATAGTCTCATCTTCTATTGAAGTGATAGATTTCAGCTCAAATATTTGGTTCTTACCCTTGTGATGGTTTCTCTTGTCTCCTAGAGCCTTCTTGCTGTTTAGAACAGGGTCTTGATCTTTTGGTTTGAGGAGACCAGCTAAAAACCTTCAATTTCCCTGAAAATGCAATTTCAGACTTTACTGTGAAAAACTGCAATTGCTACTCTGTTTTCCGGGGGGGCGGTCTGACCTCTAAACCCTAGCGGTCAGACCGCTCGGTACATGGCGGTCTGACCGCTCGGGTAACGGCGGTCCGACCGGTCCCCACTCGGCGGTTCAACCGGGGTTAGCTCAGCGGTCTGACCGGGCTTGTAACAGCGGTCAGACCGCCCACGTACATCCGGTCAGACCGGCCTTCAGCATATTTTCAGTACAACTCTCTGATTTATTTTGCTTCTCGTTGATGGTTTTAGTATTTGGTCAGTCTGTATTTCCGGTGGGCACATGAATCATCTTCATAGCTTTCATAGCTATCGAAGAAGAAGTTTCGAGTGGATACTTTGAGGGGCGTAATTTTTAAAGAGGCACCATTCACCCCCCTTTGTTGCCATATCTGATCCTACAGTTCTTAATGGGAAAATAAGGATTGTCAGAGTTAAGAATGTCATGGATGAGGAAGAGTACAATCAATTTGATAAGTTGCCTCCATTCGGATATAACATCAGGCTCGAGAAAGAACCAAACAACGAAGCAAGCTATATGCATGTCGACCATCGTGAAGGGCTTTATTTAAAGGATGAAATAGCCAAGTGTAATGATCCCACACGGCAAACACCTATTTCAAAATTATTCCAATATAATTATAAAAAACTTGGCATGTAATTAAGGAATTATTCCATTATAATTGATTTAGTAATTAAGAAATAATTATATATGTGATTGTATATGTAGTTGGAACTAATCTTGACTATGCTAATTGCGTTGAGGCATGGTCAAAGCTGCAGTCAAAGGTGTGGTCGAAGTTGCAGTCGAAGGTGTGGTCGAAACAACGGTCGTGATCATGATCAAAGTGGCCATGGTCGTAGGAGTTAATTTGAAAGTGGTTGAAGCTTGCTTTTTTATAGGGCATGGGAAGCACATCCTGACGAAAATAGGACTATCACAGATGGTTCCATAATATAACCGTCTGTGATACTACAACATCATAGACAGTTCTATTATGGAACCGTCTGTGATGTGGTTTATATCATAGATCATTTTATAAGAGAATTGTTTGTGATACTAATATCACAGATGATTCATTTAAAAAGCCGTCTATGATAATTCCTCCTATAAGTAGTGCCCCGCTAGAGTTTGCACCCTTATTCGCTTACTCACCCACATCCTTTCGCCTCCTCACCTCTCCTCCCTATCGCCTTAGCTCGCTGTCACCCCCAGCCGGATCGACAACATTGCCATCACCCCTAGCCGAATCCACCGTTGCCCCCATCAGTTTCACCGTTTCCCCAGCCAGATCCGCTGTTGCACCCACTTGGTTCGACCGCCTCTTCTCCCTATCGCCTTAGCTCCAGCTAAAGGTATGGATTTGCTTCATCTTTTTGCTTCATCGTCTTTTCTATCGCACTAGCAATGCTTCTAGAAATAATTTGAGAGTGTTTTTTCTGTTAAGTAGAACATATTTTTATTAGAAATGCATGCCAAGAAATGAAATAGCTAGGGAATGAATTTAGAGACAAATTATTGGAGCTATTGTTTATATTGTCTTGTAGCAATAATATACATTGCCGAATATTCTTACGTGTCCCCTCCTCCAAATCGGAGTAGTAGTTGTAGCTAGGGAATAGCTACGGATAATATAGCTAGGGAATGAATTTAGAGATAAAATGTTGGAGCTATTGTTTCTAAGTGAGTTGGATGGTCTTGTTATTATTACAAGATCTATTTAGAATGACATGTTAATGTGTTCCAAAAGGACCCTGTAATAATAATATATGCCAAAGAGACCTTCAAAGGGCATGAAGCAAATCACACACTCTAGTGTCCTCTGTGATTCACTTTGTTATTGCCATAATATCTATTTGGAATGGCAAATCACACATTTCAGTGTGTCAAGTTCTATAGAGTACGTTATAGCTGTTGCTTCTTCCTCCTCATCATGCTGTGTGTTAGGCTTAGTTGCTGTCTTAGGTATAAAAGAACCTTTGGGCCATCACACCCTTCATTTGTGGAACCTAAAACAACACCAAGCCCAACACGCATAATGATGAGGAGGAAGAGACTCCAGCCACAACTTACTATGTAGAACCTAAGACACTGGGTTGTATGATTTGGGATGTTAGTAATGCAAAGAGACCTAGTAGCAATAATGTATGTCGTCGGATGTTCTTATTTCTTGTAAGATCAACCTTGTGCCAATGTTTACTTTCATAGTTCACTGTAATTAGTTTTTTCTTGTAAGAGAGATATCGTCATCGTTATTATCGCCAAATGGGTCTAACGCTTCAAAGACTGGGGTACTAAGCATGGCAGAGGAGTATCTAAAAGGACAGCGGACCGAATGACCATCACGGAGGTCTCTCCAGATGGGGTCCCTCTGCAACCAAAGAAAGCAGCTGCAACATTTTAGATCACCTGCGGGATAATCGGAAGGCAACGGGTCCCCATCACCGTAGCAAACTGGAAAGGTTTGACAGAAGACGAGAGAAAAGTGTTGTGGATGGAAATTTCAAACTCGTTCAAGATCCCAGTCGAACTCCAGGAACTCGTGCAACAATATGCGCTCCTCGCGATAGGAAAAGCATGGAAGACCTTCAAGAGCATACTAGTCATGCAGTACATGACGAAGGATCGCATGCCCTTTACAAGGTATCTTTTTGTGTCACCTGAAACATGGGAGGCCATTGTGTGGATGAAGATGACGACTGAATTTCAACAAGAAAGTGCAGCGCACAAGGCTCTCTTGGCACGAAACACTCACCCTACAGACTCAGCACCACTGGGTACATGGGTAAAATCCCGCAATGGAGGATGGAGGATGAGGTAGCAATCCGATTAGAGGCCTCTCCACCATTTGCTGGGATCACAAATGAGCACGCCCAAAACTGGTTAAGAGCGAGGTCATCAACCACGTCTTTGGGCATCGCCTCTTTCAGAAACCCCGCATATGAGGAAGTGTCCCAATGCCTGGTAAGATATGTTAAACTACCTAGATGTTAATAGGTCCATCACTTTATGGGGTCTAAAATAACATGATTGCCTCTTGTAGCAAACATTGACTACCGAATCTTCCGAAGGCTCCATCCAAGCAGTCAAGGAGAGGGATATACTATCCATAACACTAGAAACAAGGAGCAACCAAGTCACACATGATGCCTAGTGGTTTACGTATCTTGGAGGCACGGATTCCCAAACGACTTTGAGGTGTATAGGAGTAGGAAGAGATCCAAGGTCGAGCATGAGGAATGTATGAAACGGGATTTTGATGCAAAACTTAAGAACATAACTACCCGACTTTGAGGAGAGATAGATGCATTGAGGAACAAACTAAGAGAAGTTCGCAACCAGTCACAAACCACCTCCGTTATTACGGTACCCAGTCCCCCCTTAAGTCAGAGTAGTTGCGTATCCGCGCCACTTGCTGAATATAGTGACGCCCACTTACCTATCGACGACATCCAGGTAATGTACATATCTAGAATAATACATAGATAGATCTGGTGGATACCTTAGCTCATTGTGTGTCATTATGTAGGAGGCCACATCGTGCATCCTCAGAATTAGAGACAAATTCAAGTTAAATTTATTACAAAAGTCCAAAAAAAGGAGATTCCCAGATCTTTGTCTTCTGGGCTTCATATGCTTCCTCTTCTAATTTTGGAATTGGACGATCAGCGGTTGAGTTCTCGAATGCCGTGAAGATTGTCCTTGCCCTCTCCACTTCCTCCTCTAGCCTAGGCAAATCATTAGCATGGCCCATAATCTCAAAGAGGATGCCATGATAAGTTTCCTCAGAATTAGCCATTTCTGTTTGATCGGTAAGGTTATCCATGTGTCTCTCCACTGCCACAAGAGCTTCTTTTGCTTTGTGCACATTGAAGAGAAGAACGAGGTTGAGGGCAGTTTTCCTTTCTTGAGCGGTAAGGATACACCTCCGTCAATGGCAGATGATGAGGTCCAGTTGACGGGTGAAAGCGACTCGAGGAAGGAGAGCAGGGCGTGAGCGGAGGAGCTGTTCTAGACGTAAGTTGTTGGCCGCCTGTGTAAGGTTGTGACCGAACAACTCATGATGGATAGATGAGAGGAAGAAGATCAAAAGAATACTAGATGCCATTATTGAGAAATCTGGTGAAGATGAGGGAGAGGACAGTTTAGAAGAGATTGAGTTTATGGTATCAAGGAATTGTACACCGTGCTACACATAAAACCAACCATGTGAAAGTTTAAGAGTCGCTTGCATCAGAATATTAATAGGTGGGAGTAGGGTGCACATTTTTAAGTGTTATCACAGATGGTTCATATTCCAAATCGTCTCTGATTGCATTATCACAGACGGTTCGTATAAAAACTGTCTTTGATATGTGCATTATCACAGATGATTCATAAAACAAACCGTCTCTGATATATGTATTATCACAGACGGTTCGTATAACAAACCGTCTCTGATAATAGCACGACACTAATCGGTGGCATCTCCCCTAGGATTCTGATCTCACCCATCCATTCTTTCCGCATCGAACGGCAGGCACCGGCTCGCCCCACCTCTCGCTCCTTATTAATTACTCCCCGTCTCCCTTTTCCCCAATTTCACTCCAAGATGTATGAGTTCTACCGGCTACTCCTAGTTCATCCACTCCTAGCTTATTCCTCGATGACGCCGACTACCACCGTGAGCTAGCACCTCCGTTGTGACACCATGGTTCACTACACAAGACACTCTTATCGTAAGTGTCGTAAGAGTGTCTTGTGTAATGTCACTGTCATGACACAAAGGTGACACTACCGCCGCCTCTCCTTCATTGTAAGGCACCGTGGAACCAGCTGGCTACCAAGACGGTGCTTAAGTCAGCGTCAAGGACATCTAGCTCGTGCGCTGCTAGGATCTCTCCTTCTTCTATGTTTTTGCCATGGGTTCGTAGAATTAGAAGATATATTCTTACCATGTTTAAGAGTTGGGTTCGCAGGATTAAGTGACAATTTCGAACCGTCTGTAATAATTTTTTTAGTAGTGACGTCATGTGTAGGTGATGGCAAGGCAAGCTAGCGTATGTGTGTGCGTGTTTCTTTTGCTTGCTTCACCTAGGCAACACTCACTTATAAATTGGTGTTCCTTCGTCTCAAATAGCAGTGTGGCACTGGACTTCACATCTTCTACTTTGCAATGGACGAGCCTTTGGGTTTTTTTCTCATAATTCCTATATGGGCTGGGCCCAAATGAGTAAAAACTCCAACATTAGCATGCCAGCGCATGCAATCTCACTGCTGTATGCCGACTAAGAAGCTGATTAATTTTCATATACAACAATTCATTAGATTAAAATCCAGACTTGGTCTGTCTACAGTAATGTCAAACTAATTAAAAGACTGGTTCATTAATCAAGGAATCACATTGCATTTTAATTAGGACATCATGTCCATAACTCATGCAATATCTTATTCCAGTCACATGAATGTTGTGTTTTGGACATTTCGGTACATCTCTAAAATACAACTTTAACTACCAATTTATATTATATATATTTGTAAAACCTAAAACAATATAATATCACAAAAGTAAACTTTCTGAAATATAATATTTTCAGCTAAGTGATTTTATTTTAAAAAAAATTAAATTCAAGGTAAGCTTTCGGAAATTCTCGAAATGCAACAAATTTTTTTGAAATTCATAAAATTTTAATTTAGGCTAAATTTAGGATGTTACACAACCAGAGCTTGTTTGATCAACTGATGGCTTTCCACACCAATGCCGAATCATGCATGTATGGAACTGGTGAAAGAAGTTCAACAACATAAACACACAAAAACTTATGAATAGCTAGTGCAGTACTAGATACTAATTGGTTACATGCACAAAAACCACAACACATCATCTGCCATAATTAGCTACTCTATAACATTTCGTACGTATGTGAAATGGTACAACAAGCATTCAGAGCATAGACGTACGTACGTACGACGTCCGATCCATTCCCATTCTCTAATTCTGAAGCCGGAGTAAACTCGATCGATTGATCCACATTAATGTGTAGTTACACCCCACCTTAGTATGAAATTTTGGATCTCCCACAGATAAACGCACATGCATGCAGTAATTGCACGCGATACCAGCCTCTCGAAGTTTTCGGTCTCATGTCATCAGTACTCTTAACATGCTAATTAAAGCCATGCACAAAGCATCGATCGCCCTAACAATGTTTACTAGTACTAACAGAGTAAGAATCCAGTCATCGTGACTAATTAAAGAAATTTTACTTACTATTACTCCAAGATATATATCAGGTAAACAGGAGTACACATGCAGCTTCCGCGAAAGAGTTTGCACACATTAGTGTAGGGACTACTCCAGTTGACATCGCAGCGGCGACCTCGAAGTTTGCAGCTGACGCATTAAGCAAGAACCCCAATGCGGAGATTGGAAGAAGCGAGACAATACAACATAAATAGGTCCACAAAACCACTATAGCGCCCCATCTAGACAGGAAAGAAAGTGTTTTGAATATTGATTGGCATGATTTTAAAATACAATTTTGACTACTTATTTTTATTATAATATATTTATAAAATCTAATAAAGTTGTAATATTATAAAAGTACGTACTTTTTGAGATAAATTTACACATATCATTTTCTTGTATCCAATATAAGTATTTAAAAGATATTAATAGACCAAGTTTACAATGTTTGACTATGCATTACCCAAAACGACTTTGTTTTAAGGTTGAAGGGAATACTTCACATAAAATCACATGTAGAAGTGCACATCATTGACCGTAGAATTTAAAAAGTCCATGCAAAATAATACTATTCCAGGACTGCACAAAATATTTTCAGATGTGATGCCGAGTGTCGATATTTTTTTTCAGCTTCTAGCTTATGATCTACACTATAGTAATTAATTTTTAAACGAAATATCTTTTTAAGATAAAGTCTACTAATCGATTGTAGTAGACATTTTACTGACTTCAGGTATACCTGCCAAGATTACACACAACTGTCTGTCTCCAAAAGCCAAACCAGAACCGAAAAGAACCTACTCATAGTAAGCGAAGCAGAGTGCATGCGAAGGCTAGCTTGGTTATCCTATTCACGGTCAAGAGCTGCAGGTCTAGATGCTGCCTATTGCTGATCGAGCTACGCAGTCATCTAGGTAAGCCTAAATCTCAACAGATTAATCTTCAGATATGCAAGTAGCGGCGGTTGTTGATTAATTGGACGAATCGTTAGGCCAAGAGAGTACACCTCGACACTGCAATTAATGTCACGCCAATTCAAGAATGCGTTTCAGTAAACAAGAGATCACATTGGATCGATTCGTCCAGTGTTTAATTATTTTCGTAGTTTAATTCGTCTATGTTACTACTCTTTACAAATGGAGTGCAGAAGTTTCGAGTAGTAAATAATAATAATAGTAGGAGAAATCATAGTCACACTGCTAGCTTAGATGACAGCAGGCCGGTGGGTTCAATAATATTCGTGTGAATTACATCGCCTGCGCGAGATTCGATCGTTCCATAGATGCCATTGCCCATGGTTGCATGCTTTCATGCGTTGGCAAGTAACTATCTCAAATGTCGTCCCTTCTTTTTCTGGAGTAGATTGATGCTAGAGCTAAAAACCATAACGTTGTAGACAACATGAATAGGTTGGTGCAGCAAATCAAGGATGCGTTTAGCTGCCTGTGTACGTACGTACGTGCGTGACTGACATATAGCCCGTGCTCTATCAGTGCAAAGCAATCAGCATGCATAATGCATTACAGATAATAGACCTTCTAAATTTCATCTACAGCTAGCTCCACTTTCTCGAAGACAACTTGCATGTTGATAAAACATAGTTCTTAAGATTACGTGGACATGATAACTCCCTAATTGAGAAGTAGTTTGGTCCATTAATTGTACCGGCCCAAGCATGCGTATTCAGCTAAGTTGGTGTTTTTAGCGGATTTAGCGCGTTTTGCGACGTTATTTATAAAACTAACCGCATGCACAACGTATTTACAGAAATGACATTTTGCCATCCGGTGGGCGGGCGGCAGCGCGGGAGAGAGACACATGGCACCTGCCGCCCCGTGAGCAGACGGCAAGCACCTGCCGCCCGCCCACTGGACGATAGGTACTGGCCTAATCACTACCTAAATTCATAATTTTATATTATATTTATTTAAAATTTTAAATGTAGCAAATGTGGTTGCAAAATTATGAAATTTTATGCACATTCTTTTGACTCAATCCTACTTCATTGTGTAATTTGTTTACAATTTTATGCCTTCTGAATATTGATTAAAAATTCATACAATTTTGATACTTCTAGGAATTTTACATATAGCAAACGAGCTCTAAAAATTATAAAATTTTATGTAGAGCCTCCCAACATAGTTGACCTAATTGTATTTTTTTGAGTATTTTATGTGCTTTGAATTTTCCATGTTAATTTATGATAATTTAATCATAATTAGCGATATGCAGTGCTTAGGCATCTTTCGAAGTGTGTGACCTCTATAATTGTAAAAAAATTACAAAATAAAGTACGTTGTGTCAGGAGTCTATGCATAAAATTTCGTATTTTTTTTACCTCATTTGCTATATTTAAAAATTTGAACAAAAATGATGTAAAATTACAAATTTATACAATAATTAAGCTGGCTTAATCACCTGCCGTCCCGTGGGCGGGTGGTAGGCGCTTGTTGTCTACTCATGGGGCGGCAGGTGCCATGCGTCGTCTCCCGCATGCTTCCGCCTGCCTACCGGACGACAAAAACACCATTTCTGAAAATACTTCGTGCATACAGCTAGTTTTGTAAATACCATTGCAAACAACACCAAATCCGCTAAAACTCGCTGAGTTGATCTTTGAAAGAAAGCTACTAGTACATGCATGTATAATCCGTCTAAGAAAATTATCTGCAAGTATGCATGCATGCACTCGTGTTCTCAAATCTTACCTCTTCTTGTTTGTTGGAGCCAATGCATATATGGTCAACTGATGCCATGCGGCCCATGCCCATAATTAACCTTACTCCCACTGTACCATTTTGACAAGGGTGTATTCAGGCAGTGACCCCAAACGAGAATACACAGGAGGAACTGTATATCTTTGATTTTGAGAGAGGGATGGGCTTGAAACCTACAGGGTACTCGTGATCTTATTTGCCTGATCATATGTGTGATGAAATTTTTTTGGCCATTCGATCATGGGAAGTTAATTTTGTCAAGCACCTGTGGGAAGCTACCAACGGCGGATCTGGTACACGATCGATTCTCGTACTGATCACACGGTTGAGATTTAAGTCACATTTATTAATCTCCTACTTTGAAGGAAATTTTTCTCACACACAATACACACCCAAGCCATGAGTCAATTGGCATATACGTACCTAAATTAATGTTGAATCTCCTTATTAGTTCATAATCTGGAACTTTAATGGATATATAGACGTACGGTAGTAAAACCATAGTTGAGCAATTAGTAACAAATGCCATGCACTTCATTTTTTTTTCAATTTTCTGTTATAATTATAGGTATGCGACTTGTGGCACGCACGAAGAGTTACTACCTCCACCGGCATTGATCCAACAAAAAGTGAACTTACACATTTAAAGATAGAAGCAACATTCAGAAATATACGGCCATATATAGTACTTAGAGATTACAGTGACATAGTCTCCAAATTTGTTGGAAGCTACACTACCACATCCAGTACTAAATAATGGAGCCCTTTATTAGTTGTTCCCTAATACATGAAAGGGTACAAATAAAAGTAAACAAATCACACGACATCATGGTGAAAAAAAAGATAGGTTGGACTCCAGCTTTCGATTAATGGCATAAAAGAAACTTTAAGGTTGTGCATCACCGTAACCAGATCCACCACCTCCACCACCACCGTTCCCACCACTTTGACCACCTCCCGTGCCACCACCATTGCCATCAGCATTTGCATTTGCATATGGTGAGTAGTAGCCATTAGTTGCCTCACTGGAGCCAGATCCGGTGCCACCACCAGTCCCATAACCATCGGAGCCATAACTGCCTCCAGCTTGTCCACCCCCACCGCCACCACCGGCACCACCAGCGCTAGAATACCCACCATATCCATTATCAGATCCTTGGCTCATCTGGCTAGAGCCAGAGCCTGTGCCAGATCCACCACCAAATCCAGAACCACCATATTGTGATGCGCCGCCGCCACCACCCCCACCTCCACCACTTGCATGGGCACCACTTCCACTCTCACCGGATCCATAGCCACTCCCGGACCCTGCACCGCCGCCGTTCACAGACCCACCGCCATTTCCCCCTCCAGTGCCCGCTCCCTGAGCATTGGAGTATCTAGCCACCCTTGCGGCATTGGCTAATCCTATACTCAGGAGGACAACGAAGCTAAGCGCTACAAGCCTAGTGCCTGCCATAGTGAGCTTAGCTAAGTGCTAGATGGGATGGATGCTAAGCAAGGACTGCATGGGTTTTTATAGTGCTGGTGGACATGCAATGGTTGCATATCTTGCATGCACGCAGGAGGTGGTGTGTAGATGACGATCGACTTCATATCTTTACTGGCATGCTTTTTTAATCAAGCGGATCGGAGCTTGTTTGACTGCATCAGGTGACGACTTCCACATAGAGAAGATTACATTTGGTTAATCTTCATAGAAGATTCCCTAAGAAGTCTTCAAAGAATGCTCTACGTAACTGTCCCTCTGCTACCTTCAAGGGCTACGTAGCTCGGCAAGCATTCAATCCCATGCATAGCTGGCGTGAAAGAGTTCTATATATTTAAGTTGCGCCTTCATTACGTTACAACTTGTCCTTCATTTGCAGTTAGATCCTGTTTAAAATGTGGAAATTTTATATGAGCCTTTAATAACTAGCTAGCTCATGTACCGTATAATTAATATATATACTCAAGTTGGAAAGTACTTCTATAGTTCTATCTCCAGTTCACGACGTGCAAACTCATCTTTTTATCAGCAATATTGCATATAAACTCTGAAAAAAAAAAGAAAAAAGGACGTAACATCTCGCGATCCATAGGTATGCCGTACTATAGCGATAGTATTTCGAGCTTTGCTTTGGCTAAGTGTCGGTATTAATTGCAACTATTGCGATTACTAAATAATGTGGGGGTGTTCGGGGGTGTGAGTTTATATATATAGGCCCCGTTTGGCACGACTCTAGCTCCGAGATCTATGCTGGATCTGTACTTTGTTGACTAAATTAAAGTGATTTAAATATTTTTATTTAATATATAATATAAATGAAATGAGTCATGTAAATACACTTAACATGTCTGCAACTCTAGATCCAGGATTTCCTAGAGCTACAGATGACCAGCTCTAAGAAATCTACAGATTTTCTAGAGCTAGAGCTCTGCCAAACAGGGCCATAATCTCTTGTTACATGTAACGATGCTGTGGGGCCTGACATTAATTTAATGGATCATGTGCGGAGATCTTTTACTTGGAACTTCCACGAAGGATCGAGTTGTTTGTGGCAGTGTACATTAATTTGACTGCAACATCATGGGCTAGTTAACGAAACGATTTCCGAAAGGTTCTCCAGTTAATTAGTAGTTGCCTGTTCAGGCCCTGTTTGGAATGCGGGAATTTTTCCCGATTCCTGCGGGAATTGAACTGTTTCCTGTAAAATTCCTGCAAAATTCCTGTGAAATTCCTCTGTTCCAAACAGGCCCTCAACGCGTGGTAACAGTGAAGTTGTAGCACCCCGAAAAATAGGATTTACCTCTATCTCTCTCCTATCTTTTATATCTTTCTCTCCCATCCCCTCTCTCTCTCCAATCTCTACCGATTTTTTCTCTCTCTCCTATGTGTTTTCCTCTCCCTCTTCCTCGCGCATCGCCTGGCGCACAGCAGGCCAGAGCAACGTATGGCTGGAGGTGGCTCGGCGGGCTGCAGTGGAACGCAGGCCGGGCAGCAGGCCGTGGAGGCCGGAGGCGGCTCAGTAGGCTACGGCGGCACGTAGGCTAGGAGACGTCGGCGGCAGGCGGCAATGGTGGTGCTAATTGGTAATGGCGCACAAGTGAAGCGGTCGGAGTTTGCGACCGACCAAGGAACAGCGCACGAGCAGCGCGACTAGAGGCGGCGCACGGCCACGACAGACGAGAAACGTTGAGCGGCGCGGCATGCATGCGCGGCGAGCAGACACAACAAGGCAACGGCTGCGGCGGCCGACGGCGGAGGCCCGGGCGACGGCGGTGGAGGCGCTGCGTCGTGTGGCAGGGGCGCGGGCCTGTTGGCGGCGGCAACGGTGGTCAGCAGTGGCAGGGTTGGGGGCGGCCGTCGGAGGCGGCGCTGTTGCGTGGCCAAGGGCAATCAGCAGGAGGCACAACCACAGGGCACACACGACCATGTAGCTTGGGGCGGCGTGGCGCGCTTGGCGGCGGTGGCCGACGGCAGCGGCGGTGAACGGAGTGGCCGGCGGCTGACTTTCACATTCTCGAATTGCGGTTGGCCGGGGGTGCGGCCGAACCACGTGTTCGTGCGGTGCTTCGTAGGGTTTGCGCAGCGGGACACCATTCATATGGACGAACGAACAGCGATTCGCACGGTGAAATTCTAGCAAATGCATTTCCTTCCAGTTGAATGATCTCTTTTCTGTCCTTCCATAGTTATCTTAACCTTCGCCTGATTCGCATCCACCTTCTCCTCACAGGTTCGCACGTGGCCTTCGGGGAAATATTTGGGTAGTTACGCATCTTGGATCCCTTATGCAGCGTGCCCGCCGAACGTGCTTAAGGCAAGTACCTCGCGATCGTGACCTTTCCATTTTACATATCACTTGTTGCTAGTTTACTTGTCACCTTGTCGTTGAGTAGAATTATCATATCACTCATGCTTGCTTGACTAATACTATATCATTAAAGTTAACTGTCTAATATCATATCACTAAAGCTACCTGGCTGTTATCATAACACTTAAGCTCATCTGGTCATTATCGTATTACTAAGGCTATCTGGTTATTATCATATCGCTCATGTTTGCCTGGTTATAGACTTTTAATACTGTTTTATACTGTGATGTTCTAAGTTATCTTGTTTCACGTGCTTTTATGTTTATTAGGATGCTCAGTTAATAATGTTTTAGAATTCATGCTTTTAATTAATGTTTTAGAATTCATGCTTAAATTGTTAATGGGGGTAGCATATTAGCATGTTTTAACTTAGGTTAAATTATTAGTACTCTTTCAACATTAGGGACATTAAGGCTGCTATGTTTTAGTTTCCTAATATCATGATCCATTAAGTGTATGAGGTGGTATGTAAACTATGAAGGATGTATATGTTAATAATTGTTAATTTGACTAAAAATCACTTATCATGTAAAAAACTGAGTTGATTGTCAACCCTTGTGTGAGGTAGGATATAATATCTCTTTTAAAATAATTCCTAGGCCATTATCACCATGCTATCATCTCACATCGCCATCTATCAGGATCTAGTGCTTCTCCATTTCCAACCTTTAGCGAATCCTTCCACTTATCAAAGTTTTATCTCTGCTATCTCTTAGTTGTCTTGAATTCATACTACATAACCTGCCAATGATGTAATAGTTACCTTATCACCACTTGATCATTTCACATCACCCCTATTGGATATTAGGTCGTTTCATTCCTAACCTAAGCAAATCTTATCGCTTCTCATAACATTATCTTAGCCTTCTCTCAGTCCCTTAAATTTATGCCATATAACATGTTAATAATATAACAGTTACCTGGTCTGGGGTTATCCACATATAGGGAAGATTGCCACCCACTTGGTAACATACGGGGGGATGTACACTCTCGTTAATCAGGGTATTACACCCTGTTTGCGGTTGTACAGTCGAGGACAGCGTTGTGCCTGACTATTCTCATATAACCGGGTATGTGGGAGTAATCGCTAGTGCTATTGACATAACTTGCTAAATAACAATTATCTTAATTAGACTGTTTCTACGATCTATATCTCCAATCTACATCAGTGTTCTAGTAACTTAGGTTCATTGCATTTAAACAGTGTCAATTACTTGCTTACGGTGCTTACCCTTTTCACATCTTGCTTACATTGCTTGTCCTTTATATATCTTGCTTGCATTACCTGTCCTTTACTCACCGTGTTGTGACAGTTATTGGGTACTTGCTGAGATTTTGAAATCTTATGCTTGCTCTTTCCATTCTTAGGTAAAAGGTTAGTGGAGTGATAGCAACATGTATGGGTGGGAGCACTCGAGTTTTCAGCACTACGGCTTGCCACTATTTATGTCATTTTACTTATTCTTCATTTGGTTAGAAGTGGACCGGTCCCATGTTTCAAGCATTTACTTCAGTTTCCGTTGGTTCTTTAATAAAGTACTTTTAAAGTTTAATTTTTCCTCGATTTTTATTATTGTTTTTATTTATTCTCACTTTAGCAATGACATTCCATAGTAGTACCTCATAATATAATGTGAGGTGCTACAGAAGTCTAGTAAACAAAGATCCCAGACGTATTACAAACCAAGTTGGCATGCATTGCAGGGGCAACCTAATTGGCTGTAGTAGATAGAGACTATTAAAATTAGAAAAATACGATGCATGCATAGATTGGAAACAGCGAGATTGACAAACTATAGCAAGAAAGCAAGAAATAGTAAATCCAAGATCATACAGCTTCCATGCCATATCTTTTGCGTACAATAAAAATCTGTAGGATCGGACAGGCAACAAAGGGGGGTGAATGGTGTCTTTAAAATTCTCCCAAATATTCCCAAATCCTTTACTCCAATAGCTACAAAGTTATGAAGATTAGAAAGTGAAGTCTACATGAAAAACCAGAGAAACACAGAGTTGACCACGACCAGATTGGAGCACCTTGTGGTCGGATTAGACCACTGACAGAAATCAACATGGTCGAAAGACAGACAACATAGTCAAAGCCACTGTGGTCGAAACCAACGTGGTCGTAACCAACGTGTCAAAACCAACGTGGTTGAAACTAGCGTGGTTGTAACCAATATGGTCGTAACCAACATGGTTGTAACTAACATGGTCGAAACCACCGTGGTCAAAACCAACATTGTCAATGTCCAGTGTGTGGTCGAAAGGCCAGCGTAGTTCAGGACCAATGAGTGGTCGGAAAACAGCGCAGTCAAAGACCATATGATCATAAATGACGTTGTCAAAGACCAAAGAATGGTCCACACCTCCATAGTCGATGCCCAGAGTGCGGTCAGAAAACAATGTGGTCAAAAACCAGTGTGGACGTAGCAGTTCAAAATGTGACCAGAGTGATCTATGACCATTGAGTGATCGAAACCAAGGTGGTCGAACCAAGCTGAACTTCAATCAGTGAGGTCGAAGACCAGTGAACGGTCGAAACTAAAGTGGTCGAAGAACGAGAACTACAGTACTACCGCTACGAGGCTTGTGGTTCTACTATTTCCAAAGGAAGAACATGGAAACATGATTTTTCAGCCTAACCGCAAGATCCAAAATTCACGCAACCAGTGTACGCATGTTTCTTAAGGTCTTAAGAAGCTATTTCCTAGATAAAAAATCCATGACAAATTTGAGACCTTTTGCAAATTAAAGCAGCGTACACAACTGAGATCTAAAAATGATGAGCAGATCTTGCTCCTGGGTAAAGAGTATCTAAGAAGGCTTTGAGCACAATCCCACATGTCACAACAAGAAAGAATATCGAAGAAGTCAAATCAAAACTCTTGGATTAAGAAAAGATTTAGAGAGAAAAGAACAAATTCAAAATAGAGCAATCATATGATGTGGTCGAAGACCATCGAGCGCTCGTAACCAAATGCAGTCGTGAGCTACTCGAAAAGCAGATGTGGTTGTAAACGACAAGATGTATAAGAGGAGGTGCACAAACACATGACTTAGGACCAAAGAGCGATAGAAATCAGATGAGATCATGAACGAATAGAAGTATCGGAGGTACACGACCACCAGATCTAAAAACCTCAAATCTTTTGATCAAGAGATCAGATGGTCGTGAAAATTTGTACATAAGTTACTCAAGGTCTCACAAAGCTAATCTAATCTTGGACTGAAAACTCCATGACTAAAATGAGACCTTTTTGCGATTTGAGTAAGCGCACATGAATTGTGTTCTAGAACTAAAGTCATTGATCAGACTGTTCATGGTTCAAAGATAGTCAAGATGGATTTGGTTATATTCCCACCTATCATAGCAAGTCAAAGCATCAACGAGATCAAGCTAGAACCCTCCAAATCATGAAGTGAAAGGAACAAAATCGAAGAATAGAGCCCAAGAACACAGAGGAAGAACCAAATCAAAACAGAGCAAACTCAATCAAACAAAAGATACACAAAAGGTAGATCAAAGATTGATGTATTGCTCACTTGAGATGATTGGTTTTACAGCCACTCCCCTTGGGAGGACAAACCTCTAAGCCTAGAACCCACACCCACTCTGTAACCTAACTCCTAGGGGAGGGAGGAGGAGCTAGCCACCAAAAGGCTTAGCCAAATTTGTCAAACACTAGCTCTTGTCTCCCCTCCCCTTTTTATAGGCTCACCAATGAACCCAAAACCTAATGGATCCTCCCATTAGGCCAAACCAGGGATAACTCGCTAACCCCATCTAACACCGGATTTTGCTCATGCACGCTTCTCAAAGCTACTTACACCATTAACCCATTAGAGAACCAACACTTGATCCACTTCACATTTTCAGCACATACAAGACCTAAACCACTTAGGCCAACGCCGCAGTTTCACACACCACCACTTTTCCTGGTATTGGGTAATTTACCAAAATGCCTCTCTACTGCCTTACTCAAAGCATCCCGCTTCCTTTGACACGAAGCATCACCCATGCTTCTCCATCTTCTATGTGGCCCCAATGACATGTCGTCAAGCCTCTCACGTGTCCATATCCCACCGAACTATCCTCGCTTGCAAACGACCCAAGTCACTTGGCGCATCACATGCTTCTTCTCGTGCATGACGGCACCCGACATCCTCGACTACACAGGACCTTGGGTCCTCCTTGAACCTAGTCCTGGTCCACCTTGCTGTTGCTTGTCATGTCCACCGCTAATAGCTCCTGCTCTGGTTTCTCATCATCCTGGCAAGCCTCAATTATCTTTGGCATCTCCATGATTGTTTTGGACCTCAATACCTCCTGTGCCTAGTCCCGGTCCTTCCACGCCTCACCATAACCTAGCTCCAAAGTCCTACAACCAACATCAACAAGCAAACCATCACGTAGCACCGCATGATACATAAAGATCATCAAATTTCATAATCAAAATGTATGCACCCAAATTACTGATTCTAATCCTAGAACCAAGAAATAACCAGACGTACACACTCGCAAGAACATCCTGGTCCCTGACCAAAACCCCAAAAGTTCATAGAACAACCTTAGCCCACCGACTGGTCTGATACGACTTACGAGTACTCAGGTGCTCAAGGAAAGAGGTACTCGTAACCCACGAGGCCCTACTAGCAGCCTACGACCATCGAACAAACCGCTACGACGAATGAGGACACAAGCTACGACTTGCACAACTGATCGCTACAGCTTACGACTATCACAACCGATCGTTACGATCACCACTCACGTAGGCTACAACTACCGATCACGACCAAGCAGAGCTATGACTATCCATCACAAGCTATGACTATCGATCACACATGGTTGTTCAGGAACTGACGTTTTTGACTACCTTGTGGTCGTTCTGCTAATCGAACCAGCCGACCACCAAGTCGTAAATAGCAAAAGCTCCAGTACTCACAGATAGCTGAACTCAAAGACAACGAAGTCGACAGACCAAGAAGCAATCTTTTGCAAACTCCTCAAAAACCAAACTCAACCTACACACATACTCTAATCCATAAGTCAATAACTGGGCCTTTTTTTGGTCCACAGTGGAACATGCATTGTTAATTCAGTTGACGGATATGTTCAATCTTAATCCTAGAGTATCAAATAGTCTATGTTTTTGAATCAACGACCTTGTAATGCATGTACTGATTAATGTACATGCCAGGAATTGCACCATGCAATGAATAATTTTGAAGCACAACATTATCTTGTGGCTCGGACACATCCGCATGATCGATTTTTGTGAGATCTTGTGGGAAGGACTAGTATCTTATGTGATGAATCATTGCCAAGTTTGTGGAGTTGGAATTTGAATTTTGCTCAGTTTACATTTTCTAGATGTTGTTTTGTCAGAAAAATTGATCTAACTACTAGCGATCTAATTGCTTGGTTGTTGCTGGTCAGACTAGTGGGCGGTATGGCCGTAGCAGTGAGCAGTATGACTGGTGTTTAGTTGGTGGATGCAATATTCTAAAGAGGGCTGCTTGCACTATGCTCTACCGGTCTGATCAACCGGCCCTAAGGGTCATTTCTCAGATTTTGAGAATTTGATTTTGGAATGATTTGATATATATTTGGTCAGTGCATTTATATTGCATAAGCATATTTTGGCTAACGTGGATCAAGTTGTGAAGAACTAATGCTCGAAAATGATTTCTTTGTTTTGGATGTGCAGGGAAGCTTGGAGTCAACCATGGTCAACGACGAGCATTGGGGCTACGCTCATGGAGGAGTAAAGACCCACAACAATCAAGAATGCTAGGTGAAATGGCAGATTTCAAGCATGGCACAAGGAACATAGAAAATGTTGAAGGGGAGGTTCGAACGACGTAGAAAATGATATTGTTATGTCATTATACTCTTTGAGTATACCCCTTATCTACAAGAGATAGATTTCACAAGGTAGTCGTAAGCTCTTCTATGATAACTCATTAGTCATAAGATCTTCTATGACAATCCCTTAGTTGTAAGCTTTTCTATGATAACTCCTTAGTCATAAACTCTTCTATGACAACTCTATTGTCATAAAGCTCTTTTATGACAACTCCATAGTCGTATACTCTTCTACAACAACTCCATAGTCATAAAGCTTTTCTACGACAACTCCTTAGTTGTAAGCTCTTTTACAACAACTCCTTAATTGTAAGCTCTTCCACAACAACCACTCTTTGGTTGTAAACCTTTCCTATGTCCACCTCATAGTAATAAGTTCTCCTACGACCATGATATAGTCGTAAGTTATTCTGTGACCACCTTGTGATCGTAGATCCTCCTGCGACTAAGCCAAACTTCGACTAACCTGTCTATGGCAACCCATTGCATAGTGGGCCTATCTGATGAGGCGATTAGCACATGCATTTATTCTCTCGAATAAGTACACATTACTTCACCCTGGCAGAAACTGCTGCATGATGAGGGAGATACCATGTCTCTAATAACTCCTGTCGAACGGTTATCAGTCAAAACATTAAGTCGTGTCTTGGCATGAAAAAACTACTACCGCCTTGCAAGCAATATAAAGGTGGACATTAGAGAGAAGGATGGTCAAGCCAGACCCAAGGGAGAGTAGCAGTAGAGCAGGACATTGCGCATTACTTTCTCCATTATAATCAGCTCCATTGTAATCGGTTCATTGAGCAATATCCACACAGGAATTAGGGTTGTTATTCTTGTAGTAGAAGGCCTGAACCTATATAAAAATCTCTATGCCTTTTCTCTACGCGTTCGTAGACAGGTCTCTAAGTGCTCCCCAGAACCCAAACAAATCATACGTAAGATCGATACTAAAATATCAATAGTTGGCGCCATCCGTAGGGAACTTCTTTGCCAAAACTCTGGTAATTCCCTGTCGGCAAGTTCTCTTCTTTTTGATGTCCTCATGACAAGAGAGTGGAATGAAGCGAACTGGTACGACCTAGCCAAATACATAGATCTTGACATGTATGCCAGCTACGACTTCAAACAGACCATGCTTTCATCCGATGGTGAGGCTATCCTTGGAGATCCATCATGAGATCTCGAAGATTGCACCACAGGTAGGGCTAAGGAGGGATCTTTATCCCCACAGCATTATACTCGATGGAGGAATGAGTTTCCCCAAAAGGCAAGGGTCAATCTAACCATAAACATGACTCACAACATGACAAGGAGCCTCTCTCCAAGTGGTTGAGTCCCATAGCGGCCGTCAGATCAGGCTCAATGAGTCCTGGAATCCTGCATTCTAGGACTCCATCGGCATCTGGTTGTCGTAACTCTTTGCTTGTCCCTACAAAGAGCGTGGGTGAGCTCCCTTCGAGTTCGCCCATACTTACGTAGGGTTCAGCTCTAATGGGAGATAGTTATAACCCAGAATTCCACTTTCTAGTGGTGTTTACTCTAGGTCATGACGCGCTCTCGTTGGACGACTCTTCAAGTGAGGGGGCCTCGAACAGAAGTGGAGATTATTGACAGGAGGTATTCGCCCTCCTCTCAGGTACTAATCACTCTCTTAGAGGAAGGCCTGACAGTGCTCCCCGCCAGTCACACACTACGACCCCTTATGGTGATGGCAAGGACGCCTCTAGCGATGAGTCAGGTGAGTACTCTGATGAGCGTGGGAGAAATCCTTGAAATAATTGCTCTCTATTGAGGCTGCCTCAACCAGCCTCAAATGTTGAGGATCCCGAGTCCATTTGAAGAAGAAGATTAGTTGCCTAGAGGTCTTTCCCTAGGCACATTCAATACCAGTCTGAAGAGGCTCGGGAGCTTCAACGCATAAATGATCTACTCAAAAATCCAACCAAAAAGCTTGCTTGAGCACCAGGCTACGACCACTTCATAGAAGGAATTGCGTGAAGACTCCAAAGCATGATGGCAAGCTCAAGCAACCTCGCTGACACAACTCCATGAGTCAAACAGGTATGACTGCATCTAGTCATTCTCATAACCACAACTCTAGCCACAGAAGAGTTCCTCAAATAACCCCAGATCCGTGAGCTTATGGAGGAGGTGATTGTTCACAACTTCGAGTAGGGAATCTGTAATAGTAGATAGAATACAAGGAGTATTACGCTCGAATGGACAAGACCTATTACAGGTCGGGTCCACCGACTGCTGGGCATCATTGAGTATGGTCAACTGGAGATGCCAATCATCCTTTCCTGCAAAGGAGACATTATGATCTTATTATTGGATGTCGGGCATTCACACCCGAACTCTGATCAATACGCTAGCCACCGCAGTTTCGACTAGTAAACATGGAGAAGCTTGATGGGTCCCAAAATCCCATTGAATTTCCCAAAACCCCATTGAATTCCTTCAAATTTACACGACCGCAGTTCAAGCAGCAGGAGGAGGAGAGCATGTCATGGCAAACTACACTACTACAGATAGGTTGATCACAGACGGTTCAGAACTGTCATCATAAATGATTTCTGAACCGTCTGAATTTATGTGCCAGTGATAATAGGTGGTTATCACAGATGACTCTCAAACCATCCATGATAATTACAACATAGACAGTTTTTCAAAATAAACTGTCTGTGATATATCAAGTATCACAAACAGATCTTTAATATAATCGTCTGTGATATATCAAGTATCACAGATAGTTTTTAGAAAAAACATCTATGATATATCAAGTATCACAGATGGCTAATACCAAAAATCGTCTATGATATGTCATATATCACAGATAGTTCTCGGACATAGCCATTTGTGATACTTGATATATCACAGACGGCTAATACTAAAAAACATCTACGATAGCTATTTAAATACCTATATTATTTCCTGTTTTTCAGCTAGCCTCAGGAAATGCTAGCCATGTCCTTTGAAAACAAGCAAACAGATCATATATATATAGCATACGATAATCATTACATAGATCTCAACTAAAATGATGTATATTTGAATGAATTATTTGATTAAGCACAATTGAGTAATTACAATTGTATCAAAATTTTCAACATCTAATCATCGCCAGGGTAGAACTCTCTAGTCTTGTTTATGACCTCCGTTATCAAGAATTGGGAGGGCTTTCCTCGAATTTCAGTGAGTTTGTCAAGATCGATTGAACTTTATTTGTCGAATTCCACACACTATCACTAGGAGTAGTGTTAAGTCATTAGCATATATATATATATATATATATATATATATATATATATATATATATATATATATATATATATATATATATAATCACAAAATAATTATTCGTAGGTTGACAAATCTTTGGATCATTCATCTTAGCATCCATGATTTCCTCCATATAGCGGCAAACTTTGAAGCCACATACTCTGCCCTGTAGCTGCTTGTGGCACTGCAAAAATTGAACTACATACATAGGCATTGTTAGTTCTAGAGGCATTATAATAAAGTATGATATATGATTCTAGAGGCATTGTCTGTGATATAGCAACGTAAGCAGTGAATGACCTTCATGATTCCAAAAAGTTAGCCTCGGCCATTGCAAACGAAGGGAAGACTACAATAAAGTTATGTATAGAGGAAATGAGTTTACCTGTCAATTGTTTATTGCACACAGGTGAAGTCGTGGTTGCTGCTAAGTTGGGAATCAAGGTATATTACCTTGCTCTACTTTGGTATAATCACAATTAGAATCCAGTGACTCCTAGTCATGTATGTTGCCATAGTGATTAATACTAAGCTCATGTTACATATAAAGTACAAATAAAACTTGTTTGGCAACTAGTGAAGCACTTACCCCTGGTTGAAGGGTACCATGATGTTGTTCTTATCACTATGAGCAAACAATCTCCTCGTTATGTAATCTTGGACAAAAGATCTGTTATCGTTGATAGATTACTTAGAGACCAAGTGTGGACTGAGGAAACCCACCGGTTCTCACTGTCACCGGACTTGTTGGATCATGGATCTATACATAAATAATGATTTATGACATTTATCGGTGTTACATGAATGCAGAACTTGATTGTACAGTACACTTACAGTGTCCAACATCATAGAAGTGAGGTGTCAAGTTCGTCGACGTTGAATAGTAAGAATAAGTCTTTAAAGGTCATGACGAAGTAGCCCGAGTCATGGAGAAAATGCACCTCCATGTATCTCACAATGAATTCATTGTGCCGGTTTGGCTTCATGTTGGACCGCTACATGTACTAAGTATGCAATGTTTTGCAAACCAGTCCAAGGCTGGGTAATTGTGACTCAGGGACTAACGACACTCCGAATATGAACTTACATTCCCTTGGAGGTGCCTTAATCTTCTTCAATTCGGCCTTGGTGCCTCACTTGTGATATATTTTCAGCGTCACCTTCACGGGAGCCGATGTGTTAGCCTTCTGAAAAGAAGCTTGAGGTGGAGTCACAGAGCATTTTGTTTGATAGGCATGGTCGTGTGGAGATCGCGATATGGAAGGGTCCAGGGTGATGCCCCTCTTGGGCCACTGGACGAATGTGTGGATGGCATCTCCTAGTGTCACGATTTCTCTGCTTAGGGGTTCTCCAGTGGGACACCCTTGAAAATGTCATTAATCTAGTTCACTTGGACCTTCGCGAAACTGTTCTCTAGTTGGGCACCGTGCACCAACGTTCCTAGTAGGCATGGATATGCCAACCGACGCCCAACGTCAATGCGAATAGAGCCAATAACCCTGATTCTAAGGATGCACGGCGTGGCCTCCTACATAACGATACACGATGAGCTAACGTATGCACCAGGCCAATCTATGTAGCATTCTAGATATGTACATTACCTAGATGTCGTTGATAGATAAGTGGGCGTCGCTATGTTTAGAAAGTGGTGCAGATGCGTAGCTACTCCAACGTTGAGGGGAATTGGGTACCATAATAACGGGGGTGGCTTGCAACTGGTTGCGGACTTCTCTTAGTTCATTCCTCAATGCATCTATCTCTCCTTGAAGTGAGGCAGTTATGTCCTCAAGTTTTGCATCAAAGTCCCATTTTATACATTTCTCGCACTCAGCCTTGGATCTATTCCTGCTCCTATATATTTCGAAGTCATTTGGGAATTCATGCCTCCAAGATATGTAAACTCTGAGGCCTCGTATGCGACTTTGGTGCTCCTTGTTTTCCAGGGCGATGGACAATATGTCCCTCTCCTTGACTGCTTGGAAGGAGCCTTTAGAAGGTTCGATAGTCAATGTTTGCTGCAAGAGGCAATCGTGTTATTTTAGACCTTATGAAGTTATGGACCTATTAACATCTAGGTAGTTTAACTTACCTTATCAAGTGTCACTACTACAAAAAGGGTTATCACAGATGATTTGGAACTGTCATCACAGATAGTTTTCCGAACCGCTTGTATTTATGTGTCAGTGATAATCAAAGGTTATCACAGACAGTTTGTGAGCCATCTGTGATAAAAAGAACATAGACGGTTTGTAACTAGAACCGTCTGTGAAGAAAACTATTACATGCAGCTCGAACCAAAAACCGTCTGTGATACTCACACATCACAGATGGTTCTAGTTACCAACCGTCTGTGATCGGTGAGTATCACGGACGGTTGGTATATAGAACCATCTGTGATAGTCCTTCATAGACAGTTTATAGCACAAACCGTCTGTGATAGTTCATTCTATATCTAAATTTTTTTTCTTTTTTTGGCTAGCCTCAAGAAATAATATTACCTATGCCCTTTGAAAACAAGCAAATGCAGTGGCAAACACAACAGCACATTCCATTTCTATTAAGGTTAGAATAAACTATTACAACATAAAGGAAGAGAGGGGAGGGTATCGGATGGCGGACGGATATCACCGACAATGGAGAGACGACGGTAGTGCCACCTTTGTGGCACAATGGTGAGACTGCACAAGACACTCTTACGACACTTTGTGTGTTGTGTAGTCGACCGTGGTGTCACAACGGATGTGCTAGTTCACGGCAGTAGTCGGCATCATCCAGGAACAAGCTAGGAGTGGATGAACTAGCTAGGAGTAGCAGCGCATCGTGGTGTCACAACAGGAGGCGGAGGAACTAGATCACGGTGGTAGATCGGCGTTGTCGAGGGGAGGATGCAGGAAGCTAATGGATGAACTCACACATGACTACCGGTGGAAAGGTGGAAGGGGAGTAATTAATAAGGGTAGAGCAGTGGGAGGAACCGATGCCTACCATTCGATGTAGAGAGAATAGATAGGTGAGATTGAAATCCTAGGGGATACACCACGGATCGGTGACGTGTCATTATCAGAGATGGTTTGTTATACGAACCGTCTATGATAATGGACATATCAGAGATGGTTTGCTATACGAACCTTCTGTGATAAGTCACACATCACAGATAGAGCTGTAAAAAAAGCTCGAGGCTCATGAGCTGCTCGAGCTTGGCTCGCTCTAGACTCGATTCGAGCTTGGCTCGAGCTCCAAACGAGCCGAATTCGAGCTTCATCCTAAGCTCGCGAGCTTTAACGAACCGAGCTCGAATAGCTCGCGAGCTTAGGATTTTTTACCCCCTCCCCAATTCCCCCCGCCCCTGGTCCCACCCCTCCCTCCCACCTCTCCTCTCAAATTCACCCCTGCCCCCCCAGGCCCCCCGCCGCCACACGCCCACGTGGCCATGCCCCTCCCCCACCAGCAGGCCTCCGCCTGCCCCCACCAGCGGCCCCGCCCCTGCCGGCCGCCGCCCCTCGTTGCCCCCGCCGTAGCCCCTCCTCGCCCCCCGGCCCCCCCGCCGCCGACCCCCTCTCCTGAGTCCCGCCCCCCGTCCCCTTTCTCTCCCCCGCTGCTGCCTCCCTGTCCCCCTCCTCGCCCCACCGCCGCCACCCCGTCCCCCTCCCTCCTCTCCCCCGCCGCCGCCCCTCCTCCCCCCAACCCCTTCCTCTCCCCCGCCGCCGCCCCCCCGTCCCCCTCCTCGCCCCCCCCCGTCCCCCTCCTCGCCCCCCCCCCCCCCCGCCGCTGCCGCCCCTCCTCTCCGTCGCCGCCACCGCCCCTTCTCCCCCTGCCGGCGCCCCTCCTCCCCCCCGTTCCCCTCCTCGGCTCCTCGCCTATCGCCCCGCCGCCGCCCCCCTCTCCCGCGCCCCGTCCCCTTCCTCTCCCCCGCCGCCGCCCCCCCCGGTCCCCCTCCTCGCCCCCGTCGGCCGCCGCCTCTCCTCGTCCCCCCGGCGCCCCTCCTCAACCCGGCCCGCCGCCGCCCCTCCTCTCCGCCGACGCCTCTCCTCCCCTTGGCGCCCCTCCTCGACCCGGCCCGCCACCGCCCCTCCTCTCCCCCGCCGCCGACGCCTCTCCTCCCCCCGGCGCCCCTCCTCTCCCTCCGGCGCCGCCCCTCCTCGACCGGGAGCCGGCCACGCAGGTACGCATCGAGCCTACACGAGCCGAGCTCGAGCCCAGCTTAAAGTTCGATGTTGATCTTAGGCTCGCTCGAGCTCGGCTCGTTTGCAGCCCTAATCACAGCCGGTTTGTTATATGAATCGTCTATGATGTTAATATCAGAGACGGTTTGGTATACGAACCATTTGTGATAACGCTTAAATATGTGCACCCTAATCCAGCTCTCCTAAACTGTCATCTCCCTCATCTTCTTCACTAGATTTCTCAATAATGGCATCGTTTGATATCCTTTCTCTCATCTATCCATCATGAGTTGTCCAGCCACAACTTTACACAGGCGGCCAACAATTTACGTCTGGAGCAGCTCCTCCGCTCACGCTATGCTCTCCTTCCTCGACTCGCTTCCATCCGTCAGCTAGACCTCATCATCCGCCGTTGATGGAGGTGTCTAATTACCGCTTAGGAAAGTGAAATGGCCCCCAGCCTCTTTCTTCTCTGCAATGTGCACAAAGCGGAAGAAGCTCTTGTGGCAGTGAAGAGACACATGGATAACATTGCTGAGAGACCATGTGGAGGTTATCCCATGTGTGTGATGAGTAATTGACATCGGTTTAGGAAAGTCGAGTTTGATTTGGTTGGTTCAGTTCTTGACGTTGCGTGGTGCAATCGGACTTGGTCGGACTTGGTCAAACCTGGTCAAAGTGGTTAGGATGCATATTATGTCGACTTGTCAGGTTTGGGCTATTTCATGATTAATATGGTTCATTGATGCTAATGTGTTTTCATGTATCGAGCGGTGCTATTTGATGTGTTTCTTGTCTGTGATGGCTGCATGACGTCGAGGCGGAGTCGTGGCGAGACACGAGGTGACTGGACTAGACACGGGCGGTGTCGAGGTCAGAACGGTCGAGATGTTTCGAAGACGGCGGAGACTCGAGGTGGTTGCGAGGCTTGGACGACAAGGAGCGCTGAAGCTTCCCGGAAGGTGCAGGAGGGGCGAAATGGTCATTCGTGAGGCTGCACAAGCGGGAGCGGGTTCCGTTGGATTCAGCGGGCGTAACGGGTTGGAGACCCATTAGCCAAGGGCTATATAAAGGAGGGAGTGGCTGCATGCCCTCTCATGCACTCCAAGGGTTTCTAGGGTTTGCTTTAGTCAAAATGAGCTTTAGAGGGTTGTTTTGGCTCTAGACTTTAGTTGGTGGGGCTTTAGTTGGTAGGAGAGGCAGAGTTCTGTTGTGAAGCTTGTCCCTCTTCGATGTGTTCTTGAGTCTCCTCTCCAATAAGCATGTAGGGTATGTGTGTGTTCTTGTGTTTGGGAGAGGAACAGAATGGATTGAGAGTCTTGTAATCATTCCTCTTGTTCTAACGTCCATGCGTATCGGGACTCCTCTGTCATCCTTTTGATTCCATGAATGAAACTCGGAAGTTTATTATGTGTTCATGCTTCTGTTCTTCGTTCCTCTCATTTTGGTTGATTTCTTGACTTTCTTGATTTCTTGTTGTTTGTTGCTGGGGAGTGCCAAAATGGGTTGCTCTGTGATGGGATGATGCCTCAAGATCATTAGAACGAGGAATGATTACATGGTGGCTCAATCCATCCTCTCCCTCTCCTCAAGCCTCACAACTCAAGAACACACACAAGGATGAGAGAGCTACGGGAGACAACACACAGACAACGCTCTGTCCATTTCACCCACTCTCAACAACTAAAGAGCAAAGGGAAACAACCTCCCAAAGCCTCTTTTTACTCACTAAAACCCTAGCTCTCTCCCAAAGCCATGGGGAGACATGCAACCCCCCACCTATTTATAGCGCTTGGCTAACGGGTCTCCACCCCGTTACGCCCGCTAAATCCAATGGAGCTCGCTTCCGCTTGTGCAGCCTTGCGAATTTACCAATTCACCCCTCGTGCACCTTCTGGGAAGCTTCCGCGCTCCTTGTCGTCCACGACTCGCAACCACATCGAATCTCCGCCGTCTTCGACACATCCGACCGTTCTGACCTCGACACCTCCCTGTGTCTAGTCCAGTCACCTCGTGTCTCACCACGACTCCGCCTCGACATCCTGCAGTCACACAGACAAGAAACACGTCACATAGCACCGCTCGATACATGAAAGCGTAAATAGCATAAGCATATCATACTTACTCATGACGAAGTCCAAACCTGTCGAATCATCGGAATATGCAACCTAATCCCATACGACCAAGTTTGACTGAGTCCGACCGAGCCCGTTGCACCACGCAACGACATGGTCCGACCACACAATCCAAACTCGACTATCCTAAACCTTTGTTAATTACTTATCATTCACATGGAGTCACGACCACATGGTCTCTCAACAGTGTTCCACTCTTTTGTGATAACACTTCTGCGATTAACATTGCTAAGAACCCAGTGCAGCATTCTCGGACCAAGCATATCGATATTCGCTATCACTTCCTTAGAGACCGTGTAGAGAAGGGTAACATCGTGCTCCAGTTTGTGGAGAGTGACCACCAGTTGGCTGATATCTTTACCAAGCATTTGGATAGCTCTAAGTTTTCAGCTCTACGGGGAGAGCTTGGGGTGGTTTGTCCTTACGGACTGTTGTGAGGGGGAGCTTTGTGCTTTACTGCTTTATCTTACTTATTATGCTTTTACTCCTATCTGTTGCATTGCATTTGGGGTGCATTGAGTTAGTCCTTCTAGCATAGGTTAGAGTAGTTCTCTGGCCTAGCTGCTTAGACTTCTTGCTCTTATCTTGTGATTCCAGGATGCTGCTTATTAGCTGTCTCTCTTCTCTCTAGGTGGAGCTTACTCACTTCTTATGGGTTCTAGCGAGGGTTGAGCCACCCTCGGGTAGACAAGGTACGTGTTTGCTCCCTAGTTTGTTAGTAGACCAGCTGATAGTCCCGGAATCATATGGGGTAGATGAGAGTTAGTCTGTGCCATAGTTTCCTCTATATCTTATCTATGCTTTAAGGACTGCCTGTTTGGTTTTCTTTGCCAACTTCTTGATTTTACTGCTTTGGTTCAGGGGGAGTTCATTCGGGAGCTTCTGGAGCTTAATATTG
Organism: Dendrocalamus latiflorus; assembly: GCA_017311315.1. Lineage (NCBI taxonomy): Eukaryota > Viridiplantae > Streptophyta > Magnoliopsida > Poales > Poaceae > Dendrocalamus > Dendrocalamus latiflorus. The sequence goes on from CM029676.1 coordinate 11,102,491, forward strand.
ACATAACTCAACTTGAACTAAAAGTTGCATCTCATGTTGAGGGGGAGCTTGATTTTCTACATGTCATTCTGCATTGTAAATACCTACATTGAGCCTTGATTATTATTCTGATATGACATGTTTACAATGCTTTACACCTTGCCATGACTTGTGCTTATTTGCTAGATTGATCATGACTTCATATGTGTAGACTAGCTTTTGCCATGACAAGTTAATTAAAATTGCTTCACTTGAATTAAAACTTGTCATGCTAGTTCTCGAGATTAGTCTTTCTTGAGTTATCCTTTTATGATTCATGCCATGTCAAATAGGCTGAGTTGAGCGTTGAATCTCTATTGAGCTTTAGATTGAGCTATGTTAGTTTTGATGATGCATAAGTTAGTGCAATCTTTTATGAAAGCAAAAAGATCTCTTTTGTGCGAAAAAACTGATCTCACCAATTCTTTCTCATGAGACGGCTTGCCATTGCACTTGGCATGAACTTAGGGGGAGTTTTGGATGACCAAGATCATTGTCTTAAGCTTCTTGCTTGGCATGATCGCATAAGGCTTGAGATCTAGCACATGACTAATCAAAAATCTGGTTGGCAACGACCTTGAATTTCAAAAGAAAATATGTCACTTGTGCTTCATTTACTTAATCTACACAAAGAACCAAGTACTTAAACAAATGTTTCACTCTTGAGCTTGTAGCACTCTAATTTGACTCAATACTAGCTTCTTGGTTCCGCTTAGCTTGTTGACATGGTTTGCATTATCCTTGGATACTTCTAGCTAGACTTTGATCATGGATGACTTGACATGATCACAAATTGCACTAAATTTCAGATTGTCATCTATTTAGTTTAGCTGGCTTATATATATCATGTCATGATCTAGATAACATTCTATTGAGTTATGGCTTGATGTAATACTTAATGGTCATTTTGGATAATTCTCATGGCTCTAAATGCTTAAAATAATCAAACTTCAGCCTTTTCATCCTTTTCCATGAGTTGTTCTCTCCCTTGCATCCTTGATGTGTTTATTGCCAAAAGGGGGAGAATAGTGGTAAAAAAGCCATTTTGGGAGCTTTGAGAAAAACTTGTTCTTTCTTTTGCTCCTTGTGTCAACATGGTCATTAGCTTCATTTCCTTCCTTTGACCATGTTTGACTTCTTTCTTGCATTTCAAACTTAACTTTGTGCTTTTTCGGGGTTTGTCAATATACTCATCAAGGGGGAGATTGAGAGACCATGTGGAGGTCATCCCATGTGTGTGATGAGTAATTGACATCGGTTTAGGAAAGTCGAGTTTGATTTGGTTGGTTCGGTCCTTGACGTTGCATGGTGCAATCGGGCTCGGTCGGACTTGGTCAAACCTGGTCAAAGTGGTTAGGATGCATATTATGTCGACTTGTCAGGTTTGGGCTATTTCATGATTAATATGGTTCATTGATGCTAATGTGCTTTCATGTATCGAGCGGTGCTATTTGATGTGTTTCTTGTCTGTGATGGCTGCAGGACGTCGAGGCGGAGTCGTGGCGAGACACGAGGTGACCGGACTAGACACGGGCGGTGTCGAGGTCAGAACAGTCGAGATGTGTTGAAGACGGCGGAGACTCGAGGTGGTTGCGAGGCTTGGACGACAAGGAGCGCGGAAGCTTCCCGGAAGGTGCAGGAGGGGCGAAATGGTCATTTCGTGAGGCTGCACAAGCGGGAGCGGGTTCCGTTGGATTCAGCGGGCGTAACGGGTTGGAGACCCATTAGCCAAGGGCTATGTAAAGGAGGGAGTGGCTGCATGCCCTCTCATGCACTCCAAGGGTTTCTAGGGTTTGCTTTAGTCAAAATGAGCTTTAGAGGGTTGTTTTGGCTCTAGGCTTTAGTTGGTGGGGCTTTAGTTGGTAGGAGAGGCAGAGTTCTGTTGTGAAGCTTGTCCCTCTTCGATGTGTTCTTGAGTCTCCTCTCCAATAAGCATGTAGGGTATGTGTGTGTTCTTGTGTTTGGGAGAGGGAGAGGATGGATTGAGAGTCTTGTAATCATTCCTCTTGTTCTAATGTCCATGCGTATCGGGACTGCTCTGTCATCCTTTTGATTCCATGAATGAAACTCTGAAGTTTATTCTGTGTTCATGCTTCTGTTCTTCGTTCCTCTCATTTTGGGTGATTTCTTGACTTTCTTGATTTCTTGTTGTTTGTTGCTGGGGAGTGTCAAAATGGGTTGCTCTGTGATGGGAGGATGCCTCAAGATTATTTGATCGATTTTCCCAAGAGCAAATCTTGTTTAATCTCAGTTTTTGTTTTTGGGCTGCTCTGTTCTTGTTTTACCCTTTCTAGGGTTTTGGTGTTTTTGTGATTCCCTTCATGAGATGGCACGAAACTTGGCACGTTGAGTCTCAAGGCTATTAATTAGCTATCCTCAAAGTTTTGTGGCCAGAGGATCAATGGTTAAATGGAACTTAAGATTTTGCATTGCTCTCTGAATATTTATTCTCCTCTGTTCTTGTTTCTATGGTTTGGAGTTATTTCGATTTTTCTTCAATAGTATGTGTCCAGACTTGAGTCTTTGAGCCTTAATGATATTCCTTAGCTATTCCCTGAGTTTCTTGAGCAAAGAATCAGAAATGAGATGGCAATTTGTGAATTAGAGTTACTCTCTATAACTTTTCAGTTCTTGGCAAAAATCTCAGATTCTTGTTCTCCAAATGGTTTTTCTTGTTGTTTGAGGTCCCTGTGTTGTTTGGATTAGGGTACTTATCTTCTGGGAAGAAGGCAACATCAGAAATCCTCCTTTTTGCTTGAAATCGTGTTTGTTCAGAAACTTCAGCAAAAACATGTTTTTCGGGCTTCCTGTTTTTCAGGCTAACCGGTCAAACTGGAGTATCCATGGCGGTCAGACTGGATGCAGAGGGGCGGTTAGACCGGCCCTGTATGGGCGGTCAGACCGGCGGCCAGGGAGCGGTCTGATCGGCCCATACAAGGCGGTCTGACCGGCCCTGCCCTTCCAGCTTGTTTTGCCTGTTGTTGTTTGGAGAGTTTTTGGCCTTTTGGTTTTCCTGTTTCCAGTGCTTATCTCCTCTAAGTGCTTTAGTTTCCAGAGAGTCTAGCTTATCTTCTTCCTAGCTTTCCATAGCTATTGAGGAGAGTTTTCAAAGTGAGTACTTTTTGGGGGCAAGTTTTTTAGAGATCGACATTCACCCCCTCTGTCGCCATTTCGGTCCTACAATTGCCGATCAAGTAGAAGCGGCCGATTCTGAGGAAGCTTATCATAGCATCTTCTTTGAGATTATGGGCCATGCTAATGATTTGCTCAGGCTAGAGGAGGAAGTGGAGAGGGCAAGGACAATCTTCACGATATTTGAGAACTCAGCGGTTGATTCTCCAACTCCAAAAGTCGAAGAAGAAGCATATGAAGCCCAGAAGACTAAGGTCTGGGAATCTCTTTTTTCGAGACTTTTGTAATAAATTTTCCTTGAATTTGTCTCTCATCTCAATAGCTTCTATAGTTCATATGACAAAGGTCAAAACACAGATGGTTGTAAATAAAAACCGTCTGTGATAGTTTCATAGATAATTCTAATTAAAAACCGTCTATGATAATGCATATATCACAGATGGCTTTTCAATCTAACTGTTTGTGATGGTTTCAGAAACGGTTTTAGCCATGAACTGTCTATAATAATCAAAGCACAGATGACTCCACATGAACCGTCTATGATGATGCGTCCAGTATAGCTTGTTTTGTAGTAGTGTGTTGGGACACTTCCTCGTTTGTGGGGTTTCTAAAAGAGGTGATGTCTGAAGACGTGGTTGATGACCTCGCTCTTAACTAGTTTCAGGCACGCTCGTTTGTGATCCTGGCAAATGGTGAGGAGGCCTCCGATTGGTTGGGATCTCATCCTCCATTCTCCATTGCAGGAATTTATGCGCATACCTAGAGGTGCCGAGTCTGTAGGGATGAGTGTTTCGTGCCTGGAAAGCCTTGTGCGCCACACTTTTCTATTGAAATTTGGTTGTCGTCTTCATCCACACAAAGGCCTCCTATGTTTCCGGTGACATGAAAGGATACCTCGTGAAGGGCGTACGATCCTTGGTCATGTACTGCGTGACAAGCGTGCTCTTGAAGGTTTTTCACATTTTCCCCATCGTGAGGAGCACATGCCATTGCACGAGTTCCTGGATTTCTACTAGGATCTTGAACGAGTTTGAAATTTCTATCCACAATACTTTTCTCTCATCTTCTTTCAAGCCTTTCCAGTCTGAAATCCCACAGGTAGTCCGAAATATTGCAGCTGCTTTCTTTGGTTGCAGAGGGACCCCATCCGGTGAGACCTCCGTGATAGTCCGAAATAGTCATTTCCGTGAGACCCCAGTCTTCAGAGCATTGCACCCATTTAGCAACATTGACGATGATATCTCTCTTAATGAAAAAACTAATTACAGTGAGCTGTGAACGTAAACATTGGCACATGGTTGATCTTACAAGAAATAAGAACATCTGGTGATGTATATTATTGCTATAAGGTCTCTTTGCAATGCTAACATCCCAAATCACATAACCTAGTGTCTTAGGTTCTTCAAAGTAAGTTATGGTTGGAGTCACTTCCTTCTCATCATTGTATGAGTTGGGCTTTGTTGTGTCTTAGATATAAGAGAACCTTTGGACTACCGCGCCCTTCATTTTCAAATGAAAGGCATGATAACTCAAAGGTTCTTCTATACCTACGACAACAACCAAGCCTATTACACAACATAATGAGGAGAAAGAAACAATAGCTATAACTTACTTTGTAGAACCTGACACACTGGAACGTGTGATTTGACATTCCAAATAGATTTGTGGCAATAACAAAGTGAATCACAGAGGACACTAGAGTGTGTGATTTTTTTCATGCCCTTCGAAGGTCTCTTTGGCATATATTATTACTACAAAGTCTCTTTGGAATACATTAACATGCCATTCTAAATAGATCTTGTAGTAATAACACGACCCTCCAACTCACTTAGAAACAATAGCTCTAACAATTTATCTCTAAATTCATTCCCTAGCTATTCCCTAGCTCCAACTACTACTCTGATTCAGAGGAGGGGACATGTAAGAACATTCGGTGACATATATTATTGCTACAAGACATCTAATTTCATTCCCTAGCTATTTCATCTATCGACATGTATTTCTAATAAAAATATATTCTACTTAACAGAAAAAACATTGTCTAGATAGACTAACAAAAATATGTTCTACTTAATAGAAAAAACACTGTCTCAAATTATTTTTATATGGATTGCTAGTGTGACAGAAAAGACAACGAAGAAAAAGGATGAAGCAAATCCATACCTTTGGCTGGAGCTAAGGCAATAGGGAGGACAGGTGGTTGAACCAGGTGGGTGTGATGGCGGATCCGGCTAGGGTGACGCCGGGCTGACGACAGATCCGGTGGGGGCAACGATGGATCCGGTTGGGGGCGACGGCGAGGTTGTCGATCTAGTTGGGAACAACAAAGAGCTAAGGTGATAGGGAGGAGAGTTGAGGAGGCAAAAGGATGTGGCCGAGTAAGTGAATAAGGGTGCAAACACTAGCGGTACACTACTTATAGGAGGAATTATCACGGATGGTTCTTTAAAAGAACCATCTGTGATATTAGTATCATAGACGGCTCTCTTATAAAACAGTCAGTGATATAAACCACATCACATATGGTTCCATAATAGAACTGTCTGTGATGTTGTAGTATCACAAAGGGTTATATTATGGAACCGTCTATGGTAGTCCTATTTTCATCAGGAAATGCTACACATGCCCTATGAAAAAAAGTAAGCTTCGACCACTTACAAAATAACTCCTATGACCATGGCCATTTTGACCACAGTCACGACTACTGTTTTGACCACGCCTTCAACTACAGCTTCGACCACACCTTCGACTGCAGCTTCGCGTACGCCTCAACGCAATTAGCATAGTCAAAATTAGTTCCAACATCATATACAATCACAGATGTAATTATTTCTTAATTACTAAATCAATTACAATGGAATATTTGTTTAATTACATGCCGAGTTTCCTATAATTACATTAGAATAATTTTGAAATAGGTGTTCGCCATGTGGGATCATTACACTTGGCTATTTGCTTTTAAATAAAGCCCTTCACGATGGTCAACACGCATATAGCTCGCTTCATTGCTTGGTTCTTCCTCGAGCCTGATGCTGTCTCCGAATAGAGGCAACTCGTCAAATTGATTGTACTCTTCCTCATCCACAACATACTCAACTCCGACAATCCTTCTTTTCCAAGTAAGAACTACATGGAACTTCTTTTTTGCCAGGTCGGTTACATAAAAAACTTGAACAACTTACCTCGTAAGCACGAATGGTTCATGTTTGTATTCTACGTGTTCGAGGTCCACAGTAGTGACACCGTACTTGTCGAACTTTATACCCTGTAGGAGTTGGACCCAACGGCATCGAAATGGAGGGATCATGAAAATCACAAAGTCAAGCTCCCAAATTTCCTCTACAAGCCCATAGTAGGAGCTTGGGCCAGCTGTACTGAAGTACTCATCACGAAATGCATGTGTGCGGAAACCTGAGTTATGGACTGTATTCTTTCTATCCTAATCTATCGTATAAAATGTGTACCCATTAATGTCATATCCTTGCCATGTCATAATTGTAAATTTTGGCCCTTTTGTCAGCCGTTGCAGCGTTTCACTTGATGACCTCCTACTGAATCGCACCCTCAACCATTCGTTGAACTGACAGTTGTGTTGTATCGTGATCCAACCTCCGACTGGCTTGGATTCTCTTGGCGTAGCATGTCCCTGTGCTCTTCAATATATGGGACACTTCAGTCATGTGTTGCAAGACCGTGAAATAGGCTTGAGTGTACGTGTCCAATCAGGAGTTATTGCTTTCCTTCCGATGGCCCCGATACCCTCTAGCCTCCCCTCGTGACAAGATACAGACACATCTATCGGTTCGACCTCTTCAGTTGCATAACCTTCATGATGCTGCCCTTCGGCCGAGATCGATTGTGTACATATGACTTGAGAATTCTCATGAACCTCTCGAATGGGTACATATGATGCAGAAACATGGGGCCACATATCTTTATTTATTTCACAAAGTGGACAATGAGATGGACCATGATATCAAAAAATGATGGAGGAAAATACATCTCGAGATGACATAGAGTCATCACCACCTCGGTCTGCAGAGTATCTAGTCTTTTGGGATCAATGACCTTCAGAGCAATTGCGTTAAAGAAATAACATAGCCTCATGATTGTCGCCTGAACCTTATTCGGTAAAATACTTCTAATTGCAACAAGAAGCAATTATGTCATTAGCATATGACAGTTATGAGACTTCATACCAATTAATTTTAAATATTCCATGGAAATAAGTTTCTTCATGTTGGTGGAGTGACCAAATGGAACTTTCACACCATGCAAGCACTGACACAATTCAGCTCTCTCGGACTTTGTTGGACCGAAATGGCGATAGAGGGGGGGTGAATGTCGACTCTTTAAAAATTACGCTCCCGAAAGGAATCCACTAAAACTTCCTCTTCAGTGGCTATGAGAAGCTATGAAGTGGATAAAAAGGTTCTCTGGAAGACCAAGAAAATAAGCATGCAAAAGGAACCCATCAAGAAAAATAGCAAGCAAGAACTCCTAAAAACCAACAGCCAAAACTGACTGGGCGGTCAGACCGGTGTTGATGGGCCGGTCAGACCGCTGCATACATGCCGGTCTGACTGGGCTTATGCCGCCAGTCTGACCGCCTTGATGGGTGCGGTCTGACCGCCAAGAGCCCTTCGGTCTGACCGCTCCTCGGGCTGACAGCCTGAACCTTCAGACACCAAAACTGAATTTTCTGGAAATTCTAACAGCAGAGAAATTTGAGTATGCTTGTGGTTTTTCTCAGCCCAGAACTGCAAGAAGATAACCACAATAGCAAGAGGAGCCTAGGGATCAAGAGAATCCATCTCAAAACCAAGAATTGAGGAGATTCCCTAAAATCTGAAAATACATAGAGGGCTGCACTCAAATCCAAATTCCTCCCCAATCTTTGATCATTTGGCCATGAAACTTTGGGGATAGCAAGATAATAGCCTCTGGACTATACATGCCAAATTTCAAGCCATCTCAAGGAGGGAAACAAGAATCACATCAAAACCCTAGAACTGAAAAGAGGAACAGAGGAGGGCAAAAAGCAAAAACTAGAATCTAGAATGGGTTCTTGGGATTTTAACTGATCAAATGATCTTGAGGCATCATCCCAACATAGAGCAACCCATTTTGGCCCTCCCCAGCAAGAATCGAGCCAAAACACAAAAACTCAAAAATCAAGCATTGAGATCATCGAAGGCAAAAACCAACAGAGAGACAGGAGCTCGATCAAACTTAAACAAAATCATCTCAGATTGATATTGAGGAAAGGAGATACATGATTACATAGGAGAATCTACTCACATCCTCTCTACTTCCCCATACATGCTTGAATGATCAAGAACCCGTCTCCCTATCTCTCAAGAACACACAGGGAGAAGCTACGAAGGGGACATGAACTGCTGCCCTCAACTACTCTCCAACCACTAAAGGCTCAAAGCAAAACAACCTCCCAAAGGCTCTTTTGACTCAAACAAAACCCTAACTCTTTCCCAAAGCCATGTGAATACATGCAGCCACTCTCTTCTATTTATAGCCCTTGGCTAACGGGTCTCCAACCCGTTACACCCGCTAAATCCAACGGAACCCGCTCCCGTTTGTGCAGCCTCGCGAAATTACCAATTCGCCCCTCCTGCATCTTCCGGAAAGCTTCCGCGTCTCTTGTCGTGCAAGCCTCGCAACCACCTCGAGTCTCCACCGTCTTCGACACATCCCGACCGTTCTAACCTCAGCGCCACCTGTGCCTAGTCCGGTCACCTCGTGTCTCGCCACGACTCCGCCTCGACGTCCTGCAGCCATCACAGACAAGAAACATATCAAATAACACCGCTCGACACAAGTAAGCATAAATAGCATCAATGAATCACATTAAGCATGAGATAGCCCAAACCTGACAAGTCAACATAATATGCATCCTAACCACTTTGACCAGGTTTGACCAAGTCCGACCGAGCCTGATTGCACCACGCAACGTCAAGGTCCGAATCATCCAAATCAAACTCGACTTTTCTAAACCGATGTCAATTACTCATCACACACATGGGATGACCTCCACATGGTCTCTCAGACTTATACAGAGTGTAGCAACTTGGGGGGAAGGTACATCCGGCTTTTATCTATCTCTATCGGTGCTAACTTGGTCCTGATATTTATAGCGACCAAGTCACACCGTGCGATATCACCATCCTTTGTTTTATCATGAATATTCATTAAGAGACCAATCAAACTATCACATACATTCTTCTCTACATGTATGACATCAATGCAATTGTGAATTTCTAAGTGCTCCCATTAAGGAAAGTCCCAAAATATTGACCTCTTTTTCCACATGTTCTTTTGACGGGACCTCAACTTACGTCCCTTTTCAATCACAACATCAATATCCTTGACCATATCATAGACCTCTTTCCTACTAAAAGGCTTTGATGCTGAGTCATCCTCTTTTTTATCAAATTGTTTCTTCATCTTGCGATATGGGTGATACCGTGGAAGGAACCAACGGTGATGCATGTAAACAGTTTTACGTGAGTTGTTCAACCACACACTCTTGGTAAAATCTAAGTAGTGCGGACAGGCTTTGGCTCCTTTCGTACTAACCCCGACAGGTTACCAAGGGAAGAAAAATCATTGATCGTGCAGAACAACATGATGCACAGAGTGAAGTTATCTCGTTTGTCCACATCCTATACCTGTACTCCTCGTTCCACAATGTCACAAGATCTTCTATCAATGGTGCTAGGTACACATCAATATCATTTCCCAGTTGCTTCGGCCCTTAGATAAGTAGTAACATCAAAATGTACTTTCACTTTATACATAGCTAAGGAGGAAGTTTGTACATGCATACATTCACAGGCCAGGTGCTATGTCGGCTACTCATGTTACCAAAAGGATTCATTACATCTTTACTCAACCCAAACATTATATTCCTTGGTTCTGCACTGAAGTCTATCAACATCCTATCGATGTTTCTCCATTGGGCAGAATCAGTGTGTCTTATCATTCCATCTTTTTTATGCTCCTCCGAGTGCCAACGTAGCAATCTTGCATCCTTTCGATTCACAAATAAATGCTTCAAAGGGGACTTATAGGCAGATACTATAACATCTTAGCAAGATGTTCTTACTTCACCTCGATGCCCTCGCTGTCATCGGAGTCATTCTTACGCTTGTATCGAGATGCTTTGCACACTGGACAAACATATAATTTGGCATACTCTTTACGGTAGAGGATAAATCATTTAGACATATATGTATTCTTTTTACTTCCATTCCCAGTGGACAAAGAACCTTCTTGGCTTGGTAGGTGGTTCTCGGCAACAGATTTCCCTTTGAAAGGATGTTCGTTAAGAGACCTAACAATGCCGTAAAACTCTTGTCAGACCAACAATTGCTTGCCTTCAATTTCAGCAGTTCAAGAATAGATGACAACCTTGTGTATTACGGCTTGCAGCCAGGGAACAAAGGTTTCTCCAGGTCCTCCAGCAAGCCCTCGAATTTACCAATCTCTCTCTCACTATAGTTTCTTTCTGCATCGCGTAGTATCTGATCTAGATTGTCATCATACAACCTATCCTCATTGAAAACATAATCCACAACTGGCATATCATTGTCTCCCTCGACAATGTTATAACTACCTTCTTGTATAATCATCTTTTCACCGTGACTGGTCTAACATGTATACCCCTTTTTGAAATCCCTTCGAATCAAGTGAGCTTCGATCTGCACTGAGTTGGTAAACTTCTTCATATTATCGCAATCAATGCATGGACAATATATATATTCCATCCCCTTCTTCAACTATCCTGCTCGGCCACTCTTTTAAAAGCAGACATGCCATTAATGTACTCTTCACTCATACGGTTCTCAACGTACATTCAACTTCAATCCATCTACACTATGCATGTAATAAATTAGTGTCAAATTGAATTATTAATGCTACTATAGCTAATTAACCAGCCTAGCTACTTGCACATATAACTGTCATTCACCTAATAATAAATTGTCCATATCTAAATTAAGTAGCTAGCCACGTATTCATGAAGCAATAAGTATGTATGTATATATCAACAAGAATATATTGAAATAAACTAGGAGTACTGACCTATTCTTAAATTGGAGCAAACTACCATCTCTCTCTAAACCTAGTTATCATCTCTCTCTATTACAAGTCATATATGTTATTAGAAGCAATACTAACCTCTAATCACTAAGAACAAATCGATCTACAAGCTAGGTCTATAAGCGATATGTTTTCACCAAACTCCCCAAAACCGGCCACCTCCAATGCAGCGCAATGAAGATAGATCTATTGAGATCACGCTGGGGCAATTTATATTACGTGGTGTATCCCAGACGGTTCCAACCATAAACTGTTTGTGATATGAAACGATCACAGATGATTTATATTAATAACTATCTGTGAGCTTTCATAGATGGTTATTAATATGAACTGTCGGTGATATCTGCCAATATCACAGACGGTTATCATAGACGGTTATTGATACAAACCATCTATGATAATTTGCATTATCACAGATTGTTCGTATTAATAACCATCTGTGAAAACATCACAGATGGTTATTCGTATGAACCGTTTGTCACAGTTACGTATCATAGACGGTACACAGTCACGCTTGTAAAATTGTCTGTGATAATTACAGCACAGACGGTTCTCTATGAACCGTATATGATGTAGCTGTCCAGTATAACCTCTTTTGTAGTAGTGTTATTAACATTAGCATGCATCTCCATGTCGTCAAGCAAAATCTGGGACTAAACCTTTCAAACACTTGATAATCATGTTAGACCCATACACCAATAATTAAATATAAAGCAACATGAATATATATAAACTAGACAAGTTTTATGTACATAAAGGATATATTTCAAAGTAGAGATCCTCAATATATGTGGAAAAAGAAACATGGATCAATATTATAAAACCACAAAACATAGAGTGAACTCCCCTTAAATGTGTACATAAAAGAATGTATAATAAAAACATATGGACATATACAACCTAGACTTTTGGTGGAGTTCAACCTATATTTTAAATCTGAGGAATGTAATAAGATATAAGAATATGACGTCGAATGCATACCTCCATGATTTTCACCTTTTCATCCAAATGATACTAAACAATAAAATACTCAACAAACAAGTTAGTCTCACATTTAGATTTATCATTAATGCGTTGGTCTCACATTTAGATTTATCATTAATGCGTTGGTCTCACATTTAGATTTCTCATCAATGAGTTAAGCTCATATTTAGATTTGTCGTTAATGAGTTAGTCTCGTATTTAGATTTATCATTAATGCATTAGTCTCATATTTAGATTTGTCATTAATGAGTGAAGCTCATATTTAGATTTGGTATTAATCACCAAAACCAATCTAATTGAAGGTTGAACTTAAAGGTGGCCCATCACCCACTCCACGTTCACAACCACAACCCACAGGGCAAACCCTATCCCAACGCATAGGTTAAACCAATTTTGAAACTGAAATATTAGAACCCCACTCCAACCCAACCCAACCCAAACCAACCTGTTAGCCACATCAACCCACTCCCACCCATCTAAAGCCAACCTATTAGCAGACCCAACCCGTTGAACCCATTTCAAACAAATCTAGTAGAATGCCTACCTATTGGTCATTGCATTTTGCAATGCTACAAGGATTTTCTAGTGCTGATGGAGGAGGTGTAGGACAAGGTGTAACACCCCCATTTCTGGGAGTATTATGAAACCCTCGCAATTGCCCAGGATTGTTCAGCTGCGAGTTACATCAATCGAGTGTATAACATTGCCAACACATGCTTAAGACAAAAGTGAACTTTATTACAATATAAAGGCTAAAAGCCAAGTTTTATAGTAGGGCAAATGACCCTTAGATACATTACAGAAAAAGGACGCCACAGGCACGCCTGAGCGGAAGACGACCCTATTTCCACATATGCTCGACCTCGTAGAGTTCCACTCCTTTGCCTCCATCTGCCTCCTTATTGCTGGCTATTTCTGTTAATGTTTTTAGCAAGTATGAGTACAACTACCGTACTCAACAAGTCACACAGAGATTACTATTAACTACATGCAGGGTACATCAAGTGATGGAGAAAAGTTTATTATTTTATGTGGATGCAGCTTTAGTTATAAACATGTTTTAAACATGAAATCATAACTTTCTATAAACTTTAGGGGGGTTTCAAGGTTCAATTACCAGACCTCCAACATTACCAAATCCTTTCCAAATCTACTTATGCCTTGTTACTGGATTCACCCAATTAAACATAGCTCCATTTACCGGAAGCACGGTGTATTAGAATACAATTGGTCATGACTTTGCAAAGCTGCCCTGCTTTACCCACAAGATTTCTTAACTCCGCGCTAAAGAGTTAAGAAAACAAGGTTATTCACTGCTCAATTCTTTATATAGCCTCCACCTAGTAGGTTTCATCAACAAGCCCAGTCCACAACCTCTGACTTATCTCAGCCTACTATTGTGTGGACATCTGATAATCAAATTAATAATAAAAATAACCATGGCGCCAACTTCCATACGACCCTTCTTAACTCCCTTCCGTATGGACTTCACACTTTGCCTCCAACCGCATATGTAGAGGTTCAATCGAATTTGAGCAGTTACTAGACCAGGTTTGATGTATCAACGCTTGTGGTTGGGCGATCACTATGTCCTTTACTCAACATAAGGGTCTAGTCCTTGTATTTTCACCGGTGGCAAATTCCCTTCTACAAATCTGTCCAGTGCCACAACACTCCCATTGATTTGTAACATTTGCCTTCACCCTAGGTAAAGGTCACGGGATCCAGTGATCCTCGCTTACCCTAGAACCACTTCCCAAATAAATACCAAATCTTTTAGTAACAGTAGAAGTTGATTCTCTAAACTACCATGATTACATTATTATTATATTTAGTGATACTATGTCTTGTCAAGGTGAATATGGCCATCAAATTAGACTGGGCTTATTCGGGTGGTAGGACATAACTAGTATCATGTCATTCTAAGCATTTATTGTACATAAAATAACATTGCACAAATAACATAATGAAAATACTGGTAAATAAATATAGGAAATGTAGGTTCAACATGATCAAAAATATGTGTGACTTGCCTTGCGGGTTTACGATTTCGATTAGCTCATATTCTTCGGCGGACTAGGCCTGGACTTGAGCTTCTCCCTCCTGCTCCTGCGAAACCTCGACTTCGAAAGCTAACGTAAAACAATTAAAATAAAACTAATTCCATGCCTGAAGGATTGAGCTAGGAATAAAGAAAATAAAAGAAGAAAGAAAATCCGGAAAACTCAAATAAAATGGGGTTTTGGGGTTATAGGAGGGTCATATGGGGAAATGGACTTGAGATTTGGGTTGGCGGGCTCGAAATGGTTCTAAGGAGTATAAACATGGATTTTGGGTTCTAGATGAACAGTAGCGGGTCGGATTCACTGTTCATATGGGTCGGCACTGTTCAAGCTCGGTCGGCCGAACCTGTTAGCGCGAGCTGGTTCAGCTCGACCGCATCGGGTCGCTGGGTCGGAGGAACAGTACCGAACGGTACTGTTCTTCTTCCTCCTCAGGCGAACATACGCGCGCGAAACAGAGTATATGGCGGCGGCGGTCAGTGGCGCTATGGTAAAGTGCGACGGGTTTTAAGGGTATGGGCGTGTTCGTAGGACCATGAGGAGTCCATTTTGGGGGTTGGCCGAGGCGGGAGAGCCGGCGATCGCCGGCGGCGACCCTTTTTCTTCCACGGCCGAATTGAGCATAGCAGTTGGGTAGGCCGGGTGATTGGTTTGGTACTAGAGCATCCTTAGGGCTCGGGCAAGCTCATGGGAGGGTCAATTTAAGCTGGGGAGGTCGGGTTTGGGCCGGCCATAGGGAGGAGCTTCGGCGGTGGAGAGGTTCACGGCGCCGAGGAAGAGGGGTGGTCGGGAGGCTAGGGCGGTGATTGGATTGTGATCCTGGGAGCTTAGGGATGCTACAGGCGAAATGAATTGAGAAACAATCGGCCGGAGAGAGGACATTGACCTAGGGCTTGGATTTAGGGGTTTTTGCGATTACCGGAGATGGGGATGGCAATGGGAGCTTTGGGGGAGTCGGTCGGCTTCAGGGAGGTGTGAGCCTCACCTTGGGAGGTTTGGCTTGCTTAAATAGGCGAGGGAAGTCGGTTAGCACCGGAGAGGGAAGGGGGAAACCACGGCGATGGCGATTTCGGCGTGCACGGGTTCGGGCGTGAACAGAGGTGTCTTGGACGTGAAGGTACGGCGGTCAAGGAGTATGCCAGAGCGTCCGCAGGTCGGTTGTGAGGGGAAGGTGCGAGAAGAAGCAGGTGCGGTGGCGGCAAGCGGTCAGCAGCGTCGCCACGCGCTCGGGCCGGGTCAGGAGCATGTCAGGGCAGGGCAGGCGAGGGTACAGAGCACTGACAGGTGGGGATGGGCTGGCAGGTCCAGAAGGCGCGAGAGAGCTCGCGGGAGCTTGGCGGCGAAGCAACGAAGCCAGGCGGCGGCAAATATCTTCGACAGTGGTGATATTTTGGACAGTGAACAGTGCCGATATTAATTCCCTCCGTTTATGCGTTGCCGACAGGGTTTAGGGGCGGGATTGGGTCAAGATTCGTGCGGATTAGGCTGAGGAAGCAAGAGAGCAAATCCAAAACGGAAATTCAACTCAAATTTTGATTTTGCAAAAATCGGTTTTGTTTCACAAGGAGGGATGGTGGGACTGGGAAAGTGGGAATGGTGTGGGCACAGTATCTGCTGGAGGCTTTTGGATCGAGTAATGGCAGTGGAGGTTCTCACGTAAGTACAGCAGGAGCTGAAGGTGGAGGTGGTGGTATTGGACATACGTGGACTTGGATTTGGCGATGGATTTGGCTCTAGCTCTGGCTCTACTAGCCGTTAAGGACGTCATGGTGGAAATGCTAGTTCTAGCGGCGGTGGCGATGGTAGACAAGCTGTAGGTTATGGATCTGTTGGTTTTGGGTACAATTCTGGCATTGGCTCAGGAGACAGTGCAACATCTGGCTACATAGGTTATGCACCAATATCAGGTACAGCCAGTCATAGCAACGGCACCACCAATGGTCGTGGTCAAAACGGTGGCAGCGGTGGTGGATCTAGCTATGGGATTGCACATCCGTAAAAGTATCTTTTATGGGATTTGTATTCTTTCTCATCTGACCAATTTAGTTAGATGATTAGTTATATCTTTTCTTCTTCTACTAATGAAATGACACGTAAGTTTTTTTATATGTTCTCAAGAAAAGTATCATTTATCTAAGTCGATTTAAAGCGGTGGTTCAATCTGTTTTTAAGAATCGTTGTTGCAACATTAATTTCTTTTATAGTCACTCCTTTTAGACAAAATGGACAGAAAAATAAAGGGCTCTGCTATTTTCGTGAAATAATTAATTTGGCGTGCCAACTCGACACCACAAGACCATACGTACATGTAGAGGTCTACAGGTTCCGCAAAATTCCTGACTCTCTTAAGCTAGGCCCATTTGTTGCCTGCCTGGGCTCCGAAATACGACTGCGTAGTATGGGCCCGTCCGATGAAGGCTTACTTTTGAGTAGCATCTGACGGCTCAGGCTCCTGGTTCGGGCCGACTCGGCCCATCTTGCATTACCGGAATGATCTAACGGTGTTCTCACGGGCTCGGCCGAGGTGGACATAGTTACTAACCTTACGGATGCATTTGCCCCAGGCCAGCCATCGGCCGCAGATTGGCGACTGAGACTGCACTGGCGTTCCCTACCGACGTTGTCGCCTCTCCGCCGGCGAGCTCCTACAACTCCGGCCGCCGAGGAGTCCCACGCCGTGACTCGCACCTCAACTCAATCCAAACTCATTTCAGAAGTAGTGGATATATGTGATTGTACTAGTGTACTAGTACTGCTAAACATGATGCTAGTTATCTGAAATCCGGATGCCAACGGAATTGGAATATTGGATCCATTGTGTCGAACTACGTTATCTAACATTGTGTTTATGGGTCGCCTCGCCCGATCAATTACCCACACGTAAATCGAAGTCTTACCCTAGCTAGCCTAGCTGCAATTAGTACTATTATTACCACTTCATTGTTGGTACTATTATTAACTGTCGAATCTCATCGATTGAGATGGCTAGGATCTTTCATTTGTTTCTGTTAATATTTTTGGGGCCTTGTAAGCAGGAGAATCGGAAATGTGAACTCCTAGGTCAAATCGAGTACTGTATTTTTTATGATGGATCTCTCCATGTTCGCGTAGCCATAATTAGGCAAGCTAACCACAGTGTACTCCTCCAAAAAAAAAAGATAAAGAAAACTACGGTGTCCCCCTCCTATCTATGACCATACAATCAGATTATGCGCACGTATGCGATTTGAAATGGTTATAAGTTCTTTTATTTGATAAAATTCATGAGAAAACGGATTTTTTTACTGATGCGAAATTTTACTGGGGGCCTGATATTTTCAATTTTTGGTTGATTTTTGACCGATTTTGAAAACCCTGCGTCGGCCACGCGTTGAATCCTAGATCGCAGCACGACGGTCACACCCTAGCGCAATTAATCCAAGTCAACACTCTACTTCGTCGTCTATCAAAAGATTAATAATTCGACTCGCCTAGCAGCTGCATGTGAAGGGCTGAATAAGGGCACTAGCTAGACCTTGCTCAAATCACACCGACGAAGCATAGCTCATTCATGGCCGAAGTTCAAGTGCCTCTAGTACTAGTACTGTTACGAACCAAAACATGAAGTGATCCACATAGCCTAGAGAGAGTGATTGTCCATGGGTTTCAGGAATTCATGTTCATGCGCCACTGTACGATCATGCACTTGCTAACATCGATCAAAACAGACAAGACACGTACTTTCATGCTAAGGAGAAAATATAATCTGTCTATGCCAAGAGATGGGAATCTCTAGCTAATTAGGCTTTGAAAGAAACCAAGCAAACAGCTAAACTCCAGAGCCTTCTACAGTTGATCTGGATCAATTAATTACCAACATAAATAAAGATATCAAAGAGATTCTATAAGAAATACTGTCTGCTTGATCGATGCAGTCAACAGTGCCACTGATTAGAAAACTTCACATCTCCTTGAGTGGCCACCAGTTTCACTCACAACCCACAGCGCCCGTCCTAAAATATTCCACCCATGCACGGCCTCCACCACTATAAATACCCATGCAATCCTCTGCTGTTCATCACTCACCTCATCTTACTCCCACGGTCCAACCGACCTCACTCACAATGTCTACCGGCACTAAGCTTGTAGCTCTTGGTTTCGCTGTCCTCTTGAGCATTGGGTTCACCAATGCTGCAAGGGTAGCTAGATTCTCTAGCTCGAGTGCCGGCAGTGGCGGTGGAGGCGGTGGAGGCGGTGGCGGTGCATCGGGTGGAAGCGGTTGGGGCTCAGGATTCGGAGGCGGTGGTGGATTTGGATCCGGTGAGAGCGGTGGAGATTCGGGTAATGATTGGAACTTTGCTAAGGGAGGTGGTGGTGGAGGAGGAGGTGGTGGTGGCGGTGGAGTAAATGGTGGATCTGGGTCTGGCTCTGGGTCCGGCTATGGCATAGGCCATGGTGAGAGTGGTTCAGCATATGCCCCTAGTAGCGGTGGGTATGCCAACGCTGATGGTAAAGGTGGAGGCGGTGGCGGAGGCGGTGGTGCAAATGGGGCTAGCGGTTATGGAGTCGGGGCTGGCCTTGGCAAAGGCTACGGTGAGAGTGGCATAGCAACGGCACCGGCTCCATACAGTGGCGGGTATGCCGCCGATGCTGGTGGTGGCGGTGCTGGCGCTGGTGGTGGTGGTGCTGGAGGTGTCGCCGGAGCTCCAAGTTATGGAGGTGGAGGTGGCATTGGCTCTGGCGGTGGAGAGGCTGGTAGTGACGGCTCTTACGGTGGAGGCTACGCGAGAGGAATAGGTGGTGGCAAGGGTGGTGGTGGAGGTGGCGGCACAAATGGCGGGTCCGGCAGCGGTGGAGGTGGTGGATCTGGATCCGGTAGCGGTGGATACCACTAAATTTTCCCTTGCGGGAACAATCCAGAGCTGGAGCCCGACATGCATTTTTAGTCGTTCATTTTGCTATCGCGCAACAAGTTTCTTTCCGTTTCTAGGGTTTTCACTATGTTTTAGGCAGTATCTAATAATGGGCTTCATGGTGTTGTAATGGAAGTACGTAGGTAGTCGAGCATGCAACTAAGATGTAATGGCTATCTACGAGTATGCATGATCTGTTGTTGCAATCTGTTAATTGCCAGTTCGATGTTAGTGGATGATAGTACCTTTTTTTCAAAGTAATATGAGCGCTTCTAGCTCTTGTTGCTAATAGTTGTAGCAGAGGTTGCGTTCTTTCTTTAGCTAATTGGCTCTGTTTCTTAGTTGGAGAATTGGAGGGCATCTCTAATTCTCTGTAGGTTAGATGAGGAACAGAAGACAAAACTATTGACTTACATGCAACAACCAGTTCAACTAAATATTTAAACAGATAAGGAAAGACGTGCAATTCATTTATACTTCGACACTCTCCTTCACATGTAAGCTTTCTCAGACTTAAAACGTAGAATAGAAGTGGACTGCAATTACTAGTTTTAATTATGTTAACCGGATCTTAAACTTAATACCTCTTAACACTCGTTACATATTGAATTGTATGCACTAATTAATTCACCTGAAATCTAAGCTAATGAAAAGGACCACATATACATTAACTAAAAGACAGAAAAGCACACGAACACAAAGCCGAATACCTTCGTAACCCGGGAATACCATTTCGGCCCATAACGACGACAGGCCTACTCGATTCGTAAAGTATGCATGCATCTCGATCCGCCTGCCCTTCGCAGAAACTTTCTAGGATCCATTCCTTCGTGTTCTGCCCTTGCTTGCTCTGTATGCTCTGTACTATATATTAACACAAAGTAGTAGAGAGAAATGCGCCGCTTGTACTGTACACAACCAGTATCTGTACATACACTGATATGCATACATGCATTAGGCTATCTAGCTTCCCAAAACGTGCCTAGGTCGTTTACGCAAAAACGTTGTTAATTATCTGTTTGGATCAGTATCTGGTATTTGCCCAAAAACGTTGTGGCCGACGTCACTACCAGACCAACGATTTTTCGTGAGGGTGAAAAACTCACAGGAAAATATGTTTCCCCCTCACGAATAAGTATCCTGTGAGTACCCCGTCAGGGAAGAACTCACAGGATAATTTCGACAGGGAAAAAACATTTGCGTGAGAGTATACCTCCAGGAAAATAATTCCTGACGGGCCAGCACAGGAAAAAATAGTGTTTCCTCACATCTGCATGGTTCTGTTTTGTGTGTGGTTAACCGACAGGAAATTAAAACTCACAGGAAAATAGTCAATTTTCGTGTGTGACAACCTCCAGGAAAATGACTAATTTTCGTGTGTGTTCACCTCCAGGAAAATTGTTAAATTTTCATGTGTGTTCAACCTCCAGGAAAACTGATGAATTTTCTTGTGTGTTGAACCTCTAGGAAAACTAATCAATTTTCTTGTGTGTTCAACCCCCAGGAAAACTGAACCCACACTGAACAGGGAAATCTGAACCAGCAGGGAAAAAATGACAGCAAACCACAATATATTCTCAGAAGATCATACATTCAGATCAATAATGACAGCAAACCACATTCAGATCAATAATTAATTCTCAGAAGATCATACATTCAGATCAATAATTATCTCCAAATCATACATTCAGATCATACATTCAGCTAGCTGACAAATCATACACAAAATTCAGATCAATAATTCCATCCATCACATATCATATTGACTTATATCACATCCACAAGACCAAAAGTCCAAGCAAGTTTCTTGAAGTCTAGCTTCTAGATCTGTCACAACAGGTTGGAGCAAGTAATGCCCAATCCATATCTAGGCATTAGTGAATATAAACAAACATGCATCACATAGTATCTTTTCTACTGACCAAAAGTTCAGAACTCTACCAAGGTTGCTACCAAAAGGTGAATCCTACTCTCATCATTTTCTGCATGTTATCATTTTCCTTCCAGTACACTATGACTGGGATGGGTTAGCTCTGATCTCGCCGGTGGAATTACCCTCCCGCCTAATGACATGCTGCATGATGGTGTGCCTAGAGGCGATGTTGTTCTGAGAGTCGATGTTGTTCTCAGAGTCGACGTTGTCCTCACTGTCCATGTCTCCATAAGCAGTGCCGTCAACACCATTTGCACGGTGTTGGTGAGATCCCGCATGTGAAGATCCAGTTCGCTGCAATGAATTAAGACACATAGAAGAAGAAATGGAATAATAAAGCAAATATACAGAAGTGTAAAGTAAAAAAATGAATGCAGACCAAGAGTACACTAAACAGAAATTAATTTACTTCCATTACAGCAAAAAGACTAGAGAATCATGATGCTATTTGTTTACAGATAGATACCAAGTTTATATCAATGCTTTATTCCATTTAGAAATACAGAAACTTATAGAGAGAAAGTGGGCATCTGCATTTGGAATTACTACAATATGACAAACATACATAGTGGAGATTGATATCATAAACTAGATCTGTTTGTAATGTAAATATGACAGAACATTTTTTCCAAAAGGTTGAATATATTCATCACAACAGCACTGGTATAAGTTGGCAAATGGATCAATCTTATATAGATATAATTAATAGGTAGCAAACTTATTGATATAAGGGTGCAAAACAGGAAGAGGTTTTGTCGTCAAAGGTGATCCTACTTGTCATTGTCACCGGAGATACACAATTATTCGGTCAGGTTAATTATTGTGCTCATCAAGCACGTACAGCAGCCAACTCGATCCTGTGTTTTTTTCGTGCTCATCAAGCACGTACAGCAGTACATGCCAACTATGTACATATATAGTCGCTTGATGGACAGAAAGTACAGTGCTAGCTAGATTAACTATATAGTACCTGCAATCAGGTCCTACTTTACAAGTGAAAACACATATGTTGTAAAGTCTCTGTCAAACCACAATTCGTCTCAGCCATTGTTGTGTCTCAGTAAACGGACGCGATCCACCTTTGTTTTGAGCATTATCTACAGATTTTGCCCTTGAATCCTGGGCCTTCTTTCTCTTTGTGAGGTACTGTTCAGTGGCCCAATGGTGTGCAAGAAGAGGCCAGTCTTCCTGGTTCACCCAACTAACCCAGCCTATAATGTATTCCTCTTCGGAAAGTTCTATAGGACGAGCTAGGTCATCATCAGGGTTCTCTCCAGCCGTTTTTTGAAAATAAGTTTTGACAGAATCTAAACGAAGTTGGTAAATTATATCATTTACTCTTTTATCACAATAGTTTTCCAGAACACGATTTGCCTCATCCTGAAGATCTTCTCTAACAGAAAACAAGCTCTGCATGTTATGTAGGAAGGCATGAATTCAGATAAAGGAATAAACACATTAACATAAACTAGGGGCAACTACCATACCCAAAATTCATTCTTCACTCGATCTGCATTTGTTTCTCCTTGGTCATCTTATTGCAAGTAGTAATCATCCCAATGAAGTGCAGGGCGCACACGTATAACTCTACCTTGATCATCAAGGTCCTTGACAGATCTTGGGTATTCTCGCTTGAGAATGACTCCAAGTTGTGAACTATACTTGTAATCTTTGGGGTTGTAGGGGTCATACTTGAATTGTCTGTAGATATGGTCAATACAAGCATTTTTCTTAGTTTTTTTGCTTATTGTTTCCTTCAAAATTTCACATACCTATCTATTTGGTAACAAATGTCATTCAGACTAGTATATCGCACCGAATAAGAAAACTTGATGCCATGAATGTGCTTGGTCAATTTCATAGAAATGTAAAAAAATTCATGATTTGCACTCATATTACAGCCGGATTTGAGTATTACATCTTTATCTTTTATTATTTTATCCAAATTCCTCATATCGCACCATAAACAAATGGTCAACTTCATAGAAATGTAAAAAAATTCTAACCATAAATGTACTTATGACCTGATGAAAGTTAAATCTAAACTACATAATGAATCCATGAAAGTACTTCATCACTCAAACTACAATAAAAAACTCATAAGAAATCAAAAGCACATGCCTAATGTGGTTCCATACTTCCATGTACTCATTTACTTGGTGTTTGATTTCTCATTTACAACAGCAAGCTGACATAAATATACAAATGATGTGTGCAGCAAATAGAACATCAAGCAAGCAATCATCTTTTTTCTATCAACTATTACAACAATTTAGAGGTGTGGACTAAAACTACAAATTGAAAATCAGAGTATATACTTACAGGTCACCGCTAGGCACAAGAGCCACCTTCCGGCCACGTGGTGGCAGCCTCAATTGGGTCCTTGACCTAATCTTCCGCCCTCTCTTTGCAGGTTGCTCGTCATTCTAGTTAGTAGCGGTCCTTGTACAGTTGGTGTTGTTGGAAGGCACACTTCTTTGGGAGTTGGCACCATCAGTATTGGATGTATTGGATGGATGGGTAGCTGCACGCTTTTTTCCAACAAGCCTATTGTGGCGAAGGCTGCTCATGACCTGCAAATGCACACTTAACAATAAGTGAATCGTACAATAAATTCAGGTAGATAGACACTTGCTTATCAAACCAACACATCAATAAGACAAGTACATATAACATGAATCACAATGCAAAGTTACATATGTTTCTGCACTTAATTTGATTAATATGACCAAAAGATTACACCAAAGCTAAGTAACACCAAACATAAACACAATCAGAATTCTTCTGGATCATAATGAGGAGCTTGAGGCTCTTGATCTTCTTCAGATTCTTCATCTTCTTCATCGGTGCTTTCACATTCTTCATCTTCTTCAGATTCTTCACCTTCAATATGGTGTTTGCCCAAATAGTCCAAGTCTTTTGGGTTGGTTATTTCATCTGAGATTACTGGTGTTTCAATGTTTATATCTCCTAAATCGATAACAAAATTTCCTTCCAATCCTTCCTCTTGATAGAAGGAGACTTCTTCTGGCTGCCCAACAGGAGTAGTACATTCATCGGTACCAACTGTGGCAGGAAGGTATCCATGTGGTGAAACATGATGTACAACCCACCAATCTTTCAAATCTGGTCTTGAACTACAAGGGTATGGTAGATAATACACTTGGGTAACCTGACTTGCCAACACAAATGGTTCAAAGTTGGATAATCTAGATGTGTGCTTAACTTCTACCAATCCCAAATTTTCAGTGCGCCTAACCCCAACATTTGTTGGATCAAACCATCGACAATCAAATAACACCAACTCTAGCTTCATGCTTCCTTCCCAACTAATTTTAATGATGTCCTCAATAACACCAAAATACTCAGTTACATTGTCATCATTGTCGATACTAGAAACACAAACACCACTATTGGTAGTAATTAATCCAGATTTAGCCCTCTCATATTTTTCTGAACGAAATCTATATCCATTCACATCATAACATCCATAACTAGTTACTCTTCTTGGAAAACCATATGAAATTTGACGCAGGGTGTTATCAATACTAGATTTCTTCATGCACTGCATAATAAAACTATATATAAGTATCTAATGGTTTAGATAGTATGGAAGAGATATTCTTAAAGTATGCAGGAACATTACTTGTGTTTTAAACCAGTCAAAAAAATTGGGCCCATTCTTGTTGGCACGGTTATTTTTCCAGCCATTCAACCTTAGTTGAGAAAGTTGTGTTTCGGTTGGTGTAATTCGGCTCTTCCATTGTTCTTTATCAAACATTCTATAAGATAAAATTACATTAGCCAAACATTCCCATCAGAATTATAAATGCAAAGACATACTCAAAGACGTAATCAAAGAAAATATCCATCTCGGATATGTTAGTTAATATGTACAAGAAGGCAGCCTTGTACTCTTCGTTGGTAAGATCACGACATCCTTGTCTACTAAACCAACGTCCTGGGTATTGAAAAATTTGCAGGTTGCATGAAGTTTCAAATGTAGAAGCACCGTCATCGTACCGAGGAACCTTATTTCTGGTTGACCTAACTTTAGGACTGAAATAAAGAGAGACGAAATTTGCATTCTCCTCCACTAGATAAGCTTCCACAATGGATCCTTCTACACGGGCCTTATTTCTTACCTTCTTTCTAAGCTTTCCAATTTCCCTATAAGTACCAACACATGTAATTAGTACTTCTACATGAGCATATGAAAAGGAAAAAATTACTACTTTTTACCTCTCATATGTATACATCCAGCGTGATAGGACAGGACCTCCAAGTCGAGCCTCACGCGGAAGATGTATTATCAAATGTTGCATAAGATTGAAAAAACCCGGAGGGAATATCTTCTCTAACTTGCATAGAAGGATAGCAACATTCTCTTCAAGTGCGCATACAATATCCTTACTTAGTTCTTTAGCACATAATTGCCGGTAGAAAAAACTTAGCTCAGCCAAACAAACCCATACATTTTCTGCAATGAACCCCCGAAAAGCCACAGGAAGTAAACGTTCCATGAAGATATGATAATCATGACTTTTTAGGCCAAATATCTTCCTTTGCAACAAATTGACCCCACGCTAATGTTTGCTGCATACCCATCCGGGAACTTTAGAGATTGAAACCATTTGAGTATAATTGTCTTATCATTCTTATCAATGCAAAATGCTGCCCTAGGCTTATGCCACTTCCTATTGTCCTTGAACTCTAAGTGCAATGATGGTCGATTACAAATTTCAGCCAAATCTTGCCTAGCCTTCACATTGTCTTTGCTCTTATCAGGTATGTCAAAGCATGTGTTCCATATAGCCTCAGCTACATTTTTCTCATTATGCATTACATCAATGTTGTGTGGGAGGAGTAACTTGTGAAAGTACGGAAGTTGCCAAAAGCAATTTACATGGGTCCAATTGTGTATTTTACCAAAACTCTTTGTATGACCTACAAGTCTATCCATACATTCTCAAACTTCCTCTCCTGATAAAATCCTTGGTGCTTCATCTAGCACTATTGTGTTCTTTCGAAAGCTATTGGCTTGGGTCCTGAATTCATGGTTCATAGGTAGGAAACGCCTATGGCAATCGAACCAGCATGCTTTGCCACCGTTACGAAGTCGAAATGCTTTGGTATCGCAAAGACAAACTGGGCATGCAAATAAGCCATGAGTAATCCATCCAGTAAAGTTACCATAAGCAGGACAATCATGGACAGACCATAGATAGGCTACCCTCATGGTAAATTTTTCCTTTTGTGAAGCATCCCATGTTTCAACCCCCTCCCACAATTCAAGAAGTTCATCAACTAACGGCTGCATAAGAACACCTAACTTGGTTCCAGGATGTTTTGGGCCTGCTATAACAAGTGCAAGGAATATGTACTCAGACTTCAAAAGCACACCAAGGGGTAAGTTCAAAGGAGACACAAAGACCGGCCAACAAGAGTACGGAGCTGCACCCAAACTAAATGGTGTGAAACCATCGGTTGCAATAACAAGTCGCACATTTCTAGGATCTGAACCAAAGTCTGAAAAATCTATATCAAACTGTTTCCATGCTTCACCATCACATGGGTGCACAAGTTTATTGGAAGTGGACTGTCTATGTGATTGCATTGTCTTTGCGGTCCCCTCATGTGCATATAACCTTTGCAGTCGATCTTTAATGGGGAGATACCACAACACTTTCTATGGAACCTTATTGTTTCCTTCCTCGTAGCGAGGGGTGTCACAAAAATCACACTTGTCCTTATTGGCATTATTTTTGTAATATAACATACAATTATTGTAGCATACATCAATTTTAGTATATGTCATACCAAGACCCTATAATAGTTTCTTTGAATGGTAGAAGTCCTCTGCCAACTTAGAACCCGGTGGAAGTAGTTCGTGGATCAATTTTGATGTACTGTCATAGTGTGCAATCGACATATTGAACTCAGACTTGAGAGCTAGCAGACGGGCTACAGCAGAAAGACTTGAGTGCATTGTGTTATCATGAACCAATTCATCGGCACTAACAACCATTTTATAGAAAGCACTGACAGAAGGTGTTGGCTCTTCATCTCTTATGGGTGGTTGGACAGCACCTAGATCAACCAACATATTATCTATATGATCAACTTCATCAAATCCCTCATGGGAAATTGAAGATGCATGTCCCTCTTGCCTAACAATTGTCTCCCCATGTGATGTCCATGTTTTGTAATTTTCTTTAAACCCATACTTACACAAGTGCATCTCTATAACATTCCTTTTGTGCATCACATAGTTGCGACACATGGCACATGGACATCTAATAGTACTAGAAATAACTAAACCATTTATGGAGAAGGCATGATCCAAAAACCGGTTTGTTTGTTCAATCCATTCATTAGAGAGTGCAGAACCATGACCCCAACCACTATACATCCACTCTCGATCTGCCATTATATATTTATGTTTCAACAAGATAAGTTTGCCATTTAGTAAAAAAAATATTGATGTCACACCATTACTTAGCCTACCAGATACTAAGAAACTTCCATGTGCACCTTTATACTAAAAAAATTGAGCCAAATCAATGTGACAAGTTGTAGAGTAAGAAAAGGAAAATATATAGATGATGCTAAGTATCTGTTTTGTTAAACAACTCCTAAATATTATTATGACACACCCAATTAGAAGTATTCAGGGCCTTTATGTGATAATGGCACTAAGCATCTTTTAAACAAATGGCATAATCACAAAGTAAACAAAGATCATAAGGTCCATGACATAATTTACATTGGGTCATGGAGGAACTTACTAGGTTCTTTTCGAAGTTGCTCGCCCAACAAGTCAGCTTTCTTCAGTGTTCCAGCTCGTCACACCGACTCAAACACACCTTGTTCCGGCTCACAAATAACTTGCTGAAAGAAACACACATTTACCAACATCAGTGCACTGCATACATATGCAAATGTTGAAATACTAAGTTTCATAAAAAAAAGAAAGAACTGTGCCGGCGGTGGAGCCAGAGAAGGGCAAGGTGGTGGAGCGCAGAGGCATGGCCGGCGGTGGTCCGGAGGCGCGGTCAAAAGGGGGGCGGTGCGGTGGAGCCAGCGGCGCGGTCACAAGGGGGGCGGCGCGGTGGAGCCGGCGGCGCAATTCGGAGAAGGGCGACGGCGCGGTCAGGAGGAAGACGACCGGTGGAGCCAGAGAAGGGCGGGGTGGTGGAGCGCGGAGGCGTGGCCGGCGGTGGTCCGGAGGCGCGGTCAAAAGGGAGGCGGCGCGGTGGAGCCAGGGGCGCAGTCACAAGGGAGGCGGCGCGGTGGAGCCGGCGGCGCGGTTCGGAGAAGGGCGGCGGCGCGGTCAGGAGGGAGATGAGCGGTGGAGCCAGAGAAGGGCGGGGTGGTGGAGCGCGGAGGCGTGGCCGGCGGTGGTCCGGAGGCGCGGTCAAAAGGGAGGCGGCGCGGTCACAAGGGAGGCGGTGCGGTGGAGCCGGCGGCGCGGTCCGGAGAAGCGCAGCGGCGGGGTCAGGAGGGAGACGAGCGGTGGTGGAGCGCGGAGGCGTGGCCGGCGGTGGTCCGGAGCCGGATTGAGGCGAAATGAGGCGGCGGCGGGATGGAGAATGCCAGGCGGCTGCGCGATGGGAAAATAGATCTGGGAGATAGTGGGAGGAGAGAAGGTGGGACTTAGGGTTTTTAGGTCACTTGTTTTTCCTGTGTGTTTAAACCCTCAAGAAAAATATCGATAAAAAATAATTGAAATAATTTCCCCTCCTTGATGTTGCTGGCGGCAAAGGCTAATTTTTTTGGCGCGGGAGTGAATTGTTGGCGAGCAGATGACAGAAACAATTTTTGTGAAGGTGGATAACCTGCAGGAAAAAAAATTTCCTCAGGGGTATCGAGGGCCTCCACGATAATTTAAATTTTCCTGTGGGTTCAAACTACACCATCACTATAATTATAATTTTCATGTGAGCTTATGTTAAACCGTCACTATAATTATAATTTTACTGTGAGCATAAGTGAAACCATCACTATAATATATTTTTCTGTGTGTTTGTTGCGGACCCGTCACAAAAATAATAAACCCTCACGAAAGATTGCTAGTCTGGTGGTGCGTGGTCTCTTTAATTTATGTAATGGATACTACGTAACTAACTAGGTTTGGTTTGACATTAGTACTGTATGGAGTATGGTACATGTACGTACATGACTGATGCCTACCTGCCTACTGTTGTACCGACGAATTAAAGCGTACACATATTGCATACTCGAAGTCAAGTGTCTAACTAGCCGTCTTAATGTCACGGGCTAGCATTACATTGGCCAGTTATCACATGCAATGACAGTGGTGGTGGTAGCAGTAGTACTCTGCGCATGAGGCTTTTGACTTGCATAGAGCAGTATACATATCTAAGGGCATGCAGGTTGGCGCAAGCTAGCTTAGCAAAGTTCAGAAACGTAGTTGAGCTTCTTTTGCCTGCCCCGTTATGCCTGCGAAGAAGACATTCACAGGGCGTGGTACCCTTTTCGACAACGTATAATGGAAAGCATCGAACGCAGCCGGCCATACGTGCATGGAATCCGACACGAATGGTCCATAGTTTCCAGTGGCAAAGCCTAGATAAAGATGGAGGGTGAACTCAAAAGACTTAAGCTAAATTGAAAATCTACGCTGAAAATGAAGGAGTACTACTTGAATTGCTTATGAAATAGTTACATAAAGTTTATTTTTTTGTTATTGCAAATCTACAAATGAATTGTAAAATACATTACTACACAAGATATAACTAGATAGCCTAGATTTTACTGTCTAATTTTTTATGCAAATATCCAATACAACATCAACAAGAATAAACAAGAAAGAATTACAATAAAATGATAAATACCTCCAAAGAATTACAATACAATGATAAATTCCTCCACCCACTATGGCTCCGCAGTCAGCACTTAAGACTCAGTTGGTTAGACCCCCTCTGCCCCTCACCTTCTCTGGTCGGTCCAACTTCATCTCTTCCTCACTCAAGTAGTCAAGCTTCAGCATCCATTATCCATCCTTGGCGCTGCCGTCGCCGGGGGAAGGGGTGTTATGGCGCCGGCATATGATACGCTAAAGTCTGATGAAACCCACTAACGGATTCTCCCCTGGTAGTTTCCATGCTATCTAGAACTTCATCTGCTAGTAATTAATGTTATACTCCACGATACATCTAGCTGTATATTAATTACATAGTCGATGGCTCAAGTTCAACGCAACTTGTCAACCATGCAGAGTAGTTTCTACCGTAGTTCATGCGATCTGCATATGTAGAACCGGTATGACAACAGAGAAAGATAAATGATATCTTTAAAATGTCCACCAAGTGTTTGCTGATCCTTTATTCCGATAGATATAGAGCTATGAACACTACTACAGAAAACTGTATTACAGACGGTTCAGAACCGTCATCACAGACGGTTTTCTGAACCGTCTGAATTTATGGGTCAATGATAATCGAATGTTATCACAGACGGTTGTCGAACCGTCTGTGATATATCAATATCACAGACGGTTTTTAACTACGAACCGTCTGTGATAGCTGATTATCACAGACGGTTTTTAGTTAAAAACCGTATGTGATATATAAATATCACTGACGGTTTTTAACTAAAAACCGTCTGTGATAGGTTATAATCACAGGCGGTTTTTACTTACAAACCGTCTGTGAGCCGTCTGTGATATGCTTTTCTACCCCTAAATCTTATTCTGTTTATTGGCTAGCCTCAAGAAATGCTAGCCATGCCCTCTGAAACAAGCAGATCAAACATGTATACATACAATTCACATCTCAATTCATTTCATATACATAAAACATCCAATTCACATCTCAATTCATTTCACAGACATAAAACATCCAATTCACGTCGCACTTCATTTGACAAACATAAAACATCAATTTCGCAAATCAATTAATTGAAATGAAATAAAATATCCATTAACAAATATACAATTACAAAAGATGTACGTTGCATTTCCACTTAGATGGTAACATTGCATTTTTTATTGCTCTATCACCCCGGAATCAACGAACTTGTCAGAGTAAACAAGCTATACTTGGATGGTGCATGATTGCCATCCAAGTATTGCTTGTGCACCCGACAAGTTCGTTGATTATGGATATCTTCCTTCCGCGAGACCTCGATTCCGGAGTGATAAGAGCAATAAAAAAATCATGGTGCACAGTGGAAATCTCCAACTGGGTTTATGACGTTAGCCACCAGAAAGTACGCCATCTCTCCTCGAATGTGTGAAAGGTCGGGCTGTTTCAATGCAGTTGACGGGATGAACGTAGTCTGTCGATAGGAATATCAATGTGCGTATATATATAACGTGATAAGTATGAAGTAATTATGGGAAGATTGACAAACCTTGGAATTGGTGATCCTCGAGGAGTCGAGGAGTAGTTCCATATGGTGGCAAACGTAGAATCCACATGTGTTGCCCGGCGACTGCTGGTGGCACTGCAAAAAATGCAATGTGTTAATTCAAGAGGCATTACTACCAATTGTTACATAGGATTGATTAATGTGTAATAGCGAATACCTTAAAATCTCGAGCATGTGTCAGGCTTTTGGCCCCTTGCTTCGAGACACCTCCCATTGCAATGTACATCGCGAATGCCCTACGTGATTCGAAAAAGTTAACCTTAGTCATTCAGAAGGAAAGAAAAAGTACAATATAGGTATGTATGGAGAAAATATATTTACCTATCGAGTACTTGGTTAACAACTGTAAAGTCCATTTTATTCTTACATAGGAATCAAGGTAATATACCTTGTTCCATTTTGGTACAATTACTATTAAAATCCAATGATAGTTCTGATGGAAGGGCATAAGTACATATTCCTTATTGCGGTATTGCAGCAGTGCTACTGCAATGTACCTCTCGACGACAGATGACTCCTGGTCGATGGTACTCCTGGCGACCAAGTATGGGTCCAAGAAACCAACCGACGATGATTTGGTTTCTCTAGCTCTAGTCAGCATGTGTCTATACATATACACACGAAAGCAACAAATTATATATGACATTTATCGGTATGACATGAACGGAGACTGTGATTGTACACACTTACAGTGTCCAGCATCGAATGAGTGAGACGTCAAGAGCATTGAGCGTGAAAAGATCGAATAAATCCTCAAAGGCGACCACGAAGACACACTCTTGAAGATTGTGATGTAAATCATGCGGCGCGAATTTGACAGTGACACTTGAGATCTGTTCTCCCTCTGGCTTATTGGACTGCTCCATATACCACTTGTGCAATTGCAGGCAACTATATGCTAGGGGTTGGAGGACCTTGGGCTCGAGCAACGGCTGGCCAAGCACGAATCTGCGGGCCAATGGCAGGTACGGGATATTATCATTGGTCTTCTTTGCTTTGGCCTTGCTGCCCTTTCCGCCTCGACTGTAGGTCGACTTAATGGCAGTCGACTGTAAAGGTAGTAGCGGTGCAAGTTGCTTTGGTGAGAATAGCACCTTTGGAGATAGCACCGGTGCAGCTAGCGGTGGTGGAGACAAGTCTTGTAGTGGATATAGCACCAGTGCATGTTGCTCTGGTTCGCACTGCCCTTCTGGTCCTGCCACCGGTGAAGAAGCCTCTAGGGAGATGTCGCTTTTGGGCCACTGGATGAATGTTCCAATGGCCTGCCCTAGAGTCACGATTTCGTCATTGGGGGGCTTCGGTAGTGGGACGACCTCAAAATTGACATGCACACCATCCACATTAACTTTTGCGAAGCCTGGCGCTAAAGCTTGACCGTGCAGCATGGCCCCGATACCAGACGGATATGCCTGGCCCCAAGCAGCGTGCAAGGGAACGGAGGCATATCTCACTTGGAGCCTGCACTTCGTAGGCTCCTATATAACGATACAGAATTAGCTAGTCGAATAGGCCTATCAATGGAGCAAGCATTCGAGAGATAATAATTATTACCAGGATGTCGTCCACAGGAAATCTGGCATCGGTTTGCGTCGGATTGGACGCGCAACTACTCGGATGGTTGTGCGGGCTAGCTAGCACAGGAGCGGTGGCGGCGGCCTGCTGACTTTCTGTATGTTTTCGCACCTCATCTCTGACTACATCAGCCAGCTCACCCATTAGCTCCTCTCTAAGAGATTCCTTGATCTCTTCTCGTAGCCGTGCGTCACGCTCGGTTTTGTTTCTCTTCCTGCACCGATACATTTCGGAGTCATCTTGGAAACCATGTTTCCAAGAAACGTAAAGCCCAAGGCCTCTCGTACAGCCCGGGTGCTCCTTCTTTCCCAGGGCCGCGGAGAGCATATCATTCTCCCTTGATCTCTGGAATGATCCCAGGGTAGATTCAAAACTCAGCTTTTCCTGCAAGAGCACGACATGTCATTTCACTTCGTACGAAGTTGTGGAGTAATTACAAGCTGCGTAGGTCGATCGATATCTTACCAGGCGCTGGGACACTTGCTGGTCTGCAGGGTTTCGAAAGGAGACGTCCCCCGATGTCGTTGTGGATGACCTTGTTCTAATCCAAGTTCGAGCGCGCTCATCCGGGATATTGGCAAATGGCGGGGCGGTGTCCTGCAGGGCTGCCTGGTCGTCTTTGCTCCTCCACTGCGGGATTTTACCCGCATACCTAGCTGTGCCAAGTCTGTGGGGGTGTGTGTGTTTTGCCTAGAGGGCCTTGTGTGCCGCACTTGTACTTTTGAAATCTTCGGTCGTCTTCATCGCCTTGAACTCTTCCCATTGTGGTTCCAGGAATAGGTATTTTTGAAAGGGCGTTTCGTCGGTCTCCACATAGTCCTTGACAAGCGTGCTCTTGAAGTTCTTCCATGCTTTGCACGCCCCTAGCAAGGCTTGTCGTTGCACGGCGTCTTGGTGTTCTTCTAGGATCTCGAACGATGCCATAATTTCTGTCAACAGCTCACTTTTCTGAGTCGCAGGCACGTCCTTCCACGAATTGAATGTGATCTCAATTCGTTCTCGTGCAACTATTCCGATCATGCTTCTCCATGCGTTTACTGCTTTGCGAGGAAGGAGAGGGACCCAGATACATCGACCTGTGTGATGGTAAATCGGCCCTCAGGCTTCTTCGATAGTCCTCTTCCTTGGCGTCTTGATTTTGGAGCAGACGCCTCCGGCGATGGTGTTGAAGAATGCGCGGATGACATGTTGCTCAATTTGTGGGTCTATTAGAATAAGATAAGAAAGAGCCATACCATAAGATAAGAAAGTGATCATATTGATTGGTTCCATACAATTTGTGGGTCTTATGAGGAAGATGAGGAAGAGAGGAAGATGAGAAAGAGAGGCTCAATCTTAGGAAGGAGGAGAGGAGTAGAGGCTCAATATATGATGTAGATCTTATATTTTCTCTTGATTAAACCTCCAAAGCGAATGAGCTACATTATACATTAACATATACATGAATACAAGCTGCAATAGCTAGTAACGGACAAAATGAGTTGTACAAGCTGCAAGTTAGTATACATTAACATGCTGACTAAAGCTACATTATACATTAACATATTTAAGATGCATATTTGAGATGCATACTTGGACAAGACTTTGCATATTTGAGATGCAACTTTAAACTTCAAATCCCATATGCTGACTAGAAGATACTCTATAGTAATGTACAAGATAACAGCACATGAAGCAACAAGTTAATAGTGTATCTACACTGAATATCTACATTGCATCTACAAGATAATAGAACATGAAGCAAACAGTAGAGAAACTACACTGAAAATCAATAAGAGCAACCATAGATTACTAATTGTCACAAGTTGTCTTTATAGATCACTAGTGTATCACTAAGCAATTGTTGTCTCAGCAATCAAATAAGCATAACTTACAACACAAGACTCAAACATCTTAAATGATATATATGAACTAACACTACATATATGAACTACCACTGCATATATATATACTACTGAACCATATATGAACTAGCACTGCATATAGACTAAATCCTAATCCATGGGAGATAGTGAGCACCAGTGTGATACAATGAGCACCAGTGTAACTGACAAAATGAGTTGTACAATGCTTACCGACAACGGGGCTCGGGGGAGGCGGCGGCGACGACGGGCTCGGGGAGGCGGCGACCGGAGGGGACGGGCTCGGGGGAGGGAGGCGGTGGCGACGACAGGCTCGGGGGAGGCGGCGGCAATGACGAGCTCGGGGGAGGCGGCGACCGGAGGGGACGGGCGATGCGGCGGGTGAGGCGGCGACCGGAGGAGACAGATCGGGATTTAGAACTAAACAATAACTACAGAATAAACGGAAAACCCTAGCCAGTGGGTATATATAGGGGGCTTATCACAGACGATTCTAAGTGTAGAACCGTCTGTGATATCAATATCACAGACGGTTCTAAGCTTAGAACCGTCTGTGATAAGCCTACTATCACAGACGGTTCTAAACTTAGAACCGTCTGTGATATCAATATCACAGACGGTTCTAAGTGTAGAACCGTCTATGATAACCCGTAGTCATTAAGACAAACACCAACCAGCTGCATCAGACAACACCAACCAGCTGCAATATTCATATACAACACCAACCAGGTGCATTCACACATTTTCACCAACCAGCTGCGTTCACACATTTTCACCAACCTCACAAAATGTATTTCTTCACACATTTTCACATATACATAAATGCCAATTCACATATACATCACACACATGCATTGTTGTATACATAAATGCCAATTCACATATACATCACATACATGCATTGTTATATACAGATATGCAAATGCCCACATATATGTCGCACATTCTCATTGTACTTGCTTATTTCCTTTAAAAATTAGCCCTTCATCATGATCAATACGTACGTAACTAGTTTCGTCACGTTGTTCGTCGTCGACCCTTATGCCATTTCCAAAAGGAGGTAACTCATCAAACTGATTGTATTCTTCCTCGTCCACTACATTCTCTACTCCGACAATTCTCCTTTTTCCATGAAGAACTACATGGCATTTCTTATTTGCCGGGTCGGTTACATAGAAAACTTGAACAACTTGGTTGGCGAGTACGAATGGTTCGTCTTTGTACCCGACACGTTGGAGGTCCACGGTAGTGACACCGTACTTGTCAACCTTCACCTGTGGGAGATGCACCCAACGGCAGCAAAATAAGAGGATCTTGAAAACCACATAGTCGAGCTCCCAAATCTCTTCTATGAAGCCATAGTACAAGTTTCTCGACCCATCAGTACTGAACGCATCTATGCGAACACCGCTATTCTGGTTAGTGCTCTGTACATCCTGAGACTGCGTATAGAATGTGTACCCATTTATGTCATATCCTTGCCATGTCACAACTGTAAATGTCGGCCCTTTTGCCAACCATGCCAGCGTCTCACTTGGCGAGCTCCTAGCGATTTGCTCCTTCAACCATTGGTTGAACCGACTGTTGTGTTGCCTCATGATCCAAACATCCGGCCACTCCGGATGCTGTTGCTGAAGCACATCCTTGTGCTGGTCGACATAAGGCGCCACTTCAGTCATGTGTTGCAATACCGTGAAATGGGCTTGAGTATACGTGTCCATATCTGGAGTGATTGCTTTCCTTCCGATAGTTCCGAGACCTTTCAGCCTCCCCTCATGACGAGATTGAGGCACACCTATCGGTTGAATCTGAGCCATATAATCGACACAAAACTCAATGATCTCTTCGCTTACATAACCTTCGACGATGCTGCCCTCCGACCGAGAACGATTCCGTACGTAGGACTTGAGAATTCCCATGAACCTCTCAAATGGGTACATGCTACGTAGGAATACGGGCCCGCACATTTTTATCTCCCACACAACGTGAACAATGAGATGGACCATGATATCGAAAAACGAAGGAGGGAAATACATTTCAAGGTGACATAGAGTCATCACCACCTCGTCCTGCAGAGCATCTAGTCCTTCGGGATCGATGACCTTCTGAGCAATTGTGTTAAAGAAATAACATAGCCTCATGATTATCTCTCGGACTTTGATCGGCAAAATATTTCTAATTGCAATAGGGATCATCTGTGTCATCAGTACATGACAATCATGAGACTTCATGCTATTTAACTTCAAATCTTGTATCGAAACAAGTTTCTTCACGTTGCCGGAGTAACCAGACGGAACTTTGACACCATGCAAGCATTGGCACAATTCTGTTTTCTCAGCCTTGGACAGAGTGTAACACGCAGGGGGAAGGTACATTCGTCCATTATCAGTGCATGTCGGTGCTAACTCAGGCCTAATGTCCATATCAGCCAAGTCAAGCCGTGCGTTGACGCCGTCCTTTGTTTTATCACGAATATTCAGTAAGAGACCAATCAAGCTGTCGCATACATTCTTTTCTACGTGCATGACGTCGATGCAGTGTCGAACATCTATGTACTCCCAATAAGGTAAGTCCCAAAATATTGATCTTTTCTTCCAGTGTTCTTCTCATGAGCCCTCAATTTACGTCCCTTTCCGAGGACAACATCTAAATCCTTAACCATATCATAAACCTCGTGTCCCCTTAAATGCCTTGGAGCTGAACCGTCTTCCTTCTCTCCGTCAAATTGTTTCTTCATCTTGCGGTATGGGTGAGCCCTCCGAAGGAACCGGCGGTGACGCATGTAGATGGTTTTGCGTGAGTGTCTCAGCCACACACTCTCGGTACCATCTAAACAGTGAGTACAAGCTTTGGCACCTTTTGTACTATGGCCCGATAGGTTACCAAGGGTAGGATAATCATTTATAGTGCAAAACAATAAGGAGCACAGAGTGAAGTTCTCTCGTTTGTATGCATCCCAGACCCTTTTGTTGGGAAGCGGTGGGTGAAAAGGCAGCCTTGGGCCCGGATTTGGTCCAGAAGACAGTTGAACGAGTGGCCCTGGTATGCAAATGTGAGAAGAAGGGATCTGAAATTTGAGGTGGGGGAATTAGGTGCTCTTGAGAGTATCTCCCACCAAGGGTGTGGTGAGGTTCGGTACCAAAGGGGAAGCTTAGCCCGAGGTACGTCGGGCCTTTCACGATCATGGCTCAGATCGGGAAGTTGGCATACCGCTCGGATCTTCCAGCATCTATGTGCGAGGTGCAAGCTTGGAGGAATAAAACAATTTTAAAGTATGTCAAGGTGCTTTGGTCGCAGCAGACAGAGAGAGGCCACATGGAAATTGGAGTCTCACATGCGTGAGCAATATCCAGAATTATTCACAGCAGGTGCGTGTTTTATAATTAAGTTTAGTTGTGATTAATCCTTGGCGTAAGCATGGAAAGAATTCGGGGTCGAATTCTGTTTAAGGGGGGTAGAATGTAATATCCCAAAAGCCTTTCGGGAAATGATTGTTTAATTGGAGAGGAGGGAACTTAAATGAAAGAATAAAATAATGTTTCGGGGGGTTTTCTGAATTTTCCGGGCAACCTGGGCCTGGGCCAAGGCCCAGGGGGAAACCAGCCAAAGAGGGGGGGGGGGAGAGGCACCCACCCCCCTCCAACCCTAGCCGCCCCTCCCTGCCCCCATTGCGCCGCCCCCCCTGCCCCTTGTGCGCCCCCTCCAGCAGTTCCTCCCCCTCTCCCTCCCCCATTGAAGCTCTTCTACCGGTGGGAAAAATCTTCCTTTGGCTGCCGGTCGAACGGAGAAGGGAGATCAAGCGCAGCGAGGCGATTGGATCCGGAGGAAGGGAAGAGGAAGGGAAAAGGGGAAAATGAGAAGAGGAGGAGTTCGTAGGGCGTTCATCATAATCTACAGCAGTTCGTCAAGGGTAATCCCCGTTGTTCCCCAATTAGATGCATTTTTTTACTAGTTGTTTCAATGTCGGTATTCTGGACTGCTAGGACAGATTTCGTTGGACGGCTGTTTTGGGGTAGTTTTGTGGGAAATCAGATCTGCACTTCTCCTAGAGAGTTGTAGAGGACGTCTTTATCTTTCCATGAAGTGCTAGAACGCATCGATCGGACCTTTGTACTAGAAGTTATGATTTTTCTTGTAAGACTGTTCTGTAGATCGAGAGATTTTCTGTCAGGTTTCGGTAGATTGGTTTGGGCGATTAGAAAACAGGAGAATCAGAGGATCTCCATATTAGAAAAGTTGTAGATAAGTTCCGTAGATTTCTAGAAATGTCAAGAAATAATGAATCTAACACTCGTGCTGAAAGTTATGATAGTTTTAGTGCACTGTCCAGAGGACCCGATAGGAAACTGCTGTTTTTTTAGAAAAACTGGATGGTGTGGGTAGAATATGGCCGAATCAGGGAGGCTCACCAACTAGATTTAGTTAGATAATTTAATTATGTTTCCATAAAGTCTAAGAACGTCCAATTTAGATTTCTGTACCAATAGATATGAATTTTTGAAGTTGAATATCCGTAGAGGGGGACAGGGTGGCCGAAATGATTTGGGGTTTTGAATCAAGCTAAACATGTTGGGTTAGTTTGGGGGTGTTTTTATTTAATCTAAAGACTCGCTACTGTTGTATTAGCAATCATTATAATTATTATTCAGGAGGAGGACGGATCCCAGGGGCCGCACCTTCTGCTCATCCCCCGTTTTCTCGTGGTTAAGGCAAGTATAATGATGGTTTAAACTTTATAATGTGGATTGTTGATGATTGTTGGTTTGAAGATGTTTGATCTATGTTATGAGTATATGTGATCTTGATTATGTTAATGATATGTTGATATTGTTTATGGTCGATTGCAATTGAAAGTGTTCAGGAGAATTTTTGATGCATAGATGTTGTGAATGCAAGTTTTGTTTGTTGAGATATGCACGTTTGTGCATCATGCTGATTTATTGAAGTCTTGGTCACAAGATGACCAAGCGCCGATGTTCCCGTCATGTTGATGACATGACAGGCTAAAGGTCCCCATACTTGTGGAGTATGGGCAATTGGTCCCTGTACCAGATGGTACAGGCATGGGTGTGCATTGACGGATGCCCACTCTGCATTACCGGTAAAATGCGAAAGAGAAGAGATAAAGAGATTTTTTTATCATATTGCATAGCATGGTTTATTTATATGATTGATGGATGAACTTGTGAAATGATGTTCACTTTTATTCTAGTTACCACTTATTATATTTGCTGAGTCGTAGAACTCACTCTTGTTGTTGTTGTTGTGGTTGCTGTTTGTTTTAGGTATCTACATGAGATCGGCATGCATGGGGATAAAGAAGGATTAGTTTTGTTGCACTTGCACGGTCTATTCACCATGGAAGAAAGAAAGAACATTAAACATTATTTGCTGAATAATTCAAGTGGTATTTGATTAATGTCTATCAGGTTCAAAATGTAATAAAAGATTAGAACTCTTTTACATTGATTCCGTTCTTTATCTAAGTAGTATTGTTATGAGTGCGATGATGAACATAATCCAGTTTTACTTATAAATGACTATATTGCTTATTTTTATTCATATCATTTGATTATGCCTGTTGAAACCTCTGACTTACTCAATAAACAAAGGAGGTTCTGCCGAAATTTTGTAAGATGAATATTAGTTTTTCCTTATTATGTTATTAGTTTGGTAGCATTCTAGGTCATTGATTGGCTGGGGTGTTACAACCTTAGCAGGAGGTCCTTTCTTCGTCTCTGTTCTCTCGCCATCATCTGATTGATTGTTACGTTTGTATCGGGATGTGTTGCACACCGGACATATACGCATGTTTGCATACTCTTTACGGTAGAGGATACAGTCGTTCGGACATACATGTATTCTTTCTACTTTCATTCCCAACGGACAAAGAACCTTCTTGGATTTATACGTGGTTTTAGGCAACTCATTTCCCTCCGGAAGCATGTCCGCTAAAAGACCTAGCAGCGCCGTGAAACTCTTGACGGACCAACCGTTGCTTGCCTTCAATTTCAACAGTTCAAGCACGGCCGACAACCTCGTGTACTTGCAGCACGTGAATAAAGGTTTCTCCGAATCCTCCATCAAGCCCCGGAATTTAACATACTCTCTCTTATCATAGTTCTCTTCTACATCGCGAAGCATCTGATCCAGATTATCATCGTGCAACCTATCCAAATTCGAACCACAATCAACATCAGCCAGCGACATATCATTCACTTCACCGGCGATGT
This sequence comes from Dendrocalamus latiflorus, assembly GCA_017311315.1. Classification (NCBI taxonomy): domain Eukaryota; kingdom Viridiplantae; phylum Streptophyta; class Magnoliopsida; order Poales; family Poaceae; genus Dendrocalamus; species Dendrocalamus latiflorus. The sequence continues at coordinate 11,143,693 of CM029676.1, forward strand.
CATCCGGCGGCATTTGATCATTCACTTCGCCATGACTGGTCCAACACGTATAACCCTTTTTGAAACTCCTCCGAATCAAGTGCGCTTCAATTTGCCCTCGGTTCTTAAACATCTTTAAATTCTCACAGTCAGTGCATGGACAGTACATATATTCCACCCCTTTATTCAACATATCCTTCTCGGTAGCTCTTGTAAAAGCAGACACGCCATTAATGTACTCTTCATTCACACGGCTCGCGGCATACATCCAGCTTCGGTCCTACGTTACGTACATATATAACACTTAGTATTAAAAATTAAATTAACTAATTATTACTACATATATACCGGCCACATGTATTATATTGAGGCTTAATTTGCTAGCTCAATTCATATTACAAACACAACAGCTATAATATAACCAACAATTTTGCAAACCATCTTCAATTAATAACACTGATCACCAATTACTTAGATCTAAATTGTAATGCATGCAAAGAAAAAATAAAATTCATTACTAACCATATCTAGAGCAACCAGGAAAGTATAAATCTTCAAAGCTCAATATCTGCCTCCTCCCACAAATTAACTGGCCTGAAATCGCCAAGCTTGCCTCCTGAGCGAAAGAGTAAAGCACCAGCTAGATCTGGATCGAAATGAAGACAGATGCGGTCTGAGCAGCGCAATAAATGCCTAGTGAGCATTATCACAGACGGTTTTTAATAAAAAAAATCGTCTGTGAATTATCACAGACGGTTTTTAATAAAAAAATCGTCTGTGAATTATCACAGACGATTTTTTGTTCAAAACCATCTGTGATAACCAGCTTATCACAGACGGTTTTGTATTAAAAACCGTATGTGATAATCCCAGATTATCATAGACGGTTTTTAATACAGACCGTCTGTGATACTTCGGTATCACAGACGGTTCATCGGTAAGAACCGTCTGTGATACTCGTTTTCTCCGACGCCACCAACACAGACGGTGTCCAAATTAAGACCGTCTGTGTTAGTGTTGGTCACAGACGGTTTTGTCAAACCGTCTGTGATTGGCCATCTAGTATTAGGCTTTCTGTAGTAGTGAAGATTAGGATAGGAAGCCAATACAATAGCTAGCAAATCAAGAACTCAAAAACCCAAAAAATTTAGGGCTCAAGCAGTCAAACCGGCTTCCAAGAGCGGTCTAACCTCTAGCTAGGCGGTCTGGCTGGCCCTAGCGGTATGACTCGAAAGAGGACAGTTTGACTAACCTCTAACGTTCCTTTAGCTTGAGCCGATGCAACTATTGGTGTAACTCTAAAAATATATGTTTAAATAATATAAAATTTTGCACACAAATTTATTAAGGTCTCAGGAACCTATTCCGCCCAAGAACAAGCAAGATTGCACCAAAACCGGGCAAAATTTGAAAACAAGAAATATGACTTGCTTGTGGGTGGAGAATAGCTCAGATAGTTCTAAATGTATTCTCACATGTCATAGCAAGTTGCAACTCTCAAAGATACGAGGTAAAAATACTCGGATCAAGAAATCACTTGAAGAGGTCAAATCCAAGCAAAAAAACTAGGCACCTTCAAGAATTTGCCAAACTTAATATCAAGATGGATGGGGATTGATTTGCTTGGGACATCTTCATCACTTACTCGTCCTTGGCATCTAGCAAGATCAAGAAGGGGAGAGATAAGATCAAAACCAACCAGATCAAGAGCAAATCTACCAACATAGGAGGGATCAATGAGAAATTAACAAAGTTGATATATTGCTCTACTTGAGGATGAAGGTTTTATAGCCACTCAATCTAGAGGACAAGAGAGCACACAACACTCACACTTCTCAAACTCTAACCCTAGAACACTTGGCTTCAATGCGTAAACCTATGATGGTTAGATAGTTAACTAGCAAATCTTCATCCCATCCCATTAAATAGATAAGGCAACTAGCCCCATGTATCTCTAATAGATACTATCCACTTAGCACATATGGAGGAAACCTATTAACTCCACACAGCATGAGTTTTACTAACACACTACACTTATGCATGCTTTTCAAAGTACGTAAACCCGAATCTGCTAAGTCCTTAGCCTTTGATCCAACTTGATCTTCTCAGCTTTTCCTTAACCTAAACTACTTTCCCAAGTGACACAGTTTTGATCCAATGTGGTTTCCATTATTTTGGTCATCTTACCAATATACTCTTTCTTGACTCGGTCTTCATCTTCCCTTGCAAGCAATCACCATGGTTACCATGTGTAGGTGCACCATTAGCTTGCCACGTATCAGTAAGTCTCTTCCTTTCTGGTTCCACTGAACCACACCTCATTTGGACCAACCAAGCCACATGATACAACCCATCGCTCGAACTTTCCTTCAACATTTTTCTCCTTTCTCATGCCACGCTTGAGCTCAACCATCTTACCCAATATCCTTGATCATTCTAGGCTTCGACTCCTCTATGAGCATAGTGTCGATCCTCCTCGTTGATCATACTTGACTCCAAGCCTCCTTATATATATCCAAAGACAAAGAATTCATTTTCAGGTACATGTTCTTCACAAGTTGACCCACGTTAGCTAAAACATACATCACACAACACATATACATTTACCTAGGTTAAACCAAAACACTCAATGACCAAAATTCCCAAAAAAAATCAAATTTCTAGCCGAAACAATAATGCTTGGCCGGCCAGATTGCTAGAGGGGGCCGGTCTGACCAGTGGCTAGTCAAAATGCCTCCTCTGGCTGGTTAGACCACTAGGTCTATAGGAATTCCATAAAAGCTATAAATTTATAAATTCTAAATTTTCATTCCTTTAAAATAATAATGGTTCATCACAACATAACACTGGACCTTCATCACAACATAATACTGGACCTTCTCACATGGTCCTTCAATCTCTCTCTTAATGAATCCATTTGCAATTTCTCAAAAATACAAATGGGATGTGGTTTTAGAATTTGGAGAGGGAGTTTTGCAAATAGAAGCTTAAAATGGTCACACAAGCAAAGCAGAGATCGGAAATGACCATATGAACCAGAAATAGAGTGAAGCTACTGAAAATGGTAAGTTTTTCACAAAAAGTTTCAGATCCACCAAATGAATTAGGAAATCTCACTCTAGATCCATATGAAAGAACAAATGTTCCATTTTGACCTTAGTCGTGGGAGAATACATCAAAAAATCAAGAAAATCACAACAAGACATAAAAGCTCTAACTTAGCAAGAATTTACACAAAAACACCAAATCAACTCCAAATATACATACCAATCTTTTTACCTCTTTGACAATAGAGTCAACCATTTTTCATATTTTTCCTTTCTCAGCCATGTGCTAGATCTCAAGCTGTACTACGACCATCCTACGCAAGAAGATTAAAAGAGTGGTCTTGGTCATCCAAAACTCTCCCTAAGTTCATTTCTAATGCAATGGCAAACTGTTTCATGAGAAGGAATTGGTTAAATTCCTTTTTTGCATAAAAAGATTTCATTTTTAGTTCAACAATAATGAGCTATTCCTTAGTTTGTAAGCTATACCTGACCTAATCCGCAAAATTTAAGAGAAGTAAACTCATACTTCAAAAAAGAACTGGCATAGCTCAATCTACTACCCAAATTAGGTTCAAGACTTAACCTATTTGACATGGCATGAGTCATACGAGGATCTCTAAAGCAAAACTAGTCACAAGATCCAACAAGACATGATTTATTACAAGTTCTCACATTTAAGAAAGCTAACATGGAAAAACTAAGCTATACATAGAACAACACGATAAATCTAGAAAACTAGCGTAAGATGTGGCAAGATTTAAAGCAAGATATCATGTCATACTAGGTTAATAGTCAAAACTCCATGTAATTATCATACAATGCAAGTTGCTGAAATTAGATATGTATGGTAATACAATGGATGCAAAAGAGTCAAACTCCCTCTCAAAACAGACTAAAAGAACTAATAGCCCCCAACTCTCCCCGCAAAAAAGCAAAATGAGAAGAATCAAGAACCTTAATGAAAATGTCTGCAACCTGGTGCTCTGACTCTACAAAATGAAACACAGCATCACCCTTCTCTACTCACGAGTGACTAGAGGAAGGATTGGGTCCTCATTCTCTAGGTTAAGGTCATCATCAATGAAGATGCTTTCTGATAACCATGTACCTACACTATCAGGTCTAGTACTAGGATTAACCTCATCAAAAGTAACTTCACAAGTCTTAATGATTTTCTTAGTATCTAAATTAAATACACAAAAGCCACAAAAATGAGTAGGATATCCTAGAAAAATGCCATCATAGCATCTACATTCAAATTTATCCAAGTTGCCATGTTTAAAAATGAAGCACTTGCAACCAAATATCTTGAAATGAGAGATACTAGGCCTATGACCAAATATCTTACATCTCAAAGCAAGTCTTGACTATGGATGATCTCAAGAAAACTCTATTGCATACATAGCAAGCAGTAGAAATCACCATAGACAAAAACCTTCTATGTGCACTATGCTCATCTTGCATGGTCCTAGCCATCTGTATAAGAGTTCTATTCTTTCTCTCTATAGCCCCATTCTACTGGGGACTCTAGGTGAGGAGAACTTGTGCTCTAAACCTCTCTTGGTGCATAAAGTGGCAAAAGATGAGTTCTTGAATTATGTACCATTGTCACTCCTAATAGCTCTTAAGGCTCCTGGGAGATCAACTACTAATATAAGGGTCAACTCTCTAAAGCAGCCAAAGACCTCATTCTTATAAATTAGAAAATACACCCAAGAATACCTAGAAAAATCATATATAATGATAAACACATACCACTTTTCTCCTACAGATAGGACTCTAGAAGGATCAACTGTGTCTAAGCGCAAGAGATGTCTAGGTGCATTAGTCATCACTAAGATAAGAAGAGGATGAGAAGTAGAAACCATCTTACTATGTCTACAGAGTATGCAAACTAGGTCCTTACAACTCTTAAGCCTAGGCAATCCTCTAATAAGATCCTTGCAACAGACTCTAGTCAAGTGATAGAAGCTGTAACATCTGGAAATTTCGGATGTTCGAAATTGCGAAGAATTTAAAACTTTTATTGCATTTTGCTAGCATTCGAAATTCTTCCAAAAATTTAATTGGGATTTTCTGAACTTTATGCTATGCAAACCGATGACAAGGAATAATCCCCACATGCAAATGAAAATCGTAATAATAAAAAGGGCAGGAAACATGGAAGCAATGACCTATGGATTAAAAAACTAAAAGCTTAAATTTATGATTATGTCAGAAAAAGTAAAACCTAAAATTTAAAATTTAAGTTGTTAGCTCAAAACCTGAGATTAACAAAAGGATCAAAAGAAGGAGGAGTATAATCGAAAAGCTAATTTAGGAAGTGTGTTTTAAATTTATACGAATCAAGTAATAAATATAAATTATAAACCAATTCCAGAACTAGCCTTGAATTTCAACTAAAATTCGAAATTTGAATGCAAATAATATCAAAAATCAAAATCTGAGGGCAAACTAAATAAAAGCAAATAAAGAGGGAAAAGGTATTTCATATCAAAATAATTGAACTAAGATTTGAATTGAAAATCCAAATTTCAAGCAAAAATCAAAATCCTAATTTTTGCTCCCCTTTCTTCTCTCTTTCTCCTCTCCCTTCTCTCTTGCATGCGGGCCCAGCCGCCTCCCCTCTTTCTTCTCTCTTCCTTTCTCCCTTTCTATTTCTTCTACTCCTTGCTCTGCTCTGCAGTGTAGCCGACAAACCAATGCTCCTCCCTGTGTGCACGTCGCCCACGCACTTCGCGCCTCCCTAGTTCATCACTAGAGGTCTCCTTGCTATCCTCACAAGGGGTGGCAGAGTATGACCAGCGGGGAGAATCCTCAAGTGTTCTTCCCAGAGAGTGATTAGCATCTACGGGGAGGGCGAAGACCTCCTGTCTAGAATCTCCACTTTCGACGGAGGACCCCTCGCTTGAAGAATGTTCCAATGAGAGCGCATCATGGCCTGGAGTAAACCCCATTAGGTAGGAGAATTCTGGGTTATAACTATCTTCTATTAGAGTTGAACCAGATGAGAGTGCGGATGGACTCGTAGGGAGTCCACCCATTCTCTCTGCGTGGACAACTGGAGAGTTATTGTTGGATCGGAAACGGCGACAGAGGGGGGTGAATGGAGCCCTTTAAAAACACCCCAAGTTTCCACACGACCTTTCAAAGATTTTTTTTTTAAAAAAGAAGGCAGCGGCCAAAAAGAAATAAAGGAAACTGAAAAAGATCAACAAGCTACTGTCGGCAAAGAGTGAAATTGCTGCTAGTCTATCCAATGAAGAGAAACTTCGTTTGAAGTCTTGCAGCCAGACTTAAAGCAACAATCACAAAATACTTGCTGCCGAAAAATAGAAAGCAAATAACTCTGCACTGGCCGAAAGCATCTATCAAAGCTGCTGTTGAACAGACTACTAGCACACTTCCATTTTGATGGCAAAGGGGCAAGACTTGGCAGAGAAAATAAAGCAAAAAGACCTGGCTGAAAATCAGACAAAGAAAGAACTCTTTTGCTGCCGAAAACAAAAAAATCAGATAGTAGTCAAAAATTGCTTCTTAACCGATTCAAGGAATGGAGATAGAAGCAATAGGGAAATTACCAAAAAGGATGCACCCGCTGAAATTGATCTAAACAGAAGCATCAAAGTCCATACTAGCCGAACAGCAAATGGACTATTTCTGCAAACTGAGAATACTTGGCACAATAAAACCGAAGAGCAGGTTGACTTCAAAAAACAAGAAGAACCGGAAGCTGCAGTAAAAATAAGACTTGAGAGGAAGACTGCAACCAGTAAGATTTCTCTCGAGTAAAAATCAGCCAAGATACCTTGAGCATATTCTCATATCAAAGCACAATTGATTTACTGCTTCTTGACCAAGAATTCAATTTAGAAGGTCAAGAACAGTAAATACAAGCAAAAGAAGAGAAGATAACAGGGGGGAACTGAGATCAAAGAAGAAAGAGCAAACACATAAACTCAGGAAGATACTACTCAAGACATCTCAAATGCAGAAATTCTTCGATTGATACGGAGACATACGCGATTACAAAGGGTTGTTTTCAGCTCATCTCTCTCTCAATCTCACCCTAACTAAGTCCCCATACATGCTTGAGAATCAAGAACTCATAGCACACATGCACAGGAGACAAACTCACACCAACTCTCTCAAGCCATCTCTCACAAAATCATTCTCATTTTTCATGAAAGCTACTAGAGAACACCCTCTCTATTTATAGCCTCCACTAATGGGTTTGCAACACACTTTACCCATTAGCTCTCAACAACTCATGGCGCTTTATCCACAATCCACTTCCTTTAGTGCAGCTTTACGTATTCATCAAAACGCCCCTCGCGCACCTTCCAGGAAGCTTCCTCATTCCTTGCCCTCCAAGCTACGCAGCCACCTCGAGTCCTCGCCGTCTTCAGCACACCTCGACCGTTCTGACCTCGGCACCGCCCGCGCCTAGTCCGGTCATCCCGTGCCTCGCCACGACTCCACCTCGACATCCTGTAGCCATCACAGACAAGAAACAAATCACATAGCACCGCTCAAAATATTGTAACCATACAATAATATCAGAAGAAATACTCAAAGCCCAAACCGATTGAAACGAAAAAATAAATGACTTAAGCATGTTCGACCTAGTTCGACAAGGTCCGACCGAAGCCGACTACACCACGCAACGTCTTGACTCGAACCACTCAAAACAAACTCAAACTATCCCGATCACGCGGCAATTACTCATCACAAAACATGGGGTCACAACCACATGGTCTCTCAGTTATGATCATCAAATGGTGACGAATTCCTGGAATGACAGACTCCAGGACTCACTGATACTACTGGAGTGATCGTTGGGGGACTCGAACACTTGGGGGCGGGCCCCTCGTCATGTTGCGAGTCCTGTTCATGGTCGAATTGACCCATGCCATTCGTGGAAATTGGTTCCTCTGTCTGGCATACTACTGCGGGGATATTGATCCCTCCTCAACCTTTCCGACAGTGGGATCTTAGAGATCCCAGGATGGATCTCCAAGGACAACCTCATCATCGGAAGCAAGCATCGTCTGATCATAGTCATAGCAGGCATCCATATCGAGATCTGCATAATCGGCCAAGTCGAACCAGTTCTCCTTGTTCCACTCCCCTACCATGAGGACATCAGATGAAAGAGAACTTTGTAAGATCGAAGAGGCCGACTAGAGGGGGTATGAATAGGCGGTCTAAAAAAATCTCTTATGATTTTTATCAATTTCTATTTGGCTAAGACCAAGTATATAATGAAAAAGTTTAACTCAATTTGGTTGAGCACAAATAAAGCCTAAAACAATTGTGTTTATCTAAGTGCACCAACACCCTAAGATTTTCTATAAATGTAAATTGCTTGAAGGTAAATTGAGCACAAGAAAACAAACCACAATTGACACGGTTCCTTTTTACCATGGTGTTCGGAGACTTGCCGGTCTCCCCTAGTCTAAGTTGTGGTAAGTCCAAACGAATTGGACCAGCTCCACGAATTAAGCCTTTCACCTCAAATCCATTAGTGCTAGCTCTTTCCCACTCTAGGTAGGTGAGCTCCATCCTTCGCACTTTGTCGGGTCTTCTCATAACCTTCTTTGAGAAGATCATCGCACACGACGCCTCCAATGCTATTATCACTTTTCTCCCCCTTTTGGCATTTATGACCATAAAGCAAGAAAAAAATATTAATCCAACAATGGAAAATTTCCAATATATGGAGCTTGATACCAAATAATTCGACTTAGTTTTAGTAATAAAGAGTATCAAAGTAAATACATATGACCATAGAGGGAATTTGAGGGAATTAAAGGAAAAGATATTTGAAACACATTCAAATAGCCTTACTTTTAAGACCACCTTGAAGGCTTTTAAAGTTTCACATTGAGCATGAAGTTTGAAATTCTCTCCCTTTTGGCATTTGAACCACACTCCAATTGAAATTGCAAATTTTCATACTTTAAAATTCCAATAGGGCTTCAAAAGCTGGCTGAAAAACTGACTTAGACAAGTCCAATAAATCTGATAAACTTTGTCAACATAGATCAACAATAGAGGATCAAAAGTCTTTATTATGCCTTCCTTAGATTATGAGCACACTTAAGGATACAGAAATCATAAATCTGCTCAAACATATGCGAAGCTCTTTATTTTCAGTATTTTGGCAAAGTGAGAAAAGTACATAACTTTTTCAAATCAATTTGAAATACTTTTGCAAAAATAAACTTTGGACTCTCAAGAAACTTTTCTTGGCAAAGTGAGAAAAGTACATAACTTTTTCAAATCAATTTGAAATACTTTTGCAAAAATAAACTTTGGACTCTCAAGAAACTTTTCTAATCAAAAATTTTTTTAAAAAAGAGTCTCCATTCAAAAGTTATGCCAAAATTTGCTTTTTTTGCCATCTTTCTGCGTAAAGAGAGGAGACATGCAAAAACCTTTCAAATGAGGTCCAAAGATTTTGAAATTTTCTTGATTTTAACTTTGGAATAATTAAAGCATTTTTCAAAAAGAATTCTTGATAAAAACATTTCTTTTAAAAGACATGGCAAAATGCACTTTGTTTGCAAGAGGGAAAATGATTTTTTTCAACTAGAACTCAAAAACCAATTCAATTTGATTTTCATGGAGTTTCTCATTTTCAAGGCTTTGTGTGAGTTAGAAATACTATTTCAAATCAAGATACACAAATAAATCTAGCTCAAATAACCAAACTCACTACATGCAAGAATATGTCATTTTAGGTCATGACTAGTTTTTGAAGGAGATTCAAATGAGTATAGCTTTTCATCGGTTGGTCTTTTGTAAAAACTTTGAACTAGAGAAATATTTAAAATAACCAACTCTTTGAGTTTTGTATTTACCACTTTTTAAATACTCAAAAGATTTTGATTTATGAAGATATGTCTTTTAATCCAAAATCAAGATCATAAAAGATCATTTTGGGGCCAAATCATCTTTTTGGTTTCTAAAATAGAATTTTTTTTAAATCAAAAGGATTTAAAAACACCTGAAATATATATTTGAGTAATTTTATCTAGTTTTTCATAAACTTTAGAATTTTAAATATATATTTGATTTTTATCCAAAAGGGCACTTTGGAAAAGCTAATTTTGCATATCACTACATTTTCACTCCTTGAATACCAAGTGAAGTAAATGAAAATGAAACATATTAATTCACAAGATCCATAGAAAATTTCTAGGCAAATAGGTACAATAGTTTTCTCAATATTAATACTTTACCCCTTTTGTTTAAATAAGCCCAAAATAATATATAAGTTTTTCATAAAGAAAAACTTCTCCTTACACAAAGGTTTCTCTTGGCATTTCTCCTCTCCTTTGATACACAAAAGATTCTCCTCTTCTTATTATTCTCTTTTCACATCTCTCCTTTTTATTTGAACTTTTTCCCTTATGTCATCTAGCACCAAGAATCAAAGATACCACTTGTAAACCTTTTATCCATAATAGGTGCTTATTAACCTTTTGTCATTCATTTGTCTTTTCCATGGAAAGCATATACCACTTTGACTTTTATACCATTTATGATAACATTAGATACCACTTGTGAAAAATACCACTTGTAAATATAAATGATACCAAGTACACTTAATTCCAATTGTAAAAACTTGATACCACTTATGAGCTTAAATGACATCAAGTATTATTAAATCCATTTGTAGATACTTGATATCATTTGTGAGCATACATGACACCAAGTGTGATTGATTCCACTTGAAAAGGCTTGATACCACTAATATGATCAACTAGTATCCTACTTGAAATAACCTTGAGAGATGTTTAATAATTTCCACTTGATATTGTTGAGGGGGATACTACTTGTAGGAAGATATCACTTGAAATATCACTTGTGAGAAGAGGATGATATCATTTAAGAGGATACCATTTAGAAGAGATATCAAATGGGAGATACCACTTGAAGGAGTGGATACCACTTTGATAGGAAAAGGGTGATATCTCTTGAAAAGATAAGAGTGAAATTCATGCCGAGGTCAAGATGATCAAAGAGGCTACCACTTTAGAGAGAATGACACTTCATGATAAAGGTATCAAACAAAGATTAAAAAGGCATGTGAAGTCAAGAAATACTTGGGGGTAGCTAATAAGGATAATAGAGATCAACTTGACTTACAGCAGCAAAGATAATGGCTGAGAGAAAAGAAAATCAACAAATTTTGACTCAAATCAGCCATTTGTCAGAAAAATCGAAAGCACCACCAAGGAAGTGTGGTCGTACCATTTTTTGGTAGTACTGCTGTGCATACTGCGGTAGTACCAGATTCCGACTGAAAGCATGCCAAGGATTGGATTTCAGATAAGAGGAAAGATACAATGTTGTACCTTGCTCAAAAGCTTTTCACAAAAAAACACAAACCACTTGTGGAGCATTTTTAACTATATGTGAAGATTAAAATTCTTTTCAATATAGATTTTATCAAATTAAGCTTTTGTTTTTTTAAAAAACTCATTTTCAATAAAGACTTCAAATTGCAAGAATAAGCATTAGAGGGTATCTTAAGCATCCAATTTTATTTATGAGTTGTAAATACCCTTGTGAGCCAATATATACCAACAATTTGAGCTCAAATGGCAAAACTCACTTAAGTGCTAGATTGTGACCACTTAGGTCAACTTAGGATTTTGAACGAGTTTCAAATCCAAATAACTTTTGTTTGGATAGGCTTCTGGAAAAATTTTAAATACAAAAAATATTTGAAATAGCCAACTGTAGATTTTTGGCATTGAACAATTTTTCAAAATTGTTTAGAATTGATTTGGCCAATTTTTGTGTTTAAAGCCAAAGCATGATACAATATTACTAGTTTTGGGTTAGAGACTTAATTTTATTTAAAATAAGTTATTCTAAAGACAAAACCTTTGGAAAACCTTTGAAATGCATTTGTATACATTTTTCAACTAGTTTTTCAAAGATATACTAATAATTTTAAAATTTTTACTTTTAACTAAATGGCTCAATTTTGAATATCAATACTAACACTTAATTAATTTGGGCACACTTAGGGATGTGATGTACATGAATATGATTTAGCACTCCCCTTAATGTGCCACTAACATCTTGCTCAAGGTTACAACAATGGACTTTTAGAACAAGAGTAAGAGCACCCTTTTGTTAAAGATTTTCAAGTAATACAAACTACATAAGCCTAGCGGCAAAATAATTCAACGTAAGTACTTGTTACCGAGATGGCATTGGTTCATGATGTGGTAAGATCATCCTCAAACTTGGCTCCCATTTTGCTTATGGTTGAATTCACCTCTTCATGAATAAGCCAAGCCTCCAATGCCTCTCCAAGTACCTATTAGGCATTTAAGCGCATTTTGATACCCAAAACTTGGTTGGGTTTATGAATGTTAGTCATAATAGATTTTGGCACCCAAATGGCCCTAGTAATGAATTTATGTGAACTAATATTTCTAGCAAACACATTGCCATTTCTAGCATTCCTAAGCAAATAATGATCATTATAGATAATAGGCTTAAGAGTGATACCTTTGGGACAATCCTTACTAAAGTGTCCCTTTTCCCAGCAATTGTAGTAAGTTTGGTATTTGTTCTAACCTTTGTATTTGTTTCTTCCTTATTGCCGGTTTTCTTCTTTATTGATGACTTCTTGTCATCCACTTTGTTGGGGCATTTAGAGGTAAAGTGACCACATTGAAACCATAGCACTTGACATGTTTCTTCCATTGTGCCGGGTCTTGCTATTCTTCTTAAAGATGAAGCCAATACCTCTCTTGTTATTTGACTTTCTTTAACTTCCCAATATTTTATCAAGAGAAGCCTTCCCTTTGTAACTTTTCTCCAAGTCATTTCTCAAAGTTGTGACTTAGGCCTTAAGCTCTTTATTTTCCTCTACAAGGTTAGTCTCGCAATGCATAGAGGAAGTAGAAGCATCTAATTTAGAGCAACAAGATATATCGATTAAATCCTCACTTGAGATGGATATGCTAACTTTACATGAGATGCAAGGATTAAGAGCTATACATGGCATATCATCTATTAAATTACATGTGATGCCTATATCCACCTTAGGCTTAGAATATTTCTTAAAAAGAAGAGACTCATGTTCTTCTTTTAGTACATCATAATTGTTTTGAAGAGTGGTATATTCTTTCTTCAAAATCTTAAATTTGGCTTTCTCCTTTCTAAGAAATTAATTAAACTCTTCTACCATATCCATCAACTCATCAAAAGAAGATACATCATTGTCATTATCACTTTTTACCTTCTTATTACCTTTTGCCATGAAGCATTGAGTTGATGTGGAGGGAATTGTGGATTCTTCATTGTCAAAGCTAGAGGTTGAGCATTCTTCTCCTGACATCCACTTTTGTATACAATCCTCATCGATTGAGGTGGAAATTTCATATTTATCTTGAATTTGTGTCCATATATCATGAGCACTCTCAAGATTACAAATTACATTGAACATCTCTACACTCAAGGCACTAAATAAAGTGTTAGTTGCTTGAGCGTCGAGATGTGAGCATTTCTCTTCCTCAATTGTTAGAGCAAGAGGATCAAATAGAGAAGAAAAGCCCACATCTACAATCTGCCATATTTTCGAGCTTATGGCCTTAAAATAACATATCATACGGATTTCAAATTATCATAATTGGTGCCATCAAATAGAGGTGCTTTATCTAGGTGCACTATATTGCTAGTCGTCATCCTTTACTCTCTAGGTAGTGAAGCCTAATAAATGAGAGACCAAACTCTGATACCACTTGTAAGATCGAGGAGGTCGACTAGAGAGGGTTGAATAGGCGGTCTTAAAAAAATCTCTTATGATTTTTATCAATTTCTATTTGGCTAAGACCAAGTATATAATGCGGAAGCTTAACTCAATTTCGTTTAGCACAAATAAAGCCTAAAACAATTGTGTTCACCTGAGTGCACCAACACCGTAAAAGCTATGTCAAGGTTTGCAATCCTAGGATGACAAACAATCAATTTAATTATATGAATATAAACTATTTAAAAATAAATTGAGCACAAAAAACAAACTACAATTTACATGGTTCCTCTTTACTGTGGTGCTTGGAGACTTGCCGATCTCCAATAGTCCATATTGAGGTATGCCCAAACGAATTAGATTGTCTCCATAAATTAAGTCTTCCACCTTAAATCCACTAGTGCTAGCTCTTTTCCGCTCCGGGTAGGTGAGCTCCAACCTTCACGCTTTACTGGGGTCTTCTCACAATCTTCTTTGAGAAGATCACCATGTACGATGCCTCTAACGCCATCTAAGAGTTGGCAAACTCCAAGAGTGTAACATCCTAAAATTTGGATGTTTGAAATTTGGAGTAATTTAAAACTTGTATTTGCATCTTATTGGCATTTGAATTTTTGGCTCAAAATCTTATTTGGATTTTTCCCGAATTCTGTGCTGAGCAAAATAAAAACTGGGAATAAATTTCAAATACAAATAAGAATTATGATGATAAAGGATAAGAAATAATTTTGGGGAGTTTAAAACTCTAAGAATCAAAATACCAAAAATCTTGGATTCAAATCTAAGTCAATAAATGAAACCCCAAAAGAATATTTGTATATATATTCCAAAATAAATAGCACCCAAAAACCCAAGGTTGGGCATTCAAAAATTTGTATAAACAATTCATTACCAAATTTAATTGAAAATAGAAGACTATTAGATTTTGTAGTTGAACCAAGACTTGAATTGAAGATCCAAAATTAGATACAAGGTTTAAATAAAAACTTAAATTTTGAATAATATGCAAAATTATAAAATCAGTAAATGTTAATGCAAATTAAAGATCAAATTAAAAATCAAATTTCAGATCAGTGCCCTGGCATTTCTTTTTCACTTCCAGGTGGGACCCACTTCCTTTTCCTTTTTCTCTTCCCTCTCTGCCGCGTGGCCAAGCTAGCCCTCCTTCCCCCCTTTCTTTTTCTTTCTTTCTCCCCGTGCGCCTGCATCTTCTTTCTTTTCTCATCCTCCTTCCTCCCTTCTGTGGCCGTGAGCCCTCCACGCCGCCTCTCTCTTTCTCTTTGCTCTGCGCCGTTCGTCTCGTCCCCTCCGCGTGTTTGCCTCCTCTCTGCTCTGCAGCACTGCCGCCTGCACCGCTCCTGCTCTGCGCCGCGCGTCGAGCCCCGCGCCTCTGCGCACCGAGCCTGCGCGGCGTCTTGCCCGGTGGTCCTTGCTCCGCTCCGCCTGATCCTTCTCCGCCGCTCGGTTCCCCCGCCCCCTCTGCAGCTATGAAAGCCGTCGGTTTCCCCCCCCCCCATAGCCACACGCCACTCCCCTTTCTTTCCTCACTCCTTTCCCCCGATTTCCTCCCCTCCTCCCCAAACCGAGCGCCTCCGCCTGTGAGCCGCCGTGCCGCCCCCTCGCCATCCCGACGTCCCTCCGCCCCCGAGTACCTTCCCTCCCAGTCAATTAGACTGAGGTGCGCCCAGCTCACCGCCGCGGCCATTTTCCCCAACACCGGCCGCCACCGCCGACTCCTCCTCGGTCATTCCCAGACCGATTTCTCGATGCGGGAGCTTCTCCTCGGTGCGCTGGTGCTCCTCCAACTGCCGGCTTGTGATCTCCTTCGCCGACGCGACCCCTCCACGGGAGCCCCTCAGCGCCGCCGCCGGTGCTCGTCGCTACCTCGCCTCGGTTGCGCTCCGGTCGAATCGACAGCTCAGGTGAGCTTCCGCCACCCTTCTTATGCTCATGCGTGCCGTTTCCCCTTACCCCTCTCACTTGGCCGCCGGCGCCCCGTTCCCCCCTTGTCGCTAGCCGTCAAACACCACCGTCGGCTTGCCTTGGCACCTCTCCTGCCGAAGCCAGTGCCTCCCTGAGATTCCTTATCATCCGAGCAGCCCATTTTGGCGGTTGCCGTCACCTCCTAAGGCCGCTCCCCGCCGGCGACACCGCACGGCTCCACTGCCACCCCGCTCCCCTAGCTAGCCGAAGGCATCTCCCTCTGTGGTTGTCATGTGGGCCCAACAAGAATAGATTACCAAGTTCTTCACCCTTTTGCTAAGTGATGAATCAATGCACAAATGTTCCTGTATACCTTAATACAAATTGTGCACAGAATGAGAATAAGGAATTGCTTATAAATTTATGATGGAAAAGATTGATACAATTGAACTAAAATTTAACATGGGATGGCTATATGCCAGTTAAGGTTAATAGATTAATCCCCATGTAAAACTAAGACAAGATCATGCATGGCCTATTTTCAGATGACAAGAAAATCGACTTGGATTAAAGAGGGTTGCTGTTAAAATCTAATTTGTGAAACTAATTAAAGGATCCTCTTTTATACATCAAAAGTGCTAGACATTTAACCCTAATAATTAAAGTTGCATATTTGAAGCTTATTAAAGACAATTTTGATGATTTCAACCTTTATTCTAAAAACTCAATCAATAACCTTAATCTTAGCGAGCACTCGAGTGGTCCAAATAATACCCTTCATTCATCAATCCAAATCTATTTGTGCAAATTAAATAAATCAGTTTAGTAATACCGTGTTGCATAAAATATTAACCATAAAGTGCTCATCCCTAAAATCATAAGAGTGTCTTTTCAAAAGTGCTCAAAAATATTTGTAGTAAAGACTTTAACATATATCTTAAAATGTTAAGGTTTAAAATAGCGAGTGTCTACGATTACGAATTTCCTGAACAAGAGAGAGGGGGAGAGAGAGAGAGAGCAATCCTTAATCATCGTATTCCACCCAACTTCCTAATCATCACATCAGGGCTTAAAATTTGATGGTCAAATATAACTAATGCTAAAAGAAATAGCTTTACCAAGGGAATCCCTGTTAAATTCATAACACACCCACCTAATAAAAGGCAGAACATTAATAATAGATTTGTGAACCAATAAAATAATCAACCTCGTCCTTGATAATAAGTGGTTAAACGATTAACGCCACACTTTAATTAAGTCATTAAAAATAATGACTCAATAAATGGGTAGTTGAAATCTTAGATAGGTATTGCCACATGAAATATCAGAGTTACACCGAGTAATTAAAAATTATACCCATCCCCTGTAAACTTCCGCATTCTTAAATTATGAATTCCCATTCCTCTTTACTATCTTCGCTAACCCCTTCTATCTGTCCGTAAGTCTTGCCTGACTCACGAGACTTCCTTGATAAATATAAAAATAATAAAAGAGATTATTAGTAAAAAGATCAAGTCATCGTATTCTACCATCGGTCTTGCCTCAAATCACTCGAATCACCATTAACTCAAAATAAAACTAAATTGAGTTTATTCGGATTTAATTGGATCTTTTGAGTTATTTGCTTTTATTTAAATTCAGTCGTTTGTCGCGTAATTAGAATTTGGGAGTCGTGAAGATTCAATGGATCAAGCGAGATCAAGCTCGAAGTGAAGATAGAGACCAAAAGCTCAAGAGAAAGCATCGCGTGAACTCAAGCCCGCGGTAAACCGCGCCAGGCGAGTCAATACTTTGATCATGTTGAACCTACATTTTCTGCAAACTACTTTGATTTAAATTATCAAATTGCATGCTGTTATGTTATATGCAAATACATGTTAATTTAAGATTATAGTTATATGCCTATTGTTTACCTTGAATAATATTACACCTCCTTTGGAATATTTGAATGTGTGAACCTTGTCGCCCTAGCAAAATTATAATAGTAACCTTTCGAAAATAAGTCCGAAATTATATGCCATGCTTAGTATTGTTTAGATACTCACGGGTGCGAGAGCGCCAAGCATCACTTTTAATCCTGAGAAAAATTGGTTGGGCAGTCATGGTGGTAATGACTGGTGTATGTTGGATATGGTTATTTTATATGCCCAAAAACCTCAAATTGCTTATTTATCTGGGCGGATGGTTTGGGGGTCTGGTGCAGGGGTGCACGAGAGTGTGGTTTGTGGTAGAACCGCCCAGATAACCCTAAGGACCGAATCTTGTCATGACCTCCCGTGTAAAACAAGTACAACCACAAGTTTGTAAAGTACAACTTGGCCTAGTAGATTTACCGGACCCTGAAAGTCATCGTCATCGGTGGAGGAGGTGAGGTAGTGCAAGTGGCGGTCTAGGTGACGGCTTGAATGGGGCACCCGCGGAGGGTGAAGTTCTTCTGCGGTGGGTTAGCAGTGTGGGTAGCCAGCTGCTAGACGCATAGGAGGGGAACCCCGCACAACCTATGAGACCTGCTGCAAGCGGGACAAGCTCATAGGGTTGAGATGATGGAAGGGGCGAGGTACTTTGAACGGTTACTGTGATGGTTCGCTCAACCGCACGACTAAGGAATCGTGTGGGGCAACGAGGGAACTGTCTCTTGTGGGTAAAGTGTGCAAACTCTGCAGAGTCAAAACTATTCGAATAGCCGTGCCCACGGTCAAGGGCGGACATGAGAACTTAACCAGATATAGTTCTATTTCAAAATGTTTTGTGGGTGGGATGGAAAAGTGGAGGGCAGTGGAAAGCCCTGATTTGAGTTGTCCTGGGTGTTGTCCCAGTGGTAAGTTAAGCGGCTATAATGCTGAAAGGTGTTATGCGGTGAGATGCCATAGGTATGCCAAAATTATGGTGTTATTAGGCATATGGTGTGATGCCATATGTATGGAAAATCATGTTAATATTCCTTGAACATTATGTTTTGTGCAAAAGCTGCTAGGTCTCAGGAAATTTTATGTATTGTAATTCAAATAGTGGTATTTCTATTCTTACAAAATAAAACATGGGTATAATAAAAAGAGTCGTGAGTAAAGGAGATGGATGTTTGTAGTATGCACATAAAGGTATTGGTGGATTCAGGTCGATCATAAATAGGAAACGATAGTGTGAATTTTGGGAGAAATAAATTGGTGGAGCCCAAATGGATATATAGACTAGATAGATGATTTATGTGACTTTTGGAGTATTAGGAAGTGCACAGTTAATTGTCGGGTTATGACACCAATAACTAATATAAATTCTTGGAGGATGTTGATAATATTGGGATTAATAGGATTTGATCAAATACTAGATAGATGAATCAGATTTTTTGAGAATGTTGGAGGAATAATAACCAGTATTGGAGTATAACCTTGATCAGTAATATGTTCGATGGATGTACACTAGTGAATCGTAGATCTGATCAATGATATTCTTGGTGGAAATATATTAATGTTTTTGGTTGGAGATAGATAATATAAAAATAAGGTCGATTATGGGAGGAACAGATTATGGTTGTGGATCAATAACCAAAGGATTGGATTGTTAGGAACTTAGAATGCAAAAGATATTGGTGGATGAATTAAATGATATTAGGTAAAGGATGTCACAAGCTGGTTGGAGTTTTAGGCAGCAAGTGATCTGTGGATAATATAAATTATGATACCCGCTATTTGGGGATTTAGGCAGAAATTGATTGGTGGATTATATAATTGATGATACTCGCTGTTTGGAGTCTTAAACAGCAACCAATACAGAAAGAATATGATCGGAGAATTGAGTAGAGGATGACACATGTTGTTTGGAGTTTAGAGAGCACTCAATAAAGGAAGTGTAATCTCGGTGGATTAAGTCAATTAGGGCAACCGCTGTTGGGAGTCTTAGACAGCAGTTAATAAAGAGCGTGAGTCTTTGGTGGATTAAGTCAATGATGTCATTTGCGGTGAGGAGTCTTTAGGTCACAAAAATAACAATATGATATAATAATAGAAATGCTACTAAACGCGTTTTATGGCAAATAAAATAACCCGAGCCTCTCCTTTGTTTAGCCATGCATGCTATTTATTTGCATTCTGTGTATTGGCTCGCGGAGCACGGGGTCGGAGTGCTCACGCTCGCTTTTGCGACAAAATACAGAATCAGGAATCAAATCACCTCGCCTCAGCAACAAGATTGGACAAGCTGGCAGAGAAGATGAAGATGTCAAGGGCTAGGTCGCGCACCTCCAGTTGGCTGCCTGTGGGCATGTCCTGAAGGTCCCACCTGTGTGCTTCGTTCTTCCGCTGCTGCAATTTTATGATTTCGGCCTATCCGGCCCATGAGTAAGTCTATTATTTTAATTACGCTTTCACTTGATATGTATTTTGATATTCAGAACTGTAATCTGTGAGCACTATCTACTGATCCAGGGAATAGTGCGGTGGAATCACAGAGGAATCCGGATGTTAATATCTGGGTCCCTACAAAGAGTAACAAGTCAAGCCCCTTACTTGACTCTCACCATGTGCAACGAATCCACAAGCTCAAGTGAATACTAAATCCACATCTAGATGCAACACATGCAATCTAGAGCCTTCCTCCTTGCTCACAAGGTTTAACACATACACAATTGAGAGGAGGACCTCACACTAGCTCAAGGGAATGAAATAGAGTGCTAAAGGTTCTTCTCCAACCGGCCATAAGGGGGTATTTATACCTACATCACAAAACTAACTGTTGGAAGCAAAACCCCTAAGAAAATAGGATTTT
Source organism: Dendrocalamus latiflorus (assembly GCA_017311315.1). NCBI lineage: Eukaryota > Viridiplantae > Streptophyta > Magnoliopsida > Poales > Poaceae > Dendrocalamus > Dendrocalamus latiflorus. The sequence goes on from CM029676.1 coordinate 11,164,189, forward strand.
CAGAAGTACTGCGGGCTTAAGAATAGTACTTCCACTCCCCTTGCAATGATCAAAAAACTACCCGTTATCAGCGAATTCGGTAGTTCCGAAGGCTATCATCCAGTACTATGCTTGGAGGTAGTACCGCTGCACTCGAGCAGAACTACCAATTCGCCAAGGTTGAGAAGACTCCCACGAAGGTGTCTCTCTAGAAAAAAAACATACTGCTACACAAGCTGATCATTCCACAACTCAGAAGTGCCGCTCACACAGAGCCGGTAGTGCCACTCACTGATCAGATACTCACACAGAGCCGAAACTTCCGATCATCGACTACACTGGTTCTCGACCACGTCAGATGGTTCGACTACTCAGGTCTCTGACCACGTTGGTCTCTGACCACGTTGTCTAGATCGATTACACAGGTCTCTGACTATGTTAGTTTCAACCACACGGGTCTCAACCACGTCGACCATGTCAATCTTCGATCACACAGATCTCTGACCACCATATCGATCTTTGACCACGTTGTTTCATTCACGTCAGTTCAACCATGTCAGTTTTGACCACACAGGCCTTGATCGCGTCAGCTCGACCACGCTGGTTTCGATCGCACAAATCTTGACCACGTCGGTTCCATCCACGCGGGTTTTGATCACACAGATCTCAACCACGTCAGTTCTGACCACACTAATTCAACCATGCTGGTGGTTTCAATCACATAGATCTCAACCACGTCGGTTTGACCACGCTATTTTTGATCACACAGATCTCGACCACATCGATTCTGACCACGCTGGTTTCAAGCATGTAGATCTTGACCACGTCGGTTTGACCACGCTGGTTTCAATCACATAGGTCTCAACCACGCTGCATTTGACCACGTCGGCTCGACCACATTGATATTCGACCACATAGGTCATCGACTACATGGGTTCAACCACGATGGTTCTTGACCGCACAGGTCTTCTGACCACCAGCGAACATGGTAGTTTCGTGACTGGTAATTCCATTCGGCGGTAGTACGGTGCCACACAGGCTAGTAGTTCTGATTGTCCTAACAAGTGTATATACTTCAGCAAATCTTGCAAAACACATTTGCAAACTATAGTATCATGTACACAAGGATCAAAGATTATTCCCAACAAGTTGCAAAACACATTCGCACACTTTTGGAATCATGACATAAGCATTAAATATGAGATTCAACCATTTGCAAGCCACATTTACAAATATAAGCCTCATACCACATGGAGTAGGAAATATGAACTTCAATCACTTGGTAAATACATTTGCATTGTATAGTCCCATATTATAAGGATTCAACACATAAGCCACAACTATTTATAAAACACATTCGCAAATATAGGCATCATGCTACGGAGATCTAGAGCAAGTGATGTTGAGCTATCAACACATAATAAGACTCAAGCTACTAAACATGACTTCTCTTAATAGTACAACAACCTACACTAGTAATTCGGTCTTCTAACCAAATACCATGACCGGTAAAAAACTAGGAACACATCCTTAGCCCTAGTTAGTCATACATTTGCCTTGAGTCATTATCTTGATATCCATCAACATATAATGCACCCTTTACTTGACTTGATGATCTTCAACACATGAAGTCATCCTCATTTGTGGTACCAAACCTATTCATCCAACTCATGAAAGATATTAGTCCACAAACTAATTGTCATTAATTATCAAACTTCATCATTAATTCATAATGGAGGGACTAAATTCAACAATCTTTCCTTTTTGGTAATTCTTGATAATCTCAACAAATAATGAGATAAAAATTGATTTACGAGTATACAACATGCACACAACAATTGTATACTCTAAGATAAACTTTTTAAACAAAGCTTACTCATTCAGTTGTAATGAATCATCCAACCGTTAACACATGATGGAGAAACTAGATGATAACTTGATTATGAGTATATATGAACTACATAAGATATATATACTCAAGTGATATGTTTCAAAGTAAAGATCCTTAATATGTGGAAAAGAGGAACATAGATCAATACTAATAAAACCTCAAAACATAGAGTGAACTCCCTCTAAATGTGTGCATACAAGAATGTGTAGTGAGAACATATACACATATTCATGTTAAACTATTGGTTGAGTTCAATCTATATTTTGGATCCGAGGAATGCACTCATATATAAGAAATATGATGTCGAATGCATATCTCTTATGATTTTCACCTTTTCATCCAAGTGAGACTAAGTAATATCATAATCAATAAATAAGTTAGTCTCACAATTAGATTTGTCATTATTACCAAAACCAACTTAATGGTGCTTGAACTTACAAACTTGCCGACAAGGAAATTACCGGAGTCTTGGAAGAAGAATCGCACGGACAACACCAACTGTCGATGTCTTAATATCGATCTTACATATGATTTATTTGGATTCGGAGAAACTCTAGAATACTTGGACTACAAACATGCAGAGTAGAGACACAGGAATTGTTATGCAGGTTTGGGCCTTCTCTTGGGAGAATAATAACTCTACGTCCTGTGTGGCTATTGTGTGGCTACGTCGTGCGACAGTTGTTGTCAGGGAGAGATCATCTGCAATCATTAAAAATAAGCACACATTCTAACCACTTTGTCATACAGGCGCACGATGTAGCAAGTCATCGTAGACAAGCCAGATGGAGACAAACTGGTCGCAGGAAGACCTATGACCAGAAGGTGGTCACAGGCTAACTCATGACTACGTGGTTGTAAAAAAATCTTATGACTAAGGAATGGTTATAAAAATCTTACGACCATGTGGTCATGGAAGGCATCACGACCATGTAGTCGAAGAAAGACTTACGACTAAGAAGTGGTCGTAGAAAGACTTATGACTACCCTGTAAAATCTCTTCCTTATCGATAAGGGGTATACTCAGAGAATATAATAACATAATAATTAGAGTATTATTATATCTTGTCAAGAACTATTACAAAGAGCTAACCGTGCTCTGATACTACTTGCAGAACCGACAATGACAACAGATGAATGGTGCTTTCTGAAATTTCTTCCAAATACTAGAAATCTTTCACTCCAAAGCTAGAGAGCTAAGAAAAACATATTTCCCAACCTACAACTAAGTAAAAACTTGAAACAACAAATAGAGCAGAAGCAACGCTTGGCTGGTCTGACTGGAGAGAAACATGTAGTCTGACCAGTGGTAAGCCGACGGTCTAACCAGCTTCAGACCTATGGTTTGACCAGGCCCAGGAGTGGTATGGCCGCTCACATGTTCTCGAAACAGAAAATCAACCCCAGTCAAAAAAAATCCATTCTTACAAACTTAAAAGATACCTATTGCAAAAATTAATACCACTTGTGAAATTAAGTTCAGATTAACAAGTTAAGCTTGCATGGCAAATATTTAATCATATATACAAAAGCATGACCAAGCTAGCTAAGTAGGCATAACATGACAATGAGTAATATCAAGTCAAGATTACATCACACATGAGTAATAGTCAAATCTCATATCTAAAATGCAAATCTTATAATGCAATGCCATGTATGCATGATGCAAAAAGGAAGTAAGACTAAAACTGTCGGACCCCAAGTTTACTAACCTGGAATCCTCTGTGAATCACTGCATTATTCCCTGGATCAGTAGATAATGCTCACAGATACAACGCTGCATCATTTTATACACGATAAAACCATACATTACAATACCAGAGTTCAAATAGACCGCGTCGGGCTGAGGTTACAATAGGGTCGTCAGGCCAAATGTCTTACAATACATAAAGAGCGAAAACGGAAGCGTACATAGCGTAGGGGGCACAACTCGCCACAGGCAAGCGACTGGGTCAACCTGAGTACCATCACTATTAACCAAGGACCTGACTAATAACGGAGGCACTCACCAAAACTAGCCTGGTCAACCGGACTGAGGCGAGAGGCAAGACTACCGATGCCTAATCTAATATCCACCATCTTCATGGCCTTCGGCATCCTGATCCTCATGGTAGGCGTAGTGCTCTTGATTCACACCTTCTGAATGGGGGGTTAAGAGCGAGGGTGAGCACACTATCCACCGTGCTCCGCGAGCCAACACACAGAATGCATGTATATTTAGTGATGCAAGGCTAATCAAGGGTGGCTCAGGTTCATTTATTTGCGTAAAGCAACATTTGAAATAATCATAATACAAAAGTTCCTATGACCTAGCAATTTTCCAGAAATTCTAGTTTAGATAATTTTGAATGTGTACGACATTTTATGACAGGGTAGGTTCCATCCACCGTTGTTATTATTTCATCCACCAATGCTTACTGTTATTTATTTAGACAGTTACCTCCACCTTATTACCAACACTGGAGTACATCCCTCCAGGATAAATTACTAAAGTCAGGTTACATCCACCTAACCAATTTCTTATTCCGAACCTCAAAAGTTTTGAAATAGAACTAACTCGAGGAGGATTTCCATGTCTGCCCTTGACCGTGGGCACGGCTATTCGAATAGTTTGTGTATGTACTCTGCAGAGACTGTACATCTTTACCCACAAGAGATAATCGTCCCGATGGTTCTACATGATTCCTTTGACATGCAGATTGAGAGAATATCACGAGGCCTTTACAATACCTCACACTCTAGCATATCACTCCTATGGGGTTACTTCCATAGGTTGTGTGGGATGTCTACCATAGGTTAGCGCAGTCGGACTCCACTCTCCACATACGCTATCCTAGGCAACGTCACCTACATCCGGTGTCCCATTCCAAGTGGGGCTTTCATTACCCACCTACACACGTTCTCCGTGAGACGACTAGAGGGTTTAGTAAATTATTTAGCCCAGCCTACAATATGCCAGCTTGTGGTTGTACTGTTATACACGGAGGGTCCACACAGGATTAAGTCCTTAGGTTGTCTGGGTGGTTCATTCCATATTCCCTGTGTTACATCCACACCCACCACTCTTACCACCCGCCCAAACAGGTTTAGCAGATTTTTGGGGTTTTGAGAAACATAACACAAATTAACATAATTGCTCAGTCATGTACATCCCACGACTATCCCCAAATCTAGTGTTCATGATTAAGGAATGATTATCAGGGTTACTAGAACCCTGGACTTGACAAATTTAGCATGGCAATAATAAGACTTATAACTACCATAACTAGCGTTTATATCTAGGGCGACAATGATCATGTGAGGCAATTACTGGTGGGGTGTATTATTATTAGGTGGAAATATGGTTGTTAGCTACCTTAAGAGTTACATATTTTTAGCACATAAAATAACGCATGCAATTTGTACCAGTTGAAATGAACATATCTTCACATAAAATATAGGTAAAATGATCAAAGTATTGACTCGCCTGGATCGAAAGCTTGGGGGTCTTGTGCTGCTTCAAGCGGGGGCTTGTTCGCGTCTTCGAACTCTACTCGGGAGATCGAACCGGAAAAACAACACAAACGAGAACGGAAGCAAATAAATACCAACTAAAATAAAATCAACCTCAAATTAGCTCCAAAACTGAACCAAAATAAAACCATCAGACAGATCTCAATTTTAGAAAAATTTAGAAATTGGTTTCATTAAATTTGGAGCTATGGTTAGAAAGTTATAGCATTTTCAAAGTCTTAATTTCTGGAAAATCCGAAAAATAGAAAAGGGGAGGGAGTGTGTGCTGTTGACAAGTGGGTCCGAGGGAAATTAAATGATGCCCGATAATTACTGCAGCCGGTAGCTGGGCCCTCATTAGCAGTGTCATTACTTTTAATCGGTCGGATTAAGACACCATTAAACGGCCGGTTAGGACATGTATTTAATTAGCGGCATTAATGCACTGGAGGCTCTTCCGTTCTGGCTCATCCCGGCCGCAGGGGAGGCGGAGCTGACCGGTGGCGGAGAGGACCCGGAGGCGCGGCGGTGCCGGCTGAAATGGGTCATCCACCCATGCGCGCATCCTGGGAAGGGGCGAATAGGCGGGATTCGGCAGGGTGGTGGTCGGCGGCGGCCGAGACAAGGGAGAGGGGGCGGCAGCGACTTGGGCTGTGAGAGCTCAATTGCTCGCCGTGGGAGCATCTAAGGGCGTCAATGAGCTCACCTGAGGCTTGGGCGGTGGTGGGAGTGGACCCGAGTGGGCTGGCGGCGGAGGCGTGCTCGCTGATGAGGGAGGAGACGGCGGCAGCTTGTGAGGAAGGGCGGCGGGGTCCGGCGAGGTGGGGATCGCGTTTCCGGGGTCCAAGTGGTGCTTCAAGCGCGAGGAATTGGCCCGGGGCTCCGCGGTGCACCGAGGAGACCCGACGCCGAAGTCGGTGGAGGAGGAGCTCGCCGGCGGCCTGCAGGGGACGATGGTCCGATTAGGCGGAGGATAAGAGAGAGGGCGCAAAGGTGAGTGTGGCGAGAGACTCAAAAGGCCCTAGCATCGATCGGTGGTGCGTGGCGACGGTGTCGGCCGACGGCGCAACCGCGGCAAAGGAGGCGGTGGAGGCGGGTTTCTCTGGTGGCTACGGTGGGGTATGCGGTGAGGCAATCAACGCCCTTTATAGAGGCTGAGGAAGACACGCCGGGGGGCAAGGCAGCGTGGCGCCGTGCGCGCGGTGGTGTCATCGTCTTACGGCCACAGGGCGGGCGATGGTGACCGAGGGTGGTTGGGCACCATTGAAGGCGGAGGGGGCTTCGCTTTGTCCGGTGGTCACAGAGGGGTATGGCGCCGAGAGTAGGGTTGATTGACGCCGAGGGGATGGGCGTGCCCCGGGGAGGACCACGGCGGCGCAGCGCACGGGTGGGGGCCGGCGAGGGGCGTGCACGGCAGGGCGAGGTCGAAGCGTGCGGGAGACGTGCAGAAGTTGACCACGGATGCGACGACGCGGCAGCGGCGGCCTTGCGTCTGGGCAGCTGCAAGTGGCGAGGACGGCGAACCCGGGACCGGCCACTGCCAGGCGCTGAAGGCAAGGCTCCCTTGGCGCTGACAACGAGAACCGGCGTTGAAAGCTGGGCCATTGCCGCATTCATCCGCCCGCGCGGGTGGTTGAGGGGAGGAGGGCGAGTGGCGGCAGGGACAGAGAAGGAGGGGCTGGCGCTCTGCAGCCAGGAGGGGGGAGGTGTGGCGGCCAAGGAGAAGAAGATGGGCGGCCCTGATGGCGTGAGCAAAAGGGGTGGACGGCCAGGATTTAAGGAGCTTTGCAATTAAGCAAATATACATATATATATATATATATATATATATATATATATATATATATATATATATATATATATATATATATATATATATATATATATTTCCTTAACTTCTTTTAATTTCCTGAATCCTTTAATTTTTGAAGTACTTTTCAGATTCTAGATTTTTAAAAGATTGATTTGTTTTACTCTCTTGGAGATATACAAGGTTTTCAATTAAAAATTTTTAAGCGCAACTTGGATTTTCTTTTGAAAACCAAAAAGGGAAATAACCAACTGAAAATAAATACTTTTAATTTCATTAACATAGGTTTGAACTTTACATTAGCTTCAAGGCTTGAAAATGGGATGTTACAAAAACTCCCCCTATCTACAAGAACTACCTGCAAATAAAAAACAAGAGCTAAAAGTAAGAAAAGAAAAACTCTTGGAAGAAGGGAAAACCTCTCTACCATATAGTCTATAGCCCAAGGAACACACACAGCTAAAGAGTGAATCTACCACTAGCCACCCCACTACTACAAGCTAGTAAAAGAAAAGGCAAACTCAACCTAGATAGGGTAAGATATCCTAGAGAACCTAGTAGGGGAGAGAGGTGCCTAAGAGATACATAAGACAAAAAGTGTGACTCACACATTCTAAACTGACCTAAAAACCCTTACACTCTCAAATGTTATGCAATACTAAATATAGAAGCAGGGAATTGACAAAGATCAAGCAAGAACCTACGTCACACTGCTTGGCAATGTAATGTAGTCAATGTAGTTGAAGCTAAGCAAGCTACATCCTGAAAAGTGAAAGCCATCACTGGATGCCCAAAGTAAGATAGGAGATTCAAAGAGACTGACATGATCTCCTCTCCACAGTAAAGCCTACATCAAAGAGACATAAGAAGCATGTGCCTTGATACTAAGGTTAGTGAAATAACATTTGATATCCAGTACTAAGACATATGGCCACTAGATGCAAAAGAACCAATATAAGGGTTAGCATGATGCACATGAAAGTTCAAGCGCAAAGATCTAACAACAAACTTGGCGGTATGCCGCAAGGGGACAACTCAATGAAGAAAGCAAGTACCATCTTTAGAAAAGCGACGAATACCATTCTTAAAAACTCAATGTTGTGTATGAAAACAATGGAAATCCTTCCTCAGGGCAGCGCATGGAGACCAAATTTATGAAAAACAAGTCAACGACATTGTCCAAAGCCACTAGAAGGTGGATCAAAGAAGCCATCAACAAAGCGAATCCTCAAGCTAGACCCTTCAATGTTCAGGTCATGAGGAAGACTGTGAACACTTGGAGACTTAGAAGCACAGGAATGACGCATGTATTTGGCACGCTTAAACAAAAACTCCATAAGATGCCCATCCTTCTCAGAAAAATAAGCAATGGTATAAGAGTTTAGAGGTAGATACAGTCCTAGAGGATGAAGTACCACTCTCCCTCAAAGTAGAAGTCCTTTGGGGTAAACAAGAAGAGCTACAACCATTTCTAGTGCTTGTGTTGGTACTAGATGCATATATGTCATGAAATGGGCGATGTGTGTTCCTAGAATATTGATAATGCACTTGACATTCGTGTTTGACACAACGAAAGCAAAACTAAAAAATGTGTCCATCTTTCTTACAAATGGTGTAGTAATACTTCTTACAAAATGTAGTACCCTATAAAAAAAGAAGCACCCTTGTCATTTAAAATCATTTGGATAACACACAAAGAACTAAAAGAGCCATAAGATTTGGTGCTCTTATCATTGCACACTTTCTTTAAAGGCTAAAATTTTCTCTCAAAGAAATGCAAAAGTGCAAGATGATAATGACACATTTTTTGCAAGCTTGCAATCTAAAACATCAATTTCAATTTGTAAACTAGCACAATTCTTGCAAGAAGGTAAATCATCCATAAGCAAATTTTTATTCTCTAAGCACATGCTACAAGGGCTAGCTCTAATCACAACAATTTCAATCCTAACATTCTCTAATTGCTTAAGATGAGTGGAAAGCCTCAATTTCAAGTTTTCATTTTCAGTTTTCAAATTTTCTAGTTATTCCACACAAGTAGAATGATCCAATTTCACATTTTCATTCTCAACATGCATACTTTTGCAAGAATCACATTTATTTCTAGTCAATGACTTAAGATTGCCTATTTTTACCTTAGCACTATCAAGCTTATGAAGTAAGGCAATGCAAGAATCACAAGGCATAGAAATCTTCAATTTTAAAGATTCATTTTTAGTTTTTAAGCATACAAGAGATTTGTTCACTTTACACAAGTCCTTGAGCAATGACTCACAAAATTCATAAGGCATAGGAGACTTCAACCTAGCAATTTTATGAGACAAATCTCTATTTATCCTTTTTAGATTTTTCTACTTTCGCCTCAAACTTATGCATTCTTGTTGCCACAGACAATGAGCACTCAATGAGTTTGTTCTTGCTTACCTTGCGTAACTTGTATAGGAGATCATCCATAGAAAGATCCTCAAGTAGCTCCTCATGGTCATCCTCAATCGTGAATCCACAATGTGTAACACTCTCATTCTCCTCCTTAGGGTTCAAAAGCTTCTTATCACTGAAACTAGGACAATTGAAAGAAAAGAATGTACCACAAGCTTTGCAAAAGATTTTTTTTCTTCATTGCCTTCACCTTCAACTTGAGCTCAAGCTTCTCATCAAGGTGAACATCATCGATAAGGGAATCTCGGCAAGAATCAAAACCTGCTCATAAGTCCTCATCCTACTCGCCATGCTCAAGATTAGTTAAGATCTAAGAAAAGACCAAACCAGGATCTAATACCACTTGTAGGATCGAGTGTAGCGAGTCAGAGAGGAGTGAATGGCCCTTTCAAAATCTGTCCCAAAATGTCAACAACAACATGCAGCAGAAAACCAAATTCATAACCTTATCAAAGCCCTAAGCCAAGGAAAGCAAAAACATGGTAATCAAAACCCTCACTGGTCAGACCTCAAATTACTAGAGGTCAGACCAGAAATGGCTAGCGATCAGATTGGAAAACCCTACTAGTCTAACCTCCAATTCAATAATGACCAAACCTCTAACGAATAGCAGTTAGATAGGAATAACAGTAAAAACATGCAAATGAATAGTAATTTTAACACTGCTTCAGATCTAAAATTCTTGTAACTTTTGATCTGATAATCCAAATAATGTGAATCTTGGCATGCACCTTTTATAGGATGTCACGAACCTATTCCAATCAACGTTTGAGAGAATCATTACTAAAGTTATGATATTTTTCTATTTAAATAAAGGTTGCACCAAAACCAGGCAAAAGAAGGAAATTTCAGTCTGCTCTTGCTCGTGAGTTCTAGATGATCTAGGTGACCTAGGATGAGTTCTCATATGTCATAGAAAGTTAGAACACAGCATGAATTCAACCCAAAACACTAACAAGAGTAAAACCCGAAAATCACCTCTCTCTTGAGGAAAACTGAGAAAACTTAAGAACTTCCCCTAGATCATACCTACAACCTAGATGGATGGGATCTTGTCTCCAAGGGAGTTCTTCACATCTTATACATCCTTGGTACTAGAAAAGCTCAAGAGGAGAGAAATCCAAACAACAAAGCTAAGAAAATCAAAAACACAAGGATCCATCGCACAACCCACTTAGGCAAACTTTGAATATTCATTTATCTTAGAGAGAAATATTTTATGGCCAATCCCTTAGGATAGCAGAGCTCTAAACCCAGAGCACGCACACATAAACCTCTAACACAAGGAAACCCTAACCTTAATCACTCAAGTCATAAGATGCATACCTCTCACAACACAACACAAGACTTATATAGTAGAGGCTCCTTACCTCTCACTAAATAGCCACTTCTTAGTAGATCACACCATTATACTTTGAGAAAACCGGTAACCCACACACAAACGGGTTTTTATCATTACACACACTTGCACGCTTTTTAGAGCGTGACTTCCCAAAGGCTTCACAACCCCAATACGATATTCCATCCATAAAAACATGACCTAAACTACTTAGGTCAGCGTCGAGGTTTTGCAAACCGCCACTCTACTCAGTTTCGGACAATTTTCTCTATTGCCACACGCAGTCTTCACGATGATGTGATGCCCATGACTTATCACCAAGATCATACACCTGCACCGAGACCATCACCGCTTGAAACGCCCAAATCTCATGGCACACCAACATCACACTATAGTCCGTGATGCCCAACGTCTTACCGCCAAAATCGTATGCCTGCTCCGAGGAATGTCACCACTTGAAACGCATATGTCCAATTGGCACACCACATGCACATATTATCTCTTTACAATTCTTGTCTTTCTTCCATACTTCTTAGCTTGAAATGTTTCTCAACCTGGACTTACGCGAAATGCCATAGCCTCAGGACCCTTTCCATAGCCTCGGTCTTACCCCTGGCCGCAACAATCATCAAAATACCTACACACCAAAAAAAACAATCAATTCAAATACAAATAACATATACTTAACTCTCTATTAGGAAAACATATGTATGAAGCTACACACCCTTCATGGAACCCCATATCTGAGTCTTAGCTCACTACTTGAGTGCACTATATGAGTAGTACCTTGCAAGTATCTGCTGGGAAATGAGCCCGCAGAAGTACTAGCAGAGGCCGTGAAAACACGTGAGCGCAAGCATCAAACTTGTGACCGACACCCTCGTTTCTGAGTTCACGGTGAATGGTGACATTTTGTTTAGCATGTCTTGAGGTTTGCATGATACATATAGATAGGTGTCGGTGGCCTCACTGTACTATTTCAAATGAAACATTTCGATCGATGTTAATTACAGCAAAGTGGTTCTTTATATATAACAAGCATCATGTATGTAATAATATATGAGATGATAGATTTTATTGAGATTTATGCCTTGTGACTGTAATAATTTCCGAGCATATACAGATTGTCATGTAATTAAATATTTTACTAAGATGAAACAACAGAGTTATAGAAGCAAGTTGTATACATATAGTTAACTAGTTTTCTACCCTGCGTGCACTAATAACTTCGTGTAATTTTATTACAGAGGAAATATGATGTTATTGTAAAATTTCTCTAATTTAAACCACAAATATATTTAGAGATAGATAAAATCAAAAGCATAAGCAATGACGAGACGATCCAAAGAGATCTGAAGTATCCGACTAGTTGGGCTCGAACTCGCCTCTGCCGGTGCTGATAACCCTGTACGAGGTATCTTTATTATACTTTTTTCTTTTAGCTTAGTTTCTCTTTTATTTGTACATGAATTTAGATTGTATTTATTATGTTTATCTTGATTTAGCTTAGTACTATTCAGTTTTTTGTTAAAAATAGTTTAGTAGTCTCTCCTCTAATTTTATTCTGGATTTGCCACCCCGAGAAGCATGCATGCAAGTATGCAAGCTCATGGTCTCTCGTCAAGTTGAACTTGCATGCAAAAAGAAATTACTCCACGAGGCCATCACCCAAATCTTCCAGAATCTCTACAAGTTAATGACGATCACATGGTCAACATGCAAGGCAATTAAACAATGCATCCGTGCATGGCCCTCAGCACTATTAATAACGACACAACCTTCGGCTTAGCATTCACTCATCTTCTTTCAGTGTAGTAATCTAGCTTGATCAGCTCACCATGGCTACTAGTAAGCTCTTATCTATCGGCCTTGTCGTCCTATTAAGCATAGGACTATCCAATGCCATAAGGGTGGTAAACCACGCGACCGCTGATGGCCAAGGCAATGGAGGGGGAGGGGGTGGTGGGACTGGAACCAGCTATATGGCTTCGGCTCCGGCTCCGGTTTCGGGACCGGTGAGGCTTCCGACGGTAGCAGTTCTCAGGCTCCTACCAGCAGCTATGCATATGGCAGCGGAGGCGGTGACGGCGCCGGCGGTTGGGAAGGGTATGACCAGGGTGCGTCTGGTTATGGAGCAGGGGGTGCGTCCGGCTCAGGCCGCGGTGATTCGGGTAATTCGAACACCGACGGGTCTGCGAATGCAAGTGGGAATGGGGGTGGTGGCGGCTCCGGGGGAAGCGTTGGAAATGGCAGTGGCTCTGGCTCTGGCTCCGGAAGTGGGTCGGGAGTAGGTGACAACTATGGGGCGTATGGTTCGAGCTACGCGAATAGCGGTGGAGGCGGAGGCGGAAGCGGTGGTGGCCATGACGGTGGGTTTGGTGGTGGTTCTGGAGGTGGATCGGGGAATAGCGGTGGTGCAGCATCAGGGTACAACGGTGGCGGTTACGACGGACCAAGCCCTTAAATTTCTTTTGTATGAAATAATCTCGGCTTGGGTTGGGGCACCACATATGGTCGTTCCATCTAGTGTCACACTATGTTTCTTTGAATAAGCTGTGTGCAGTAGTTACTAATTACCTTTTGAGTTGTAACAATAATGTGACCGTGATGCTTGCAACTGATGTATAAGTATGCATTGCAGGTTGTACGTAGCCTGCCAATTGGTCACGTGGTGGAATGTTGCTTTGGTCAAGAAGTAATGAAAAAGGGTACGTTTTGTTATCTGTGTCAAAAACTCATTGTGGCCAAGAAATTGTGCTTGGGGAGTTAATTAGTCGAAGTATCTTTTTTTAATTTCATCATATTTTTAGATATGTTCCATTTAGGGTCGTTTGGGCTCTACCAAGACTGCATAAGTTAGTGTAAGAATGGATTTTTATGCTTCGCAGTGAAACATGACCGTTTAACTTGTTTCCTGTGATCCATGCACGAAGTTCCAAAGAGACTAATTGAAACTTCATACAGGGAGCATGGCAATATGTTGGTCTTGTCAATCTTGTGTATACTGTGAGACACAATTGTGTAAGCCAGCATGCGAAGTAGTATAGAACTCAGCGACACTACGTGAGTTTTCCCGCATCACACCAGCAGCTATCCTACTGGAACCTAGGAAAAAACAGTATTTCCCGCGATAATTAGCGACATCTTTTTCTGCTTTTCAAGGACGTCAGGCTGTCGTATGGTGCCGCCAATGGGTGGTTTTAGGAAATGTTTGTATTATTTCTAACACGGTTAGCTTTGTAGGATTGATGGGCAATCAAAAAGGTGAATAATTTTCGAAACTTTCTCTCTACAGTATTTAAAATCTTCATTTAAATGACTATAATAGTCACTAAGTTTATATCATATCAACATAACGAGGCAAAACAAAGCTAGCAATAAGAGCCAACAAAACCAACACTCTTTTGCACAAGGCCGGTCAAACTACCGTTGATGGGCCGGTTTGACCGTCGGCCTGCAACCGATCTGACTAGCAGGCCAGTCTGATAGCATGTCTAGGGCCGATCTGATCGGTCCCCTATTTGTAGACCTGAAAACATCTCAGGACAAAAGCTCAAATCTTAAGAACTTACCCGATTCTCATCCAAACACTTTTAACTTTTACATGAGACTTGTTCAAGGCAATATAAATCTAAACCAATCATGAATAACAAGGCTCTTAAGCTTGTGTTTACCAGATTGAAGAGAATCGAATCTAGCTCACAAGAATACTCAAAACCGTAAAACACAAATTACTACTTGCTCGTGAGAATATAAGGCATGAGGTCTCTCAGATCTATTCTTATATGTCCTAGTAAATTAATTTAAGCAATGGATTAGTCTAGAACTCCTATGAACTTAAAATCACAAATCTAACTCAAGAACAAGTAAAACTAAAAAAGAATACAAACAAGAACATGATTAAGATAAAGCTTTAATCTATTTTTAGTGGAGGATGAGAATCACATGTTTATATGGATGATTAGAAGGTGCACCAAAAGCAATACCTTTTTCTCTCAAAAGATCCATCTCTCACAACTATGGAAGGAGATAAGATAGTAGAGCAAAAACCTAACCTTAGAATCTTTGAGACTACCAACTCCTTTCCTCCCCTCTAAATATTCAACACAATCCTTAATGAGTCCAACCCAGTAAGCTTACAAGGGGAACCCATCAACCCCACTAACACGGGTTCTACAAACTCATGCATATTTCTCAAAGTGTTTACAAGGCTCAACCTGCTAACTCTTTAATAATTGAACCACTTGACAAATCTAGATCTCCTTGACCTAAATAACCTCTCCTTTGTGCCTCATTGTGCCACGGTTTTGATCAAGACACCAACCCAGTACTTGACAACTACCAAAATACCCTTGACAAAACTTCCATGCACCTTCCCTTAACTCTACCGTCATTTTCACCTCAAAGCATCTCCGTATGCTTTGATACGCATCTCGACTAGCTGTCACGTCTTCACGCATTTGGACTCCCCCGAACCGTCTCTACATGCATTGGTCTCATCACTTGGCGCACCACATGTACTAACTCACCTCTCCACAATCCTTGTCTTCACTGTGCTAGATCCCGCTTGAGCCATGTAGCCTCACTCGGACTTACATAACTGCTCTGGACCTCAACTCTCCTGTCTAGTCCCTGTCCATTGCCGCCGACCGCTATGTCCTCCAAGCCACCTGCACATCTAAAGACCAAGCAACTATATCGAGTACAAGTTCCATACACTTAACTCACGTTAGTTAAAACCATACAAGATACAATACAACATAGCCAACCTATGGCACCCATGCCATGCACACACTCAATCATCACTGATGCCAACTTGACATAACCAATTCGACCACAGCAGTCGGTCTAACCACCATTACCAGGCCGGTCAGACCATTGGGGCCAATCTAACCGCCGACAATATGTTGGTTAGATTGCCCCGGTCATACCACCGGCTACTGGCCGATTTAACTGCTTACTTCCAACAGAAAACTTCATCTCTAGAGTTTCGATTTCTCCTCCAGTTTTCAATTCCAGTTACACCACATATGCAAACTTCGCCCAAACAAACACTACCAGACTACAGACCTTTAGTGAGGGTTTCGCATTTTTGTGACGGGCCCGCAAGGAACCCACATAAAAATATATTTGAGTGTCGGGATCACTTAAACCTACAGAAAAATTCTAATTTTTGTGACGGTTTGAGGCAAACCTTCAGAAAAATGCGAATTACGGTGACTGTTTCAGGAAAACCTTCAAAAAATCAAAATTTAGTGACGGTTTGAGAAAAACTTACAAAAAAATTCTAATTATCGCGATGGTTTAAACAAAACTCACAGGAAAAAATAGTCACCCGCGCCTAACTTTTGGTCTCCCGCGGCAATTTCGAAGACGCGGGAATATTTTTTTGCCACGTGTGCCCGTTTATGTTGAAAAATATTGTAAAACCCTAAATTGTGCAGTCACACAGCCCGCCCTCCCTGTCCACTCTCCGCACTCTGCACCGCAATCCCTAACCCTAAATCCTTCCCCGCTCGGCTGCTCCCCGGTTCCCCCCACCCCGCCTCCGCCCAGATCTGCCGCTCGCGGCCGACCCTCCTCGTCCCCCCTGACGCCGGCCGCCTCCGCCCCTCCTCTCCTTCCACCCGCCGGCCGCCTCCGCCCAGATCCGCCGCTGGAAGCCCCTCTTCGTCTCCCCCCCCCCCACGCCGGCATCCGCCCCTCCTCTCCTCCCACTCGCCGACCGCCTCCACCTAGATCTGCCGCTCGCAGCCCCTCCTCGCCCCCCCCCCCCGACGCCGGCCGCCTCCGCCCCTCCTCTCCTCCCACCCGTCGACTGCCTCCGCCCAGATCTACTGCCGTGTTCGTCCTCCGCAAGGCAGGCCGCCGTCGACGCCGTGTTCATCCTCCGCAAGTTAGGCCGCCGCCGACGCCGTGTTCGTCCTCTGCAAGTCAGGCCACCGCCGACGCCGTGTTCGTCCTCCGCAAGTCAAGCCGCCACCGACGCCGTGTTCCTCCGGCGTCCCCTCCTGCGTTCCTCCCCTCTGGCCTCCCCTCTGGCCTTCCTCCCCTTGCCTCAGCATGTATTTTTTTGATGTGGTTAGGTTCAATACAATTTCCTCAGTAGCTCTATGAGTTAACATTTTTATTTCTTTGTATGGTACTAATTGATTCATTGATGAAATAGTTGTGCTAAATTTCTCAAGTCTGAAATAGATTATGTTTCAGGTCTTTTTATGCCCTCTATGTTTGAAGTGCTGAAAAATGTTCTTGCAATGATAATGATGCTTATGTTAGGATCTGAAATAGTGTGTTCGTAAATCTTACTATGTTTTTTTTTGTGAGGCATGTATAGTTATGTAAGTCTTTCAAACCACCTTCCAAGCCATAGGGACTAATCATGTTTATTAAAAATAGACATCACACATATATAGTTTAGCTTCATTGACATGTCCTTTTTTCTACTGATCTTGGCAGCAGCTTCAAAGTTGTTAAATATCAATACAAAGTGCTGAAGTGACCGTGCAAGAATAATGATTCCTAGAGAAAGCTCGTGACTTGCTGGTTTACTAGCTTCAACAAGTTCTTGGTAAGTTCAAGCATCCCTCTACTATGTTGTTCTCTGCATAGATTCATAAAAATGTTAGTACAAGTATTTTACTCGCGTATTGAATATGATTCTGTGCTAAAAGTTAATCTTAACATGTTTTAAACACAGAAAAAAATTAATGGCAGACCGAGAGTGGATGTACAGTGGTTGGGGTCAAGGCTCTACACTCTCTAGTGATTGGATTGAACAAACCAATCGTTTTCTAGATCGTGCCTTCTCCATAAGCACTTTAGTTAAATCTGGTACTGTTAAATGTCCATGTGCTATGTGCCGCAACTATTTAATGCACAAAAGGAATGTTATTGAGTTGCACTTGTGCAAGTACGGGTTTAAAGAAAATTATACAACATGGACAGCACACGGGGAGACATTTGTTAGGTCTGATGAACCTGCTTCTTTAGGTGTCCATGAGGGGTTTGATGATATTGATCATATGGATGATATGTTGGTTAATCTTGGTGCTGTCCAAGCACCAATAGTTGATGAAGAGCCAACACCTTCTAGTAGTGCTTTCTATAAAATGGTCAATAGTGCTGATGAATTGGTCCATGAAAACACTTTACACTCAAGGTTGTCTGCTGTGGCACGGCTGCTAGCTTTAAAATCAGAGTACAATATGTCAATAGCCCACTACAATGATACCTTACAATTGATCCATGAATTACTTCCCCCGGGGTCTAAGTTAGAGGAGGACTTCTACCATTCAAAGAAATTATTACAAGGCCTTGGTATGACTTATGTTAAAATTGATGTGTGCTATAATAATTGTATGTTGTACTACAAAGAAAACGAACATAAAGAAAAGTGTGACTTTTGTGACACACCTCGCTATGAGGAAGGGAATAATAAGGTTCCACGCAAAGTCCTGCGGTACCTTCCAATTACAGATAGGTTGCAAAGGTTGTATGCACATGAAGACACTGCAAAGGCAATGCAATCATATAGACAATCCACATCCAATAGGCTTGTACACCCATGTGATGGTGAAGCATGGCAAAAATTTGACATAGACTTTCCAGACTTTGCTAGAGATGTAAGAAATGTGCGATTTGCTCTTGCTACTGATGGTTTTACACCATTTAGTTTGGGTGCTGCTCCTTACTCATGTTGGCCAGTATTCATTTCTCCATTGAACCTACCACCAGGCATGCTCTTGAGACCAGAATATATATTCCTTGCACTTGTTATACCAGGCCCTCAACACCCAGGAAAGAAATTAAGCATTTTGATGCAGCCCTTGGTTGATGAGCTTCTTAAGTTGTGGGAGGGGGTTGAAACATGGGATGCTTCAAGTAAGCAAAATTTTACCATGAGGGCAGCTTTTATGTGGTCAGTCCATGATTGTCTTGCTTATGGTAACTTTGTTGCATGGAGCACCCATGGTACCTTTGCATGTCCAATATGTCTATGTGATACCAAAGCATTCCGCCTTCGTAGTGGTGGGAAAGCATGCTGGTTTGATTGCCATAGGCGTTTCCTTCCTAGGGACCATGAATTTAGAATGCAATCCAATGCTTTTCGAAAAAACACAATAGAATTGGGTGAAGCACCAAGGATTTTAACGGGAGAAGAAGTGAAGGAGAAAATATACACACTTGTAGGTGACACAAAGAACTATGGCAAAACACACAATTGGACCCATGTGAATTGCTTTTGGCAACTTCCATACTATCATAAATTACTGCTGCCACATAATATTGATGTGATGCATAATGAGAAAAATGTGGCAGAGCTTAGTTTTTTCTATAGGCAGCTATGTGCAAAAGAACTGAGCAAGGATACCATATGTTCCCTTGAAGAGAATGTTGTTGTTCTTCTCTGCAAACTAGAGAAGATATTCCCTCCGGGGTTCTTCAATCTTATGCAGCATCTAATTATTCACCTTCCTCGTGAGGCTCGGCTTGGAGGACCTGTCCTAGCTCGCTGGATGTATACTTATGAGAGGTAGAAATATTAATTAAAAAAGAATATCTTTTCTCATATAATTATTCTAACTAAATTATTCATTGGACTTTCTAGGTGTATTGGAAAGCTTAGAAAAAAAGTTAAAAATAAGGCTCGTGTTGAGGGGTCTATTGTTGAAGCTTATCTAGTAGAGGAAAATACAAATTTTCTCTCACTTTATTTCAGTCCTAAAGTGAGATCAACTAGAAATAAGGTAATGGAGCAGTGAGGAAGGCTGATGTTATATCAGCTGCTAAAGCAACAAATATTAGGCCATCCAACACTCCGTCGGTCCAAAGTGTCCTACGTGAAAATGCAATGCTTCATCGTCAATTACATGTTCAATCAAGACAGATCAGGGTAACAAATCAAATTGCACATATGTTTTTGCTGATTATTTCACTGGTCCAGTAATTCCATTCTTTTCTTTCCAACTACAGATGCTCTTTGAGAAGATAGGAGAAGAACCACCACCAGATGAAGATTTAATGTCACCTTTGCATGGCCAGGTCAGATCATTTATTGTCTATGGAAAAATATCATATCAACTATATTGATATCAATTTTCAATCTGTTGACTTTTCTATTACATAATATGAGATCTAATGGCTTTTGGGTATGGCAGAATGCCAACAAATGCAGCAGTTCACAGGCTTCATGTTGATATTTGTAACATCTGGGCATAACCTCATTATTAGATCTAACTTGATGGTAAGGTAGCAAGGAATGCCACCTTGTTATAGATGACCCCTCATTGCTTAAACTAAAAAATTTAGGTCTGTAGATTATGGGCCTTGTTCTGTACTTAATGCCCCTCTTCCAAATTTGTCCCTATGTATACTATTTCCCACACAGTCCACCTGTTTTTGTTATTTAGATCAAATGTGGAGGTATCTTACAACAGTATGATATATGTTGTAAGCTTACTGCCATATTGACATATTCCATTTTTATATAATCTATTTCTCAGAATTTAATTGTTCAGTACCTTGTTGATGATAGACATTTTTGAAATTTTGTCACACCTGTAGTCATGAGTAATACAATCTGATCAGTTGTACAGAGTTACTTTACATATAAGTTTAACATCTTCATTCTAGCATTAAATTGTGCACATCAGTAATATTTCTAGGAGGTTAAGATAGGTACAGATCTTACAACATTCATGAAAAGGAAGATAATCATAGCTAACTGTGCTAAAAGCAATGATATTGGCCATTTTAGTAATCAATTAATAATCCTTGCCTTTGCTTACTTAATTCATATTCCTAAGTTGATTATTCCTCTTACTCGTTGTGCTATATGGTTTGTTGTAGCGAACTGGCTCTTCACATGCGGGCTCACAACCAGATCCGGCAAGTTTCGGCAATGGGGATGGTGATGCAAACATCGGCTACGAGGGAAACGAGGGGAACATCAGCTGCGAGGGTAGGGAGGGGAACATCAGCTGCGAGGGCAGGGAGGGGAACATCAACTGCGAGGACAGGAGCAACAATGGGGCATCCTAGGATGTTGAACTTGCTCACCAAGATGACCTTAGTACTGATCAACTTAACTTTTGGTTGCAACAGCAGTTAGACTAACTTTTGGCTGATGCTATTTGCATATAGTAAGAAGTATGAACTTACCTTTTGGCTGATGGTAGATGCATGGCTGTGTTAATTTGTGAAATGTCTGAAATTGACTTGCTAAAACTGATGGTTGTGCTGCTGGTTGTGACAAGTAGACAATGGTTTAATGCCTTTATGAGGTATGGCTGATTTCTGGAAGTTCTGTCCCTTTGTGGATGTGTCACAAGTATGATTCTGGATGTGATGTCCATTTGTTGATATGGATTATTCTGGATGTGCTATAAACTGCAATGTATATGTATGGTTTTGTTCTGAATTCTGGATGTATAATTTGTGCCTGAAATTAGATTTTTTTACTGCAGTTTTGCTATCGATTCACTGTGATTATTTTGTGACGGGCTAATTACAGAGAAAGGGGTTCTAGACATATTTAGAATGGCTGCATTTTTTCTGTCGGTCACCTACACTATTAATTTTCCTGATGGGGATTTGTGACGGTACTAGTTACAGGAATATGAAGATTTGGGCCATGCACGATGCACTTTTTTCTGTCGGTGAACGTCGCGAATAAATTTTCTCACGGATTTTTCTGACGGGGTAAACACGCGAAATAAGAACTACAAACCTGACGTGCCCAAAAATTTTCTGTCGGTAACCGTCACTGATACCCGACGCGGATATTTTTTCTGTCAGTTGACACCCAGGTAAATGCAATTTCCCCGTGCGAATTATCCTGTGGGTTTATGCCTGACGGTTCACCGTCACAAAAAATATTCCAATGGGTTTCCCTCCTTTCCTGTGGGTTTTCCCCCTCGCGAAAGGTGCGATTCCTGGTAGTGAAATCTACACAAATATTTGATGTTTAATTTCCCAAAAATCCATGACCGGTCTAACTGCTCACTTCATGATAGTCAGACCACCGGTCATCTGCTATTCATGTGTCGCCGTCGCTAGAAGCAAGAGATCAAAACCGACAGTATCGCGAGTCGCGAGACTGAGAGGATCTCACTCCAATAACAGCAAAAGTAAACCATGCATGCAGCATGCATGGCTTGGCTCAATAGTTCGAGATTCTTTGCTCATCATTGACTACTTATTAATCGCTTAACCGACAGTGTGATAACTAAAACTAGGCACTCACAATGCAGAAACTATGAGATAGTTTCTATACTTGTCAATTAATGTAGACACTACCCATAGAAACTATACTCCCAATGGATAGTTTCTACAAATAAAATTTTCATCCAATCATCTATCTTCTCTCTCCTATCATCTACCTATCACAGCTCTTTCTATCTTGGTTCCTGTGTAGACATGGTTTCTATATAAGAAACCATTTCCTTATCTCTCCTCTTAACTCCAATGACACATCAGCATTTTGCTTACTTGGCACCTTATTTAATGTCATAGAAACCATCCATAGTTTCTGCATTGGGAGTGCTCTAAGCTAGTCGTACGAAAAGATCACCTTCACATTGCTCCTGACTTACGAGAGTAATTTGGATATATCCACGAGGCAAAATGCATGGATCTTCGCTGATCACAATATATAACTATTATATAAGTCACACAGGTAATCAACTATCTGGGAGACAAAAAAAGGATCATGCTTCCGCTTGAATTACAGATAATAATATAACCACGTGAAAATGGATCGAACTGTTTGCGACCGACAAATTACCTATGGCTTGTTTTCTCCGTGGTGGATGTACATAGATATATGCTACTTTAAATAGAGTAATTATATATTTTGATATAGAACTGTATATTGTCCTGGAACCTGGAATCTTCAATGTTTTATATATGTCTATAAATTAACTTTGGGAGCTATATAATATTTTTTATTTTGAAAAAATTGTGCGGTTGTTTGACGTCGTATTACATGGAAATGGACGAAGGTTCAGTGCGAATCCTTCGCTGCTGCGACATGCTCGCTTCTTTTTTTCATGACTGCCGCAGAAGTGAGAGAGCTCACTGCTAGTACGGATCACTCCGATAGAAGAGAAGTACTAAACCACGACTAATACTTAATTAATTGAACACAACGAGTGTCCGTCTAGAAAAATTAAACAACAAGGTGAATCAACGTCAGTTATACACTATTATTACTTCGGCCAATTAAAAAAATCAGAAACCGACAGTGTGATACTAACTTCTGCCCGGGGGGGGGGGGGGGGGTAATTGTTCACGAGACGAAATGGAAGAGCTTTGATTAATAGTAAAATTGATACAAGTAGCTCTCTATATAATCCTTTCTTTTTTTCAGAAATTCTTAAGTTTCATAATCAATCTATATAAAGAAAAGTAATATGAACAGTCACATTAAATTGGCATAATAAAAATACTTTCGTAATATTTTGTGATTAGTAACAAAATATTATATTATTCATATTAGTGATTAAATACTTTAGTGTATTAAGTATCTTACATTTAGACCACTAATAATTAGTACTACTCCCCGCATCCATACAAGAGTGATATTTTGGACATCGATACTATGTTCAAAACGTAATTTTGAACAGTAATTTTTATCGTATCATATTTGTAAAAACTTAATAAAATTAATTTCACTGAAGAGGTTGCCCACAAATCCAAATATTCGTAGGCACAAGCAAAATGCATGCTCGAATCAATTTCACTGATGATGTTGCCCACAAAATAGCACCAAATCCGAGATGCATTGATTGGAATCGATCAGATCTAACTCCAGCAATCTGTAGTTAATTAGTTATTACTCCCTTTGTTAGATTTTTATAAGGCGCCTACGCCATTTCAAGATTCAAAGTTCCTAAAATTTGATCAACAATTAGTCCAATAATATATAGATCTTGTGACACAATAGTGATACCGTTGGATTCGAATTTGAAAGCACTTTCTTATTATTATGATTTTATAGCTATGAATAAAGTAGTGTAAAAGAAATTAATGGTCAAAGTTTAACTTTAGAGACCGCACCAAGTCAAACCACACCTTATGGAAATCAACTGCAGGAGTATTTAGAAACATCACGTTATAACATTGTTATTGAAAGAAAGGTCCAAGACCAACAAAATTCCATGGCCTTTACGCCACTATAAATACCTGCGGAGTCCTCTCTAACCAGCATTCAGTTCGTCTTTCACACACAAGCCACAATGGCTAGCAATAATCTCTTAGCTGTTGGCCTTGTCGTCCTCTTGAGCATTGGTTTATCCAAAGCAAGAGAGTTTAACTGGGAGCACCCTATGACAGGCGCCAATGGTCAAGGCGGGGGAGGAGGATCAGGTGGGGGTTCTGTGAATGGCTATGGCTCAGGATCCGGTTCCGGTTATGGATCCGCTGGGGCTAGTAATACTCCTGGTGGACCTTATGGGATTGGGACCGGTAATTCAAGGGTTAGGGGAGGTGGCGGCGGCAGCGGTGGAGGAGAAAATGGAGGTAGTGGAGCTGGGTCTGGGTTTGGTTCTGGTAATAGTGACACTGTTGGCTTCTATGGTGGAGGGTATTCAAATGCCGGAGGAGGTGGTGGTGGCGGTGGCTCCGGAGGAGGTCCCCAAAACGGTAGTGGCTTTGGTTCGGGGTCAGGAAGGGGTATGGGGTCTGGTAATGTTGCTGGCTCTAATGGTGGAAGCTCTGCCAATGGTGGCGGAGGTGGTGGCGGCGCAGGCGGTAGCCGTGATGGCGGGTATGCTAGTGGCTCCGGAGGCGCGTCGGGGTCCGGCTCCGGTCAGGGCGGAAGCCGCTAAGGATTGTCGTCTCAATAGACATGTCGTCAAGCCTCCGAATGGTAGTTCGATCTGGTGCTACATTGTAGCCTCTTATTCTGTAGAACAATAATAGTGGGTGTTATAAAGTGGAATGAAGCTTTCGGCTTTATTCATTAGACTACACAAGTAGTACTCCATTACGGTTGTAATATCTCAGTTTGTTACTCTCAAATCTCGATTAATTGAGATGTAATAATGAGAATTTGTTTCCTTGAACTTCACTTTTGGCTTACGAGAGCTCACGCACGGACAGCAAGATCAATTACGCTCCGTACGTACCGGTACCTCTGACCAACAGTAGTACAATCCATGCACACGAGCTCGATCCTGGCCACGAAACCATTTTCAGCCGAAATTCGGTTTTATTGATAGATCCCAAAAATACTCAAATTGATGTATTTCGGCTCGAAATTTAGAGTTTAACAAAAACTCATAACCAATACCAAGTAAGAAGCACTTAGCTAGCCTAATGGTAAGGGACTGTGGTTGGCAAGCATTATGATGTGAGTTTGAACCCAAAACCAACACTAATTTTTTGTTTTTTCAGTTCCCCTTAAAAATTCAGATTTAAAATTAAAAAATTTTGAACGATTTTTTCTTTTTTTTTTTTTGAAAATTTTGAAGTTTGGATCTATCAGTGGGTGACGAAAATATTTAGCGAGAAAGTTTTCCCTAATCTTAGCATGGGCCGGAATTTCGTGAAGGCCCTGAGAGTTTTTTGCTATTATGGTACCCTCTAAGCTTCGCTGAAACGGTACTTATACCGTGGGCTTCTCCCAAATAGTACCCTTGTACTTAAGACTTCTCTCAAATAGTATTCTCAGGGATTTTAACTCAAATAATTTGATTTTCGAATTTGTACTCCCCCAATTGACTGAACTGCCCCTGCTCATTTTGTTTAACCCTAATCACTTTTATTTTCTTCTTTTCACATCGTTTGGGTTTCATTGGCGACGGCGGCACGCCAACTGGCCGATCGGAATACTCGGCGCGGCGCCGTCAACGCCAGGCGAGAGCGCGGCAAGGATCGCACGGGAGTGCGCGCACCCCAGGCCACGGACGATCGCACGCCAGCCAGGGACGGTCGCACGTCGGCAGGGGCAACCGGACCATGTACGCGGCAGGGGCACCTTCTGTACCTTCTACAATAGGGATACCTGCCGATCACACCTGCCGCGTACGTGGTCCGGTTGCTCCTGCCGACGTGCGACCGTCCCTGGCTGGCGTGCGATCGTCCGTGGCCTGGGGTGCGCGCACTCCCGTGCGATCCTTGCCGCGCTCTCGCCTGGCGTTGACGGCGCCGCGCCGAGTATTCCGATCGGCCAGTCGGCGTGCCGCCGTCGCCAATGAAACCCAAACGATGTGAAAAGAAGAAAATAAAAGTGATTAGGGTTAAACAAAATGAGCAGGGGCAGTTCAGTCAATTGGGGGAGTACAAATTCGAAAATCAAATTATTTGAGTTAAAATCTCTGAGAATACTATTTGAGAGAAGTCTTAAGTACAAGGATACTATTTTGGAGAAGCCCACGGTATAAGTACCGTTTCAGCGAAACCCAACTTAGAGGGTACCATAATAGCAAAAAACTCAGGCCCTGACGGGGAAGATGATCACGCTGGGGGTTGTTTGAGAGACCTATTCTCGGTTGAGATCTATATGGATGGGTTAAAATTTTAAACTAAAATTTTGGCTTATTCACATAAATCTCAATCGAAAATAGATATCCTAAACAAGCTCCAGAGGTGGAGGTGAGCGACACAATAGACAACGTCAAGGCCAAGATCCAGAGTAAGGAGGGCGTCCCGTCGGACCAGCAGCACCTCGTCTTCGCCGGCGCCGGCAAGCAGCTGGGGGACGGCCGCACGCTGGCCGACTACAACGTCTAGGAGTCCACGCTGCACCTCGTCCTGTCCTCCGCCTCTGCGGCGGCACCGGCGGCATGATCAAGGTCGAGTTCAAGAGTCTCAGCGGGCAGTATGACTGCCAGCTGGAGGTCGAGCCCACGGACACGACGCCGATGATCAAGGATCGCGTGCTGCAGAGGGTGGGTCTCCCACCCATGCAGCACACAATGCTCTTTCATCGCAGGCCACTCGAGGACGACAACGGCATCAAGACGGCGGCGGAGTACGGGATTGGGGCGGGCTCGGTCGTCCATATCTTGCTTAATATCGCTACATACCGTTAGTTAATTTTACCTGTAATCTATGAGCTAGAATGAAAGAAGCAAAAAAATGTCATATTTTAGCGAGAGTTCAACGACATTATTGACTTTTTATGGTACTCAATACTTGATTTGACCATCAATTCATATAACGAAACATATTGGTATAAACCAGTTGAATTTTCCGCACAATTGTGCCATTTGATACTACGTACTAGTATAGTACATATATTTTTACTGAGAAAATTGATTCTATGCTACTAAATATCATCTACTTCTACGAAATGACACTAAAAAAACACTCTTTCTATTATATACCATCAAATTGCACCAAAATTCAATTATATGCTATTGTCATCAGTTAGCCTCCATTTGGCCCTACAAAAAGACGATTTTGCTCTCAGTTCAAAATTTGTTTCTGTGATAAAAATTAAATAGATGGTAAATTGGCTTAGATGGAAATACTGAATTTTTTGGGTAGATCATTGGGGCAGTGTACAACCCAAATATAAAATTTCATGAATTAACCCTTCCATTTGATCCATTTTTGAAATTAAAATCTAAAATCAGCCTATTTGAGATATTTTGTAAACCGGGACAAATTCACTGTAGAAAATGCAAAATAATAATTTTTTAGAGCTATGTGACATCTTAGGAGAATGTGAGAATTTTTCCAGAATTGTTAGACCTCATTTAATCTTTGTTTGTAAATAGTAGTCTTTATTAGCATTTAAATTAAAAAATCTAAACATTTTCTTTGAACAGTGCTTTGAAATATTTTTTCTAGCTCACTGATATGTTGAACAACACTCTTGTGAATTTTTATAATTTTTAGAGGTTATTTGCTATTTTAAATAAATCGGGTCTTCGATCTTTTGGAGGGGCATTTTGGTCTTTTTTCATAAGATAACGGCCTCCACTAATGGTGCACTAACAGCAATGGTATATAATTGAATTTCAGTGTAATTAAATGGCATATAATAGATAGAGTGTTTTTTCAGTGGTATTTTGTAGAAGTGGACACTATTCGGTGGCATAGAATTAATTATCTCATTTTTATTTGATAATAAAGTTTGTATTCTCTAATGCTTATGATTGAAAATATAGTTGTATTTATTATACAATTGTAAAATATCTAATATATATCAATAGGTTAATTAATGTTACAATCTATACTCACTAAGATAAACGGTATAGATTATTCTCACATCAATATGTGAATTTATAGCCTCTACATGGAAGATTCGTTTAACATATTTTAATAATATAATATATGCACCATATGTATGGATTAACAGTGCATGCAGTGATGCACATTAATGTCTAGCTTGACTACACTACAAGTAATCCACAGCATTACTTCTTTTTTCCGAAGATCCACAGCATTACTTTGTGCTCGTCCCAGATAAGGCTACACCCTTTCGTGACTACGAAAACGGGCTGGGCGCGGCACAACATGATCGGCCCACTCGTGCTAGCATCGGCCCATCCATTGATGTAGTTGTGCAACTGTGTCGGTCGGCGTGGGCCTCGCACACGTCCCCGTCGAGTTAGGTCGACGGGTCCATCAAATCTAGATTTGGTCCGTTGAAACCAGGATCCAAAAGACGTTTAAAATACATTGACTTTTTAATATATTTTTTCTTTTTTTTCTTTGTATTATCTATGTGTTTTTTATCTTTTATTTTCCTTTAGTTTAATATTTCAAAAAACTAACCACCACTACAATATCAACAATATCATTTTAGTTAAAATTCAAAAAACACACTACGGTATCATTTCAGTTAAAATCTAAAAAGCACGCACTACTACAGAAAAGGTCATCACAGACGGTTCGAAAACGTCATCACAGACGGTTTTGTGAACCGTCTGTATTTATGGGTCAGTGATAATCGAAGGTCATCACAGGCGGTTTGCGAACCGTCTGTGATTATCAGCTATCACAGCCGTCTGTGATAGCTGATTAGCACATACGGTTTTTGAGTAAAAACCGTCTGTGATTATCAGCTATCACAGACGGTTTTTAGTTGATAATCGAAGGTCATCACAGACGGTTTGCGAACCGTCTGTGATTATCAGCTATCACAGATGGTTTTTGAGTAAAAACTGTCTGTGATTATCAGCTATCACAGACTGTTTTTACTCAAAAACCGTCTGTGATATTCCCTTCGACCCCTACATACATTTCTGTTATTGGCTAGCCTCAGGAAATGCTAGCCATGCCCTCTGAAACAAGCAGATAATCACAGACAAAAACATACAATTCACACATCTCATTTCCTTTCAGATACATTTCACAGACATAAAACATCCAATTGACATCGCACTTGATTTCACAAACATAAAGCATGCATCCATTTCGCAAATCGATTAATTGAATTGAAATGAAATATCCATTAACAAATGCACAGTTACAAAAGATCTACACTGCATTTGCAGTGATAAGACCAATAAGAAATCATGGTGCGCAGTGGAACCGTCCTCCTGACTTTATGACTTGAGTCAGCAAAAAGTACGCCAACTCTCCTTGAATCCCTCCAAGATCAGACTGTTTCAATGCAGTTGACGGGATGGACGCAGTCTGTCGATAGGAATATCAATGTGCGTATATATGTAACGTGATAAGTATGAAGTAATTATGGGAAGAGTGACAAACCTTGGGATTGGTGAGCCTCGAGGAATCGAGGAGTAGTTCCATATGTTGGCAAACGTAGTATCCACATGTGTTGCCCAGCTGCTGCTGGTGGCACTGCAAAAAATGGAATGTGTTAGTTCAAGAGGCATTAGTACCAACTGTTGCATAGGATTAATTAATGTGAAATAGCGAATACCTTAAAATCTTCAGATGTATCCGGTTCACTGAACGGGAACACTAAAGTCCCTACTTTAGTTGGTAATACTATAAACCAAATAGCAAAGTCCCTAAACTAGTGTATCCGGTTCATTGAACGGGAACACTAGAGTAGGTCACTTGCTTCATTTACTGTTTTTTGGCTAGATACATGGAGCATTTGGGTGGAAAGATGAACTATTTCGTCAGGCGCATGACTGCCAATTCGAATCATAGCATAGCATCCGAGGCACATCCGAGGTCTGCTGCTGTGTCTTGAGGAATGCCAAGAGCTGGTCTTCAGATGTGGCATTCCTCAAGACACAGCAGCAGGCCTCGGATGTGCCTCGGATGCTATGCTCCATCTGAAGACCAGCTCTTGGCATTCCTCAAGACACAGCAGCAGACCTCGGATGTGCCTCGGATGCTATGCTATGCTTCGAATTGGCAGTCATGCGCCTGACGAAACAGTTCATCTTTCCACCCAAATGGTCCATGTATCTTTTGCAACAATCGCAAGATTTCTTTATCTGGGAACCTCATCCACAACATTCTCCACCCCGACAATCCTTCTTTTTCCCGCAAAATTCAAGGCAATTTTATTATAAAAGTGCAAAAAAAAGACATTCCCAGATTCTTCGTGAGCAGCCGACATAGCCGACTTCTTCGGTGAACGACTATCCATCTGCTTCTTCCCACTCCTTTTCTTCATCTCTGGTCTCTGGATCACGTACGCCAGTAGCGATGATTCTGAATCATCGCTACTTATATATTAAACTATGTTCTGTAGTTAAGTTATTAGAAGCAATGTGTACTTATATATTAAACTCTGATCTAGAATATGACAGACAAAGGGACATCACAGACGATTCTTGTTAAAAACCATCTGTGAACATTCACAGACGGTTCTTAACAACAACCGTCTGTGATAGTTTACACACCACAGACGGTTTTTAATTAAAAACCGTCTGTGATAATCCCAGATTATCACAGACGGTTTTTAATACAAACCGTCTGTGATATTCCAGTATCACAGACGGTTCAGCGGTAAGAACCGTCTGTGATACTCCTTTTTCCTGCCACAAATACCACAGACGGCCTTCAAATTAAAACCGTCTGTAATACTGTACATTACAGACGGTTTCACAAAACCGTCTATGATTTAGTGTCTACTATTAGTCTTTCTGTAGTAGTGACGGTACTTTAGAACAAGACCCTTTATCCCAAAAGTCGCGCGCACCGCCGCGGAAAGGGCGTCGTGCAACAGTACGTGAACATGCAGCAGCACGACGACGACCACGGTAGCCATTAGCTATCTTGACGTGCCACCACCACTCCGACCCAACCTAACGCCCGCACTGAAACCACATCCACAACGCCTATGCATGCAAGCATGCTCCTAGCTAAGCTAGCTACGTGTGTATTCGGCACCACACCGCACCGGCCGGTCACTCGCTTGCGTTCGAAGATAGCCGTGCGCATAGCGCGAGCCAAAATAACATGCACAAGCTGGAACGCATCCTGCCTTCCTTGCGTGCGTCCAACAGCTAAGTGACCAAATCACCAAAACGTACTGCACATCAAAGTCATCTTGATTTGCGTTGCATGCATGGACGACATGCACTGGTAGCTAGTGAGAGTGAGTGAGTGTGATTTAATTAGTTAGGCGCCGTTGGTTGGGCTTCACCTTTCATGCATGGCCCTACCACGCGATCCATCACTTTCTCTTTTTTTTCCCTTTTGAAAATTTTGAGTTGATGCTCATTTTTGCTGTGTGTGTGTGCTTGTCAAATAAAGCAGGAGTTGATTGGGTGCGTCTGGAATTCAGCTGGCTATTATTGGTCGGTACTTCGGGCTCCAACTGACTTGAGCTTTTGATTTTTGGCTATTAATTTTTGACTAAAATTATTCTGTAGTTGCTGTTAGTTTTTTTATGTCATTTATATTAAAAATAAAAAAAATAAAAACCACCGTTATATCTTCACAAACATTGCAAAGGAATAAGAAAAGAAACCAAAATAAGAAGCTCATGCTTCCAAGTGGCTTTTGTTCTAAAAGCCGAAAGTCTTAAGTCAAAGCCATTTAGAATGGTCCTTAAATTGTTGGATATATTCTACACCCTAATGACGGATTCAGAATTTTGTCACGCCTTGGGCTATAGAGGGCTGGAGATTACTACTTCTTAGGCTGGCGGAAGGTTGTGCTCCGGGTTCATCTGAACTGAACTAGAGTCTTAAGCTGTGATAGAACTAGATCCACCCTGGTACACCCCTTCTCTTCTTGTTGACCTTCGACGATCAATGCATGGATTGTCAATACACCTGCTTGTGATGTTTGTGTCCGTGTGCTAAGGAGTAAGCACTGCCATGGACTGGGTCACTGGTCACACTTTTAGGATCCGTTTATATTGTCTTTTTCTGATGGATTTTAGTTTTAATTTATGAATAGTAACAATTTATAGAAAGTTATATGGAGAGAAAAACTCATATACAATTATATGGACTGGGTCACTGGTCAGTGGTCACACTTTTAGGGCATATTTATATTCTCTTTTTCTGATGGATTTTAGTTTTAGTTTATAAATAATAACAATTTATAGCAGATCATATGGAGAGAAAAACTCATATACGATTATGTGTACTACAATTGACTAGTATACTTTATTTTAAAAAAATATTTTATTTAAAAATTAGATACTATAAAAAAATAATTTACTGGAAAAAACTAGAAACACGATCATAAACCAAATATGAAGAGGACCTACACTTGGTACATGCAGTCAGCTGTCCTACAGATACGAGATGAGAGTTTCCCAGCTAGCTATTGCGTCCAAACGATTTTGCCATTATTGTTACAAGTTTTTCTATCTGTCAGACATTGACGCAACGTACTGCAGTTTGTAGCTATGCGACTACTACGTACTCCGAACGCCGTGCTTCTTGTCAGCTTGTTCAGCTTTTTCTCCTTGCCGCAGCTCGTTCTTGCAGCGTACGTTGGCCGGCGCGTAAGGGCATGTGCATTGCTGTGCCAAGAGGAGCTAACAGCACTTTTTGCCTGTTAGAACCGGTTCTAGCCATTGCAGCACAGAATGCTAAGAAAAAATGGCTGGAATGGGAGAAAGCAGTTGCTCCGGCGCTAGAGACATAAAAAAAACTAATTTATTTCCAACAGTTGGCCTTGACCACATTATCAACGTGCAACATATATATCTACAAGAAGCCAATGCACTTGATGAAGAACAACATGATAGGAAATAATATTCATACAACATATGTGGCCGAGCCGTATGTCAGAGGAGGAGGATGACGCGCCGGATCTGCACAGGGATAGGCCAGAGGAGGAGCTGGATCTTCGCGTTGACGTAGCCGGAGTTAGAGGAGAGGTTGATCTACACGGGAACATGGCCGAAGGAGGAGGTGCCGGATCTGGGCGGTGACGCGACCGGAGGAGGAAGGGGAGCTAGATCTCTGCGGTGACGTAGTTGGAGTTGGAGGAGAGGCTGATCTACACGGGAACACGGCCGAAGGAGGAGCCGGATCTGGGTGGTCACGCGGCCGGAGGAGGCCGACCTGCACGGGCAAGGAGCTAGATCTGCAGCGGCCGAAGGAGGCAGTCATGGCGCATAGATTTCAGAAGAGGCACCGCTCGGATTTGGGAGACGAATGGTGCGAGGAGAGCTCGAGAGAAGACACCGTGTGTGAATTGGGGATCGCGGGAAGAGTAGCAACCGGTGGGGAAAGTCGTGTAGGAATTCATTTCTTTAATCTAGATGGGTCCCACCATGAAGGCTAACCACTGCAGGCGTTTTCGACTTAATAGATTCAGCTGAGTTGGCCATCTTAGCTCTTTAGCACAATGCACATGCCCTAATGATCCTCGGCATCCACCCCTTCATCGCTCACGCCAGTGGTTGACACGTTTTCAGAAACTAACTTTGACTAATAATTTCTATTTTAACAAATTTATAAAATCTAATAAATTTATATTTTTAAAAAGTTTCTAGATAAATTTATAGTGTAAGTTTATGTGTTTAATCTAAATATTAAAAAAACATACGCATAACTAAATTTCAGACGGTTTGACTATACTTACCTAAAGTAACATTCTCTTGTCGCTGAAGTGAGTACTAATTAGACACCAAGCCACGTACGTACTCTATATGTCTGCACACTGAACTCTAGTCCACCACAAACCCGGCCAGGCCCAGCTCAGTCCAGCACAAATCTCAACGGGAGATGTCGCATACGTGGGACTACCTACAGCGCGACGCATGCTAAAAGGCAAAAAGGAGAGAAGGCGGGAAGAAAATCTCTCGGAGAGATTTCAGATTAACGAACGAGGGGTGAGCTAGCCAGCAATTTGACTAGTACTAGTTAATGTGCACTTATAAAATGGTGCAATATTTTTATTAACCGCTGCAATTATGGCCAACTGAATTAACAAAAAGTATAGCTCATTAACTTTACACCAACATAGGGCGCAAACAAATCAGTCGAATAGTTTTAAATACGAATCTATATTTTTAAAACAAATATGAATATAAATTTAAATATTCTCGAATACGAATACGAATCAATATCATAACAGATAGGAATTTGAATCAAATATATACTTAATTCGATCAAATACGAATATTCTCTTATAACTTCAGTAACAAATCTCGATAGCATAAATTCTTAATGGTTTTGCCGGTTTTTCACCGGTTACTGAAACGGTTACCGGTTTTAAACCGCCCAAATGCAAATTTCAAATCACAAAATTCCGAATTGCATAGGAAATAGATTGAATACGAATCGAATAGTCTTGAATGCGAAATACGAATACGAATATTCTTGAATACGAATGTGAATACGAATATTCTTGAATACAAATATGAACATTTTCGAATACAGATTTTGCTTATTACATTCACATTTTCTTGTATACAAATATCAGATAAAACGGATTATCCGTTATTGTTTCCCACCCCTACTTACTGATCTCCTGATGTTGCGCCCAGAGGTTTATAGGTCATGAAGCATACTGTTTCTTTTTTGCACATACTACAAAAGATATTTTCATTATGGTGAGTGGCTAGTTAGCGGAGCCAAAGCTTCAACCCTTTGGTATCAAGCACGTGGTTACATAATCTGTGAGGTTAATCCCATTAAATTTTGAATTGTTATAGACTTCAATTTTCATCAATTTTCTCACATGCATATATTGGTTTTTTTCTGACCTCACAGCAAAGCATAAACACATTGAAAAGAATGTACATATTCGCTTGAGCCATGTATTATTGCCTCATGATAATTTGGCTTCTCGGTGCTTGGAAAGGTTTCGCTAGCTAGCAATGTATGTATAGTGTTAAGTTGTAACTTATATTCTAATCTTTTACGTTTTAAAAAGCTGTGTTATACGAAGAGTCTTAGATAAATTCTATAAGGATTAGAACTTCTAATCTTATTTGGATTAGGATTCATACTTTATTTTGGAGAAGGGCTAGAAGAAACTATATAAACCATAGGGGTGACCGTGGAGAAGAAACCAAGCAACAAAGCAATATTCAAGCTTACTCATCCAAAGCAGAGGGCACACAAGAGGATTAGAGGCTAGAATATTCTTTAGCACTAAGTTCTTGTATAAAGTAAGGATCTGAGTGTCCTAAAAGTTTCGAGAGAGTTGTGAGTGAGCGACAATCTCTTGTACTTTTTTTAGGTTGTGCTAAAAGAATTTGAGGACGGCTTCACCAAAATTTTTTCTCTCTCATCGTGATTGCTTCGACTTCGTCATTTTGGTTTTCTCTATGAGATTAATCTTCTTCATTATTGATACAATGCACGCTCGTGTTGTATCTCACAAACTCTGATTCGATCCAGGGGTTGCTGTGCATAAGAAGGGTATCAGAGTGCAACAAGTAATATCAGAGCCAATGCCAGATTTATCTGATTTGTGTGAAGGTCGGTAAAGCATCAGGTGCCACAAAATCAAAATCGATGTCGACAATGTGGAATTAAGTAGAGGAATTTGATGGCAAAAGAAATTTCAGCGTGTGGCAATATGTAGTGAATAATGTCCTTATCCAATAGAATCGATGCTCTTAATGGGGACAAACCGAAAAAAAACGTCTGATGAAGACTGGAAGGTGATGGAGCGAAAATCTGTCAGTATAATCTGTTTATGTCTCTCCGAGTAAGGTAAAGTACTTGGTGATTAAGGAGAATTCACCGAAAAATTATAGAGTGACTTAGAAGAACCATATATGGCAAACTCACTAACAAACTGGTGGGTGCTAAAGCGACAACTGTCAGTTGTGCATGAAGGAAATTAAGTACACGGTTCATTGATCATCTCAATGTCTTCAACAAACTTATTACACATCTAACTAGTATGAATAAGAAAATTGAGAAGAACGACAAAGTCATCGTACTGGCATCATCTCTACCACTATCATATGAGTAATTGGCGATGAATATTCTTGTTGAAAAAGTCACTCTCAACTTCAATGAGGTATTTGTATATCTATTGGAGGCGGAGTTCTTGAAAATTTCATCGTAATCTCCATCCTCGGGTGATCAAGCATTAGTTGCAGTAGCTATTGTAGTCAGAAGCAAAGGTCATAGGAAGAAGAGCAAGACCAACGGCACACTTGTATGCTATCTATGTGACAATGAAGGTCACATAATAAAAGACTGTCCGAGTTTGAAGCAAATGAATGATGCATTGAAGCATCTAGGTCCTTAAAAATAGTTTTTGTAATTAATGACAACTATATTTAAGAGGCTAATGTGTTTTGTTAAGATAATTAAAAGATTTAGTCCCCGATTTGGCGGATATCATAGAAAAAGCATATAAGGATGACTAAGAATTGACATGGCTCAAAGCAAGGCTCAAGGCAAAGGTATAAAATGGTCTAATGACATCTTTTATAGATTTTATCAGTCTTGGCGTATGTTAGATTAAGACTGGATTGGTAGGCTAGATGTTGTACTATTAAGAAGGGTTATGGCTAGTAGTTTGAAAATACTCTTGTGCCACATTGATCAATTTTAGTGCATGCATGCATTTGGATTTAATTTATTAACCCTCTCTGAATTTTTCTTTGAAAACCAGTATGACCACCGTTGTAACCGCGGTAGTACCATTGCATTGGTACTATTGGGTATTACCTATCAGTAAGCTTTTTCCAGAGTAGTGCTATTTTGGACTTTAACTTAAACGATACTACTACTGTTTTTGTCTGGTAGTATCATAACAGTATCATCGCATTTTATGCCCGATACTACCGCATCTATGGTATGACCATATTTTAGTTGGCAGTAGCTATTTTTCAAATAGGTACATTTTGGGAGATTTTCTCACCTTTGGAAAATTGTACTACTGCGAAATCAGTACTACCAGGCCATGTGAGTGTGTTACGACTGATTTTTGTATTAACGGCTAGTTTTGGCATATTTAATGAGCACTAAATAGCTATTGAATAGTGGGTATAGTAGTAGTGGCCACATCATGGCAGTAGTATCGCTCCACCTGATTTTTAGGGATTTTACCCCTAACGGTCACTCTGGTTGGTGGAGACTATAAATACATCTCCACTAGTAGCAAGGGTACTCTCTTAGACCCCAATTAAATATTCATGAGCCATTGCATCCCTCTCTTCAGCTATAGTGCATTAGTTTCATATTTAGAGGTTGTTCAAAGTATTTAAGTGCATTGCATCATTTGGTTGATCTTTGTGGCGCTTGAAGATTTTCATGCGAGCGTCATTGGCTTGTTACGCTTGATGGTTGTTGTAGCCTAGACTGCTTGAAGGAGTTAGCCCAGCGATCTCTTCAATAAGCTTGTGAAGAAACCTGGTGTGGGGTTGGAGCTCAACTCCCAAAGCGGGAAAGAGCTACCCTAGTATATTGAGGAAAGGCTCAAGTTGCGCAACGAGCCAACTTGATTCGTTCAAGCAATGTCAACGTGGATTAGGGAAGATCAGCAAGTTTTTGAGACCACAGAAAAAATTTCTTTTGTTCTTTGTGCGATTTATTTCTCTTGCCCTTTACTTTCTATATTTACATTTCTAGTGATTAATTGCTTAACTTGTTCAGCTATAATTGTATCTTGCCTAACTTTAGCTTGTTGGTGTCATAGTGAGATTTAGAACTTTTAGGGTTTGAATTGTGCAAAAAAGAATTTTAGCTCATACTTGCCTAAAAATCATGATTTAGCCAAAAAATCTAATAACCTCCTATTCACCCGCGCTAGTCAATTATCCTTGATTCTACAGGTGGTATTAAAGTTTGATCTCTCTTTGTTAGAGATTATCACCTAGAGAGTGTGACATCCTGTTTTTCAGAGTCTTTTTGAGGTTTTTAAAATAAAATTCACTATTTGGATTTTTTTAGAATTGATTAAAGCTTAATTTGAATTTTTAGAAATTAAAGCTTAATGTGAGTAAATTAAACTTCAAAGAATTAACCTCAAGGAATTTTTTTGAATTTTTTGGGACTTTTTTTGGATTTATTTGCTATTTTCTAGAGCTCAAATAGATTTAATCCAATATCTAAAATTAGAAATCCCTA
Organism: Dendrocalamus latiflorus; assembly: GCA_017311315.1. Taxonomy (NCBI): domain Eukaryota; kingdom Viridiplantae; phylum Streptophyta; class Magnoliopsida; order Poales; family Poaceae; genus Dendrocalamus; species Dendrocalamus latiflorus. Next base: position 11,202,534 of record CM029676.1, read on the forward strand.
GAAAATCTTAAAGGCCTCTTGGGCCGAAACCCTAGGGCCTGGCCCATTCTTTTTCTCAGCCCAACCCACCAACCCACTTCACCAGCATTGTCCACATGTCGGTCATTCTAGTTGTCATCCACGCTCGCCGTCCGATCACCACGCCTTAACACGTGTTGCCCATCAGAAGCCCCCCGCACTGTTCATCGTCTTCGATGGAGTCTCCATCGAGTCCGAGCCAGAGATGCCTCAGCATCTGTGTCATCATCGCCATGGATTCTCGTTCCGTGTCCTCCCCAGATTCCTCAGCTTCCGTGCATAAATAGCCGATCGAGCCCCTCGTTTTCCCATCCTAAGCGCCACCGTCATCCTCTCTTCTCGTGCCATTGTTCCCGAGCCCCCGAAGCCTTTGTCGTTGCTTTCATCGTCATCTTCGCCGAAGCCATCCGCCGCTTCGTCTTCTCCGGCGTCGTCCATCGTTGTCGATGAGTGTTCCACCGAGCTATTCCTTCGTCACTGGTCGCTCGCCACCTTGCTCCGATTCGCATGCCTCGATGCCTCATCTCGCATCATCTACACCCACTTGGCAATCGAAGGGACGTTCCAGTCCGTGCTCCCGCCATCGTCATCCCTAACATTATCGCACACTTGCCGTCTTTTTTAATTCTTCGTAACATTCTTCGTAAACTAAGTCCTTGTGCACCGTGCCTATGACACATAGGTCCTACCAATCAGTATCACTATTCCGTAGATCCGTGAGCCATGCCACATCAGCAAGCCATGCCATCATGCCACCTCAATAGCCATGTCAGCCCTAGCGCACACGCGTGTCTTGCCACGTGTCATGCCACGTCAGCCCTAGTGCCACGTCATTTGAGCTGTTCGTGTGCACTGTTCCATGAGCCGAGTTCACCGTAAACCGTACTATTCCATGGACCCAATCCATAGCACAATAGCTTTTCTTAATTTTTTAGGAATTTATTTTCTGAAAAAAATTCCAAGAGCATGTTCTTCTCCATTCAAGGTCCGATTGACCTGATTTTTTTTCTAAATTCATCTAAAATTGAGCTATATCTTTTGGTTCTAGTTTTAGTTTTTGAATTTTATTTGAATATATTTGTGTTTCATTCACTTTCTCTCTCGCTAGATAACGTCTTTGAAGGACTAGAAGTAAGACCTGAAGATCAAGAGTTGGTAACCGAGTAAGGCCAAGGCAAGTCATATTATTTGATCATGTTGAACCTAGTTTTCAAATATATTATTTATTATTTTGTTTTAAATTTATCTTGTATTGCTATTTTATTGAAAACCTTTGTATCTGATAGTTGTTGTCCAACTTGATTAATTTCACCTTGATAATTCAAAAGCCATGATTCCAATATCACCACAGGATAGGTGTTTACCTAGTGATGCAATACTAGTTGTCACATGGGTTGTACGTTTAGTTTACTTAGCCATGCTTGTAGTACGTTGGGTTTATTATCATATGTGGATTAATTAATTAATTTTAACTTAATGAGATATTGAATCATGGTGGACAACCATACTTATAAAATTTGAGTACCATGACATGGGTAGTGTCATTAGTAATGGCCATACGTATGGAGAGGTTGAGTTTTTAATTGAGTTAGTACTTGGTACATGTCCTATATCCAAGAGACCCTATCGGATGCCTGCTAATGAGTTGGCAGAATAGAAGAAACAGATCCAGAAGCTGCAAGACAAAGGTTACATCATACCTAGTTCATCGCCATGGGGAGCCCCGGCGTTGTTTGTCAAGAAAAGGGATGGTAATCAGAGTATGTGTGTGAATTACCGAGCACTCAATGAGTTTACTATCAAGAATAAGTATCTTTTACCCATAATTGATGATTTGTTTGATCAGCTGAAGAGAGTTGGAGTGTTTTCCAAGATTGACTTGAGATCAGGATATCATCAGTTGAAAATCCGTCAAGAGGATATTCCCAAAATAGTGTTCTCTGCTCGCTATGGGTTGTATGAGTTCATAGTGATGTCTTTCGGTTTAACCAATGTCCCAACTTATTTCATGTATTTAATGAATAAGGTGTTTTGGGAATAGTAATGAAGAAGGAAAACAAATTCGTTTGGACACCAGGGTATGAGAACAATTTTTAGAAATTGAATGAGTGTTTGATCACTACACCAGTGTTAGTGTTGCTAGACATTAACAAGAATTTTGAGATTTATTGTGATGCTTTCTGCAAAGGTTTAGGATGTGTATTGATGCAAGATAGAAAAGTGGTAGCCTATGCTCCACATCATTTGAGGCCGCATGAAGAGAATTATCCTATGCATGATTTGGAGTTAGCAGCCGCTGTCTATGCTTTCAAAATTTGGCACAAGTATATTATGGATAATCATTGTGAGATCTATACAGATCATAAGAGCTTAAAATATATCTTTACTTAAGACGATCTTAATTTAAGACAAAGAAGATGGTTGGAGTTGATAAAGGATTACAGTGTTAGGATTCATTATCACCCAGATAAGGCCAGTGGTAGTATTGAGAGGGGTCATGGCTAGTAGTTTAAATAAAATCTTGTGCCACATTAATCAATTTTAGTGCATGCATGCATTTGGATTTAATGCGTTAAACATCTCTGAACTTTTCTTTGAAAACTGGTATGGCCGCTATTGTAACCTTAGTAGTACCACGGCATCAGTACAACCGGGTATTACATATCAGTACGTTTTTTCCAAAGAGGTGATGTTTTGGACTTTAATTGAAATGGTACTATCGCAACAGTATGACCTCATTTTATGTCCGGTACTATGGCATCTGCGGTATGATTGTATTTTACTTGGCGGTAGCTATTTTGCATAGAAGTATATTTTTAGGAGATTTTCTCCCCTCTGAAAAATGGTACTACCACAGCTTAAATGCGGTACTACCACGAAATCGGTATGACTGGGCATGTGAGTGCGATAAAACTGATTTTTATATTAACTACTAGTTTTGGCACATTTGATGAGCAGTAAGAGTCTTAGATGAATCCTATTAGGATTAAGAGTCATACTTCTATTTGAATTAGAATTCCTTCTCCATTTTGAAGATGGGTTAGGATTGACGATATAAACCATGGTGGGTGCCCATGGAGAAGTAACCAAGCAACGAAGCAAACAAGCCTACTCATCTAAAGTAAAGAGCACATGAGAGAATTAGAGGCTAGGATATTCTGTAGCACTATATTTTTGTATAAGGCAAGGATCCGAAGATCCTAAAAGATTTGAGAGGATTGTGAGTGAGCGACAATACCTTGTACTCTTTTGAGGTTGGTTTCATTAAATCTTTTTTCTCTCATCGTGGTTACTTCAATGATTTTATTTTGGTTCTCTTTACAATATTCATCTTCTTCATTCTTGATACCATATATACTCTTACCATATCTGGAGCAACCAGGAACGTATGAATCTTCAAAGCTCAATCTCTGCCTCCTCCCACCAAATTAATTGGCCTGAAATCGCCTAACTTGCCTCCTGAGCAAAAGAGTGCAACACCGGCTAGATCTGGATCGAAATGAAGACAGATGCGGTTCTGAGCGGCGCAATAAATGTTTAGCGCCATTATCACGGACGGTTTTTTTTATTAAAAATTGTCTGTGATAATTTTGAGATTATCACAGACGATTTTTAATACAATCCGTCTGTGATAATCAGCTTATCATAGACGGTTTTTAATAAAAAAACCGTCTGTGATAATTCCATATTATCACAGACGATTTTTTTAATAAAAACCATTTGTGATACTGAAATATCACAGACGGTTCGTCGGTAAGAACCGTCTGTAATACTTGTTTTCTCCGATGCCATCAACGCAAACGGTGTCCAAATTAAAACTGTCTGTGTTAGTGTCGGTCACAGACGGTTTTGTCAAACCGTCTGTGATTTGGCGTCTAGTATTAGGCTTTATGTAGTAGTGTATGCTTTGAGGCCGCATGAAGAGAATTATCCTATGCATAATTTGGAGTTAGCAGTCGATGTCTGTGTTTTGAAAATTTGGCACCAGTATATCATGGGTAATCGTTGTGAGATCTACACAGATCATAAGAGCTTAAAATATATCTTTACCCAAGACGATCTTAATTTAAGGCAAAGAAGATGGTTGGAGTTGATAAAGGATTACAGTGTCGAGATTCATTATCACCCAGACAAGACCAATGTGGTAGTATTAAGAGGGGTCATGGCTAGTAGTTTGAAGATAATCTTGTGCCACATTAATCAATTTTAGTGCATGCATGCATTTGGAATTTAATGCGTTAAACATCTCTAAACTTTTCTTTGAAAATCGGTATGGCCGTTGTTGTAACCTCAGTAGTACCACTGCATCAGTACAACAGAGTATTACATATCGGTACGTTTTTTTCCATAGAGGTGTTGTTTTGGACTTTAATTGAAACGGTACTATCGCAACGGTATGACGACATTTTATGTCTGGTACTACCGCATCTGCGGTATGATCGTGTTTTACTTGGCGCTAGCTATTTTGCATAGCGGTATATTTTTAGGAGATTTTCTCCCCTCTGAAAAATGGTACTACCAAAGGTTAAATGCGGCACTACCACAAAATCGGTATGACTAGGGCATGTGAGTGCGATACGACTGATTTTTATATTAACTATTAGTTTTGGCACATTTGATGAGCAATAAGAGTCTTAGATGAATCCTATTAGGATTAAGAGTCTTACTTCTATTTGAATTAGATTTCCTTCTCTATTTTGGAGAAGGGTTACACTACTACAGAAAACCACATTACAGACGGTTCAGAAACGTCATCACAGACGGTTTTCTGAACCGTCTGAAATTATGGGTCAGTGATAATCCAAGTTATCACAGACGGTTTTTGAACCGTCTGTGATTATGCGATATCACAGACGGTTTTTCATTTAAAACCGTCTGTGATTATCCGATATCACAGACGGTTTTGTACTAAAAACCGTCTGTGATTATCCGATATCACAGACGATTTTTAGAAAAAACCGTCTGTGATATCGGATAATCACAGACGGTTTTTAGTACAAAACCGTCTGTGATATCGGATAATCACAGACGGTTTTTAATGAAAAACCGTCTGTGATATCGCATAATCACAGACGGTTTTTCATTAAAAACCGTCTGTGATACTCCTCCCCCCCAGCGGAATCTATTTCTGTTTATAGCTAGCCTCAGGAAATGCTAGCCATGCCCTCTGAAACAAGCAGATAATCACAGACATAAACATATACAATTCACACATCTCATTTCATTTCAGATACATTTCACATCTCAATTCATTTCACAGACATAAAACATCCAATTGACAACGCACTTCATTTCACAAACATAAAGCATCCATTTCGCAAATCAATTCATTGAGTTGAAATAAAATATCCATTAACAAATACACAATTGTAAAAGATCTACACTGTATTTGCATTTAGAATTACAATAAAAAATCATTCTGGGCAGTGGAACTCTCCATCTGATCTTACGACTTTTGACCACAAAAACCAAATGAGCTCTCCTCGAATTTTTGCAAAATCCGGCTGTGTCAATGCAGATGTAGAGATGGACGCACCCTGTCGATAGGAATATCAACGCGCGCATATATAAAACTGACATGTATGAAATAAATGTGGGAAGATTGACAAACCTTAGAATTAGTGATCTTGGTGGAATCGAGGAGTAGTCTCATATGGTGGCACACGTAGTATCCACATGTGTTGCCCGGCTCCTGCTGGTGGCACTGCAAAAAATATAATGTGTTAAATCAAGTGGTATTACTACTATGTGTTGTATATGATTAATTAATGTGTAGCTAGCGAATACCCGAAACTTGCGATCATGTTTCAAGGCCTTGGCCTCTGTCGTCGAGTCACGTGTTTGTTGAACGTATGTGGCGAACGACCTTCGTTATTCTAAAAAGTTAGATTAGTTATTCGGAAGGAAAGAAAGAGTATAATGTACAATGTACGTACCTATCGAGTATTCGGGCGATAGCTGTGTACTTGGATTTGTTCTTACTTAGAGAATCAAGGTATATAGCCTTGTTCCATTTTGGTATAATTACAATTAAAATCCAATGGAACTACTCATTGTATGGCATAAGAACAAATTCCTTATCTTGGTGAGCCAGCAGTGCTTTTGTAATATAGTCCTCGACGAAGGATGCATTCTCGATGATGGTATCAATGGCGACCAAGCGTGGGTCCAGGAAACCAATTTGTGATTTCGATGATCTAGCTTCGATCAGCATGAATCTATATATAACATAGGAAAGCAACAAATTGTGACATATATCGGTATTACATGAACAGAGACTGTGATTGTGCAGACTTACAGCGTCCAGCATCGAACGAGTGAGGCGTCGAGAGCGTTGAGCGTGAAAAGTTGAAATATATCGTCAAAGGTCACCGCGAAGACACATTCCTGAACTTCGTGCAAGAAATGTTCCGGCTTGAATTTGACAGTTATACCTGAGCGCCGTTCTGCCGCTGGCTTATTGGACTCTTCCATATACCAAAGGTGGAATCTTTGGCAACCAAGTCCTAGTTTTTGGAGCTCTTCCTGGACTACCATCGGCTGAGCTAGCACGAATTTGCGGGCCAATGGCATGGACGGGAAATCATCATCATCCTTCGTCTTTGATTTGCCCTGGCCACTGCCTCGATTGTGGGTCGACTTTATGCTAGTCGACTGTAATGGTATAGACGGTGCAAGTTGCTCTGGCGAGAATAGCACCCGTGGAGATAGCACCGGTGCAGGTAGCTGTGGTTCGCACTGCCCGTGTGGAGATGGCACCAGTGCAAGTTGCTCTGGCGAGAATAGCACCCGTGGAGATAGCACCGGTGCAGGTAGCTGTGGTTCGCACTGCCCGTGTGGAGATGGCACCAGTGCAAGTTGCTGTGGTTCGCACTGCACTTCTGGTCCTGCCACCGGTGAAGAAGCCTCCAGGGAGATGTCGGTTTTGGGCCACTGGATGAATGTTCCAATGGCCTGTCCTAGATTCACGATCTCGTCGTTGGGGGGCTTCGGTAGCGGGACCACCTCAAAATTGGCATACACACCATCCACATTAACTTTTGCGAAGCCTGGCGCTAAAGCTTGACCGTGCACCATGGCCCCGATACCAGACGAATATGTCTGGCCCCAAGCAGCGTACAAGCGAATGGAGCCATATCTCACTTGGAGCCTGCATGTCGTAGGCTCCTACATAACGATACAAAATTAGCTACTCGACTAGGCCTACCAATGGAGCAAGCATTCGAGAGGTAATAATTATTACCAGGATGTCGTCCATAGGAAATTTGGACTGGGTTTGCGTCGGATTGGACGCGCAGCTACTCGGATGGTTGTGCGGGCTAGCTAGCACAGGAGCGGCGGTGGCGGCCTGCTGACTTTCTGTCTGTTTCCGCACCTCATCTCTGATTATATCAGCCATCGAACCCAGTATCTCCTCTTTAAGAGATGCCTTGAGCTCTTCTCGTAGCTGTGCGTCACGCTCGACTTTGTTTCTCTTCCTGCGCCGATACATGTCGGAGTCATCTTGGAAACCATGTTTCCAAGGAACGTAATGCCCAAGGCCTCTCGTACGGCCCGGGTGCTCCTTGTTTCCCAGGGCCACGGAGAGCATATCATTCTCCCTTGTTCCCTGGAATGATCCCAGGGTAGATTGAAAACTCAGCTCTTCCTGCAAGAGCACGACATGTCATTTCAATTCGTACGAAGTTGTGGAGTAATTACAAGCTACGTAGTTCGATCGATATCTTACCATGCGCTCGGTCACTTGCTGGTCTGAAGGGTTTCGAAAGGTGATGTCCCCTGATGTCGTTGTAGATGACCTTGCTCTAATCCAATTTCGAGCGCGGTCGTCCGGGATATTGAAAAACGGCGGGGCGATGTCCTGTGCAGCTGCCAGCTCATCCTCCTTCATCCACTGCGCGATTTTACCCGCATACCCAGCTGTGCCAAGTCTGTGAGGGTGTGTATTTTTTGCCTGGAGGGCCTTGTGCGCCACACTTGTACTTTTGAAATCTTCGGTCGTTTTCATCGCCTTGAACTCTTCCCATTGTGGTTCCAGGAATGGGTATGTATGAGCAGGCGTTTCGTCCGTCTCCACGTATTTCTTGACAAGCGTGCTCTTGAAGTTCTTCCATGCTTTGCACGCCGCTTTGTAGGTTTGTTGTTGCACAGCGTCCAGGTGTTCTTCTGGGAACTCGAACGATGCCAAAATTTCGGTCCACAGCTCACGTTTCCGAGTGTCAGGCACGTTCTTCCACGAATTGTATGTGATCTCAATTCGTTCTCGTGCAACTACTCCGACCATGGTTCGAAATACGTTTACTGCTTTTTGAGGAAGGATAGGGACCCCAGATGCATTCACCGCTGTGATGATCTGTCGGCCCTCAGGCTTCTTTGATAGCCCTCTTCCTTGGCGTCTTGATGTTGGAGCGGACGCCTCCGGCGATGATGTTGAAGAATGCGCGGGTGACATGTTGCTCATTTTGTGGGTCTATTAAGATAAGATGAGAAAGTAATCATATTGAATTGCAAGACAAGAGAGGAGTAGAGGGGAGGGGGAGAAGGGAGGGGGTGATATGGACATAGAGAGGGGGTGATGTGCCTATCTTACCAATGTACCAATGTATCAAGTCCTTCTTTTTCCCGCAAAATTCAAGTCAATTTTATTACAAAAGTGCAAAAAAAAGACATTCCAGATTCTTCGGTGAGCAGCCGACATAGCCGACTTCTTCGGTGAGCGACTATGCATCTGCTTCTTCCCACTCCTTCTCTTCATCTCTGGTCTCCGGATCACGTACGCCAGTAGCGATGATTCATCTAACTGAATCATCGCTACTGGCGTACGTGATCCAGAGATCAGAGATGAAGAGAAGGAGTGGGAAGAAGCAGATGGATAGTCGCTCACCGAAGAAGTCGGCTATATCGGCTGCTCACCGAAGAATCTGGGAATTTGTTTTTTTTTGAACTTCTGTGCTAAAATTTCCTTGAATTTTGTAATACTATTACTACAAGGTCTTTAAACAAAGTGCCTATCCTAGCACCTACTTTAGTTGCTAAAACTATAAACCAAATAGCAAAGTCCCTAAACAAAGGTCTATGAAGCAAATGACACAAACTAGTGTATCCGGTTCATTGAACGGGAACACTATAGTATGTCACTTGCTTCATTTGCTGTTTTTTGTCTAGATACATGGAGCATTTGGGTGGAAAGATCAACTGTTTCGTCAGGCGCATGACTGCCAATTCGAAGCATAGCATAGCATCCGAGGCACATCCGAGGCCTGCTGCTGTGTCTTGAGGAATGCCAAGAGCTGGTATTCAAATGGGTTATGAGAATAAGATTCATAATTTATAGTTTGAGGAATGCCACATCTGAAGATCAGCTCTTGGGATTCCTCAAGACACAGCTGCAGGCCTTGGATGTGCCTCGGATGCTACGCTACGCTTCAAATTGGCAGTCATGAGCCTGACGACACAATGTATTTCTTTCCACCCAAATGGTCAATGTATCTTTTGCAATAATCGCAAGATTTCTTTATCCAGATACACTAGAAAGAGATCAGGAGAGGAGTAGAGGGAAGGGGGAGAAGGGAGGAGAGGAGTAGAGGGAAGGGGGACCCAAATGATTTCAAACTATATACTATGTACTATATACTATATACTATATACTAACACAACAAGCAATATGTACCAATGTAAACTAAGCAACTGCAGTAAACAATGTACCAATGTAGTATGTACCAAATAGCAAACTAATTAAGCTACTGCAGTAAACAATGTAACAATGTAATATGTACCAAATAGCAAACTAATTAAGCTACTGCAGTAAACAATGTACCAATGTAATATGTACCAAGCATCAACCCTAAACACTAACAGTAAGCATGAAGCATCAACCCTAAATATGTACTAAGCAACTAACCATAACAGTATGAAGCATCAACCCTAAACACTAACAGTAAGCATGAAGCATCAACCCTAAATATGTACTAAGCAACTAACCATAACAGTATGAAGCATCAACCCTAAACACTAACAGTAAGCATGAAGCATCAACCCTAAATATGTACTAAGCAACTAACCATAACAGTATGAAGCATCAAGCATCAACCCTAAACACTAACAGTAAGCATGAAGCTCGGGGAGGGATTTGATGACCTTACGGTTTTGGTGACCTTAGGGACGCAGGAGGAGGAGGCGGCGGCGACGGAGGAGGAGGAGGCGGCGACGGAGGAGGAGGAGGCGGCGACGACGACGGAGGAGGAGGAGGCGACGGGCTCGGGGAGGCGACGGAGGAGGAGGAGGCGGCGACGCAGGAGGAGGCGGCGGCGACGGAGGAGGAGGAGGAGGCGACGGGCTCGGGGAGGCGGCGACGGAGGAGGAGGCGACGGGCTCGGGGAGGCGGCGACGGAGGAGGAGGAGGCTGCGGCGACGTCTTCGTCCGGGGAGGCTGCCGGCGAGGGCTGGGGGAGGCAGCCGGCGAGGGCTCGGGGAGGCGGCGGCGACGACGGGCTCGGGATTTAGATCTAATCGAATAACTGCAGCGCACACGGAAAACCCTAGCGAGAGGGTATATGTAGGAAGATTATCACAGACGGTTCTAAACTTAGAACCGTCTGTGATAACATATCACAGACGTTTTTGAGTTAAAAACCGTCTGTGATAGTTTACTATCACAGACGGTTCTAAACTTAGAACCGTCTGTGATATGTTATCACAGACGGTTCTAAATTTAGAACCGTCTGTGATAAGCCTTTGCCGGCTGTTGCAATTAAGACCACCAATAACTACACAGCTGCATTCATATCAACTACCAAACAGCTGCATTCATATACAACACCAACCAGCTGCATTCACACAGTGTATTTCTTGATACATTTTGTCATTCTCAAATACATCACACATTTTCACATATACATCTCAAAATTGACTACATCACACATTTTCACATATACATCTCAAAATTGACTACATCACATATTTTCACATATACATCTCAAAATTGACTACATCACACATTTTCACATATACATCTCAAAATTGACTACATCACACATTTCCACATATACATCTCAAAATTGACTACATCACACATTTTCACATATACATCTCAAAATTGACTACATCACACATTTCCACATATACATCTCAAAATTGACTACATCACACATTTTCACATATACATCTCAAAATTGTCACACATTTTCACATATACATTCTTATTGTACTTGCTTATTTCCTTTAAAAATTAGCCCTTCATCATGATCAATGCGTACGTAACTAGTTTCGTCACGTTGTTCATCGTCGACTCTTATGCCATTTCCAAAAGGAGGTAACTCGTCAAATTGATTGTATTCCTCCTCGTCCACTACATTCTCCACTCCGACAATTCTCCTTTTTCCATGAAGAACTACATGGCGTTTCTTATTTGCTGGGTCGGTTACATAGAAAACTTGAACAACTTGATTGGCGAGTACGAATGGTTCATCTTTGTACCCGACACGTTGGAGGTCCACGGTCGTGACACCGTACTTGTCAACCTTCACCTGTGGGAGATGCACCCAACGGCAGCGAAATAAGGGGATCTTGAAAACCACATAGTCGAGCTCCCAAATCTCTTCTATGAAGCCATAGTACGAGTTTCTCGACCCATCGGTACTGAATGCATCTATGCGGACACCGCTGTTCTGGTTAGTGCTCTTGACATCCTGAGACTGCGTATAGAATGTGTACCCATTTATGTCATATCCTTGCCATGTCACAACTGTAAATGTCGGCCCTTTTGCCAACCATGTCAGCGTCTCACTCGGCGAGCTCCTAGCGATTTGCTTCTTCAACCATTGGTTGAACCGACGGTTGTGTTGCCTCATGATTCAAACATCCGGCCGCTCCGGATTCTGTTGCCGAAGCACACCCTTGTGCTGGTCCACATAAGGCGCCACTTCAGTCACGTGTTGCAACACCGTGAAATGGGCTTGAGTATACATGTCCATATCTGGAGTGATTGCTTTCCTTCCGATAGTTCCGAGACCCTTCAGCCTCCCCTCATGACGAGATTGAGGGACACCTATCGGCTGAATCTGAGCCATATAATCGACACAAAACTCAATGACCTCTTCGCTTGCATAACCTTCGACGATGCTGCCCTCCGGCCGAGAACGATTCCGTACGTAGGACTTGAGAATTCCCATGAACCTCTCAAATGGGTACATGCTACGTAGGGATACGGGCCCGCACATTTTTATCTCCCACACAACGTGAACAATGAGATGGACCATGATATCGAAAAACGAAGGAGGGAAATACATTTCAAGGTGACATAGAGTCATCACCACCTCGTCCTGCAGAGCATCTAGTCCTTCGGGATCGATGACCTTCTGAGCAATTGTGTTAAAGAAATAACATAGCCTCATGATTGTCTCTCGGACTTTGATCGGCAAAATATTTCTAATTGCAATAGGGAGCATCTGTGTCATCAGCACATGACAATCATGAGACTTCATGCCATTTAACTTCAAATCTTGCATCGAAACAAGTTTCTTCACGTTGCCGGAGTAACCAGACGGAACTTTGACACCATGCAAGCACTGGCACAGTTCTGTTTTCTCAGCCTTGGACAGAGTGTAACACGCAGGGGGAAGGTACGTTCGTGCATTATCAGTGCATGTCGGTGCTAACTCAGGCCTGATGTGCATATCAGCCAAGTCAAGCCGTGCGTTGACGCCGTCCTTTGTTTTATCACGGATGTTCAGTAAGAGACCAATCAAGCTGTCGCACACATTCTTTTCTACGTGCATGACGTCAATGCAGTGCCGCACATCTAGGTACTCCCAATAAGGTAAGTCCCAAAATATTGATCTCTTCTTCCAGGTGTTCTTCTCATGAGCCCTCAATTTACGTCCCTTTCCGAGGACAACATCTAAATCCTTAACCATATCATAAACCTCGCGTCCCCTTAAATGCTTTGGAGTTGAACCGTCTTCCTTCTCTCCGTCAAATTGTTTCTTCATCTTGCGGTATGGGTGAGCCCTCCGAAGGAACCGGCGGTGACGCATGTAGACGGTTTTGCGTGAGTGTCTCAGCCACACACTCTCGGTACCATCTAAACAGTGAGTACAAGCTTTGGCACCTTTTATACTATGGCCCGATAGGTTACCAAGGGCAGGATAATCATTTATGGTGCAGAACAATAAGGAGCGCAGAGTGAAGTTCTCTCGTTTGTATGCATCCCATACCTGTACCCCTTCGTTCCACAGTACTTTTAGATCTTCCACCAACGGTGCTAGGAACACATCGATATCATTCCCAGGTTGTTTTGGCCCTTGGATAAGTATCGACAGCAAAATGTACTTTCGCTTCATACACAACCAAGGAGGAAGGTTATAGATGCAGAGAGTCACGGGCCATGTGCTATGTCGGCTGCTCATGCTACTGAATGGATTCATTCCATCTGTACTCAGTCCAAACCTTATATTCCTTGGTTCTGCACCGAACTCTGCAAAACTCCTATCGATGTTTCTCCACTGCGCGGAATCAGCAAGGTGTCTTAGCATTCCATCCTTCTTGCGCTCCTCCGAGTGCCAACGCAGCAGTTTTGCCTCCTTTGGATTTGCATAAAACCTTTTCAAACGGGGAATTATAGGAAAATACCATGCCACCTTAGCAGGAGGTCCTTTCTTCACCTCTGTTCCCTCGCCATCATCTGATTGATTGTTACGTTTGTATCGGGATGTGTTGCACACCGGACATACATGCATGTTTGCATACTCTTTACGGTAGAGGATACAGTCGTTCGGGCATGCATGTATTCTTTCTACTTCCATTCCCAACGGACAAAGAACCTTCTTGGCTTTATACGTGGTTTTAGGCAACTCATTTCCCTCCGGAAGCATGTCCGCTAAAAGACCTAGCAGCGCCTTGAAACTCTTGTCGGACCAACCGTTGCTTGCCTTCAATTTCAACAGTTCAAGCACGCCCGACAACCTCGTGTACTTGCAGCCCGTGTACAAAGGTTTCTCTGAGTCCTCCATCAAGCCACGGAATTTAACATACTCTCTCTCATCATAGTTCTCTTCTACATCGCGAAGCATCTGATCCAGATTATCATCGTGCAACCTATCCGAATCCGAGCCACAATCGACATCAGCCGGCGGCATGTCATTCACTTCACCTGCGATGTCATCCGGGGGCATATCATTCACTTCACCGGCGATGTCATCCGGCGGCATATGATCATTCACTTCGCCATGACTGGTCCAACACGTATAATCCTTTTTGAAACCCCTCCGAATCAAGTGCGCTTCAATTTGCCCTCGGTTCTTAAACATCTTCAAATTCTCGCAGTCAGTGCATGGACAGCACATATATTCCACCCCCTTATTCAACATATCCTCCTCGGCGGCTCTTATAAAAGCAAAAACACCATTAATGTACTCTTCACTCACACGGCTCGCGGCATACATCCAACTTCGGTCCTACGTTACGTACATATATAACAACTTAGTATTAAAATCTAGAATAACTAATTATAACTACATATATACCGGCCACATTTATTATATTGAGACTTAATTTCCTAGCTCAATTCATATTACAAACACAATAGCTATTATATAACCAACAATTTTGCAAATTAATTAACCATCTTCAATAACCACTCATGGATTACTTACACCTAAATTGTAATGTAATTAAAAATAAATAAATTTCATTACTAACCATATCTACAGCAACCAGGAAAGTCTGAATCTTAATTCAAAGCTCAATCTCTGCCTCTTCCCACCAAATTAACTGGCCTGAAATCGCTCTAGCTTCCTCCCGAGTGAAAAAGTGCGCAGCAGTGGCTAGATCTGGATCGAAATGAAGACGATGCGGTCTGAGCAGCGCAATAAATGCCGTAGTCATTATCACAGACGGTTTTTAACTAAAAACCGTCTGTGATAAGCTTCATACCAGAACGCTTCGCGCGTGTTCGATGCCAGAACGCTTCGTGTTTCGATCGTCTAATTAACGTCTCTCGATCATTATACGAAGCGTCTATATCATTAATGTTTGGGTATACGAACCGTTTGTGCTAAAGGTTAAATATGCGCTCCTAATCCAGGTCTCTTCTACGTACGTACAATACAATATACAATACAACATGGCTTCTACTACTGTTCTTGTGATCATCTCCTTCCTCTCATCTGTTAATCACGAATTGTTCGGCCGGAACCTTACACAGGCGGCCAGCAATTTGCATCTGGAGCAGCTTCTCCGCACCCGCCCTGCTCTCCTTCTCCGACTTTCTTGCATCCGTCAGCTTGACCTGATCCTCCGCCGTCGACGGAGGCGTCTCGCTGCCGCTCAAGAAAGGGAAACAGCCCTCACCCTGGTTCTTCTCCACAATGTGCGCAATGCGGAAGAAGCTCTACACGCATTGCAGAGACTGATGGATAGCCTTGCCGATCAAGCAGAAACGGCAGATTCTGAGGAATCTTTTCATGCTATCCTGTACGACATTATGGATGCTGCTGATCATTTGCCCAGGCTGCACGAGGAAGTGCTGAGGACAAGGGCAATCTTAACGGCGTTCGAGAATTTAGCGGTTGATCCTCCAAGTCCCCAAGTTGAAGAAGAAGCTTACGAAGCCCAAAAGAATACAATCTGGGAAACTCTTTACCTGTGCGACTTTTGTAATAAATTTGCCTCTAATTGAAATTAATAAATTTGCCTTTAATTTGTGACCTCTTCTCTCAGTAGTTCTGTAGTTAAGTTATTAGAAGCAATGTGTACTTATATATTAACCTCTGATCTAGATTATGACAGACAAAGGGACATCACAGCCGGTTCTTGTGAAAAACCGTCTGTGAACATTCCCAGACGGTTCTTAACAACAACCAGCTGTGATAGTCGACACAACACAGACGGTTTTTAATAAAAACCGTCTGTGATATTCCAGTATCACCGACGGTTCAGCAGTAAGAACCGTCTGTGATACTCCTTTTTCCCGCCACAAATACCACAGACGGCCTTCAAATTAAAACCGTCTGTAATAGTTTACATTACAGACGGTTTCACAAAACCGTCTGTGATTTGCCGTCTACTATTAGCCTTTCTGTAGCAGTGTTAGGATCGACTATATAAACCATGGTGGGTGACCATGGAGAAGTAACCAAGCAATGAAGCAAACAAGCCTACTAATCCAAAGCAAAGAGCACATGAGAGGATTAGAGACTAGGATATTCTGTAGCACTATATTTTTGTATAAGGCAAGGATTCGAGGATCCTAAAAGATTTGAGAGGATTATGAGTGAGCGACAATACCTTGTACTCTTTTGAGGTTGGTTTCATTAGATCTTTTTTCTCTCATCGTGGTTGCTTCAACAATTTTATTTTGGTTCTCTTTACAATATTCATCTTCTTCATTCTTGATATCATATATACTCTTACTATATTTCACAAACTTTGATTCAATCTAACATATGGCATATATGCTGTGCAATTCAAAGCGCGTTAGTTGGCACAGCACACTCCAAGTCCAGTCGCTCGAGAACACAGTGGACTCGCACATATAGCGTCAAATTGGTTGGTCGAAACAGTCGTTCATGTGGAAAGTGCATTGCCCGCGGCGACAGGGAAACAACGAGTACGCATAGTCGGCACAAGAGGTCGATCGAGTGAGTAGTTTTCCTCAAAATATCTGAGCTAGCAATTGTCTTGGCCTTCAAAAATCAAAAAGTTGCTTTGAAGATAATCTGCAGAGAGCCAGAGAGTACTTTGGAGTCTAGCTCTGATGTGAACATCGATTCCTTATACTTCTTATCACAATGCAGCCTGTTTGAGTGAACGAGAACATCGATAAATGTTGTTTTTAAAAATTAGGTCAATAATCGTTTTCGGTCATTTAAATTTACAAAATGAAAAATACTCTCTCGATGCCGCTTGGCATATCTAACATGTCCAACTGTCAGACGCTTGTTGCATGAGTTCATATAGGATATTAGTGCAGACTTGTAGTACTTATATACAATAGTTGCAGTGTAAGTGTGTAACTTTTTCGTGCGGCAACATCTCAAATAAACTGCAGGGACATTTCGATCGATTGAACAATTACAACACTCAAATCGACTTTTGCAACACGTCCCATAGTTTGACCCGACGTCTAATTTTTATCAGTAACCATATTTCTCTTCTTCACTAAGCGCCAATTAAGTTTATTTTCCTCCCATACTGAAGCATGCATGCTTAGGGAGGGCGCCAACTAAGTATGATAAGACATCCCACGTTAGAAAAGAATAACTACTAAACCATGCTTAGGGAGAGCGCCAACTAAGTATGATAAGATAACCCACGTTAGAAAAGAATAACTGAAAAGGCCCAACCAATAGAAAACTTTTTTTGACACAATTGACTTCACATGCACAAAGCGTCAAATTACTCCAGTAGAAATGGTCTTCATGTGGAAATTCGATGGTCGCACGCAGACAGGCTGGTTCAGTACATCCAATCGAGGTCGGCACCTGAGATGAGAGTGGTAATTAATTTTCTGCTGAAGACTACTTCCTTTTGACTAGTTGTGATTCACTGATCATCGATTTCTTTCGGAAAGTCTCCTTCTGGGGGACAGTGGTGATTTTATAAAAGCGATTCTAACTGTTTAATTAGTTATGCAATATTTACTAACCATGCCGATGCAGTAATATCTTTCGTTTTCATTGTCTACAAAATGATACTATATTAGACATCGTTTCAAAACAAAATCCTACTCCATCGTTTCAAAATATAAGGCATACAATTTTTCGAATCTTGTTTCAAAATACAAGTTACGCATGCAGAATTAAGCTGATGCGTTTCGAGTTAATTGTGAACCGAAGTCGCCCTCAAGAAAATAACGTCAGATGACCTTGAGGTACGGACAGAATGCAATAAAATCCGAATAATTCTACCTTACAAAAAGCAACAAAAAAGGAAGCATAAAGCATTTAAAAAAAATACCAATTAGCTAGTAACATCACACACCGCTCTCTCAAGTGTCAAGAAAGGCAACAACCACTAGCACCAGCACTGCACCCTCCTGGTCCTCCTTTCACACGCATCGATCCTACGCGCCCAAACTCAACGTGTGTTTGCCTCTCGTTTTGGACCATGCAGACGCCGAGCTACCGATCGCCATGCACGGCTGCATCCTATAAATACCCCAGCTCCCTTCACTCCACCACAAAACCAACCACGCACTGAAGTAAGTAGCTAGCAGCCATGGCTACCACTAAGCATTTGGCCCTTGCCGTCCTTGTACTTCTTAGCATAGGCATGACCACCAGCGCTCGCAGCCTCCTGGGACATGGCCCCGGCGGAGGAGGCGGCGGCGGCGGTGGCGGTGAGGGTGGTGGTGGTGGTTACGGTGGGTCGGGGTATGGGTCTGGGTCCGGGTACGGTGAGGGAGGTGGCAGTGGGGGTGCTGCCGGTGGTGGGTATGGGCATGGTGGTGGCGGCGGAGGCGGTGGCGGCGAGGGCGGTGGCGCGGGGTCTGGGTCGGGGCAAGGCTCTGGTTATGGGGCTGGTGGTGCCGGTGGTGCTGGCGGGTATGGGAGCGGGGGAGGCGGCGGAGGCGGTGGTGGCCAAGGTGGTGGGTCCGGCAGCGGCTCAGGCTATGGTTCCGGATCTGGTGGCGGGTATGGACAGGGTGGTGCTCACGGTGGAGGGTATGGAAGCGGCGGTGGTGGCGGCCAAGGTGGGGGCTCCGGTTCCGGCTCCGGCTCCGGCTCCGGATATGGCTACGGCTCCGGTGGCGGCGGCGGCAACGGACACTACTGAGCTCATTTCAGAGCCAAGTGCAACAGTCTATTGTTAAAAATGTATCATCAGTGATGAGTCTGTCTCTCTCACTGCTTTACGAAGAGTTTGAGACTTTTGAGTATATGTAATAGTGTATTCTGCTTGCCGCCTTACTTACTTGGCAAAGCCTGATGAATAAAACGATCTGTGGAATAAGATCATACTTCTGTATACATGGAGCTTTTTACTTAACTGAAGAAGTGTGATATGCAAGCACAAAGAATTTACGGTACATGTCAACCTAGTAAATATGTAGATGATGTAAGAAGGAAATTTTTCTGCACTTTTCGGGCACGACCGATCTCTCAATGTTAAAATCATGTTGCATATCAAAGATAAGTTATAATCGGACACAAATTCAGTTCCATTTCTACAAGCCTGATGATTAACTGATTATACAACATACAGTTCCTGAAGGATATCAGATGATCATATACAAAACTCTATTTTTGAATTCTCTGAATATTTCCAGTTGCGTCAACCAATTTATTAACCGAAGCTTTTAGGAAAATGTCCATAAACAATCTTGCATCGACATTTAAACTTCTCCCCTGGCTTTGGCCCTTGTCAGCTCACTATTGTTGATTTGAGAAGCTGTATCAGCGCTACTCTGAACTCTGGAGCTCTTCCAAGTTCCAATTTCTGTGCAAACTTATCTGCTACTTGTGTGATGGATCTAAACTAACTAAAAATAGCATACGCAGCTTAGTTTTTCCTGCTAGTTCAGACAGAAGATTAGAGAATAACTCGAATTTGGATTTGCAATCGCAAGAACACTATCATGTTCAGAAATCACATATCCTGATTTCAGGTCCAAATGTTTGTCTGCGAAACTAAAATATGCAGTGTTGTACTGCTGCCATTCTTGTCCACTTCTCTGTTTCCTCCTCCTTTTCCTCTGTACGCTGTTCTTTACCTGGGTCCTAGTGTCAATCCTCCAAACTGAAACTGGTAGCAATCAGACAACACAGCATTCAGTAAGTACGACGCTTTGATTTTCTTGACCTGCTCCCTCTGTTAATTTGTTTGCATCTTCCTATGTATCAATCTACCAATCTAAGTCCGAATTTTGTTCCTGGGAGGCTTAATGCAACACGACAGTCAGTGTAACATGCAGTTTGTCGGGCGGCTTGACGACTGCTACTACATAGCAGTGGTACAGTGTAGTGTAAGATCATGTTTGTCACATGATTATGCATCTCTCCGACAGAAATATGTGTTTTCTCCAGACATAATTTCTGTTGAGTTCTTCTACAATCTTTTTGGGATTACAAATTTACAGTGGCCTCTGTACTAGTATGTATACTTCATACGTGTTTCAATTCGTTGTTTTGATTGGTAATCTGTATATATGCACGCCACCTCAAGGATACATAATTTGCTGTCCGTGTGAAGCTAATAACTGAAACGAGTGGCTAATGATCAGCTGGTGTGAATGCGTGTATACTACTAGTATATAGCTTCACCAATACATCAATTATTTGGTTACAGAAAAGCAAGAAAAAAAAGGGAAAGCATAAAGCAAACCCAACACAAGTAACATCACACACCGCTCTCTAAAATGTCAAGAAAGGCGATAACCACTAGCACTAGAACACTACTACTGGTCCTCGTTTCACACCAAACGCGTCCAAACTCTACCTACGTGCATTGAAGCTTTGGCCTTTAGTTTTGCACCATTCAGTGAGCCGCCGGTGGAAGCCATGCACACACAAGAAGCGCCCTATAAATACCTCCGCCCCTCTCTCTCGCCACACAACCACACTTGCACTGAAAGCAGCTGCCTAACAAGTGAAGATGGCTACTATGCATTTGGCTCTGGCCATCCTTGTCCTTCTTAGCTTAGGCATGACTACAAGTGCC
This sequence comes from Dendrocalamus latiflorus, assembly GCA_017311315.1. NCBI lineage: Eukaryota > Viridiplantae > Streptophyta > Magnoliopsida > Poales > Poaceae > Dendrocalamus > Dendrocalamus latiflorus. Next base: position 11,223,210 of record CM029676.1, read on the forward strand.
CGAACCCTCCTGGGTTATGGCGCTGGTGGGGAAGGTGGCGGTGGAGGAGGTGGTGAAGGTGGAGGTGGTGGTAATGGTGGATCGGGGTACGGGTCCGGGTATGGTTCGGGCTATGGTGAGGGAGCTGGTGGAGGTGCTGCTGGTGGGTACGGTCATGGTGGCGGTGGCGGAGGTGGTGGTGGTGAGGGTGGTGGATCTGGCTCTGGGTATGGTTCTGGGCAAGGGTATGGCTCTGGCTATGGGGCTGGCGGTGGCGCTTTGGGTGCTGGTGGTTATGGGAGTGGTGGAGGCGGCGGAGGCGGTGGTGGTCAAGGTGGCGGTGCGGGGTCCGGTCATGGGTCAGGCGAGGGTTATGGTTCTGGGTACGGATCTGGCGCAGGTGGTGCTAGTGGTGGTGGAGGTGGACACGGTGGTGGCGGCGGCGGTGGTGGTGGCCAAGGTGGTGGTTCTGGCAGTGGCTATGGCTCTGGATACGGGTCTGGTGGTGGATATGGGCAAGGCGGCACCCATGGTGGGGGATACGGAAGTGGAGGTGGCGGCGGAGGTGGTGGCGGCCAAGGCGGAGGCTCCGGATATGGCTCTGGCTCCGGGTATGGGTATGGCTCTGGTGGAGGTGGTGGACACTACTAGGACTGTGCTCCAAGACTGCAATTCCACCATCACAAAATATAAACGTATATGAGTCTGTAACATTGCTCTATACGAAAGCTTTGTTTTGACAACATATTATGTAATGCTTCTGGACTGGGCTTGCCGATGTACGTGCTTTGGCTTGGCAAAGCAAAATAAATAAAGTGATGCTCGGAATAACTGCGCATTTGTTCTCGTACTTAACATAGCAATACGTGTACTGCATATCGATCGATGAGTGTGATATATACGTGGAACTGCACGGTTTCTAATTGTCGATTATGACGGCGGATAAATTGGCCCGCCGAGTTTGGGCCTCGTCATCCCGTATGTCCACTCCGTCAGATTCACAACGAGACGGCCTTGCATCTGCTGGGATCATGCTCATACACCATGTTGAAACCTGCAGAGAAGTGCTAGGACGTCTTAATCTGTCAACTCAGCTAGCTAGCTAGTACCCACTAATATTCAGGCCTGCAGGACTGGTGGTCTCAAACTAGCAGCCTAGTTGATCGACCAGTCAGAAAAAGGATGGAACAGCCTAGTTGTTTTAGTTTGGTGGATCATTTGCAACGAAAGAGACGCTATAACCTTGAGAAATCTGGGTCCGAACATTAGCAACTAGACTCTGTGAGGACATGCTCAGAAATCTGTGAGGACATCTTCAGAAATCTTCAGAAGCTAGCTAGCCAGAAGGCGGGAACACAAAGGGATTCAGGCAATTCGCGCGCGCCTCTTGCCGTAGTAGACATGTCCAGGTGAGAAGAGTCCACCTCTTTTAGTACCCCACTTTGTGTGTTGTGCAGTGCTAAGAACCTTATCTTTTAGGCTAAAACCAGTGCCTAAGCTCACGACGAATCTTTGCCCAGTTGCACCCCCTCGCTGGTCCCTTCAGTTCCACGCCGTTTAATCTTGGGAGGCTGCTTGTGTGCTACTTTCTGTCTCCATTAATTTCCAGCTCTGTTCAGACTACCGTGGATTCCTGCAACTCACCAGGCCGGCGCTTTCAGTTTGCAATTTGCAGGGAGAGGCCAGAAACGAGAGTTACCCTTTCCTCCACACTTGTCACGACCTCACATACGCCGCCAGGCCACAACGGCACGCATCCTCGCGGGCTGTGCCGGCTACCCCCGGCGAACGGCCGGCATTTCTCCGCAGCCGGCATGCGGCCCGGCGCGGCCTCTCCTTCCCGCGCGGTCCGTGGTAGCGCCGTCGCACTCTGCTGCGCCCGTTGCAGTGTGACGCGCGGCAATTGATACGTGATGCTTGGAATAATAGCAGCACATTCGTTTTTTTACTTGACAGAGAAATACTCCTATATTTCTGTTTAGTTTGTCGACGACGGTGATCGACGCAAGTGGTTTGATGACCTGCCCATATTACCGCTGCTGCATTTGTGGCACGAACTCCAAGCATCCTACTACTTGCTTATCTTGTCGCAGCCCAGCAGAAAAAACTGGAAGCCGACCTTTCCATGCATCCCTGTCCGCGGGTTTGCATTTGCATGCCTTGCGTCGTGCCAATGGCCAAACTTTTAAGCCCGTTCTAAATAGTCATGATTTCTAGCTTTTAGCTTTTAAAAATTAAAGTTATTTGAAACGTATTGACTTCATAATATGACTTTTTTCTTCTTTTTCTTTGTATTGTCATAGAGATATAACAATATTTTTTTACATTTTTCTTTAATTAAATAACTTAGACAAACTAACAGACGCTACACTACCAATATAACCGAAAAGCTAAAAAATCAAAAGACAGAAACCAAAGCAGTCCTTCAAGCCTTATAGCCAGTGCCCAAGCTCAACGAATCTTTGTACACTCCCGGTCTTCTATGGTCGGTTTTTTATTTGCATTCACGCTTTCAGAAAGAGCCGCTAAAGTAAATTCTGTTTTGGACGTTTTAGACGAAGGAAGTACGAGCCCGAGCCATTAGTATTGACTTGGAGAACTGCTTCAGTGCCACTTTTCCGTATCCATTTCCATCACTCTTCAAACTGCCGTGATACATCGAAATAAACAACGGAAAATTTCATTTTTACCATTAGTCGCGTCCCACTTCTCACTTATGTCACTAAATTTGGTAGCCTCTTTTTTTTTTTTTGCCACTCTTCCGTTAGAACGCTATTCAGTTTTGCTATTCTGGCCCCTTCTAACAAAGCAACAGGGTTTGATGGATAAGAAATATGCAAAATATTTAGAAAACTGAAGAAAATACTATAAATCATAGAAAATTTAGAAAAATGCCAAAAAAGTACTAGAGTAGAAATTTTCATGGATCACTTGTAAACAAAAAAATAGTGATCCACGAATTTTTCTGTATATTCTAATACTTCTTTGCTACTTTTATGAAATTTCTTTTTTCGTATTTTTTAATATTTTTCTCATGTTGATTTGACAAGAAACTAGCCGGAATGGTAAAAACAAAATACACACTAACGAAGAGTGGCAATGCCCTGATCAACTCGGCTTCGACTTCTTGTTTCTGGCTTATTTTTCACTATTCATAAGTTTCGTCTTTTTCTGAACTTTTGGTTTTTTGTTGAGCTTTTTTGCCGGTTCTTTTTTTCCCGTATTTGTTTGTATTATACGTAATGGGCTAACATATTTTTTATATTTTAAAATTTTTTTAAATTTAATTATGCTAAATAAGCCTCTGTCAGCTACAGTGTTTTCAGCCATAAGCCATAAGCTTTTCAGGCGAACCGATCACCACCCTATGAGTAAGTAGTTGGACACAATTAATAGCAAAAACGAAAATTTCCCAAGAAACATTACCGAGGTCACTTTGATGGCAATTTGGAGGGAAGTCAAGAAAGACAAGCTCCCACACTTTGTCCTAGCTGTAATTGCAAAAGGACCAAGGCCCCGTAGAAAATGGAACACTCCACTCGTCGCATGGAGAAGATGAGCTCAAGGCGGCGCTAACCCAAACCCTAGAGGAGAGATGTAGACCGGAGATGAGGGATGGAGACGCGGCGTGCCGCAGAGCGATTTGGACGAAGTGGTGCGGCTCCAGGGTGTGTTTTTTCCCCAAGAAATCTGGTTCACGCCAGGGGTTACATTTAAGTGAATGTCTCTACAACATTCGACTATTTTTAAGAACAAAAACAGTCAGATTAATTTAAGACGTTAGATCTCTATTCAACGGATCCACTCATACAAGCCTCCCTCCAAAAAAATGACCCCCTCAAAAAAAATGATCTAGGGCGTTGGATCTCCATCTAACGGCTCAAAATCTGACTGTTTTTGTCCTAAAAAATAATCGAATGTTGTATAGACACTCCCTACATTTAAAAGCGCACAAGTGGAACGAGGGGAGTCCGCCGCACATCCATGTCAGTCGCTCACTACAGACCCGACGACCCATATTGATGGGCTCAGATGTAGGGTCCTGCACATAGCTATGTGCAGAACTGTTCACGATGTAACACGTGTTAAAAAAATCAAAAAATACTAAAAAATCCAAAAAATACTTAAAAAATTGTAAGTATTTTTTAAAAGTATTTTTGGATACTTAAAAAGTATTTTTTAAGTACTTAAAAATACTTTTTTATTTTTTTTGGATTTTTCATTATTTTTTTATTTTTTGACATGTGTCGAGCTGTGAACAGTCCTGCAGTGCAAGGGCCCCTGCACCTGAGCCCATCCCTATTTATACAGCTTGTGATTTGATATGTTGTGGCGAGTTACATTATAGTCTTCTTGTTATTGTTTTTTATTTCTATTTTCTGTTTAGAAAAATTAAAAGCTAATATGAATATTCGACTTTTCGATATAGTTTTCGTATTCCTTATATTCCTTTCTGGCTTCGGAGATAAGATAAGAGTCACGAGTGTATTACGCACCTTACTTCTTTGGTTCTTGTCTTACGCACTCATCTCTCTCACTTTTCTTATCGTTTGTCTTGGTTATCTAAAAATTATTTCTTTTAATCGTTATTATTTATTTTCAACCCAAAAAAAATCATTGGCCGCAGGCAAAGACCATGATAAGCATAGCTCGAGCGTTAACAATTGAACATGTTCTCAATGAGCTATGCACCGGACGGCTTTTCCCCACAGCGCGCGCCGTGTGACGAGATGGGAGGGGAGCGCGCTCCGGGCCACGCCCGCGCATTCGGCCTGCACGTTCGCTGCGTTACAGTGGCGCGGCGGTTAGGATTTTGGGCCAGCGTTTTTCTGGCTCGTGGTGCAGCTCCAGCCTTCCAGGCCGCTCCCTCGAGGTGGGCGGATGATGCCAGGGTGAGCGTGGGTGGCCCGGGTGCACTGCCCGCACGCGCTCTCGCTCTGATGGAGCTTTCTTACCTCATTTTCCGATGGGCCGTACTCGTATTGCAACGATGTCAAGCGTGGGGAGCAATCTTGCTATCGTCTTCGTCTTTCCCTGCAGATTGCAACATTAGAAACAATAAGTAGCAGGAAGTTTGAGGGGAGATCGGAAAGAGACGGAAAGTAGTAGTACGCAAGCAGCTCCCGACTTTTTAAAATGATTTTTCTTTCTTAATATTACAGAAACACACAATCAGATAAAAATATTACAGAAATAATCCTCTATCGCCATTTCAAACGACGACAGAAGTTCTATCGCTAATTGAAATAGCAACATCAACTCTGTTGCCATTTGAAATGGTGATAGACACTCTGTTATCAAACGAATGGACGATAGAGCACCACGAGTATTTCAATTGTCAGTTGAAATGGCAACAAAGGCCTTGCAGTTTCAATTGTCATTTCAAATGGCAACGGAGGCCCTCGTACCCTCTGTCGCTATTTGAAATAGTGAGAGAAGACAAGCTATTCAAAAAATTGGCTAAAATTCATTTTAATTCGGTGAAAAAAAGAAAAAAACTAGAGGAGAGGAGAGGAAGAGGAGGAGCCGATCTGCACATCGTAGCGGTGAGTTCTCTGTTTCTTTGTAGATTTTATTTTGAAACCATGGTAAGTTAGCAAATAAAATCATCGGATGTGTAGTTGTATAAGGTAGTTCGCATATTGTTAGTAGAGATGTGTAATTATATTGTGTAGTTATAAATAGTGTAATCGTAGATATGTAGTCCATTAGAGTAGTTTGCATTGACCTACAGAAACTTTAGTTGTAGTGCATCTGTTTAATTTTACATTGTTAGATGTGGTAGATATATGTATTCAAAAAACAAAGGATACAATGTTTCGAATCCATTATTAGGTGCGTGTGCTGTGTAGAAGAGGCATGAATGTTAATTTTGATTTTTATAGGTCGTGTAGGAATAGTTGTCCAAAACCTGTCCTATGTAAGTTTTTTGAGCAACGAGTTTATTATTTGCTATATTCATGTTTATTTAGACCAATGAGTTGCTGGCACTAATATAAGTTTAGTTGTTGAATGATTGATAGGTATATCGAAATGAGTAGTTTTCAAAATATACTACGGAGAAGGGGATACACTGATGGGCAAAGGAGTCGCATTAGACAATTTTCCATTGGTGACGGTCAGTGTTTCAAATGTGGAGCTGTGTCCTTGTGGCAATGTTGTGAGATGGTTTTACCACTTATTCTCGTTTGATTATGCATTGCATGACCTTAAATTACATGGCATTGCTACTTAGGCATGGCAATGCATGTACTGGGAGCTTATAAAACTTAAGGGTCGAAATTCATGGAGCTCTTATGTGAGATTGGCGACGGAGCGTGGATGGCCACTTGTCTGACTAGCACAAACTTGCGAGAAAATCCATCTGGTTCATGTGATATAAATGGAAGCCAATGCTGGTGATGCCAAAGAAGTTGGGCAGTCAAGCCACAGTGCGCATATTCTTCAAACCAAGAAGGGGTTGATGGTACTGACTCAGTCAAAGCTGAGACCAAGGACCCACCTATAGCCGAGATGTAGGAATCCATGGGGATTGCTGTGAAGGTGAGATGATTGAATCCTTGGTTGAATGGATGGATATTGAAGATCAAGAATACGAGGCATTGTCCAGTGATGAAGCTTCTAATGATGAGCTTGGTGGAGGTGATCAATCCATCCCGTCAAAGTGGAACATATACTAATTCGATAAGTTAGCTGTGAATTCTAGTGAGTGGGTTGCTTGGGAGTACCCACAAAATGAGTTCAGGCAAGGTGCTTTTCTACAAAAGTGAAGGGGAGGTGTAGGAAGTAGTCAAGCTATGAGCGGTGCCATTGAGGAGGATGTTCAAGATGGTGAAATCCAGTCCTCATGTGTATGATGTGAAATGCGAGATGGAGGGATGCACGTGGAGAGTCCATGCGTACCAGCCTATGTGGGGCACCCATTGGAAGTGCTCTATAGCTGTTCCGCACACATGCATGATGGTAGAGTCAATGCAATCCCACATAAACTTGTCCTCATGGTTTATTGCAAATGTCATGTATGGAAAGATTGTCAACAACCTTGATTTTGAGTCATGTTCCATTATTCTTGTGGTAGAGCAAATGTTCTATACAAAATAAGGTATGGTAAGACTTGGTACGTGAAGCAGAAGGCACTTGAGGCAACGTTTGGTTTATTCAAAGACTCATACCATAACCTATCTAGTTTGTTCTACGTCATTCAACAAAGGAACCCTAGAACCCATATTGATATTCTAGAGGAGGTCTCCAAGCAAATGATACTTAAGTGAGCATTATTCCCTTTTGGTGCATGCATCAATGCTTTTAGACACTATCGTCCATTGCTCTACATGGATGCACCTTTTTGACTGGGAAGCATAAGGGCCAAATACTATCTGCAATCATGGTGGATAGGAATAATCAAGTTCTTTCTGTGGCATTTGAATTTGATGAGAGTGAGAACGCCAACAACTTGTTGTGGAAGTGGATCACCGCTGTGCCAACGCATATCAGTTCTCCATGAAGGGTGGACCAATCTTCATGGTGTAGGATCGAGGTTGGGGATAACTAGCTGTAAGCAACCAGGATAACTAGCTTTAACGTGCCAAGGTTGGATGTGACCCATACGTTGGGGAAAAACAATTTGAAGCTTTAATAACTCTGACTCGTTGTTCGAACAACGTAGAACCACAAACCGAGACTAATCCACAAAAAATAGCCGGAACCGTAGAGCACAAATTAGGAGGAACCCAGGGGCTCCTTCTCATGAATCCAAGAGAACTCACAAGAGCAAAGAGCAGCACAAATTAGGAGGAACCCAGGGGCTCCTTCTCATGAATCCAAGAGAACTCACAAGAGCAATGGTGGTAAGAACACTGGCAGTCTTGCTGCAATATTGTATTTACGATTTGTTGATCCCAAAAGTTCTTCAAATAGTTGGAGTACATAGATATTTATACTAGGGACAACCCTCCTAGTTTAGGTGTGAATGTAATGTCCAGCTAAAAGGTTTTCTTAGTTAGCCTAAGGGTCAGCATGGTGAGGCATTTGAGGAGTCTCTTCAAGTCTCGTGCAACACTTGACATACTGTACACTTCCACTAAAATGATCATAACTTTTGTCACGTAAGTTTAAATGATGCATGGTTTGAACGACTTGAAACTAGACTTCATAAGCTTTCCATCAGTATGGACCATGCCTATCCAAGTCATTGAGAATTGCACTAAAGTCACAAATAATTAGATAGATAGTATTGAATGTGATTATTGTGAACCATCCTCAAGCATGTAACCCTTCTCCATCATCCTTTCCATTGCACCTAAGTTCAATAAAAAAAAGTGGAACTTGGAAGCACGACTAAGTTATTAAAATCTAGAATGGGACTTGAGTTAGCATTCACCTTGTCACATATTTGTCTAGCTCGATTTCTTATGATAGGTCCTTGGTATTTTATTTGTCTTGCAACCTCTGGTTTATGTGGCATATCCTTCTCTTTTGATGGCTTACCTGACAGAGATGTTGTGTCAAGAGTTGTGATATCCTCATCATCCTTCCCCTCTGCCAGGGAAGGCGATGGCGCAGCAGGGAGGGGTGCGGCAGCGACGGTGGTGGGGAGGACCGATAACTAGGGTTTGAGGAGGGGAGAAGCGGGGATAGGAGGAGGAATATATATGATTTAGCGGAGAGATGAGATCCTTTATATTAGATCCAATGGCTCAAAATTTGAGTACCTTTTAATAAATAGTACTCATATATTTTCTAAATACCTCTATTATTTAACAAGGAGGGTGTTGTGATAGATTGAATTGGAGACACGGTGGTGCCCCGATGGGGAGAGGTCTGGCGGAATCAACTTCTAGGCAACTCCGCTGGACCTCCATCCAAGCCAACAATAAGTTGATTACTCCTGGCTTGGCTAGCACATTGCTCCATTTGTAGAGTGCCTTGATTCTTTGTCGAGGCCAAAATTATCACTACCTTTGTGAACAACTATCACTCGAGTGCAGAAGGGATCAAGTTCTCTGCATGTGTCACTACCTGAGACACCATGTGAGAAGGTCTAAATTATTGTGTAATGAACCATTGTCAAGTTTATAGAGTTGGATTTTGAATTTTGTATTGTTTGCAGTTTTTTTGTAAACTTTTCAGACCTAGTGGTCTGACCAGTTACTGTCAGTGATCAGACTGGCCAGGCTGTGCTTTCGACTGGAATTTTGATATTTAGGAAGTTTGGTTGTGGTTTGTTTTGTTTTAACCTATGTCAGTGTTGTATGTTGCATGAAGCATGCTTTGACTAATGTGAGTCAAGTTGTAAAGACTTTGTGTTTGAAAACGATTTCTTTATCTTTCGATGTACAAAAAAGTTTAGAGTCAACCATAGTCAACAACGAAAATTCAGGCTATGCTTAGGAGGTGCCTAGAACAGTCAAGAATGCGGGGTAAGATGGTTGAGCTCAAGCATGGCACAATGACGCGGGAAATGTTGAAAGGAGGGTTGGAGCGATGGGATGCTCCAAGCCACCAAGTCACTTAGTTGGTCCAAGTGACATGTGGTCTAGTAGAACCAGAATGGGAAAGACTTGTCGACGTGTGATAAGCTATTGGTGCAACTATACGTGACAACCATGGTGATTGATTGCAAGGGAAGATAAAGACCAGGTCAAGAAAAGATATTTTGATAATGAGGCTAAATACCAAAAAATTATGCTAGATCAAAACCGTGGTGCTTAGAAAAGTGGTTTAGGTGCAAGCGATGCGGAGAACATCAAGTGGATCAAAGGATAAACACTTATTGAAAAAGCGTGCATGCGTTAATTATGTGAGTAAAACCCGTGTTGTATGGGGTTAACGAGTTTCTCCCAAATATGATAGTGGATAGTATCCATTAGGTTTAGACATGTGACGGTTGCCTTATCTATTTAATGGGTTAAGGATGGAAGCTTGTAGGCCAACCATCTAGCCAACCAACCATTCTATCATTATGTTCTATGGTTAGAGTTAGAGAAGTGTGGGTGCTATGGTATACTCTCTTATTCTCTAAGTGGAGTGGCTGTAAAACCTTCATACTCAAGTAGCAATATATCAACTTTATTCATCACTCATGGTGTATTCTTGATTTGGTAGATTTGCTCTTGTCCTTATTGGTTTTAATCACTTTTTTCCCCTTCTTGATCTTACTGTGTGCTAAGAATGTGTAGGGGATGGAGATGATTCATAGAGGTCAATTCCCATCTATCTAGTCACCAGCTCCTACAAGATTTTGAAGTTAACTGGTTTTTCTTGGATTTGACCCCATCTTGAGATTTCTTGATCGCAGGGTTTTTGTTTTAAATCTTTAGGAGAAATAGCTTGCTATGACATGTGAGAACTCATTTAGAACCATCTTGGTTATCCTCTGCATATGGGCAAGTCATATTCCAGGATTTTTGAAGTTTTTCTGGTTTTGATGCAATCTTGCCTGTTCCTGGGAAATGTCGGAATTTTGAACAAGATCCATGCGATCTTAAATGAAATATGTTCATGAGAAACTTAGCAAGGTGCATGTAAGGTTTTATCTCTTTTAATTGAGAATTTTTGAAGTTGCACATTTTTAGTCTTGGCTCGGGCTAATTTTCTATTCTGAAAATTGTGAATTGGTGAGACCACCATAGTTAAGCCGGTCAAACCGGCCTCCTTGCGGCGGTCAGATCGGTGAGGTGCTAAAAATTCTCTCTCGAGTTTTTGAGTTTGTTGCTTTGTTTTTTGTTTTCAATTCTCATCTTTGTAATTCTATAGCTACTTTAGTAAAGAATTTATGAATACTTAGGAAAAAAATTGTGAGGTATTATTCACCTCTCTATTACTATACCGATCCTACACTCCCTGCACGTGGTGGTCCGTTTTGGGCTGGATGCTCATCAGCATTGGTCCAATAGCCAGACCATGAGGCATTTCCTGGTCATGCTAGACACGACAAGCTACTCGCTGCTCCACTAGAGCCTGGGGGTCATGCAACGCCTAGTCCGTGATGAACTGCTCCTACCAGGTATGTAGGGGCGGCCACCCTAGTCAATCTTGACGATACCCTGAATCTCTATGTAACAATATACCCTGAATCTCTATGTTTTAGCATGTCATAGCCAATTTTTGGTTCACCCCTGCAGGCATGGGCTGTGCTCTTGGTTACACATCATTACAACATGAAGCATGGCCGCCCGGCCAGCGTCGCTTCCAAGCAAACCCCGTTGGTGGACTTCATGTCCTCCTTCTGGGCTGGCAACATCCTGCAGTCGCACACCATGCCGATGCTCAAGATACCTGTTTAGATTCTTTGGTCCGTCAACTCCGTGTTGGAACTAATCCTGTCAAATTTGTTTCAGAGTCTATATTAAGTTGAGTCCAAGTCAGTCTAGAAATAGAAACTCACATTTCAAAGTCGATTTCTGTATCTGAGTCATGTTAAGATATGTAGAAGTATTGTCGATGTTTAACATGTAAAGATGTGTATAAATAGTGGAGAAAACTAAGGAAAAGGTGTGGCGATTGGAGCACTACCAAAAGATTTCATTTTTTTCTACCTCTTGGTTGTTTTCGTGTTATCGTCGCCGTACTAAAAAATTAGAGTACCAGATGAGCCATAAGTACTCGGAAGATTATGAGTATTCTAGGTACTTGAAGAACTATGGTTACTATAGCACTCGAGGTTACTGTAGTAGACGAAGTTTATGACTGCCTCTTGTGGTCATACGCAGAGCGGTCGAAACCAATATCGGGTATCAGAGCGTGATGCCGATCTACTGGTATAAGGAGCAGCACATAGTAGGGAGCGAATCTTCGTCGATAATGAAGGAAGGACTAAATTCCCTTCTGTATCCGGTTCTCAATTGGGAGAACTACCCAGCATGGTCTATGAAGATGCGGGTGAATATGCGTACCCAGAGGGTTTGGGACACTGTAGTTGATCCGATCGACGCTAATGGAAAGATTGATCCAAAAGGAAAAGCTCTGGTAGTCAACATGAAGATTGATCAAACTACCTTGATGCTCATCTACGCTGTCATGCCTGACTTGATGCTTAGTCAACTTGTTAGAAAATATACAGCACGAGAAGCTTGGATTGCTCTTCAGATTATGCACGAAGAAGTGGATAGAGTAAAGAAGGTTCGACTAGAAACTGTTCAAGGAGAATATGAGGCACTGCATATGGGTGAACCTCAGTCAGTAGATAAGTTTCTCGGTAAATTAACTAGTGTGGTCAATGAGATTCGATCTCTTAGAGGTATATTGGAGGAAACTACGTTGGTCGAGAAGTTCTTGTGTGTCTTACTCGAGAGGTTGTGTGTCTTACTCGAGAGGTTCATGCCGGTCTTACTCGAGAGGTTCATGCCGGTGGTCGCAACCCTTTTGTATTCAAGTGATCTTCAAAACATGAAAATAGAAGAGGTAACAGAATCTCTCAAAGCTCATGAGGGATTGCTTAAAGGGTGTAAGGCCAGAACTGATCAAGCATTGCTAGTGAAAAGTGAAGCAAAGGTTGAAAATAAAATTTGGCGGGAATCAAATTCAAGCCAAAGGAGGAAGCCAAGGATCTAGCAATTGGCGTGGACATGGTCGTGGTCTGGGCGGCCGCAGTGTTGGAAGAGGAGGTCATGGTTTCACTGCTGGTCATAGAGAAAAAGCAATGCGAAGTGAGTTCTTGTACAGCTGAGACAACTCAAAAATTAAGTGCTTTACTTGTGGCAAAGAAGGCCACTATGCTGCAGAATGTAGAAGTCATATTAAGTGCTTTGAGTGCCAAAGGTTTGTGCACTACTCTACTGACTACCGGTACAAGAAGAAGAAGGAGGAGGCAAATTTGAGTTAAGCTGAGACTGAGTAGAAGCCAGCCCTTTTGCTATCCATCTGTGAAGAGAAGAGCACACAACTTGTGATGCTAAATGAAGAGCATGTTCAGCCTTAATTGCTGAAAGTTGGAGAAGAAGTGGTGGAGTTAAATCTCTGGTATCTTGACAATGGTGCTTCAAATCACATGACTGGACAGAGGGGAAAATATAGTGAATTGAATGAGGGCTTTCGAAGCAAGGTGAAATTTGGAGATGGGTCAATTGTTCATATAGAAGGAAAGGGCACTATCTTGTAACAAAGCAAGAATAGAGAGCAAAGGCTATTGATGGATGTCTATTACATACTATGATTGTGTAACAATATTATAAGTCTGAGTCAGTTGACTAAGGAAGGCTGTGATGTATCACTAAAAGGATGGTATTTGTTGCTGCATGATCATGAAGGACAGCTGCTAATGAAGGTGATGAGAACACCAAATCGATTGTACAAGATTGAACTAGAGTCAGCCAAACCAGCTTGCTTCAGTGTCCGAGTGGACAATACAGCATGGTTGTGGCATGATCGTCTTGGTCATGTGAATTTTTGTTCTTTGAAGCTGATGACAGAGAAAGAGATGGTTCATGGATTGCCATCCATCAATCATCCATCTCAAGTGTGTGAAGGATGCATTATGGCAAAACAAACAAGACTCCTATTCCCTGAGCAAGCAAATAAAGATCATCAAAGATTCTGGAATTGCTTTATGTTGATCTCTGTGGTCCAATTACCCCTTACTCAAATGCCGGTAATAAGTACTTCTTCCTTCTTGTGGATGATTTCTATAGAGTAATGTGGGTATACATGCTGAAAAGAAAATCAGAAGCCAAAGACATGTTTCAGAAGTTTGTGATGCTAGTTGAAAAGGAGATTGATCACAAACTCAAGGCAGTGAGATCCAACCGTGGGGGTGAATTCTTAGCACAAGAACTTGAATCAATATGTGAGACTGAGTGGAATCAGAAGGTATTTCACAGCTCCTTACAATCTGTAGCAGAACGGAGTAGTCGAGCAAAGAAACAGGACAGTAATGAATATGGCAATAAGTTTGCTCAAAAGGAGACTACTACCGGGAAGATTTTGGGCTGAGGTCATAATACATGTTGTTTATATTCTCAATCAAGTATTCACAAAAGCTCTCAAAGGGAAGTCTCTATATGAAGCATTAAGTGGAAGAAAACCAAATCTACAACACTTGAGAGTGTTTAGTTGCTTGGTATATGCAAAGGTGCTCACTCATATGAAGAAACTAGATGACAGATCAAAGGAATTGATATATTGGGAGTTGAACCAGAATCCAAATCTAGCTGGTTGTGCAGTCCACATAAAGATAAAATTGTGGTGAGTCGAGACATGATCTATTGCGAAGATAAAACATGGGAGTGGAAAGTGAAGCCAAGAAAAGAAGACAGCTTAAGGAGGTGGATCTCCTTCTTAGTCGAAAGAGAGAATAATGATGAAATAGATCATCTTCAAGAACTGGTTACACCAATGACAAGTGCATCCACCAGTCCACAGGTGGATCCAGATGATCACTTACCTTTCCTTGAAGACGAACAAGAAGAAGTGGAGACCCCACCAAGCAAAACACTTGTTTATTGAAGTCTTGCTGAAATTTATGAGCAGACTGAACCCATTGAGATGTCTGAAAAATTGCAGATTGACACTGCTAATGGACCAATGGAATTTTAGTAGGCTTTAAAAGAAAATCATTGGAAGACTGCTATGTAGACAGAGCTTGATTCCATAGAAAAGAACAAAACATGGATTTTGATAGATTTACCTCACAATCAGAAGGCAATAGGACTAAAGTGGATATTCAAGGTGAAAAGAGATGTAGATGGAAACATTGCTCATCACAAGGTGATACTTGTGGTAAAAGGCTATGCTCAGAAGAAAGGAATATACTATGAAGGGGTATTTGTACCGGTTACTAGATCAGAACCAGTTAGATTGATATTTAATCTGGCATCTCATTTTGGATGGGAAGTACACCATATGGATATCAAATTTGCATTTCTAAATAGAGATCTTACTGAGGAGGTATATGTATCATAACCAGAACGTTTTCAAGTGAAGGAATAAGAATGTAAGATATATCGACTCTTAAAGGCTTTGTATGGTTTGAAACAGGTGCCTAGGGCCTAGAACAAGAAATTGGATAGCTCCTTGATTAACCTTGGTTTTAAAATATGCAAGCAAGATCTAGCTTTGTGTACAAGAAAATCAAATGATGACATACTAATACTCGACACATACATTGATGATCTTATTATTATTGGAACTTGTGTTCAGAAAATTGAAGAATTCAAGGAGATAATGCGGCAGTTTGAGATGAGTGATCTCGGACATTTGACTTACTACCTCGGTTTGGAGGTGAAACAAAGTAAGTATAATATTTTAATCAAGCAGGCGAACTATGCTAAGAACATTCTTAAGAAGGCAGGCATGCTGAGTTGCAATCCTTGTCAATACCCCATGGAGTCAAAGTTGAAACACGACAAAGATGAGATAGGTGAGCCTGTTTATGCGACTAAATTTTGGAGTATAGTAGGTTGCCTATGATATTTGATACATACGCGACCAGACCTTGCATACTCAGTTGGACTGCTTTGCAGATTTATGAAAAGACCAACAGTATAACACAAGCAAGCATTAAAACATGTGCTGAGGTATCTAGCAGGAACCATGAATTATAGGCTAGTATATGTCAGGCATGACAACACACCAATGTTTGAAGGATTTTATGACAGTAATCTGGCTGGTGATCTGGTTGATCGTAGAAGCACAATTGGTATGGTATTTTATCTTCATGGAAATGTAATAACATGATGCTCATAGAAGTAAAGAAGTGTAGCCTTGTCATCATGCAAAACACAGTTTATGGCAGCAACTTCAGCCGCATGTCATGGTATTTGTTTGATGAGATTACTTCATGAATTGACTAAATAGACCATTAAGCCTTTCATATTATTTGTGGACAATAAGTCAGCAATAGTGCTTATGAAAAATCCAGTGTTTCATGGAAGAAGCAAACACATTGATACTCGGTATCATTTTATTCGAAAATGCATTGAAGAGGGATTGGTAGCTGTTTCACATATTTCAACAGAAGAACGGAGGGCTGATGCACTCACAAGGGCATTAGGTTGAGTCATTTTTGGTTGGATGATTAATTTACTCAGTGTTAAAGAAGTTGGTTAAATTGGCAAGGATTAGAGGGGTGTTTGCTGGAACTAATCCCGACGAATCCATTTCAGAGTCTGTATCGAGTTAAGTTCGAGTCAGTCTAGAAATATAAACTCACGTTTCAGAGTCGATTTCTGTATCTGAGTCATATTCGGATACGTAGAAGTATTGTCGATGTTTAACATATAAAGATGTGTATAAATAGTGAAGAAAACCAAAGAAAAGGTGCGGTGATTGGAGCACCTCCAAAAGATTTTGTTTGTTTTACTTCTCGGTTGTTTTCGTGTTGTCGCCGCCGTACTCGAAAATAAGAGAACTAGAGTAGCCTCGAGTACTCGGAAGATTACGAGTACTCAGAGTACTCGAAGAACTACGGTTACTGTAGCACTCGAAGTTACAGTAGTAATTGAGGTTACTGTAGCATACGAAGTTTACGACGGTAGTACGCACAGCGGTCGAAATCAACACTCTGCACGCATAATCCATGGCTTTATCTCTTCAGAGCATGCGACCGCTAGCTACAGGGAGAGCCTGAGGCTAGTGACGGAGTACATGCGAGGTGAGCATCAGCTCTCAGTGGCGTCTAACCCTGCCACAGTGAGCGGCTAAAAGTACTCGGTACTCGGCGAAGACAAGCAGAAGAAGACGCAAACAGCAGGTAAAAGAGATAACTGAGATTGCTGGGCACGTGTTTTCGTACTGGACCAAGGTTCTGCTACTGTACAAGTATGTCCAGGAACCCTGGTGGCTACGAGGCCCGGTGATGGAAAGGGTGGTGTGGCTGATTTGCAGGTGTTCACTTGTCAAAAGATGGCACGGTAGGATTGGGCAATACAACCTTGTCTTCGGCGTCGGCTTCCGTCGACGATACATATCTGCATTAATTGGCTGATCTGCCTGAAGAAGTGCAGAAGGCAATATTCCATTCACTGAGAAGCTTGATGAACCCATCGGAGGAATCTTACCTGGACAAGGCATTATCACGTCTACCGACTGATGGTGAACTTCGCGACAAGGTCCACGCGAAGGTGAACGTTTTGGAGGGCGATGTGCACAGGATACTTCTTTGGCACATCGCTACCTGCTACTGTGAGCTTCACCTTGCTGTCACCAGAGCCATTGGTGTAACCGTGTAAGGCGACCGTGGTGGGTGTTCGTCGACCAGTCGAAACTTGAAGATATTGAAAGAGAGACCAGGCAGCATTACATAACAGCTGTCACGCTATCCCAGTACTGTGCGCATGTGCTCAGGCTGGCACCTCCTCTGTTACCCGATAACGCAATTGTCGCCTCGGCAGTGTTGTCCAAAGTGATCCAGGAAACCCGTAAGGCTCTTCGGGGGTGATATTCCATCCCCGACACTTCTGCGAAGCTTCAAGGAATGACACAGCCCCTGGATGATATTGATCCATCACCAGGGAACGTGGCAGGAAGCAGAGAGGAATTGTGGCGACCCGTATTATTATCCTCATATTTTAACACGGCTCACTTAGTTATTACTCGATTGGAACATCGTCCTATCGAATAATAACCCAAACAGAGTATGGTAACAAAATAATAATTAGAGACTGCAATTTTATTACAATACTGCTACGCAAGGCTAGTAGTATTTAATCCGGGCTCGCAAGCTAGCCCGAGAATATAAAGTAATTGTAGGAAGTTTGAGAAGAAAAGATTAAAATATAATACTCGTCGGTACTAGTACGAGGAACTATGGACCGCTTAGTCCTCCTAAGTGTTGTATAATGCCTCCATCTCATTGGCCTCTCAGTCAGTGACAACCGGGTGTCCTGCGATGTCTTCATTTTCAAACCCGCTCTCGTTAGTTTCCAAATAATACCTTTATGCGAAAGGCTTTGAAAGGGAGAATTATAGCAATAGTGAGTACATAGTACTCAACAAGTTTTTAATAGTGAATGCAGGCAATATTAACCATATTTTTCCTCATTTCTTTCCTTTCCTCATCCGTTTCTTTTCCTCATTCTTTCTCTTTTCTTGCTCTTTCTCTTAATTGCCAATATTTATCAAAATTAAAGGGGTTGGTATGTTTTAAAGCTTTAAGAAAAACTACTACAGACACTCCAGAGAAAAAGATGACCAAAAGGTCCTATAGACTATTTTCTAAGAGACTTGGTATGAACGCATGATTTGAATAAAGTATTGAGCATATTTATATTAGTCATAGTTATCTTGAAGTTTGGACATCTTGTGGGAACTTTATTTGTAGGGGTAGAAATGTCCAAGTTCAGAATTTTAAATGCTTCATCTGATTTTGCACTTATATATCTACCCGACTATAACTAGTCATTGGTCTAGTAGATCAAACTCGACATTCTACTGTGCTAAATATAGGCACCTAGGGATATGTTCCCTAGTATTTACTTACTTACCCGTTATGGAGAATATAATTGCACAATAAGACGAATGCATTTCACCCATTGGTAAGCGAGAATATGACTGATATGGGTTACGTTTAATTCATAATGACATATGGTTCTTAGTCTTTATATGATATCCCTAAATAAAGGCCTTGCCCATTTATTCTTCCTTCTAGAGCACCCTTCACCCGATCTATTACGTTCTTTATGCAGACTCACTGCTCTATCAATGGTTATTGCCTTTTCTATCTATCCAGTTTATTTTGATCCTTAATCCCGCTCATTATTAAAAAATATTATTTTTATGCAAGGTAGTAGAAACAAATAAAGTTTTGTAAAAATAACCGATGCGGATGCACACATGTCTTGTATTTTTCAGTTAAATATATTATTTAACGGGAAAGAATTGTTGAGCCGCATTAAATATTATCAGGTGAATTCATTCTTAACTAGCTTAATGTTGTTATTTATGAGAATTGGATATTACTCAATGTTCCTATATTGTGTATTGTCAGCTTTGATAAATATAAAGATTTTAGAACTGAGAAGGATGAGTGGGAGGCTAGGGCTAAAGCCAAGGAGAAGCATAGAAGTGTACAAGTTGCTACGTGCATACGATCTATATACATGCTATGCATGTATATACCAAGTCTACACACTATGCACGCTATGGAGATATTTTGATGCATGCATGCGGCTGGAAGGAGAGATCCACGCATGCAGCAAACAACAAGGGGGAGATCCAAGCATGCATGTACATGAGAGGGAGGATGGGCCTGCATGCCATGCTCCCATGCTCTTGGCCGAACCTCACGTGATGCGTCCATGTAATCAGTGGCGGATCTAGGATTCCGTCAAGCCCTGAGCTGAATTTTAATGATACAAACTTACAGTAAATATACCTATGGAAGACATAACAAAAAGGTATAGTGCAAATGCATACCAAGCTGATCTCTTATTTTCCCCCTTTCACAGATGACACTAACTTGGATTTGAAGAATGGCATGACAGCTACAAGAAGAGCATGATTTCGGATTGGAACAAATCACACCATGCACCACCCAACAAATTTGAGCCCACAACACACCCAAAATCTCAATCAGACAACGGGCACACTAGATCAAACATCAGAGGGGGGAGAATCCAAGCCAACCTAACTTCTCTAGGGACAGAGCTAGATGGGAAGCACTCGTGGGTGTCGTAGATTTTATATAGCAAGAAGATGCATGGAAAAATCATTTAAAATATTGCTAGTCAGGAATTTCTTGTCAACTCAACACTGTGAATGATAAAACTATACTAACCTACAGCAGAATAGCTGAAGTCATGATCATAGGTTCATAGTAATATACATATAAAAAATCATAGTAGCATAATTGGGTTCTTCTATAAACAACGGATTGAAAAAAGCAAAGTAGATGTTCTGTACCTTGTAAGACCAAGAGCCATGGGAGAGATCAATGGCAGTGCCATTGACGTCAACTAGCTTAATCGGTCATCCAACAATGCCGGCGAGCATTGGCTCAAACAAAGCTCCATAGTTCTGTTTGACAAATAAGGAACATACATCTTTCAGCATGATAGGAAAGAAAGAGATGGATTCTTTGCTCTGATGAAGCTATCAAGATTGGAACCTTTAGGCCAATGGTGACGCTCATGAGAGAAAGGTAGTTCTTATCATCGTGAAGCTTCACTACAGACTCCAGTCTCTAGTTGGAAGATGAAAGCTCTGCTAGGTGAATGTATTGCCCTGTCAAGCATGTTTTTTCAAACAAACATCACCTTCATCAAATCGATGTGCAAAGTATATAGAACAAAAATGTTGAGTCAGTATGAACCCAATCGAACCAGTGAGCCAGTGACAAGAGGTAGGGAGCCAACAGCGGGAAGGGGCAGCATGGGGAGGAAGCAATTACAATCAGTTTATACCACTTCTTTGAATTTCTTGTGTTACCACACAAGTGAATGCATGGAATTACAAGAGTCAGTTGCTCACCTGAAAGAACAATATTCCCAAGCTCTTCAAGCTAAGGATTCGCTGTCAAATAGCATAATGATGTAGAACAATATAGAAGCCAGGAGTTAATGAACATCATGCCGATGAAAACCAGTTCCCAGAGAGGTCTATGCTGAACCACTTCAAAAAGAGCAGTAGGTTTGCTTTTTGTGCCCTTGCTTCCATTTTCTTTATAATTGAAAACTCCAACAGCGAATAATTTAAGGTAAGACATCAATAATCATTACTCTATTATTCTAAAACACCTCATTCACATATAGATAGTATTTATCTTCATGTATTCAATGTTCTTGTAACATCACAAAAATTTGCGTTCTTTAAAAAATAATTTCAAATTAATTATTTTGAAAGTGTTTGGATTTTATTTGGATTATTTATGTAATACTGGAAGAAAACATCAAAATCCCAATTCTAATCTAAAGTCCAATAAAATTTTTTTCCAAAGGGTCACCCAACCTAGAATTGCCATAAACCAAGCACACTTAACGTCATAGTTCTAGCAAAACCAGTCGCCAGTTGGGCTTCTTCCTTGCTGTGTGTTTTTCCACCTTCCTTCCTTTTATTCTTTGGCCTGGTCACTATTCACCTTCTTCTACCTTGCATCAGACCCAAGCTCCAATCTCCAACCGACAAAAGCATTTTTCCTTCTGTGTCTTCATTTGGAAACCGCTCAATTTGTGCTAGCAATCAATTCATCAATCTTTCTTTCCTTTCACGCGTCCTTGAATGCCAAAATGCTCACACGGTGCCACAAATCTCGTTGGTTTCCTTTTCTTTGCCGAAGCTATAAATCGGAGCACTGTGACCGTGTGGCCTTCCCTTTCATCTAGCTAAAACCGTCCTCCTCCAAAGAAGTCGCCAAGTCCATTGACGACACCACCGGTTTCAAGAGCGACCTCACTGACCACTTCACCATCCAAGACCCTGCCGGAGCACTTCGTCGCCACCGTCTCCTGCCTCGCTGTCGAGCAAATCTGCCGCCGGAGCCCTTCCCTCACTGAAGCACTGTGCCACCGCCATCTTCCACCATTGTCGACCATTCTCCAGCCTTCTCTGGTAACTCCCTCGCCGGTTGAAAATGATCGCCCTCTTGCTTTCGACCACAACCGCTTTTGACTACGACCACTTCCGACCATGGTCGCTCACAGCCACAATCGCTTTTGACCGCAGCCACTTTTCGACCACAGTCGCTTTTGACCACAATCGCTCATGACCATAGCCATTTTCGACCATGGTCGCTCACGACCATGGCCACTTTCGACCACCCTCATTTTCGACCACCTTATAGTTTTCGATCACTCCGGGCCTCTCGGCCACTCTTGGTGTTGTGATCGCCATGGTCGATCACGACAACCTCATTGGTTACGACCACTCCCGGCGTTCCGACAATTCTCATAGGTTTCGACCGCATCAAGCCTTCAACTACTCTGAAGCCTTCGACCACTCTCAACCTTTGACCACAAGGTTTCGATCACCAAGATTCGATCACTTTGAAGTCTTTGACTAGTTCTAGTCTTCTTGGACCAGTTCCTGTAATGTTCGACTTGCAATGGTTCCGACCTCTCCGAACCTTTCGACCACATATACCTTTTGATCACGTTGCATACTTCAACCACTCCCTCCGACCATGTTATCGACCATCAACCACTCACAACCACTTCGACCATCGACCACGTCTAAATTTTCGACCACATTCAGCCATCTGATCACAACTGTTCGACTACCTAATCTGATCGATTCCTTCGACCGCTCTAAGTCGATCTATTCCTTCAACCACTCCGCACCGTCCCATTCCTTCGACTACTTTGATCCCTCCGATCCTTCCAACCAATCGCTCATGACCGCAGTCGCCTTCGACCATGTTCTATCCCTCGACCACGTTTTAGTCTTCAACCACCCCAGAGTTTCTGATCACCGACCACCGTGTGAAGCTTTCGACCACTCCTAACCTTTGTCCGACCATGCAGTCTCTGACCACGGCAAACATTTCCAGAAGCCCGTATTTCTTCATCATAGCCCTGTTTGAACCCGTTCAAATTTCTAAATTCATCTAAAATAATAAAACTCCTTCCAGTATATATATTTTGTATTTTGTGACTTTGTTTGTGTTTATTTATTTATTTGGGTTTCTTGTTTTTGTGCGTAGAACCCGACGTCGCTAAAGAGTTTTCCGATCCGCAGCAAGAAGGTCCAGACAACGTGTAGGAAGACAAGTCTCCTTTGATCATCTTGTACCTATGTTTTAAAAAATTATTTTATTATTTCAAATTTAATTGCATTGCTATGTTACATAAAATGTTAATTCTTGTCTTAAGGTTATTAGCTAATCCAAACTTGTTATATCCTCATTTGAAGTTGACAACCATGTACCTTTGTCACCCTAGGCTTCTCTTGTCTCAGTGTTGAGATTATTATGATATTTATTAAATTTAGGACGATAGTAATTGCTTAGACAAGCTTATCAGTCACTATAACCCTATGGGTACGAATAATGTTATCGAATCTCTAAACAATTGCTTTTATCAAGTGTTTGGCAATAGGTGTTGCTATAGTTTATAAAAGAAAATAAAATGATGAAAATTGGTTTTAGACTTGGGTGAATAGTAAGATCTAGTTGATGCGGATTTAGCACAAAAACTTGTATTGTGAATGTGCCACCCTAGTCAATTAAGGACCGACGCTTGTGATTGTCCAAACTGAGCACTACCGTACAACCACAAATCTATATGAGTACGACCTAGCCGACTAACTCACAAAGGTTTAGTTTAGATATCACCAGTGGTAAGTGGGTGTCAGGGATTTACTGGACTCACAGTAAGGCACAGGGATTTACTGTGCTCATATGGCGCAAGAGGGGGCTTCTGACTATGGTGGATTTAACCCTTCAGTGGTGAAATCTCAATGGGTGGTGTCTAGCTCGACCGGAGTGAGGTAAAAGCTTTGTGATAAATTATCTAGGTTTCATGCCTAAGGAAGCATGTTGGCTATTAAGATGACTTATCTCTTGTGGATAAAGTTGTACAATCTCTGTAGAGTGTAAAACTATTCAAATAGCTGTGCCTACGGTCAAGAGCGGGCAATGTGCGCTTTTACATGATAGATCTTTGGTTTTGATTTCAAAGTAAAAGTTTTGGGAACTCAAGAGTGGATGGAACTCTCGGGAGTGTGTCCTAGCGGATGGAGCCAGTGCAGGTGGATGAAACTCATAATCTTGAACCTTGGCAGTTAGAGCCTGTTTACTAGTGTTGGTGGTCGGAACCTTCACTAGAAAATTTATTTAGTTTTAGTTATTGCAATTACTTTGTTAAATTGATGCTTTTGAGAATTTAATTATGGTATTTGAAACATAATGCTGCTTTGTGCAAAAGAACCATATTATCCTTCTTTGTTGAGCCTTGCATCTACTGCATTTTTTCCCCAAGACTTGTAGAGTACTTTATGTACTCACATGCTACACTCAAAACAACTCTCAGAGGGTTATGAAGATCAAGAAGGAGCCTATGACTACTTCACATGTGGATTCGACGAAGGTTTCCCGGAGTACTAGGTTGCGCTTCCCCAGTCAATTGCCTGTGGCATATTGATGGGTCATCGTCAGAGTTTTATTTTGCTTTCGCTGTGTTTTGTTAGTTTGTGAGGTCTTGTAACCTCAGTTGTAATAAAGTGGCCATAAGACATGTACTCTCTTTTATTATAATAAAGCGTTGTTGGTTATGTAATCATCATGTTTGGCTGTGTGCACTAGATTTGATCTGGGACTAGTGCAGTAATACACAGAGGGATTGGATTCGAAAATCCGGTCCCAACAATTCTTAAGTACATACACCATCATCCAAACTTAATTTCCAACTAAGCATGATAGTATTTATCTTCATGTACCAGATAAGTAGATAACAGAAGGCCTACCTTCATAAGTTCATATGAATTATGAATATATGATGACCTATGCTAGGACAAGGAAATAAATATTTCTAAACTTCTAATCCAATATTTTGTATGACAAATCCACTAATCAAAGGCTCAAAGCCAATGTGCTACTAAACAATTAGCTATGTCTGAAACAAATACCACCTTCACAGAGTATACTACTAGCCGAGCTAGCCTGAGCTTCAGAGTCAGACAATTCCATGTTCCAACTTAATTCCCCAAGTCGTTAGTTCTTCACCCTCATTTCATTTAGAAATCGAAACCCCCCCAAAAAACCTCCCATAGTCCCAGTTACTCTAATCACTAATCAGACTATATCCACAAAAGCTACGCTAATAAAATGTTTGAAAACCTAATAGCGCGAAGCATTCAAGAACTATTCTCATGCAATAGGTGATGAAAATCCTCATTACCCTTGAAGAATATGAGCCAGGAGGGGGGCAGGGCGGCGTGGGAGGGGCAGTGCCAGGAGGGGGGGCGCGACATGGGTGGGGCTACGCCGGAAGGGTGGCAGCGTGGAAGATGCCACGTCAGTGGGGCGACGCTGGAAGGAGTGCAGCATGGCGTGGAAGGGGCGGTGGCCGACAAGCGTTAGCGGGGAGAGGGGGATGCAAGGAGGGCCGGAGGGGGCAGTCTAGGGAGGGGGTCAGCGCTGGCTGGGAGCAGTGGGAGGGGACGACGCAAGGAGGGGGCAGCGCTAATTGCGTCATAGACTCACAGGAGTATGCACCATCTCACCGCTAGGCATCGCGAGAGTATGACAGTATGTAGTCAGTGGGCTACTGGGCTACCGGCTACAGCCTGTGCTGTGCATGCAGGCTTGAGGCTTCCTTCCACAAATCGGCAAATGGGCTAAGATGGAGTGGGCTACCTGGGCTGGATCTTGGCAATAATACCCTAGGCTAGGCTAAAAGTACTCGGGCTATACACTATGCATTTTTTCACACCCCAGGCTAAAACCTACCCTACCATGGGCCTAAATCTGCCCTTGCCATGTAATTAGTTAGCTCATTAGTGTGGTCATTAGTTTAGGAAAGAATATGAGCTGTAGTTAGTTGAGTTAGATTTGGCTTCCATGGCTAACTAGAAAACTAACTTGACCTTGGCCGAATCAATTTAAACCAGTCTAGGCCAAAAGTCGTGCGTGAGAATTGGTTTAGGAGGGTCCTTAAATATCGTGACCTCCTCTTGTTAAAGATCAGACCAACATGGCTCATGTGTTCTTGCGAATTAAAGTGTGTTTGTTCTTGCATTGGTAACGGAGGATCACTATGATTTGAGAGTCTCACGTGAGTATCTTGATCCTGCGTCGAGAAGATCGGGCCACCCTGTATCAATAACTAGGTAAGATGCACAACAATCTTGCCTAGAAATGATTGCTGAAGGACTACCTCGGTATTGGTCTAACTAGTCTCCTCCCCCTGGACTAGTTCTGCCCTATATTATTTGAGGTAAAAAATTATATAGGATTTTTTATTATTTTTTAGATGAAGCTCAACCCTTGTTGAATAATTTTGCACAGATATTTTGAATCCTCTTATTCTTCAAGAGTTATACTTTTATGATTTTGTTAGCACTATTTATCTTAGTTATTTGTCATTCTTCTAGGTTTTGTTTTTGTTATCCATGCAAGGGTATTTAGCAATTTTTATTTCCCCTTTTTCTAAATTTTTCTTCCGACTCATTCAATCGGCTCTCCTTATCCCTTAACCCCCTCCCGACTTGCACCGCCTGCCTGCCTTGTTTCTCTTCACCTTCTTCCTCTCCTTTCTCAGCTCCTTCACCAATTTCAGCCTCGTCAGCCCCAACGCTATTGATGGAGCACCTCCCTTGCATCACCCCTATGCTCCACCTCGCCTCCCCTCGACTTTCCCCTCCTGGCGTCGTTGGGTTCCCGGTTCCTCCGGTTCTCGCCTTTCTCCCTCCATGCTGCTAGTCTCAAATCTGGCTGCCTCGTGGTGATTGGGGGTTTAGCTTCACTGGATCGGGTCCCGAGGTGATTTATTTCGGTGTTCTCCCCTCTAGATTCTTCGTCAGTCCCCCGTGCCTCTGTCGGTCACCTCATTGCATCGTGCCTCACCGTGGTTCTTCAGTCCTACTGACACCACAGGCCCGGTCGTCCTTCATCAACACCTCTATGCCCCATCGCCTTGCTCCTCGACGGAGCTAAGGCTCCGTCGGCACCCTTTGGCTCCATCAGTTCTTCATCTCCATTGAAGCTATGTGTCACAGAGGATGTACGTCGTCACACATGATGTACTAGTGACTACATGCCACCGATGCCGTGTTCCGGTATGTCGTCGGCCTTGCGCCATCCTATTGGCTACCCTACCTCTAGCACTTTGCGTCCCGGTGGCTATATGTTGCCGACGCCATAGGCCCCCTAGTTCTTCTACTTCCCGATTCTACCTTCTCCCCTACTCTTACATTTCCACATTCCATTTTGGTTTTATATTATTGTTGTTACTTGTGGAATGTGGATGTATCTATAGTGTACTGTATGGTGAGCAATCAAGGTGCTTGAGCAACCACGGAGCTGCTTGGGGTTCTAGCATGCATCGGGGAGCAATGGAAAGGACCCCAGGAGCTTGTGGATGGCCACCTAGGCCTTCCCCTCCAATAGTGTGAGCCGGAGGCGGTGCTCTGCCGTGTTTCTGTTGGCCAAGTTCTAGGACTTATAGAGTTGGCAAAAATAGAATGGTATGGGTTGTAGTGTTACCTTGCTACCATTGTTGGGCTTGATTTAGGTTGGTTTGGTGATTATTTTACTCTTAAGTGGTTGTGACTTCTTGAAATGGCTAGTGTTTATTGTGGTGGCGGCTTGTAGTTGCCATCCTCTTGTTGTAGTACATTCCTCCTATGGTGGCCTTTGGTCTTGACTTCTTCCCTTGACTCTCCCTCTCGGCTGGGTTTGTGGTTCTTGTGTGGTGGTTTAAATGGGTGGGTTTCCCTCTCTTGGGTTGCCAGCTTGCCGGTGGTGGCTTGTGAATGCTTCTGTGCTGGTATGGTGGCGTAGTGCTTTAGTGTGGCTGTGACTGCCTATTGTGGCTCTTGTGATGAGTGCTGGCTATGGCTTCCTATCTACATGCTATGGCAGTGAGCTTTCCTTACTGGAGGCTGTGGGTGGTGGTTTTTGTGCTTTCTCCCTCCCTCTCTTTGCTGGCTCTACTTTATTCCCCTGGGTGTGTTCGGCTGTGACCCATGTCTTAATACATGTCCTATGCATGTGTGAGCACATGGTGACTCATCAGGGAAAGATAAAAAAAAGGTAAGAGTAAACATAAGAATGGGACGCAAGAGGTGCCAACTGGCCTTAGACAGTCTGATATTTCAATGAGCGAAATGCCCATTTTGATAACTAAATTAGGGTTCTGACGGTAACTTGACTTTCATTTATTTATTTTGTTTGGTCTTTTTTGGTCTTCTATTATTGGTTTTCTTCGTAATTAAAATAATGTTGGTTACTCTTTTTTAGCAGCTATTTATGTAATTGTAATTGTGATGTAATTATTTATATTTTGGAGGCGATTATTTTGATTGGGATCGAGAATTGTAGTTTGATGAAATTTTGAATGTAATTTGAAGTGTAATGTTGGAGATAGAGAATTGTAAAAGGATGTAAATTTGGATTGTTTTATTTACGTAATATGGACTATTAATATTTTGGTTGACCCTCATTGATTTGAAATCAATGTTGAGATGAGCTCATTTAGATATGTAAGATACTTGTAAGAGTTTCTTCATTGTAACATTGAATTTAAAATTTAACTTTGGACTTTTAGGATTGTAATTAAATGTATTCAAGGTTTATTCTTGTAATTAAATTTATGAAATTGGAGTTTTGTATAATGACACTTATTCATCTTAATTCTTGTATTGGATGATTAAATTTTAATTCTCATGTTGATGTAATATTTACTTCTTAAATACGTGATTTTGGTTAAGTGATTTTGAGGGTTGTCACAATAATACCTTGCTGAAGATGGGTTCAAAGCTTGGTCAGGACCTCATAGACGCGACGGACGGCGACAAAGAAGAACGTTGGGCGTTCTTGGCGAAACTCTGGGCGAGGTTCGTGTTGCACTTGGCCTAGTCTACGAGAGCTAAACAAAGAAGCACGCTGGGCGGGGAGCTCATGACGCATCTCTGGGCGTTGCTCCCCCATGTTGGGAGCCTGGAGAGGGTCATGCACGATGAATTGGTTAGTGGTGCTTAGATCCGCCCCCATAAGGTCTGCTTCCTTCCTTAGGTGCTGCTTATTTTGACTTATTTTTTACTGTTTGACACTGTAGCTGGTTTATTTTACACTGTAGTTATTTGTGGCTTTTTTAGTGTAGTTAAATTTAGAAAAATTAAAAATAAAAAACAGGTTAGCCCATCACAAATAATGCAAAGAATACGAAAAAAAGTCAAAAAAGCTAAAAGGTCAAAAAAGACAAAATTAAGAAATAGTGAACTAGAAACCAAAAACCAAAAGCTGATACCCAAACAAGCTAGTTGTTTATTCTTAGTTCCTTGTAGTTTTCTTATCTTTAATGTAAACTAGTACGGTGGTCCAAGCAAGTGCACGGACATCATCTTTAGGCCACGTTCCATTGAACTTCAACTTTTAGTTTATAACTTCTTAATTTCATCTTTTTCTATTTTTTTAGCTTTTTAGGAGGTTTTTTATCTTTTCTTTTTTTCCTTACTCCTTTGTATTGTCTGTGGTGATGTGGCCTTTTTTAAATTTAATTACACTGAAAAAGTAACATCAGCTATAGTGCAAAAATAAGTCTCAAATAGTGCCAAACAGTGCAAAAAGCTTAGGCTTGAAGCCTAATGGAGCGGGGTCAAGTGTTGCAAGTGATTGGACAAAAATATGTCTACAATTGATGTACACAGTCGATGACCATCCCATTTCCTCCACATTTTTATTTGAAGACCAAAAGATTAGTTGCCTTCATAATATTCATTTTAAAAGAATTAAGGTTTTCTGAAAGCACCTCTAAATAGTTTGCTTTGTAAAATAACAACAAAAAGGCTAAAATAGTCATTTAATGTGCCTATGTGCATCCACAATACAAGTTACAAAGCCTCAAAGGAGGAAGGAGCACCAGTGTAATGCCCTGCAGTCTAATATTATCTGAAAGCCACGTGGGACCGAGACGTGCATGTCTAGCATCTTGCTTGGGTTTTCATCATCGCTTTATCCAAAAAGATTAATTCAAAAGTGTTATATTTTGGATTAATAGGTATTATATGCTAATCTAACTTAGTGTAAACTAGCAATATAGTAGTAAAGATAAGGATGATATAACCATAGAGGTTGCCCCCAGTGGCAGACCTAGGAATAAAATGTAGCTAGGGCGGAGTTGAAAGCATGAAACAAACAATATTATCCAAAAGCAAAACAATCTATGATCAAACTATGTTACAATCGTATTAATAAGAGCATATGATACAAAATAGAAGCAATAACTACACTTCTCATGCAAACATATGTAGATAATAGTAGGACTTTGAAAAATACCTCACCAATGAATCTTAATCAACAGTTGTAGATGAACCGTAGAAGAACCAACATATCAATTGTGAAAGATAGATGAATTAGTAGTATCATAAATCAGTTTGTAGTTGTAGCATTGTTTATTAAACTGGTAAAGTGATTAGTGATGGATGGCTCAGGGTATGACAAAGCTTTTGCACATAGCAATAATGTATATTATGCTCGATCAGTGTTTTACAGTCTCACCAAACAATCAGTGTTTTACAGTAGGATATTTCCCCTACCGTCTCTCAAATGGTTAATTAGTCAAAAATGGTAAAATATTTGCAGAATTCCCATTCTTGAACTGCTTGCATTCTGATAAGAATGAACAGTGTCCTAGTAAAGATTAAGCTTGGAAGATTTGAGTAACATCTAACATCCAGCACTGACAATAGAAGCGCAAATACTAAAAAAGTACCCCCTAGAATATATTTGGAGCTTAACCGTATGACGCATGTGATTTATCGAAATGCTCTCACCATCTAATGAAATCGAGGCGGCCGGTGCCATCATCAAGCGTGAAGGACACATCCGTCGTCCGCTCCGCCCTGCCGTTCACCACCCCATAAGGGTGCGCGTGCGCACACAAACACAGTAAGGAGAGGAAACAAAGGAAGAATTCTTGGCGAACACAGGAAAACTGAGGAAAAGCAGAAGGTGCAGACGTTAGCTGACCTTGAGATAAAAGGAAGCAGCCCGCCGCCGGCCGCCGTGCTCCCTTGGCCGCCACGCTCCGCCTCCCCTAGCCTGCTGGCCAGTAGCCGCCTCGGCACCTCGCAGCCTTCCGCCGGGCTGCACTCGCCTGTTGGGCTGCTGCCTGCGGATGGGCTAGACGAGCCACGAGTGGAGTAGTGGATGTTGGAACCTGCCCAAGATCAAACACAGATACACACGGATATTTGCCGAGCGACGAAACGCACGCTTTTCATTTTTTTCTCAACGTGTTCACCTGAGCAATACAACGTGAATTATATAACCAAAGACTCCAACGGATGGATCCGGTTTTCACGTGATCCACTCACAACTCAAACCTGAACATGCAATCCGCTAGCTACGGAAATAACTGACGCTGACTTCATCCCGTGCGCCTCCCTAACAAGCCTGCACCTGGACGCGAGCACGAACTCGGGCGCCGCCGCAGACTCACACACGCACGCACGCCACGGCCACGAACACATGGCGTGGTTTATTCTAACAAACTCCCCCTAAACCACGACACCACCGCGCGTCCTGCCCTACAGGAGCGTCGGTTCATCGTCGGCGTCGGCGAGCAACGCCTCCTCCTTCCTTGGCTTGGTGCACTCCCTCGAGAAATGGCCACGGACGCCACAGTTGTAGCACTTGCCCTTGCCAGAGCTGCGTCGGCGCTTGCTTGCGCCCGAACTGACGCTGCTCCCCCCATCATCGTCGTCGTCGTCTTCATGGCCGCCGCTACGGCCTCCCTTCCTGTCGCCGTCGCCGTGGCGTGCGTCGCCGCTGCGCGCGCGCTCCTTCCCGCGACGCTGACGTCGGCGCGCCTCCCACTGCTCTTCGGTGAGCAGCAGCTGCCCGGTGTGGTCCGCGGTCTCCTCCACGCCGGCTCGATCCTCCGCCGCACGGAGTCTCCCGACGAGTTCCTCGATCGTCATCGTGTCCAGATCGAGCAGCATCTCAATAGACACCGCGATCTGGTGGTACCGCGGCGGCACGACGCGTAGGAACTTCTTGACGACGCGTACGTCCTCCATCGATTCCCCCAACTCGCGCAGCTTGGCGACGAGGGTGTTCAGGCGGTTGGCGAAGTCGTCGATCGATTCGCCCTCCTTGAATGCGACGAGCTCGAACTCCTTCAGCAGCTTCTGTGCGTTCGCCTCCTTCACGCGCTTGACGCCGAGCCGCATCTTCTCCACCGCCTCCCATGCCTCCTTCGCACTCTTCTTGTTGGCGAGGCCGGAGTGCATGTCCGTCGGCACCGCGCGAAGGATGGCAGCCAATGCCAGCCGATCCTCGCGGCGCTCGACCTTGCTCGACTCCACCGCACCCCACAACCCCATCGCCTCCAAATTTACCTGCATCACAAGCGCCCACTCGTGATAATTGGTGCGCGACAGCATCGGGAACACGAGCGACGAACTCATCTCCTTGACGCGCTCCACCACGACCGTACGCGGCGAGCTACTGCCATCACCCTTCTCACCATCACCGGCCATCTCCCTAGTGCTCGAACACCTCGCTCTGATACCAAATGTTGGAACCTGCCCAAGATCAAGCACAGATACACACGGATATTTGCCGAGCGACGAAACGCACGCTTTTCATTTTTTTCTCAACGTGTTCACCTGAGCAATACAACGTGAATTATATAACCAAAGACTCCAACGGATGGATCCGGTTTTCACGTGATCCACTCACAACTCAAACCTGAACATGCAATCCGCTAGCTACGGAAATAACTGACGCTGACTTCATCCCGTGCGCCTCCCTAACAAGCCTGCACCTGGACGCGAGCACGAACTCGGGCGCCGCCGCAGACTCACACACGCACGCACGCCACGGCCACGAACACATGGCGTGGTTTATTCTAACAGTGGATGACCGAAGCGTTGTATCTTGCATTGCATGGCTGCGTGCGTTGCGTCCGTCAGTTCTACTGCCTATCGGCTCGCCGTCGCACTGCGCCTGTTCTGTCCGCATGGGGGTGGGAGGCCGGCCGTCGACGGAGCTCGGGCGGCCGCCTGGGCTCGCCCGAAGGGTAGATCCGACCCTGGTTGCCCCTAACATTGCAGGCAACAACTGCTAAGCATTTTGGGAAAGAGACGCCGATCTAGAACTGGAGGCTGCATCTAGAGAATAAAAAACTACATTTTGGCACGCTGATGCAAGTGTCTATTGAGTGGGCATTGGGGATATCTAGGAAGAAATAATTTATTTTGTTATAGGGTACATCTTAGAAGCTAGTTGAAATGCTACACTGGAGAGGAAAGTGTTAAGTCTTAGAGGTTGGCTATGGGTCCAGCTTAGAGGCTACCTACACTCCAAACAACGAAGATGCTCTTGGATGTTTTTGTTATTTTTCCTTTTTTTTCATATATACACTTCAAAGAAGAATATGAGTATGTTCTTTTGGTTATTTGGGTGGCTTTTTGGGTTCAACTTCTTTAGAAGTCGAAATAAACAGGACAACTTCTTCGTGAGGCTTCTCAAAGCAGCTTCTCCAAACAGATTCCCGAACCCGCTGGCGCGTGCGCTGTTCACGTCAGTGTCTTTGTCGTTCGTTACAATTTTGAAAAATATAGCAAAAAATTATCCACAGATCAAAAAACAAAGCCGACAGTTTGATCGCTGATATTGTTATGGTTGTACCTAAGGCTACACCGCTTCCATTCACCAGGTGGAGAGTTGTCTGTTTTCAGACGGTGAAGTGGAGTCAGGGACTACGATGGGCGTATTGGAGTCAACCGTTGGCTTGGACGTCCCTCGGTTTCCATGTTCACAGGTGAAGCCGCAAGCTTCATCTGAGCGAGCTGGTCAATCATCCGTAGGACCCTATTGTGCCCTAGCACGTAGCTCATCGCGTAGGCCACGGGCGTAGCTCATTGCGACATCTGTGCACTACGCTCCCTACGTGGGCATCAGGGCCCTCTCTGTAGCCAATAATCCTGACTTGGTCAGGTTTAGTGTTCAGTTGAACCGAGTTTTCAGTTTGCGTTGCGTTGTCGTATTTTTGTCAGTTAAGTCTTCAGCGCAGTGTGCGCAGAGTCAGCGTAGTGGCGTCCGACAAAATCGGATCGGAGCCAGTAGTTTTGAGTTTTCTGTTGAGTCAGTTGTAAAATGGATTCCCGATTGTATTCTCATTGCATTCAGTAAGAAAGCTACGAAAATTGCCCCATCTGAGTCTTTCTCTCGCTGTTTGTTCAGAGCCACTGAAAATACTATTCTTCCTCTGAAACCACACTAATTCTGTAGATTGCTTGAGCGTGTAGATTCCTGGGAGAATCCCAACACGTGGTATCAGAGCCACACACGCCTGAGTATTTGCAGATCGAGTCCATGGCGCTTACGACGCAGCAGGCGAATCGGGAAGGTGGCAGCGTGCCGCTTCAATGCCCAGTACTGACGGCGCAGAACTACACGTCGTGGGCTATTCGCATGGAGGCCTTGATGGACGCCCAGGGGATCTGGGATGCGGTGGAACCGCAGGCCGCGTCGTGGTGGATCAGCGGAAGGACAAGACAGCCAGGGCTTTCATCTTTCAAGCGCTACCCGAAGATGTGCTGCTGCAGGTCGCGAAGAAGAAGTCGGCAAAGGACATTTGGGAGGCGCTGAAAACAAGATACCTGGGTGCGGATCGAGTGCAGAAGGCACGGATCCAGACGCTGCAGAACGAATTTCAATCCCTGCAGATGAAAGAAGGAGAGACGGTGGATGACTTTGCCGGAAAACTCAGCGCAATGGCTAGTAAGTTCAGCTCTCTCGGTGAATCATTGAAGGAATCTGTTCTAGTCAAGAAGTTGCTAGATTCGGTTCCAGATAAATTTCTGCATTTAGTAGCTTCAATAGAGCAATGTTCAGATCTGGAAACAATGTTGTTTGAAGAAGCAATCGGCAGATTGAAAGCCTATGAAGAGCGCCTTCGTCTCCGGGCACATGGAGAAGGTCATCTCCTCCTGACTCAGGCTGAATGGGAGGCTAGGCAAAAGGGGAGATCAGGAGAACTTTCATCTGGCAACAGAGGCCGGGGAAACGGAAAACAAGAATGGAGAGGTCGTGGAAGAGGAAGAAGCCAAGGGCGAGGCCGAGGCAAATCCGATCGTGGTGGCTCAAATTCATCTCACCGGGAAGGAGCAGGTAACTCCTCTGCAAAAAAGGACAAGAGCCATATAAAGTGCTATTCTTGTGAGAATTATGGGCATTATGCCTCTGAATGTCGAAGTGGTAAACGTAAAGATGAAGAAGTAAATCTCACCAGCACACAAGAGGATCAGCCTGCTTTGCTATTGTCGGTCTGTACACAGCAGCCGAATGAAATTATTCTACTGAATGAAGGGGAACTTCAGTCAGAGAAGTGTGCAACAGAGATGAAAATAGATGAGGATATTTGGTTTTTGGACAATGGGGCCACAAACCACATGACTGGCAAGAAAACTCACTTTGCAGACCTGGACGAAAGCATTGTCGGAAGAGTCCGATTTGGAGATGGCTCCTCAGTGCCAATCAAAGGGAGAGGAGCAATCTTATTGGAGTGCAGAAATGGTGAGCAGAAACTAATCACAGATGTCTATTTTATCCCCAGTCTACATACAAATATTTTGAGTCTGGGTCAGTTGACTGAAGATGGATGCAGAGTTGTGATGCAAGGTGACTATCTGTGGGTATTTGATAGGTTGGGCAGACTGCTCATGAAAATCCAAAAATCTGCAAACCGGCTGTATAAGAAGCACTTGCACACAGTGGCACCAGCATGTCTTGCAACCATTCTGGATGATGAAGGTTGGTTATGGCACACAAGGCTGGGACATCTCAATTTCAAGGCTATGAAGGAGATGGTGTCAAAGAACTTGGTTCGGGGAGTACCAGAAATTGACCATCCAACCCAGGTGTGTGAAGGTTGTCTTGTTGCCAAGCAATGTAGATTGCCATTCCCTTTGCAAGTTGAATATAGAGCTAGCAGTCCACTGGAATTGATACATGCAGATCTGTGTGGACCTATAACCCCACAAACCATTGGAGGAAATAGGTATTTCTTCTTGCTGGTGGATGATTACAGCAGATTTATGTGGGTATATATTCTCAAGAGCAAAGATGAGGCTTTCAGGGCATTCCAAAGATTCCAGGCACAAGCTGAAGGTGAATTGACTCAAAGGGTGAGGTGTCTGAGAACTGATAGAGGAGGAGAGTTCGTGTCTCAAAACTTCATGGAGTATTGTGAGTTGAAAGGAATCCAAAGACACCTCACTGCCCCATACACCCCACAACAAAATGGAGTTGTGGAACGTCGCAACAGGACAGTACTTGCAACTACAAGAAGTCTGCTCAAGTCCATGGCAGTACCTGGGAGGTTGTGGGGAGAAGCCGTGCGACATTCAGTATATATACTCAACAGAGTGCCTACAAGAGCAGTGAAGCAAGCTACACCCTATGAGGTTCTGAAAGGAAGGAAGCCAGCACTTGGACATCTCAGAATTTTTGGGTGCACTGCTTATGCAAAAGTGCCGACAGGTCAGTTGAGCAAGCTGTCGGACAGGAGCAGAAAACTTGTGTATCTAGGAGCTGAGCCCGGAAGCAAGGCACATAGGCTGTTTGATCCTCAAAGCAGCAAGTTGCATGTAAGTAGGGACGTGGTGTTTGATGAGAAAAAGAAATGGAGTTGGGAAGGATCGCTGACTGCAACCGGGATCGAGACTGCAGATTGGTCCGAATTTGCTGTAGTTGAACCGGCAAATGAGGAAGTTCAGGGTGGAGAAACTAAAGGTCAAGGTGACAATGCTCCAGCGGTCAATTCCGGAGATAGCAGTCTCGGAAATGAAGACGTGGAAGGAGCAGGGATGACTCATTCAGGTGACACAGTTTTGCCGGATGAAGGGCCACTAACTCCGAATGCTTCAATGTCACCCGAAATACAGCAGTCACCTGGAAACGCGTCGGCAACGAGCAATACGCCAGATTCTTCAACATATGATGCAACCCCAGTCAGAGGATTCAGATCCTTGACAGATATTTATGAAGAGACTCAGGAACAAAGCTTTGAACCTGAGCAGCTATTACTTACTGCTGAAGAACCGGTAAACTTCAGAGAAGCAGTGGGAAGGAAGGAATGGGAAGAAGCAATGCAGAGTGAGATAGAGTCAATTGAGAGAAACAAGACCTGGAAATTGACTGAGCTACCGGCAGGACATAGACCCATTGGGCTGAAATGGGTCTTTAAGCAGAAGGAGGATGCAGATGGAAGAGTGATCAAATATAAAGCTAGATTAGTAGCTAGAGGCTTTGTACAGCAAAAAGGAATTGATTATGATGAGGTTTTTGCTCCAGTTGCCAGGATGGAAACAGTGAGAACCTTACTTGCATTGTCAGCTCAAGAAGGTTGGAAAGTCCATCATCTTGATGTAAAAACTGCATTTCTCAATGGTGAGTTAACTGAGGATGTGTATGTAACACAACCAGAGGGGTATGTTGCAGCAGGCAAAGAGCGGATGGTGTACAAGCTTTCAAAAGCCTTATACGGTCTGAAGAAAGCACCAAGAGCATGGAACATTCGCCTTGACAAAACCCTGAAGAACTTTGGCTTTCAGAAATGTCCCCAGGAGCAGGCAGTTTACAAGCGTCACTCAGGTACCAATATCACCATTGTAGGTGTATATGTAGATGACTTGCTAGTCACAGGAACAAGCGAGGATGAAATTCAATTGTTCAAGAAGCAAATGGAAGATGAGTTTGAAATGAGTGATCTAGGGACTCTTTCATACTATCTTGGGATCCAAGTCCAGCAAGATCACAAAGGCATGACTCTGAAGCAAGAAGGGTATGCAAGGAAGCTGCTGCAGCAGGCTGGAATGTTGGAGTGTAATCCAGCTAAGTACCCAATGGAACCAAAACTGAAGCTGACAAAGAATGAAGAAGGAAGTCTAGTAGATGCAACTGAATACAGGAGTCTCGTTGGAAGCCTGCGTTATTTGACACACACGAGACCAGACATCAGTTTTGCAGTGGGGATGGTCAGCCGCTACATGGAGTCACCGAAGCAATGTCACCTCTAAGCAGTAAAACAAATACTGAGGTATGTAAAGGGGACAATCAGTTATGGCATTGCATATTGTCGAGGAGGAGGAGGTGATGTTGTGGGGTACAGTGACAGTGACCTTGCGGGTGATCCGGATGAGAGGAAGAGCACAACGGGACTTGTCTTCTACTTTGCAGGAGGTCCCGTGGCTTGGTGTTCCCAGAAGCAGAAGACAGTGGCCTTATCTTCATGTGAATCAGAATTTATGGCTGCAACAGCCGCTGCTTGCCAAGCTGTGTGGCTAAGGAATTTAGTCAGTGAATTGACAGGGGGAAAGCCAAAGAAGATAGTGCTGAATGTAGACAACAAATCAGCCATAGCTCTCATGAAGAATCCTGTTTTTCACGGAAGGAGCAAACATATAGATACCCGTTTCCATTTCATACGGGAATGTGTTGATCAAGGTTTGATTTCAGTGGAGCACGTGAGAAGCGAGATGCAGCGGGCAGATATTCTGACAAAAGCACTACCGAGACTGAAGTTCACCGAGATGAGAGAACTGCTGGGAGTGAAGGAGTTCTCAGGTTAAAAGTCAGGATTAGGGGGGAGTGTGTAGCCAATAATCCTGACTTGGTCAGGTTTAGTGTTCAGTTGAACCAAGTTTTCAGTTTGCGTTGCGTTGTCGTATTTTTGTCAGTTAAGTCTTCAGCGCAGTGTGCGCAGAGTCAGCGTAGTGGCGTCCGACAAAATCGGATCGGAGCCAGTAGTTTTGAGTTTTCTGTTGAGTCAGTTGTAAAATGGATTCCCGATTGTATTCTCATTGCATTCAGTAAGAAAGCTACGAAAATTGCCCCATCTGAGTCTTTCTCTCGCTGTTTGTTCAGAGCCACTGAAAATACTGTTCTTCCTCTGAAACCACACTAATTCTGCAGATTGCTTGAGCGTGTAGATTCCTGGGAGAATCCCAACACTCTCCCAGTCCTAGCGTCACGGTTTGCACCCTCCTCCTTGATTGTTGTTTGGTTCTATTGATTGGGTTGTGATTTTTGATGGGGGTTCTGGGTCTGATCCGATCGGGGGCTGGGGATTTGTGCCCATTGAGGACGCCGTGGTGGGGTGTCAAGGTCGTCGTGCTGCTACTGCACATGCTGTTCGTTGGTGCTATCTTCCTGCTCGATCCAAGACCGAGACCCTCCAAAGGCAAGGCCAAGTGGTATTAACCCACTCAAATTTCTCCGAAATGTTTCCCTTTGTTCAATGTTCAGATATAGGTTTTGATAATTGATATGTAAGTTATTTGGAGAATTGGAGTAGATTTGCTTCTAGCTCTAGGTGGTAATTAGAGCTCTTCCTGGCTACCATTTCATCGTGTAATTGCTTTTTTTCAGCTCGTGACCTACTTTGATTTTGAGGAAAAGTAGTTTTTGGTGGTATGTTTCAATTTGTGATGCAAGCCATGTGGCAGGAGTCATGCGAAATTACTGGTCTGGGCTGAGAGCCCAGGAGCATGCTGTGTTTGTGCAAAGCAAAGTAGTGAAGTACATGCACTTGGTTGCTTGATAATTGTAGAACTGCATGACTATTAATTTGCCCATCTTACTTAGAATTTCTTATTGCATGGAAATTTGTAATATATAGTTGTGCTATTTCTCTGTTTATATGTTCACTAGCATGTTATCTAGAAGAAATTTTACGGACCATCTCTCTTTGGTCTTATTCTACAGTCCACTTTCTCTGTATGTAAATGTAGGTTTATAGAGCACTAAAATATGAAGAAGAATAAAGATCTAGCCTCTTTATGCAGTGCTCATTCTGCTCAAACTAAAAAGGCAAAGAAGATCTCTTCTTCTTCAACTCCATGCTTAAATAGAGAAAGCAAGACAAATAGTATTTTGCCTTCAATTGATGAGGCTTAAACAAACATTGACAGTGAGTAGCATGAGGAGACAATTTATGATGTTGATCTCCTTCCACATGATCCAAGAAAGAGAATCCCCATCACTTGTTATTTTGTAAATGAGCAAGATACAGTGAAAAGAGGATATATTGCAAAAGGGCTATGTCAACCAAGGACACATGATTTTTTTATAAAGACAAATTGGATGTATAAGTCGCTTCCGTGATGTTTGGTTTGACTAGTATGATTGGCCTGAGTATAGTGTGAAAAAGGATGTTGTTTATGGCTTTGTTTGTTATTTGTTTAAAGATAAAACTACTTATGTTGAGGGTGGTGCTTTTGTGAATGGGGGTTTAGGCATTGGAACAAACCTAGTGGGTTTGACAAGCATGTTGGTGGTATTAGGAGTACCCATAACCAAGCTCAAGAGAAATTTAATTTCTTCATCCAACAAAAATCAACAATCACAATGTCTTTCAACAATTATAGTACAAAAGAAAAAGCTCAATATTAGTCCCGCTTAACTTATTTGCTTAAGTGCTTGCGGTTTCTTTTGCGTAAAGGGTGGCCTTGTCGTGGACATGATGAAAATGGGACATCACATAATAAGGGAAATTTTTTGGAACTCTTAAACTGGCTAGGTGAACTTTTCAAAGATGTTAAGAAGTTTACTTTAGTGAATGCTCCAAAAAATTGTTGAATGACTTCTCCTTGCATACACAAAGAAATCATCAACTCTCGTGCCAGAGAAACCAGTAGACTTATCATTGAAGATCTTGGTGATGACTACTTTGGAATATTTGATGATGAATCTAATGATGTGTACCCAAAAGGAACAACTGACTCTTTGCATGCATTATGTTGACAAAAAGGGAGGATAGCTGAAAGGTTCCTTGGTATTGTTGATGTTCCTGACACTACTTCTTCGATACTTAAAACTGCAATCGGGTATTTACTTATGAACCATTCATTGTCTTTATCTAATTATCGTGGTCAAGGATATGATTGGGCTAGTAACGTGAAAGGGGACATTAATGGTCTAAAAACAAAAAATATGGAAGAGCCTCCTTCAGCTTATTATATTCATTGCTTTGCACATCAACTCAAATTAACTCTGTTGCTGTTGCCAAGGAAAATGATGATTGTGCTTGGTTCTTTGATCACCTTAGTAATTTGCTGAATATTGTTAGGATTTCTTGTAAGAAGCATCACATGCTTAGAGAAGTTCAAGCCCAGGAGATTCTAGACGCCTTAGAGTTAGGTGAAATTGAAAGTCGACAAGATTTAAATCAAAAGATGGGTTTAGGTAGGTTGGGTGATACTCGATGGGGATCTCACTATAAGACTATTTTGCATATTATCTCGGTATCCTACGCTCAATTGAGTTCTCACAATGATCGGAAAGGATCACACTCAATCGGAGCGCTTGAAAGCTCAAAATTGTATGGTGATAATTGAATCATTTGGCTTTGTTTTCATGGCACATTTATTGCTAATCATATTTGGATACTCAGATGAACTATGTCATGCTTTGCAAAAGAGGAATCAAGATATTGCTAATGCTGTTGAGTTTGTATACATGACTAAGCTTCAGTTACAAT
The DNA here is from genome assembly GCA_017311315.1 of Dendrocalamus latiflorus. Classification (NCBI taxonomy): domain Eukaryota; kingdom Viridiplantae; phylum Streptophyta; class Magnoliopsida; order Poales; family Poaceae; genus Dendrocalamus; species Dendrocalamus latiflorus. The sequence goes on from CM029676.1 coordinate 11,264,267, forward strand.
TGTTGTAGAAGTATGATGGATGGGAAAGTTTTCTCAAGGATATCACTTCTTTTTGTGTTAAGTATTGCATCAAAGTTCCTAACATGGATGGTTTCTGTGTGCCTGTGGGGAGACCAAAGCATTTCTTTGAAAAAGTAAAGATATTCATCACTTCCATGTTGAAATATTTTTAAATGTCATTGATATGCAACTTCAAGAGCTCAATAGCAGGTTGGTTAAATTTGTTACAACTGTTTATTTTCAAATTCCAATGCATCTTTGCTTCCTACTAATATATTTGCTTCTTATGACAAGTTTGATGAAGTAAATACAGAGCTACTTCTTTGCATGGCATCTTTGCATCCAACTGATTCATGTGCTTTATATGACAAGGATAAAGTTCTTAAAGTTGCTAACTTTTATCCTAAAGATTTCTCTAACATAGATTTGATCCAACTTTCTTTGCAACTCAATATTTTTATCACTGACATGCACCACGATACAAGGTTTCGAGAAGTGAAGAATCTCAGTGAGCTCTCTATTAAACTTATTGAGATAAAGAAGCATGATTGCTATAAAGTTGTTTATTTGCTGCTCAAATTAGTCTTGATCCTTCCTGTGGCTACTGCGAGTGTAGAGATGGTATTTTCAGCAATGAATCATGTGAAGAATAAGTTAAGAAATAGCATGGGTGAATAATACTTGAATGATTGCTTAGTTACATATATTGAGTGTGAATTTTTTTCTACAAGTTAGTGATAATACTGTCGTCAATCACTTTCAATGTATGAAGGAACGTTGTATACGGATGTGCCTTAAGTTTGCACTTCCATCGTTAAAATCCTGGCTCTGCCATTTGGATAGAAGTTTGCCTTCCATGTTTGTAACTCGTTTTATTAAGATCTATATAGTCTTAAATCTGTACCTTCCATCTTTACATTTTTTTCTTAATCAAGAAGCCGTTAGAAGCCATGGATGGACTGGGTGCTGCCTTGCTTTCCCCCTTTTATTTATTTTCTTCCCTAAATACGTACTAATGCTGTCGGGGAATAGGCAAAATCTCCATGATTAGTACGCATGCATTTGTCAGATTGATTCTTCAATTTTCTTGATTAGTAGGCATGCATTTCTCATATTGATATTTTGACTTTATTAAATATATTCTTGATGCACAATAAAGATTAATTTACCATGATGGTGTAAAAATTAGGGAAGTTAATTTGACAAATCAGTAAGATTAAGATTAGAGTTTGTTTCTCATGCGGGTATGAGTTTGTTTCTAGATAAGAGGTGGCATGCGTATAGATTTGGTTTGTTTATGTTGAGGAACCATCGCTGGCGACCAGTCCGATCGATTCATCTGCTATGCAAAATAGATCAATCACAGAAGACGTAAATAGTAGATTGAAACACAGAGAGAGATAGAGAGGACTCCTGGTCTTTCTTTATTGCTTTCTTTTCTCATCATATACAAAATAGCCAATAGTACTCCCTATTTATAGCCTAGTGGTGTGGTGCCCACTATAGGCTAAGGCATCAAGCCCAGGCCCAGGTTTCCTAACACTCCTCCTTACACACTCATCCGACATGTTCATGCCTCATCAAAACACCATAAAAACCAAGTGGGAAAAATTTGGAGAAAGAGTACATGATACATGTTATGCTATATTGCATGAATTGCCTCATTAAAAACCTTGGCCAAGAAACTTCAGGAAAACTCGTCAAGGGAAAAAGAGTACAATCCACCCAATTTCATTTAATCTTCAGGATTTATTCCTAGGGTACTTGATCTTCATGATCAAGTTTTAATAACGAGCTTGAGAAAAATCTCCCCCTGAATTCTGCACTTCTCTAAGTCTCATCATTCCAATTCCTCGTATGCATCTTTCAAAATTAGATGCTGAAAGTGACTTAGTGAATAAATCTGCAAGATTTTCACAAGACTTAGTATGCAGTACCTTACTTTCATCCATCTTTTGCAATTCATGAGCATAGAAGAACTTGGGGTTGATATGCTTTGTGAGATGACTCTTCACGTAGCCCGTTTGCACTTGTGCAACACAAGCTGCATTATCTTCATAGATAATTGTGGGAGCTTGTATGATATTAATTCCACATGGATGCTGGATGTGGTGAATCATTCGTTGGAGCCAAGCACATTCTCGTGCGGCTTCATACAGTGCTATGATTTCTAAGTGATTCGTCGAAGTTATTACAAGGCTTTGCTTAGACGATTTCCATAAAACTGCAGTTCCACCATGCAAGAATACATAATGTGTTTGTGACCTTGCGGTATGTGGGTCTGACAGGTACCCAACATCTGCATAGCCAGTTATATTCAAGTCCTGATTCTTTCTGTAGAACAATCTAAGGTCCTTGTTTCCTTGGAGGTATCGGAAGATGTCCTTTATTCCCTGCCAATGCTTTTTGGTAGGTTCGGCACTATGTTTTGCCAGTAGGTTTATAGCAAATGCAATGTTCAGTCTAGTACAATTTGCTAAATACATAAGTGCTCCTACTGCACTTAAGTATGGGAATTCCGGTCACAGGACTTCCTTCCCCTCTTCCCTAGGTCGGTATGGATCTTTTTCTTGCTGTAAAGATGTCCCGATCATCGGTACTTTCGATGGGTATGCCTTCTCAAAACCGAACCTTTCTAACACCTTCTGGGCGTAGGCTAACTAATGTACTAATATTCCTTTAGGAACATGCTCAAGCTGCAGGCCTAAGCAGTATTTGGTTTTACCCAAATCTTTCATTTCAAATTCTGACTCTAGGTAAGAACTTGCTTGTTTTATGTCTTCAATTGTCTCAATGATATTCAGATCATCTACATATACTGAGATTATACAAAATCCATTCTAGGATCGTCGTATAAATATATAAGGACAATCTTCATTGTTCGTGTAGCCTTTTTTTTACATAGAAAGTCACTTAAACGATTATACCACATCCTACCTGATTGCTTGAGTCCGTATAGTGATTTCTTGGGTTTCACACTATACAGATTTCTATTTGCTCTGTCTTGGTTCGAGACAGGATACCTTCAGGTACCTTTATATAAATTTTCGAATTCAAGTTTCTATAAAGGTATACAGTTACCACATCCATCAATTTTATTTCTATGTTCAGGTTTACTGCCGTTGAGATTAAATATCTAAAGGTGATTCCACTCATGACTGGGGAGTAGGTTTCTTCATAATCAACTCCTGAACATTGAGTGAAACCTTGTGCAATAAGCCTTGCTTTATATCTTACAACCTCATTTCTTTCATTTCTCTTTCGAACAAATACCCACTTATGCCCTATAAGGTGCACATGGGGAGGTGTGTGGCTTACGGGCCTAAACACATCTCTTTTGTTCAGAGATAATAATTCAGTTTCTATTGCCTTCTTCCAATCTTCCCAATATGATCTTTCTTACATTCAGCGAGCGATGCAGGCTCTGGATCAAGATCGATGATTGTGGCAATTTTATTTGCAAAGGAGATATCAACATTGGATGTTATCCTATGTATGGATTCTCTTGTGTGCACAAAGTTTATAGCTATTTCATCATGAGTTACTTTTTCTTGTGCTTCTACTTGCTCATCGCTTCTTCCAGTTGCGGTGGCAAGTCCCTTTAGTTTTTCGGCTCCAATGTGTGTGCACACATCCATGCTGATTTCTCTCTCCATGGGAATGTTCAGATCCGGTATGCCCTTTTCTGAAGGTGTCATACTGGTGTCAGGTCTCAACTGGGTTCCCTTCTGGTTCTAGGGAACTTCAATGATCGGTTGTGTCAAATCCTTCTTATCCACTTTCACCAAGCATCCCCGGTTACTTAGGATTCGAGGGGCCGGAGTTATTGTCCTTTTATTCTGAGGCCTCTAGACGGGATTAGGGATACCTTCAACTTTCTTTAGTATTCAACCCTCTTCGGTGCATTGTGTGCAAGCAATTGCGATTTGGTCACGCTCTTCAAATCACTACAGTGGCTATGCAGTTGATTTGCTAATGCTTGCAAATGAATGATCTTCTGGACTTCTCTATTTGTTTCACTAGTACGCGGGTCATATGGATGGATTCTCGTGGCTTATCACGTAATTTCCCGACATTTCTCATCAAGGGGTTGATTTCCTACTCCTAATGTTGGGAAATTATCCTCATCAAATATGCAATCAGTGAATCAGGCAGTATGCAAATCTCCTGTCATGGGTTCTAAATACCTGATTATGGATGTTGTCTCATGACCAACATATATCCCAGTCTTTCGGAGAGGACCCATTGCAGTTCGTTGTGGAGGGGTTAAAGGTACATAAACCTTGCACGTAAATCTCCAAACATGAGAAATTTTCGCTGCTGACCCTTGCGCTAGTTGCATAGGTGAATGGATGTTGTAGGCCGATGGTCTAAAGTTGATGAGAGTTGCTGCATGGAGGACTGCGTGTCTCCAACATGTAGCTGGTAAATTACAATTCTACAAAAGTGGTTGGGAAATAAATTTAATTATCTTGATTACTGCCTCTGCTAGTCCATTCTGGGTGTGGACATGCAGTACAGAATACTCAACTGTAATTTCCATCACCATACAATAATCATCAAATGTCTTTGAAGTAAATTCTCCGACGTTATCCATTCTGACGGACTTTATGTAATGATCAGGGAAAATATTTCTAATATGAATTATGTATGAGATCAGGTTTGCGAAAGTATGGTTTCTCGTAGATAATAAACATACGTGCGACCATTTTGAGAAAGCATCGATGATAAAATATTTAAATGGCCCTAATAGTGGCTGTATGGGACCGCAAATGTTTCCTTGGATGCGTTTCAGGAATGCAGAGACTTCATATTTCACTTTCAGAGTAGAAGGTCTAGTAATTAATTTCCCAGTGGCACATGCGGGCACACAAAATCTTCATGATTTGGAAAATTCTTTACATTAATGTTATGCCTCTATGAATTGTTAATTATATTTCTCATTATCCTAAGACCTGGGTGGCCTAATCTGTCATACTAGAGACAGAAAAGTTCAGAGCTTCTAAATATTGTTTTCAGGGCAGTATAAGCTGCAGGTGCCTTGATGTTGGTGTAATATAGCTCCGTTTCTAATGAAGGAAGTTTTTTTAATACCCTTTTTTCATTTTCTTCGCGCTTCGTAATGAGTAGGTATTCCTTACCATACTCTTCTTTAGTCTCAACATGGAAACCGTTGGCGCGAATATTCTTGAAACGTATGAAATTTTTAGCCGATTCTGGGTACAACAAGGCTTTTTGAATGACCAAAGTTGTGCCCATTGGAAGTATAATTGTGGCTTTTCCGGAACCTATTATACAAACATCTCTACCGGCGATTGTTGTAAAGCTACCAGCATTCTTACTAATCGACTAAAAGTATTTTGTCTCTCTTAAGATGGTATTCGTTGTGCCGCTGTCGGCTAAGCACACATCCTCCATGGGGTGCCACACGTATCCTAATATAAAGTATTTTATTAATATGTAGTAGAAGACAATCAACACATAAATAAAATACTTCAATATCAGAACATATCATGTCATTATAGACTGAATAAATGAATGAATTATTCAATATCATCCAACCATCACAAGAAAATAAAATTATTCGAGTACCATTCATGCAAATTCTAACTTATTCCTTCCACACATAAACTAAATGACAATTAAAGTCTAAATGCATTATGTGCATTAGACTAAATCTGCTAAGAAATCAGAGACTTCGGCTGCTATTTTCTCGGGGTGATATGCTCTTCCAGAGAAATCATGGGGTGGCAGCTGCAATGTCCAAAGGGGGTGCTGCTACCGGATGGTTTCAACCTCCATCAGCGTAGGCAGCTGCTCAGGACTCTCCCCCTCAACAGATGCAAAGTGGGCTTCATTCTGCCCTTTGCCATCCTTCTTCTAAGCTTGGAAGACATCGATGATATGCTGCGGCTTTTTACAGATCCACGACCAGTGCCCTCACTTGCCACGCTTGTAGCAAGATTGGTCTTGCTGACCATAGAGCTTGTTGTCTCGCTTTGGCTTGTTTGCCTTATTCTCACGCGGAGCATCTGACTTGCCTTTCTGAGCTGCAGCCTTACATTTCCTTCCCCTTTTCTTCATTATGGGCTTTCACACCTTGTAACTTTCTACGTTGGCTTCACGGTCAGCGGAGCTCCCAGGTGGCTGTGAGACGTAGTTCTTGCAGAGAACTTCATCCTAAGCCTCAACAATCTGCATCACATCAATCAATTTAGCATACTCCTTATAGTCGTGTTGAAGATAATTGCGTGCAGACTGCACTGCATTAGGGTGAAAGGTGGATAGGGTATTCTCAATCTTCTGCTCATTTGTGATTTGCTTGCCACAGAGTTGAAGATTGGTACAAATTCTGTGCAAAGCAGAATTGTACTCCCCGACCGTTCTGAAGTCAGCAAACCTCAGTCGGATCCACTCTTATTCTGCCTGAGGAAGAATGGTGTACTTTAGCCTCTCGGACCGCTTCTTAAGTGCATTCCATAATGCTAGAGCACTCTTCTCTACCATATACTCATTCTTAAGAGTGAGACAGATGGTGCCTGAGGAAGTGAAGTGCCTGATCATTTTCCTCAGGGGTGGGTTGGGCATCCTGCAGTGCACCAATCCCAATGGCAGCGCGGAGCTTCTTGGCTTCAAGTACTATCTCAACATCGGAAGCCCAAGTCAAATAGTTTTGACCATGCTGGGCCAGCTCCTCGAACCCCCGGTTTGTAATGCTTGTCATCTATATGTGTATAAAAGGAATATATAAATATACTACCGGTTAACATGTAGATAATGGTACAAATGATTCTCGTAATGTTTCGGAATTTTCTATGCATTTTCTATAAATTTTACTGTTAATTTCGGTGATTCAAGGCAATTTAAATAATTACAATTAATCAAAATAGTAAATAAATGCAGAAAACATAGAAAATAATAATGACAGTACTAAACATGTTTCAAATGCTAAAAATAATTCAAAATTTGTATTCCCAAGGCCTTTTATGCCGGAATATGAATTTTCAGTGAATTCTACAATTTTTGATTTTTTCGAGGGCCTTTTCTGCAAAATTCAAGACCTGCCTGAAAATTCTGAGGACCCTCCTGTAATTTTCAGAATTCGGGGGGTAGTTTTACAAAATTATCGGCGCCAACCCAGTTTCTTTCTCCCGGCCCAATCGGCCCATCTCGGCCAGTAACCCTACCCCTATTCGTGCGTGGTGGCGTGGTTACGAGGAAGAAGCCGACGACGCAGGCGGCCGGCGGCTCGACGGGGCCGGCGGAGCGGGGGGGGGGGGGCGGCTGGGCCAGAGGGAGTAGCCTCGGCCGGCGGAAGATGGCCGAGCATGAGGCGATTGGTGCTGCTTCGGGCAGCGGTGGTGCTGGGCGCTGACAGCAGCAGCTTTGAGCACAAGCAGCAGTGGTGGGTCCACCGATGGCTCCAGGCATATTCGTGGCGCCTGCATCCCCAAGCTGCAGTACCACTTCTCCGGGTGTGGATTCGGAAGATCGAGCGGCAGTGGCCGTCATCGTGCTCGGCGGTGGTCTCGATCGACAGGCGCTCGACGGTGCGACTTTAGGCGTGGTAGCTGATCGTGGGTCCATCGACTTAGGGATCGACGTTGTAGAGGTAGCTAGTGGCGGTTTCGGGAGTCCATGGATGCGAGCGCCAGCTTGCGGAGCTAGGCGACGACGGAAGGCGGCAGCTTCGGGCTGCCAGGCGCGAGCACCGGCTTGCGGAGCCAGGCGACGGCGAGCGGTGGCGGACAGGTGCGAGGGCGGGCGCTGGCCAGGCCACGAGGAGGTAGCAGTGTGTCGAAATGCCCAGAACACCTTGTCAAGGATGAAACAATTGGGGCCCTTCGTAGGGTACACCCGCTCTATCTTATTTACATATGTCCCGAGATTGGCTTGGGCAATCTAATGCAGCACTCTTCGCATCAAGTCGTATGCCTCCTCATACATATCGTACATTCCATATATGACCTTTCTCTTCGCTCGCTACATCTTACCGTAGCTCCCCAGGAAACCAACCAGGTTCAAGACATTGGCCATCAACAACTTTAGCGAAATTATGATGTCTGCAACTACGAGGTAATTTATCAGGCTAGCGATGAGTGACGAGGTCACATTGCAGTGCCCGTACAGGTGTAATCCTTGACCACCATTATCCGAAAGTCTGTTGCCCCCTTTGAATCTCTGCACATGGACTTTTTCAGGATAAGAGCCATCTAGACACTTCATCACATACGTATCGGGGTTCAACATGTGTACCTGAAATGTGCAACTGATGCGGACGGCATATCTTGTGATGGCTTGCTGCGCAGCACCCTTGTTGGGGAAGCGTTGCCCTTTGATGAGAGTATCTTCGTGTAAGGACCATTCAAACTCACCTTCAGACAGCAAAATTAGAAAGGCAAAGGCAATAGCATCCAATCGTGCGGAGACGTACTCAACATCTGTGCACCGCCCACCTCCTCCTATACCAGCCTCATTTCTATTGCTGATTGTGTCAGCATCCTTCTCCTCGTCGAGTGGCTTCCATTCGGCAGGCCTTACAAATATTCATAGCAGTCAATACACGCTACCCATCATCTCTCTGCACCTTCTGTTGGTTGAAAGTTATGAGCCAACTTGGACAACTGTCCATCGTTTGGACTAGAACCATGTTCCATTGCACCACCAGCACAGCAAGTTCCACTTCGTCGTAACCATCTGCAGCAACACGATGCTCCACACCAACACCACCAACCAACTGCGGCACTTCCACGTCGCCACTCCCACCGCTCTCACCCCTACTCAACTCCTCTGCCCTTTCCACAAACTGCACATACACCATTGGCCTTCCATATATTGTCGTAGTCGGATTGCTAGCAATCTCCATTTACTACAGCTAGACGACGTTGCCAATCACCTTCTTTAGTTCCTAGAAATGCTCCCTAGAATATTCAACCATCGTTGTTGTCACCGCCTCGATAACATCCTGGTAACCTCCCTGTCAAGTGCACTCCGCACGCACCTTCTGTGCTCAGAGAGACCCATCTTGTTAAACCCCAGAGTCTCGATTACAGTCGTTTTACAATTTTAAAGATTCGTCTCATACGGTCCGTCGCGTATGACTCTCTCCCCAAGAACATAAACAAGTGTTCTATATCTGACAATAGGTACATGCAATGTACAAATAGTAACAACATATAAATAGTAACAACGAACAAATAGTAACAGTATGCAAATATTAATAGTATACAAATAGTAACAGTGTAGAAATAAAAATAGTGCACAAATAATAACAATGAACAAATAATAAAAGTGCCCAAATAATAACCATTACACACATAATAACAGTGCAAAAATAATAATGGTACACAAATAATAACAGTGCATAAATAATAACAGTGCACAAATAAAACCTGCATACAAATAATAACAGTGCACAAATAATAACCATTATGCACATGGATGCACGTGGGCGTACGGGCCAGCAGTCGTGTCCAGCTGAGAGCCACGGGAATCATTGTTGAGCATGTCACGTCGTGTCACCTCGCGTCGTGTCACGCCCACGTGGTCGGCCGGGCAGCAGAGCTGCTGAGCCAGAGTGACTCCACAGGCTTGGTTGCCACGCCGCTTGTGAACCTGTTGCGCTTGGGCGTCCTCCCGCACTTGCCGACTCCTACCAAGCAAGGGGGAGCACTAGGTGCCACGTGCCGGCCATCGTGCCCACCGAGCTCAGGTGGAAGCTATTTTTGCAAAAATAAACGTCCAAATACTATTTTTGAAAAAAAAATAGCTATAGAGCCATATTAGTGAACAGTCCATAAAATGGCGGTGCTCAATCAGCCGCATGGTTGCGAACGGAAGCAACTCCGTAGGACTTTTTAGGCACAAGTAAGGTTGGTTTATCTTCTTTTTTTTCATGGGCGTACATAGTATTCTTTGTAGTCTGTCTCTTGTTATTTCCCATCGATCTTCCTTTTTCTGATGGTTTTAAATTACAAAACAATATATATCTCTAAGCAATAACACCTGATGATCCGATAGTGCATTTTTAATTAACGCCTAACAGATCAAGGGCCATATGTTTTTCCTTTTTCTACAATTTCTAGCATATTTTCTTTTGTTAATTAGATATTGATGGCTGCTATAGTTCAACTTTAATTAGGTCCACCAACTAAAGGGACATATGTTTTATATTTTTGTGAGATTTTCTACCATTCATTCGCAAAAAAGGTCTCTCTAGTAACTCTACTCATATACTTCCTAAAAATATATAATCATTCTGCACTTTTATAATTGTACCCACCAAAAAAACGCTATATCATTTTACCTTTGATTAATATGGTAATTTATAGCACCTCATAGCAAAATGTGGTGACTTCATTTAATATCGGACCTGTTCATATTGAATTTTACTGATGACTTTTGGTTTTACCTTATGAATAGTAACAGCTTATAGAGAGCCATATGGAAATAGAGAAACTCACGTGTGATTTTGGTCGGTATAAATGAAGTCGCTACAGTGTTACTATAATCAACTAGTAGACCTTGCCTTAGAAAACACCCCGTTTAAAGTACTGTAGAAAAGCAGTTTTTAGAAATTAATATAAATAGGACCATCGTTCCAAAAGAAAATAGAAAATTTGTACTTTTATCGACATATTGGACCTGTAGATTGCATAGCTGTGATCTATCTGTCTGTGTCGTATTAGCTTACTATGATCTTAAGATGCACAGTTGCAATAATACTTTGTGCATATTGACCCCGAGATTAAAAAAATTATGTAAGTGAAAAAAATAAGCATATGAAATAAGGAGTAAATGAGTAAGAGACGCATATCCCGCACATTTGGTCTACCCTTAATTTGCACAAAAACCGTGTGTGGCGTCGTTTCGCCGTAGGAAACCATCATATTTTTTTTTCACTCGGCCAATCTGATCCTAAGAACATCGAGATGCTTTTTTTTCATCTCTTGCGTGCCAATCGCTTGGTGTTCATCCGTCTCACAGTGAATGCCATCGGAGACCTACATCCTTTGATACACGCACAGGATAAGACGAGACAAAATCGGATTTAGCATTGTTACATACTGTATTTATAAGCAGTATATATATCGTATTTGTAAAAATAGCACTTCTACCGTCTGGTGCGCGGGCGGCAGCGCTGGCGAGGCGACACGTGACGAGGCCGACAGCGGCAGGTGCCTACCGACCCGCTAGCAGACGGCAGGCAGCCTGCTGCCCGGTGGAGGACGTCTGGTGAGGGGGGTATGTGATTAAGCCGACTTAATTACCTGTCATAATTTTTTATGTTTAGAGTTTGTTTAAATTTTTAAATAAATAAAATGAGCTTAAAAATTACAAAAATTTATGTACAACCTTCCAACACAACGTACCTCACAGTATAATTTTTGGATAATTTTATCCATTATGAATGTTGCTAAAAAATTCATACAATTTTGATACTTTTATGAGTTTTTACATATACCAAACAAGCTCCAAAAATTACAAAATTTTATGTGAAGTCTCCCGACAAAGTCATAGTTATTGTATATTTTTTGGAAATTTTATGTGATCTGAATTTGACATGTTTATCCGGGTTAATTTAATCATGAATTTATGAATATTTCATGATTTTTTTTACAATTTTATACATTAGGAATACTTGTACAAGTAAAAGTAATTATAGTAGTACAAAAAATGCATCACACTGGATATACGATATGGCTCACCCATCTAAGCCACTGCTACCTCCTCGCCACGTTTGTCTTCCGTTGAGCACGAGCATATCCCGTAGGGTACGTCAGTCGGTCTGGAGGTTGCGTCTCGGGTCAAAGGAGGTATGGAGACCATTCTGTTTGCTCAGTGGCCGGTGGTGGTCCGGTAGGCTCAGGTACAGTAGATTGGGTCCGGTAAGGGTCGAAATCCTCCAATTAAGACATGCCGAACTACGAGCCGCCTGCAATAATGTCATGAATGAAGGACTCTAGAAATCCCCCTCGTGGTGCGAAGGAGCTCTCGCCTTGACCGTACGACGTGGCAGCGAAATCAGAGGAGCTCTGCCCACTGAAGTGTCCAAACCCTGAGAATGCTGTGAACGCTGAGCTCTGCCCTACGTATGCTGCAAATCCTGGCGCTGTGTGCTGCTCTCTGGAATCATCGGTGGACTCGTCGTCACCCCCACGTTGAATTGGAGGCTACAAGATGAAATGATGTTAGTCACAATAAATATTCCGGATATATAATGCGAATCTCATATGTCCCGAATATGCAACGAAGATGAACAACGGGGAGCGGTAGTCTGTGCAGGTGGTGTGGACGTCAAAAGTGATACATCTCAATGACGGACCTGCGGCGGGAGAACGCCATGATGTTAATGGAACGCAAGGCCTAATAGGAAAACAAAATATAGGATCGTACGTAAGTTACCTCCTTGTCGGTACGACACATGGATGATCGGCAACTAGTACTACGACGGCAAACATACTCAGTAGATTGCGATGGCTGGCCGGACTCGCTAGGCCGCGATAACCTAGCGGGTGAACATGGTGCCTCCACTGGATGGCTTATGTGCATAGTGTGATACGTGGAACGGCCGTAGTTTAGGTTATGCACTATTTTTTTGTCCTGCTTTAGGATGAATTTCATAGCCTTCTGCAGAGCCGGTGGTGTCTTTGGACTGCTGATGGCGGCCTCCAACGTGCTTGTGATGCACTGCGCCCACTCCAACTAAAGCGACATACGAAATATGTTCAGTAATGACCAGTATGAATTTCTTGAATGAAACGATAAAATATTTAAACTGTCTTATGCTGTCATGCTGCCGCGAAGCGCTATGGGGATCGATCGAGCATTGCAGACTTTCCTTGTGTGTGATCTGCTCGGGGTGATCTGGTGGAGGAATGGTGAGTCTGCTACGTGACTAGGGTACGTACCACTCCAGGTACTCATCATACGTGTGGATGTCATACAGACACTGCTCCATGATGACATTGAGGTGTGCCCTATCCATCCATGCCATCGTCCACTATTGCTGCAGTGCCCGTCAGTCTGTACCATACCGACCAGCCCTTGATTGTCTGCATTTCTAGAATCATCGACGTTACATAGCAAGACATACAAAGTGTATATATTAGTCGGATGGAGTTTGACTCACCGGTATACAACTTGCAGTAGGAACCTGTCGTCCAAAGGGGTCACAGCCTGGTGCAAACCGAACTGTCGCATCACGCGCTGTGACACGTAAGTCTCTACCATGTATGAGAACACCAGATGGTGTGTCGTTTCCCATAGCTACGCATCCTCCAGGCATTGCAGGGACAGCCCGTGCGGCGATACACGATACACAAAATCTACAGTTCACTAACCCTATATGACGTCAGTGTCATGCAATGACTCGAACTCATTGTGTCATAACAAGTAGCACCTCAACGGTTTGCCTTTCTCCCACCGCAGACGGGCAACAGTCCACCGGATGCCCATAGTAGGCTCGTCTGTCATGTCAGCGAACTTGCCGAATGGATGCACTGGCATCACGATGGTCGGATGTCTGATTGGGATGTGCTCCCAACTCCACAGCTGCAGGAGCACATAGCAGATAGCCAAATGGGGTGTACCAGCAGTGGAGCGCTGACAAACGTCACAAAACCCCCGATACGTGGTGCACAGAACCACTGATCCCCAGCTGTGCCGAGATATCACCCCAAACTCTGCATCTACTAAAGATTCAGCAAGGTCGGTGAATTCAGTGTTGCAAATATTGCCGTATGTAGCTGGAAATATGCTCTAACCAAAGAGCTGAATAAGGAATGAGACGAGGTGTGTCCTGACGACGTCAGGCGGTGCATCTTGCGAGCACACACTAAAATTATTCAGCCAAGTGCGGGGACGCCACGTGCACTTTCTGGGATAGGCCGACCGAACAGTCCACCAGCCCCTCCTTCCAGTCGGCTGGTGCATACGATAAAAAATTACCTGTCTTTCGGAAGAAGCAATCAGCGCTGCCGATTTTGAGCTATGCATTGGCTTCTCGAAGTAATGAGCTACGCACTCCCAATTTTGAGCGACGACCGCGACAATGAGCTTTTGCGATGAATGACTGAGATGAGGAACAACGAACTGCGAGAGGTTTGTATTTATGGCCAAGCGAAAAGTGAACCTAATGTGCTCACCCCGTACATTGAGGACCCATTGTCACGAGCAGCGCCTTGGGTGAGGGGGGACGGTATGGTAATACTGACAAATGTGCAAACGAGGGAGTGGGTGAGGGGAGACAACACGGATATAATGACATTAATGCGAATGAGAGAGCGTGCGAGGGGGGCACGACACACATAGAGTGATAATTGTGTGAACCAGATAGCAGAAAAGAAAATATAGCATGATTGGCCGACATATGCACGAAGCACAGAGGTCAGCCACATCAAAAGATGGATGAGCACGATTAAATTCATGATTAAATTAACCCAAATAAACTTGAAAAATTTGAACCACATAAAATTCCCAAAAAACTACACAATAAGTATAACTGTGTTGGGAGGTTTCACATAAAATTTCGTAATTTTTGGAGCTCATTTGCTTTATGTAAAAACTCATAAAATATCAAAATTGTATGAATATTTAAGCATCATTCACAATGGGTAAAATTACCCAAAAAAAATTATACTGTGAGGTATGTTGTGTCAGAAGGATGTACATAAATTTTTGTATTTTTTTAGCTCATTTGATATATTTAAAAATTAAAAAAAACTAAATACAAAAAAATTAGGGCATGTAATTAAGAAGGCTAATCAACCGGCTTAATTACCTGACGCCTCCTCAGCGGACGGCAGGCCTACCTACCGTCCCCCCACCAGGCGGCAGGCTATCTGTCGTCTGCTAGTGGGGCGGCAAATGCCTGCTGCCGGCGGCCTTACCACGTATCACTTTGCCGGCGCTGTCGTCTGCCCACCGAATAACAAAAATGCTATTTTTATAAATACAATACGTATACGACTAATTTTATAAATATAATATATATATACAGCTAGTTTTATAAATACAATGTATAATAATACCAAATTCGACTTCGTCTCCATCCCCTACATACGAACTGGTAGTGTATGCAACGTCTCGCCGCCTACTGTGCATTCGGCGACGAGCTCCTCACGCGCACACACTCCAACGCGCTGGCGGTGCTGCCGTGTACTTTCGGCGAGGATTATCCCATTCTTTTAATTTTTAAATTACAAAGTAACACGTATATTTAAGTACTAATATGACATCAATAGCCTCTCCAACTCCAATTAGAACCTACTAGATTAATAACTAGATATTTTTTATAAGAATTTCTAGCATATTTTTCTCTCTTTTTTATAACATTCAATGATAGCTATTATTTAACTTTAATTATGGTATATCTAATCAAGGATCGGATTTTTTTAGTGAGAATTTTTAGAATTTTTATCTTTTTTCTTAACAGTTATAAAGAGATTGTATGAGCTTTTATTATATAATAGAGGTATGGATAGGTCCTCGTCGTTTGTTGACTCTGTTGGATGTTTCTTGTACCCTCGTGTGACAATGCAATCCGCTGTAGTGAATGCATCGACCAACAATAATTGGTACTTGTTTCTGGTTTTAGTCATGAGTGGTCATCGCATCGGTCAGTATTGCTAAGAGCATGTATAATAAGAGACTGTTAGTAGGCTATATACTGAGGTGGAAGAGAGAGAGGAGGAGAGAGAAGAGAGGTGGGTTGTAAGTTTACAGCCAGCTGAAGCACAAGAACCAAGAAACTTTGTGAGAGAAAGGGGTGGGTCATACAGCCTTCAGCTGGCTGTAAACTATTATATGAATGGGCTGATAAGTGGGCTGTAAGTGTCCATACAGCCAGCTGAAGGCTGTATTATTAGCTTTGCTCTAAGGAACAAGGATCGGAAGTATTTGCTGTTTTTTTATGTGCAGTTTTGCCAATTATCGTGTTCCTATATTTAAAATAATATATTTTTGTATGTGCAACATGTGGGTGTTTTAATTATGGTTTTTGTTTTAATATGAGCATTTATGTGAACGAATCGAATGTCGATAAGCTGTTTTAAAAAGACTGTTATGATAAATCACTTTAAAACGATGATAGAGAAATCGTCCTGTTCATTTATTTAAGAAAAACTATAAACTATAAATCAAAAAAATCAACCTATATAAACACACCGTGTCATTGGGTCGTATCAAGAGAGGGAGAGCGGTGTCATTGGGAAATAAGGCCCTAGTGACCTCCATCCCAAATAGCACAGTATCAAGAAGTACACGTCACGGATAAATATAAGTTGGAAATCATCCTTTTCTGTAAATTTCGTGAAAATCACGTGTAAATATTTTATAAATTCTCAAAAAATCTGTAAAATTTTAAGAGCAAACTTAACTATGTTTGCAAGATATAAAAAAAGACCAGCAGCAAAATGAATAGTGATGCGCATCGCTACCGCATCCCGATTCGCTACCCATTGTTCTGTGCCGACTCCTGATCACCTCCTGCGATATCGCAACATCTACTGAATCAAATTTCAGACACAAATAGTAGTAGATAAGAGGGCAAAAGCACTTAGCATAACAATCTTTTTTTTTTTTTTTTGCATCATCCCGAACTCGGGGTACGTAGCCGGGTATCCAGAAAGGCTGAAGGCAAGAGAACCCCAATCGTGAGCAGTGTTGCTAATCTGCAATAAGGAGAGACCTTTCGTGTACACCCTCTGGTAGATACGGCTTTTGAAGTTTGGCCAACCGATGGCCAGTCTAACTGATATGGTATTTTTGTCTTATTGCTAAAGGCCATCAACTAATTAAACTACATGTTTGACAAGTTATTTGTAGATTTTTTGGGATTTTATGTCATAATTATTTGTTTGCTGCGTCTAAGAATGATGATGATAAGCAACTGCACCACGTGGATGGAAGAGCATGGGAAAAAGAAGAGAACAAACGGCTGATTAGTGTGGGATAAGTGTTTGCCTGCATAGCCCCTCAGTCGGTAGACCGCTCACCTCAGCCGAATTTTTTGTATTTTAGCCCTTTTTTTGAAAAATATTCACATTTAGACCCCTGGTAGTTTTAATTCCGTTTTTGGACCCAGAGCTCGGCGCCGAGGTAACATGTCTCGGCGCCGTGGACCACGGCGCCAAGGTGCCAGACCCGCGCCAGCGTGGCGGCCGACGTGGCAGGCAGCTTGGCGCCGTGGCTCGTGGCGCCGAGCTCGGCGCCGTGGATCTTGGCGCCGAGCATGCGGCTTCTGAAACGGCACCGAGCACGCGGGCCTCGTTCATTCGCAACTCCTCCTCCCTCTATCCCCGCCGCCGCCCAGTGGTGCCGCCGCCTCCCGTCCCCTCCCCGCACTCACGTCCTCCCCGCCGCGGCCGCCGGCCTCCCCTCGTCGACCACCTCGGCCTTCCCTCGTCGACCGCCTCGGCCGCCCGTCGTCCCCGCCGCGGCCGCCCGCGCGCCTCCCCTCCCCGCACGCGCGTCCTCCCCGCCGCGGCCGCCCGCCACCCCTCCTTGACCGCCTCGGCCGCCCGTCCGACGTCCTCCACGCCGCGGCCGCCCGTCCGAGGTCCTCCCCGCCGCGGCCACCCGTCCTCCCCGCTGCGGCCGCCCGTGCGCCTCCCCTCCCCGCACGCGCGTCCTCGGCCGCCCGTCCGACATCCTCCCCGCCGCGGCCGCCCGTCCTCCCCGCCGCGGCCGCCCGCGCGCCTCCCCTCCCCGCACGCGCGTCCTCGGCCGGCCGCCTGTCCGACGTGCTTCCCGCCCGGCCGTCCTCCCCGCCGCTGCTGTCGAGAGGCCCCAGAGCGACCGCTACAAGTGCCTCAAGGTGATGACTTCTCCTCCAAAATGTTCGTTCTTGGCGCTCGGATGTGATGTCGAGGATATTTTTTAGCTAGTTTTTGAGGATGTGATGTCGAGTGGGCTGATGTGTGGTGCTATGAATGTCTAATGTGTGGTGCTATGAATGTCGAGTAGGCTGTTTATCCCTTATTTATCACTGTCGCTTGGGCAATGGTGCCGTAGAATGGAAGGATTGTGTGGCGTATTGGAGTCGGCGATATGGCTCGCTATAAGTCAAGTTGATTATTTTGCGACCAGAGGACTAGTGCTATAGAAATGTGTTGTGTTGCTGTGATGTAATTGACTAGTGCTATAGAGGACTAAGGCGGTTGATCTTAATTGGTTGTGAGGATCAGTGGGACAAATATGTCAAATTGGTTATGAGGAATGAGTTTCAATGTTTGGACCTTGTTGTGCGGAAGGTGTCCATTGATCCCACCCCTCACGGTTATTCACCAGAACTAGGTGATCAGGCACCCTTTGACCCTCCGTTACCGGACCTTGCGGTGGATGTGGAAGAAGTGCCTGAGGTGCCCGATGCTCTATCTGCCCCGAACGAGGTTCAGATTTCCCAACCAGTTCGAGTTGAATGTCGGACTGATGATGTCGTGGCGGCCCCTCAGGAGATGGGATTGACCCAGAATCATCCCAGTAAGTGTCGAGCAACACTTTAGCCTTTTACCGTCATTCCTTTATTTTGTCTCAATCCCATCGTTGTCGTGCTTATGATGTAGGAAACATTCCTGATAATGTGGTTGTTCCTCCCGTTGCTCCATCTGCAACGTTGAAGAAGTCTGCAGGGATTCCAACAGTGTGGATGTTCAAATTGTGGATGTTCAAATTGTGGATGATCTGGAGCCTTACGAGATCGCAAGGGCCGTTGATTCTGATGATGACCGCCCTTTTGGAGAGCTAACCGAAAGTGATATTGAGCTGATCAGACGTTATTGCCCTGGCCGGGATCCATCAGTTCATGAATTCAGCGATCTTAGGCATTCTCATGAGGCATATGCAGAAGGAAGGGATGACGAGTTGCTAGATGCTCCTGTGGCCGGGTCAAGCATGACAATTGAGAAGGGCATGGTGTTTGAGGACTTGTCTGCATTGAAAAGGTGGCTGCAGGAGTATTCAGTGATCCGTAAAAGGCCATTCAAGGTGAGACATTCTTATGTGGAGCGGAGGTACACAGTTGTGTGCGAGAAGGAAACATGTGAATGGAGGGTTTGTGCTAGCAAACAGAAGGACACGGGAAAGTTCAAGATCACAAGAATCGTTGGCCCACACACTTGTGCCGAAGCAGAACTCAAACAGAAGCATCGGCAGTTGACCTCTACCATTATTGCCAAGTCACTGTGTCACATAGTAAAGGGAAAACCCAATATGAAGGTGAAGACACTTGCTGGGATTGTTAAGGAGAAATTTGGATACGAGATAAGGTATGGAAAAGCATGGAGGGCAAAGCAACGCATCTGGAAGATGATATATGGGGACTGGGAAGATGGGTACTTGCAGTTGCCAGCACTCTTCAATGCAATCAAAGCGGTTAATCCAGGCATGCATTATGAGTACGTCCCGAAACCGAACGAATGGACTCAAGATGGGATGCAGATATTCTTCCGTGATTTCTGGTGCTTTGCTCAGTCCATCGAGGCCTTTCGGCATTGTCGTCTCGTCTTCTCCATTGACGGTACGTTTCTTCTTGGCAAGTACCAGGGCACACTTCTGATAGCCATTTCCTGTGACGCAGACAACGCGTTGGTTCCTTTGGCGTTTGCTTTGGTTGAGAGGGAGAACAAAGACAGCCGACGATGGTTCTTGCGGCTCGTTCGGAGGCACGTGGTCGGCCCTGGTAGGGAGGTTGGTGTCATATCTGATAGACACCAGGGCATACTTGCTGCCGTACAGGAGCAGATACCGGGGTATCCAGCTTTGCACCACCGTTGGTCTCCCCATGGTTACGTGGTCTCCCCGTTTCGAGCCTTACCGGGATGAGGGAGAGTGGCCACCATACACCGGGCCCAAATACATTGCGGATCCGGGTAGCCGTTGGAACAAACGTGGAACCAGAAAGAGGACGAGACACAAGATGGTTATGGATCAGCTTCCAGGAAGAACGAGGCGAGGGAGAGCAACCCCCTTTCTTACTGACCCCGAGCAGAACCAATGTAGCAGATGTGGTAGACTTAGCCACAATTCACGCACATGCCATTGGCCACTTAGTCAGGTGCGAGTGCTTGTTGTTCGTTATGTTTCATAGTTCGTCTAGTTGTTTTTCCATATACAATTTGCTATGTTTCTTGTTTAATTTCTTATTCTTTCCATATTTTATGCATGTTCAATTTTTTTGTTTACTTATATGTTGAACTGAGAAATTTAATTTTTTTGTAGGATGGCGCAATTCCACCTGCTAGACCCACACTACGAGGAGAACCACCGAGGACGGCTCACCGCCGAGGGGAGGGTACTGCATTCATCACTTCATGTGTAATTTCAGTTTATGTTGATGCATTAACTAACAAAATTGGTGTATTCTATACAGGAGCTGCCCATCCTTCGTCCTCGAACCCATAACGGGTTCCTGGACATGCGGTACGACGAGAGGTACACTCCCTTCCTAGAGAGGGCTGGCCTAGACGCCATCTCTTACCAGGTTCGCCGGAGACTCACAGCTTCCACCTCCCTTTCGGGGAGATGACTATTACGCTCCAGGACACTCAGAAGATACTTGGTGTCGCCATTCACGGCCGTCCAGTGATCGGACCGTGCGTGCCTGCTGGTTGGAGAGCCCGAGTAGAGGCCTTCCTGGGGAGAGAGCTTCCTCCTGAGGCAGGCCATCGCTCTTCTGGAGTTCCGATCACATGGCTACGGCAGACTTTCGCAGAGTGTCCTACAGACGCGGACGAGCAGACAGTTGCCTACTACTGCAGGTACGGGTCAACTCGTCGTCTAATCGAGCTTTTTTCTAAAATTGACATAGTTTGATTTAATATCATTTTACATATAATTGCAGGGCATGGATCCTGCACTTGTTTGGCTGCGTTCTCTTCCCCGACGGAACGGGGGACAGCGCGTCGTGGATGTACATCCACTGCCTCACTGACTGGGACACGGCGGGGCAGTACAGCTGGGCTTCCGGGGCGTTGGCGTTCCTTTACCGCCACCTCTGCGAGGCGTGTCGTCGGAGTTCGCCGAACTCGATAGTAGGTGGTTGCCTCTACCTCCTCCAGCTGTGGATGTGGTGTCGTCTACCAGTTGGTCGTCCCACGGTTTCGCCTCCTCGTCCGTGGTTCGCAGAGGTTCCTCTTCGTCGACGTCCGACACTTGCATATCTTTGGGACCAGGTCTCAGTTCCGTACGCCAGGACGTAGAGGGCCTACCTAGAGTATATGAACGAGCTAGATGTGCTCACGGCCTCCAATGTAAGTTAATTCCATTTGGTATCGTGATTTTCATTTGTTAGTATATGACCTTTAACGTTAAATTGTTGCTATGCAGGTTAAGTGGGAGCCGTACGCCGAGCAAGAGGTGGAGGCCGTTCAGTTCAGCGCACTGTGCAGCATAGACGAGGCCCTCTACAGGATGAGGTGCCCCCTTATCTGTTTCTAAGCTGTTGAGTATCACCTGCCACATAGAGTTGCACGGCAGTTTGGTATGAGGCAGCTGTGGCCAGTAGAGCCGTTCTCCACGTCTGTGGCCTTGCACAAGTAAGTGGCATGCAATTTCAATTCTAACCTTGGATTCCAATTGCACAGAGTTTCTACTAATTTTAACTATTGGTTTACGTGACATGCAGATTTGATCGTCAGCGACAGAAGAAGGTCACAGACTTCGAGCAGCACCACCACGTGTACGTTGAGGAGTGGGGACACTTTCAGGACCACGTGGACCACAATGACGAGCCGCACAGCAACGAGCACTTCCGGCGGTACCAAGTTTGGTACCAGCGTGCGACGCGGTCCAAGCTTAAAGGACAATGGACTGAAGCTGACTATGCAGACATTGAGTCCTCCGACGACGAGGGCACGCCCTACGACCAGTCTACTCGACTTGGGACGCAGGTGGAGATAGCACCAGTAATGGACCGTGTGGTAATGTTCAATCTCATTACTTATTTTCCAATAGACATAAATACCACTACATATAGCAAATTATCCATTCTTTTGCTTGTTTGCAGGGCAACACTCTGAGGCAGTCCGTACAGGACATAGAGTGTTTCTCCACGACCATCGGCGACGTCAGGACGCGTAGCTTCCTAGAGGTAAGTTTCGACACAGCCACTCACAAAATTAGTACCTAATATCTTCGTATCTTGTTGGTTAACAAAATGTTGGATGACAGAGGCTGGCAGGTCGGCTACGTCGTGCGGCTGGTCGTTGTGGTTGCAGCACAGTTGCGGCGAGGGACGTAGACGTGCCTGCGACACGACTTGCAGACCCGACGCGGCTAGGGTTGTACACGGGGCAGAGCTCGTCCCCCACGAGGAGCGACACTTTCCCTGACGAGGGCGGTGAGGACGAGGTGGAGCAGCAGACTTACGATGAGATAGGCCCGTCTCAGCTCATAGACGCTCCTTCGACTCAGCCTTCACAGCCTGTACCACACAGACGCCGCCGCGAGCCTAGCCGTTACACTCCAGGCACCGACGCCCTGGGTAAGGGTAAGGGTAAGGCTAGGAGGCAGTGATACTTATGTGTAGGCTTGTGGTTGGGCTTAAAAGTCGTTGTATATATGTTGTAATGAGCTAGGAGGCACTTGGTATGTGGTTGGACAGAGATGTGTTTGTAATGAGCTACTTGTTGTATATATTTGTATATGTTATATTCATGTGATATTTGTGTTCGAATCCGTAGTCTGTACTTTGTGGTTCTATAATTCCTGCAATGAATTTATGTTGCTGCAAACGACTGAAAAGGCTACGAACTATGAATTTATTACGAGACTACAGGCTCTGAAAAGCCTACATAGGAACATTTATTGCTAAACTGGAATCCTGAAAAAGCCTACGAGCTGTTTCCTGCAAATGACTGAAAAGGCTACGAACTATGAATTTATTACGAGACTACAAGCTCTGAAAAGCCTACATAGGAATATTTATTGCTAAACTGAAATCCTGAAAAAGCGAAAAGATTCATACGACCTCCTCTCCATGGACTATGCTCACTGCACCAGATAACCTGCCTACATAAAGCCACCTGCTATGTCTTCCATACCACATCTTCTCCTCAAGCCATCACAATACTACTACACAACAATGTCTTCCTGGAGGTCCAACCCATTTGGAGTGCCGGAGTGGCATGAGCGCCCGAAGTGCCATTGCGGCTTTAGGACGATGTTGGGAGTCTGGACGGATCGAGTACAACGAGCCAAATACGGCCGTAGGTTCTTCAAGTGTCCAGACCTGGATGACGACTTCGTGGTAACGACGACAACTAATTCATTTGTTTCTCGTTATCGTTTTTCAACTTGATCCATGACATCTACCACGCCACACATAGGCTTGCACTTTCATCGAATGGGTGGATCGGGTGTCGCCGGCATGGCCAAATAACCGGGCAGTGGAGGTGGAAAACAAAGGACAATACTTTGTCAAGATGACTCAGGCTCGCGAGGTGGAACGACAGATGCGGCTTGAGCAAGAGCGCCGCGTGAGGGTGGACCAAATCCGTCTGAAGGGTAAGGAGGATGCGCTGCAAAGGAGGCGGGAGCAGTTAAGTCTGCGTGAAGCAGCCATCAAGCGTCAGGAGGAAGAGCTTCAAGCTCGTGAGGCAGCTCTCAAGACCAAGAGTGACAGGAAGAATGATGCAGCGGAGCCATCCTCAGGGCCCAATAAAAAAGGGAAACAACCACGCTACACCCAGTAGAATAGACCCACGCTATCTACGGTCTATGTAATCCTATTATTATGCATTGTATTGTGTTTGCCTAGCTGTATCGACTGCACTTGAGACTACCGGTATGACGGTATTGCGTATCGGTGCTTGACAAAACTACAATTTAATAGAGTGCATAATGTTGCCCACCCATGCTTGCTCCAAAGAATGTCTGCATAATGGATTAGTTTGCATATAGAAAAGAACAGGGAAATCATGCCTACTCAGTTCAAAATTGTAAATCATTATATGGAAAATTCACATTTTCAAGCACATAAATGTCTGCAAAAGAACAAGACATAACTTCGCAGATTATACCATGTGATTTGAGGTAGCGACATAATTACTTATGGGCAATATAATGGAAAAGTCTAAGGCACATAGGTTCTTACGAAAAAAGTTACAAACATTATTACGTTACTAGCACCCGAAATTTTCAGATTGAACACGACATCATCAAAAAATGTAGCAGGAAACAAAAATTGTGTTTCACACAGTTCATCAATTTTCTGAATGTTTGCAAAAGCTACGGATTATTTTGAAGGCGTCGAGCAGGAGCGCCACTGGTCACGGCGGCTGTTCTGAATTTTTCACAGCTCGGCGCCACAACCCACGGCGCCGAGCTCGGCGCCATAATTCACGGCTCCGAGGTCGGCGCCACTGACCACGGTGCCGAGGTGCTGCCACGTCGGCGCCACGCAGGCCACCACGCTGGTGCGGGCCTGGCGCCTCGGCGCCGTGGAGCACGGCGCCGAGACGTGTTACCTCGGCGCCGTGGGTCACGGCGCCGAGCTCTGGTTCCAAAAACAGAATTAAAACTACCAGGGGTCTAAATGTGAATATTTTTCAAAAAAAGGCAAAAATACAAAAAATTCGGTCACCTCAGCTAGTCAACTGTACTAGCTACTTTCAACTAATTACCTCAACTACTCAGTTGTACTAGTTGCTGGCCCAAGCACCAATTCTGCCAGAGATCAATTCCATGCGAGAGAACCGCTCGGAGCGCCGGCCTCCAAGTTTGGCTGCACCTCGAACGTCTACTGCATGCAACGCAGTCAGGGCCGGTCCTGAGATTTTAGGGGGTCCGGGACGAAACTAGAAATAGGGGGCCTAGTATAAATATCTAAATATAAATCTACATACACACATATATATGTATCTAATTTTACCAACAAACACTTGAAATGTGTTATGTATTAAAGAAAAATTCATATCAAAGAGTTTATAGATATTACCTTAAAAATTTCTTCTAACATTTCTAGATGCGAAGTCATTGATGATGGTATTGATATCAATCTCATCCAATAATTTCTTCTCAATACATAAAGTTGCCAAACTGTTTAACCTCTCTTGAGACATTGTTGACCTTAAATGATTCTTCAACAATTCCAACTTTCAAAAGCTTCTTTCATCTGATGCCACAGTCACAGGCATAGTAAATAAAATCCGATAAGCAATAGAAATATTAGGATAACAATCTGCTTCTCTGACAAACTCAAAGATCTCCATAGCAGACATTGGTTTATCTGATAAAGTCAATTGCAGACAGTGATGTAGATGTGGACCTGCTGGTTTGGGAATTCCGCGGCTGATCGCTCGCTCCGCTCGGCTCGCCTGTCGCGTCGGAGAGAGAGAGACGGCCACCCTCGGCGCGGCGTGCGGCGTGCCCTAGACGGCTAGACGGAATCATGGAAGAACTAAGAAGTCGGAAAGTCAGATTTCAGAAAGAAGACCGAAGACGAGAAGTTGGCCCGGCCGGGAATTCGGAAGACGGATAGACTCATAGACGGATAGTATACATAGTATATATACAAACTGCACAGATTGTATACATAGTATATGGGGGATTGGGCGCCCCTGAATTTTGGGTGCCCGGTGCGGCCGCCCCGCTCGCCCCCCCCCCCCCCCGGGCCGGGCCTGAACGCAGTCCACCTGGCAATCAAGGCAGTTTTTTTACCTAAGCGTCTGGTACAAGCGTCGCATTGGACAATGGACATGGCCTTAACCTTGTGGTCGTGGATTGGAGGAATGGATCATGGATTTCCTTTTTAGTATTCACACAGCATAATTGAAGGACTTTCTTTCTAGTAATTCCATCCATCATGTATCCATTCACTTGCCGTTTCAAGCAGTAGAGAGCTACAAACTGCACAGATTGGCACAACCATGTAAATCACTACTACTAGATGGAACGACGAAAGACGAGGCATGTGCAAACACCAAAACTCAAATAACATTACCATATCATTTCCCAGCCATCCACCCTATCAAAAGCCAAGCTAAAGCTTAGAACAGGGACGCCGACCACTTCTTCGATCATCTACGATCTGCCCATTATTTGCTTTAGCAGATGGGTAACGCCTCGTGCTTAATTTCTTGCGCGAAAGTAAGTTACACAAACATAAAAACAGTTACAACAAAAACCTATTACAATATCATCTCCCTTTTCAGGTAACTTCTCTTGTTACAGTTGCTTCCTTCCTCCTTGTGGAAGGAACACTGCTAGCTTCTTGTACTTATACTCTTGCTGCTAGTTCCTTACTTCCTTCAGCTGGTTCTGTGGGCGAATTTCTTCAGACCAACGGCACAAACTCTGAACTCTGAAACCTATAACTCGAACTCTGAAACTCTAGCACAGTAGCGCGTCCGGCAAGGTTCAGAAAACAGGATGCAAACAAAATGATTTTTGGGGCAATTTTCTTCCTCTATTCTCCTCTCAATATAAAGTAACAGACATGCGGGAAATATGGCAACTTCTAACTACTAATGGAAGCTTACAAATAAGAATCATGCAGTCACGATCCAATCGAATCGGGCATGATACACACACACAGAAACAAACTACTGAAGACCCGCTGCTAGGAAACAAATTCCTGAAGACACGCTCCTGCCGTTGCCCTCCAGACATTCAGAAGTTGGGATGCTCAGGATTAAGTCCAACATACTCCCCCCTAATCCTGATGTGTCCCAAGATTACGAACACATAGCTGGTGCCGCATTGTTACTAGTTTTGCTGCCGACAATGCCTTCGTCAGCAAATCCGCTCGCTGCTCATCTGTGCGAACAAACTCCACAGCGATCTGCCTCTTCTCTACGCATTCTCGTATGAAATGAAACCTCATGTCGATATGTTTGCTGTGTCCATGGAATACGGGATTCTTCATTAATGCAATTACGGACTTATTGTCAACAAACAACTTTACCGCATCAAACTTCTTCCTGGTCACTTCGCCCAGCAAGCTTCTGAGCCACAATGCCTGGCTTGCTGCCATCGTTGCCACCATGAATTCGGCTTCACAGGATGACAAGGCAACCGTTTTCTGCTTCTGTGAATTCCATGATACTAGGCATTCATTGATATAGAACGCCATGCCTTTGGTACTCTCCTGACATCGTTGTCGCCGACCAAATCACTGTCTGTATATCCAGTGATCACCTCTGCATCTCCTCCTCTGGTATACACAAGGCCATAACTCACAGTCCCTTTCACATACCTAAGGATTTGCTTGATTGCTTTGTGATGCATCACCGTGGGCCTCTCCATGAATCTACTCAGCACACTGACTACAAACAAAAGGTCTAGCCGAGTGTGAAGCAAGTATCTGAGGCAACCGATAACACGACGATACTTCGTTGCATCCACCGGTTGTCCATCAAGGTCTTTGTTCAGCTGTGATCTTGGCTCCATAGGAATCTTGGTGGGATTGCATTCAAGCATCCCAAATCTTGTCAGCACCTTCTTGGCATAAGCTTCTTGCTTGATTATGATGTTTTCTTCTCCTTGCTTGACTTCTATCCCAAGGTAGTAACTGAGCAATCCAAGATCACTCATCTCGAATTCAGACATCATTTGTTGTTTGAACGCCGCGATTGTGCTCGGATCTTCTCCTGTCACAATGAGGTCATCAACATATACACCGACAATGACTTCTACCCGATCTGTTCCTCTTGTGTACACAACTTGTTCTTGAGTACACCTCACAAGACCGAGCTGCTTCAGGCTTTTGTCAAGTCGCATGTTCCAGGCCCGTGGCGCCTGCTGGAGTCTGTAGAGTGCTTTGCTCAGCTTAAGCACCAAGTGTTCTTTTGTTCTTCACCGTGAACCCCTTCGGCTGAGCAACATATATCTCTTCCTCGAGTTCCCCATTTAGGAAGGCAGACTTGACATCAAGGTGGTGTACTTGCCAACCGCGATTAGCTGCAATGGCAAGAATGACACGCACGGTGTCGAGTCTGGCAACTGATGCAAACACCTCCTCAAAATCAATTCCTTGACGTTGCACATACCCTTTTGCGACCAGCCTCACCTTGTGCTTGATCACTTCTCCCTCTGAGTTCTTCAATTTGTAGACCCATTTGAGCCCAATTGGTTTGTGCCCAGCAGGTAGTGCCATGAGAGACCAGGTTTTGTTCCTCTCAATAGACTCAATCTCATTGGCCATGGCGTCCTCCCAAGCTTGCTACCCGGCAACCTCGTGGTAGCAGGACGGCTCCTCCATCTCCAGAAGCATGGCTTCTTCTTCTATGTCTTCATCGTCGAGCTGCACTATACGAGCATCTCTCATGATGTCGTCGATGTGTCTGTAACGGACATGCCCTTCATCAGTGCTGCTGCTCCCACTTGATAGTGGTGTGGACACAGCCGAGGTAGGTGTGGCAGGACCTTCTGCCAGTGATCTAGTGGGCATCGTCACCAGTGAACTGGTGGAGGAAATCGGGGAGAGTTCCTCCGTGTGTGCAGCATCTCGCGTCCTGGTTGCTGGCTCTTCCGGCGTCACCTCGCAGACCAGCGGTGTTGATGAAGAAGGTGGGTAGAGTTGTGTCACACGCGCTAATTCGCTTGCCAAATCACTTGCGGGTGGCCCAAACTCGCCGTCCGTCGGCACTATGCCGTAATCCCCCTCGACGACGAAATCAAAAGAATCACCACCGCCTGTACCTGCACTCCAGCACCACTCTAGCTTTTCTTTGAACTTCACATCACGACTTACATGGGTTTTCCCACGTCGTGGATCAAACAGGCGGTGCGCCTTGCAACCGTCCTCGACGCCAAGATACACCATCGGCTGTCTTCGGTCGTCGAGTTTCTTCAGGTGAGGCATTGTCACCTCCGCGTATGCCGTGCAACCGAACACACGAAGGTGTGCCAGATGCGGTTTTCTTCCATTCCACACCTCAAATGGTGTGCATTCGCCTAATGCCTTCGTCGGCATGCGGTTCAGCAGATACATTGCGTGCCGCACTGCCTCCCCCCAAAATCTTCCCGGCATACTCATGCTCTTGAGAAGAGACCTCGCCATTGCCATCACTGTTCTGTTTCTCCGCTCTACCATGCCATTCTGTTGTGGCGTGTATGGTGCGGTGAGGTGCCGCTCGATCCCGGCCTCCTTGCAGACCCGGTTGAATTTAGCGGAGAGAAATTTGCCACCGCGATCAGTCCTCAGCGTCTTAATGCCGTTCGCTTGTGTTCTCAATCTGCAACCTGAATCTTCTGAACACTGAGCAGGCTTGGTCCTTCGTCTTGATCACGTACAGCCACATCCATCTTGAGTAATCGTCAAGGATTAACATGAAATAGTTGTTACCAGCGAGGCTTGAAGGTGTGATTGGACCACAAAGATCAACATGTAGCAGTTCGAGTGGCTTCTCTGCCCTGTAAGTTGTTGCCGCTGGGAATGGCTGCCTTGCTTGCTTCGCCACTAAACACCATTGACACAATTGGTTCGGGTGTGTGATTAGTGGCACACCTGCCGCCATCTCCTTGTCAATGAGAAGTTTTATGGCATGGAAGTTGACATGGCCAAGCCTGGCATGCCATAGCCACGCTGGATCTTCAAGGTTCGCCAGGAAACACACCGCCTCCGCCTAGTGCAGCTCAATTTTGTAAAGGTGGTTTGCAGTGCGCCTCACTTCCATGAGCAACCTTGCTTGCCGTTTGTCAAACACCTACAGGATGTCCTCGTCCATGATCACTTTGTGGCTGGTCTCGGTTAGTTGTCCAAGGCTCACGATGTTACTTTGGAGCCTCGGGATGTAATACACCTCCTGGAGCAGCCATTGATCTCCGTTCTTGCACCCGAACAAAATTGATCCCTTGCCCATGATTTGCACCGTTGAGTTGTCGCCGAATTTGACTTTGCCGGTGACACTCTCGTCCAGCTCACGAAATTTTGCTCTGTTGTCGGTCATGTGGTTGCTCGCCCCGTTGTCCAGGTACCAGACATGAGCGGGAGCAGCCTTCTCCTCCAGCTTCATCTTCTCTTCGTTCAACAGGACGGCATCCTGCCGCTCCCACTATTTCGGTGTCGACTCCTCCGACACCGCGAGCAACAAGGCCGGTTCAGTGTTGACTGTGCGCGTGAGGTGCGCCTCTTCCTCCTTCTTCGGTGCTTTGCAATCAGATTTGTAGTGGCCCATCTTGTCGTAGTTAAAACAGCGAATGTGGCTCTTGTGACGGCCACCGCCGCCGGAACCATTCCCACCATCTCTACTCAGCGCTCCGCCACGACCGCCCTTGCCGCACCATCTGCTGCGTCCACATCCACTCCAGTCGCGGTTGTTGTTATCTACATAAGCATAGGACTTGATTTTGCTTGACGAGGAGTCGTTGCCTTCCTCCTTCTGCCGCGCCTGCCACTCAGCCTGAGTGAGTAGGAGCTGGCTATCGCCGCTGCTGCTTCCGCCGGACGTGTGTGGGCGAGTTCGTTCTTCAAACGCCTTCAGTCGCCCCACGGCTTCCTCGAACGGCATGGTATTGAGGTCGTAGAACTGCTCAATCCCAGCGATCACACTCAAGAAACGATCTGGCACAGTGTCGAATAGTTTCTTGACCAGTGCGACATCGTCGAGTGTTGCCCCGAGATTTGTGTACCTGACGGCCATGGTGTTGAGCCTTCTGGTGTACTGATCCAGGGTTTCTCCTTCCTGCATGCGCATGACATCGAATTCGTTCTTCAATGTTTGCAGCCGTGCGTTCTTGACGCGATCTGCGCCAATGAATCTTGTCTTGAGATAGTCTCAGACCTCCTTCGCCGTTTTCTTCCTTGCCACCTGCATCAGGAGATCTTCTGAAGTGCTTGGAGAAGATGCGACCTCACCTTCTTATCCTTCTTCGCGTCGACGGCCGCCCCAGCCGCCGGCTCGATTGCTTCCCAGACGCCTTGATCTTCCATCATCGCTTGCACCCGGATCACCCAGCTGGTGTAGTTTGTCGCTGTGAGCTGTGGGTAGGAGAACAACCCATCGCCGCTCTCTCGCGCCGCCTCGCCGTGAACAACGATCAACATTTGGTCTGATTATAGAACCGTAGCTCTGATACCAGATGTGGGCGAATTTCTTCAGACCAACGGCACAAACTCTGAATTCTAAAACCTGTAACTCGAACTCTGAAACTCTAGCACTGTAGCGCGTCCGGCAAGGTTCAGAAAACAGGATGCAAACAAAATGATTTTTGGGGCAATTTTCTTCCTTTATTCTCCTCTCAATATAAAGTAACAGACATGCGGGAAATATGGCAACTTCTAACTACTAATGGAAGCTTACAAATAAGAATCATGCAGTCACGATTTGATCGAATCGGGCATGATACACACACACGGAAACAAACTACTGAAGACCCGCTGCTAGGAAACAGATTCAGACATTCAGACGTTGGGATGCTCAGGATTAAGTCCAACAGGTTCAGTAGCTAACGACAATGAGCAGGCCGATGGCGGTGACGATGATGGTCGACGGCACGCCGAAGCGGAGGTGGCTCCAGAAGGTGAGGTTGTACCCGAAGAACTGAGCCCGCCTCGCCTGCTCGCAGACTATCAGGTTTGCAGCTGAGCCCAGGAGTGTGAGGTTGCCGGCCACTGTGCTGACCCAGGCAAGGATGAGCCAGGCTTTCTTCTCTGAAGCAGGAGAGATTGCAGCGGCTGATGCTGCCACTCTTGTGCCCAGCAGCAGAACTGAAAGACACGCTCACACCTACTATTAGGACATATACTCTAATACGATGCATCCAACAAGTTTACAACCTTGAGGGTTTGGAAGAATTAACAGGATTTGAAGAATCTTATTTTTTGAAACAAGTGAACAATCTTATTTTCATCTCCTTATTATCCCAAGTAGTAAATATTGCTATATTTTTGGGCATGTTTCTTAAGTTTGCTGCGGTTGTAACTCAGAAGATTACAAAATTGATTCTGTATCCAACTGAAAGTACAGATATCTTCGAAAGGTTTAGTTTAAATAGGTGGTCAACTACAACAGAGTTAAAGAAAGTCAACGTCAGTGGATTCTGAAGTCATTATTGGTTTCACAAGCTAAACATAAATATGATACTGTAATTAAGAGTTGTACAAACTAATAAATTCTCTGCATCATATGATCATATATGGGTACACTACCACCACATAACTGTAATTAAGAACATGTGCATGATCTTTTTTTTGTTCTTTTGAACTATACACTGCTTGAATTCTGAAGATAAACAATGTGCCAGTATCATAGTGCGATTCTCAGAATTTTGACTAATCAAATGAACATTGACTTCAAAGACTTTACCTGTTGGAACATTCGAGGCCACATTTGAAAGAACAAGAATCACAACTGCCAGAAGCGCAACGCCTTTGGCGCTATGGATTCTCGCATGTGGCTCCACCAATTCCCAAACCGCATTTGGTATGCCAGTCTTGTTGAAGCCATCAACCGTTATAAACATCCCACAGAAGAAGATCAACAATGAGTATGACACCTGCAAATCATCAGTCATGTGAAATTGCTCCAAATTAATTAGCATATTCAGACAAAACAAAATGATCAATTGATAAGTAATCAAGATAATTTTCTTTCAGACAAGTTGTCAAATTCAGAAGACCAAGACCATACCTTCTCCAAACAAGCCTGTGCGTCTGTGAAATCTAGTGCCAGAAGAACAAGGGCAGCAGTGATGGCAGTCCAGGACATGTTGAGCCCCATGAGAAGCGAGATGAGCATCCCAAGGGTCGTGAGGTAAACGGCTGCCTTCCACACGAGCACCTTCCACCTCTTCTCTTTGGCCTCCTCCCCCTCCTCCTCGCCGTCGAAGCCATTGGCGTTCTTCTGGGGCGCGTCCTCGATGATCACGCTCCGCTGGTGGCTGGTCGTCCTGCTGATCTTGCGCGGGCCTTCGTCTCGCCGGTCGCAGACGGTGGACACCTCCACCATCTCCTGCGACATGCGCGACGCGCGCAGCGATCTGATGGCGACCTGGATGTCGCCCTCGGAGTTGTAACTCCGGCTCCTCAGGGTTTCGGCCCTGTTCACGCTGTCGCTCAGGCGGATCGGCTCGCTCACGCAGTCGATGTCGCCGTTGACGGACGAGGCGTGCGACATTCTCGCCGGCGTGAACCGGTGCGAGGTGACCTCGTCGTCGGCGATGACCTCCGGCCCGGTGGCCGTCCCGCCCTCCTGGTCCTTCTCCACGGATAGGTACGTCCAGAAGTAGCACAGCAGGATGCAAGTGTTGGTCAGCACGCCGACGATCATGGCCGGGAAGACGCCGAGCAGGAACTGGTCGAAGGAGATACCGCTCTCGACGGCGATAACCAGGTTCTGCGGGTTGCCGATGGGGGTCGCCGCCGAGCCGATGTTGGAGCTGGTGGCGAGGGCCAGGAGGAACGGCTGCGGCGGCAGGTTGTTCTGCCTAGCGACCTTGAGGATGAACTCGGTGAGCACGACGCAGGTGGTGTCGTTGGTGAAAAGCGCGCTGGCGACGGCGGAGACGACACAGACGCGGAAGAGCAGGTCCTTGCTGCCCCGGCTCTTCCACGACAGCATGCTGCCGAGGTACTTGAACATGTCGGCGCGCTCGAGGAAAATGCTGACCACAATGGTGCCGAAGAGGAGGCCGATGATGGGGAGGTCGATAGCCGCGTACGCCTCATTCGGCGTCATGACGCGGAAGAGCACCATGAGCATCGCGCCGAGCAGCGACCCCGCCGTCCGGCCCACTGGCATGAACGGCACGGACGGGAACACGGCCAGCACCCAGAAGATGCCGAAGGCCACGCATCCTAGCACCACCTTGGGCGTGCTCGCGAGCACCATCTCCTCAAATCTAGTAAGATCTTTAAACTTGCGACTTGCGAGGAAGAAAGGAATCCGGTGTACAACTGATCAGCGACCTCAGCAGATCAATGTCACTTGATCTGCGCCCTGTCTAGCCAGCTAACTGATCAAAATCCTGCAAAATCGGAGCAAAGAAACAGCATCTGCGTGTTAATGCAGAACCAACCAAGGACGGACCAAAGAAAACCAACTGGTTAATGTGTAAAGATTCGAAGCGATCGATCAAGATCCCTTGGCTACGACACTGAAAGAACTCAGAGTCAGAGCTCGCAAGAATGGCAAGAAACGGTTACAATCTTGCGTGTCCTGTGCGAAACATGCATGCATGTCATGAATTCACGATGTCACCACATCAGAGATATCAAGAACCGGACTTGCGTGCGTGCATGCAGAGGTTACAGGATCGGCAGGGAGGTCAACACGATTTCTGCATGCGTGCCGTTTGATTACGTGGAGATGAGAAGAGAGTTTCACATGAAATTGCCCACCTCGCGCGCCGCGGCGGCGGCGTTGTCGAGGGGTTTGAGCAGCCAGCCGACTTGGGACGAAGGGAACTACCACTACGATACAGCTACTCCAAGATAGAAGGGGTGGGGGAGTGAAGAGGGGAGAACTACGTGTGCGCTTGTTATATCTCCTCGAGGTTGGGACTTAGGGTGGGTATTTATTACGGGCACCCTGCAGGTTCAGATTTTTTTTAGATTACAAAAAAGAACACACAACTTAATTACGCCACAAGTACATACGTATATGCATCCTATTGAAACACATACTAAGAATGAAGTGAAGATCGCTAGATTTTATCCAATAACTCATAGAGCATAAGTATAAGTTATTTTACTAAACGCACATATACCTGAAATAAGTCACCCTAGGCCGATCCAAAGATTGAACCCCGACGGTCAGCTTACACGGGCGAAGCTTGCTAACCAAGCAAATCTTCGGTCCTTGTACGTTCAGACTCTGGGAAGCCGGTCTCTGTTTAGCTATTGTTCATGAGATCTGGATCAGATATTTAGATTAGACGGGGCACGCATGCATGGTTTGGGTCGACTGGCCTTGGTTGGTCTTAGTCGGTTTGTTCCTCGTAGTACTATTGGTATGGTTGGCCATGTCTGGTTTGGCGTACTGAACTATAGTCAAGGGGTGGTTTAGAACGTAGGAAGTTCACGGAAATTTTAGAAGAGTGCTGTATTGAGTAGCATAAATCTTCTGAAAGCTGCCTTCTGTCCAAACTGCTCCTAAGTATTTAGAGATAAAAAAGAAAAGGACCTGATTGTATTTCACCGCACCACAACTACTAATTCAATGGGGGTGCATTGTGCAAAAACACAAGACCGATTGGTCGATTCAACGTGAAAACTTCTGCCAAATATGGGATCAGATCTATCCAGTCATTTTTGTCTTGAGATCAATACCCTCAATATATATCTTGAGGAAGCAATGGTGGATCGATGTGAAGTGAGTGTACAAGTTATTTCTCACAATTGGTGGCCGGAAGTTATACGCACACATGAAAAAAAAAAGTGGTCACGACAAGAAAATCATAGCAATGTGTAGACTTGGATAGAATGGAATGCCTTTGGCTGAAGTGACAAAAGGCAGTGCATGGCGTTATTCTCACTCCGTTGCAAGAAGGGTCAACGATTGCACCGTTGGTTTTATAATTGACAGTATGTTCCATAACTGGTACATGCTTATTTTACGGCTGTGTGAAAAATGATTTTCTACTATGGTGTAGAGATTTATCTAAGTTAATTGAATTTGTTTATGCCTAGCAATACTTACAAGGTTTCCTCACAAAAATTTGTACAAGGTTAATAAATACTTTAGTTGTGTTGTCCTAAAAATACTTTGTGTACTACTTTGGACTAATATAAACTCCTCGATGAGAGGCAACATGAGGCTTGCATTCATATTCTCCAACGTATATATGTCATGGTTTAGACCCATAGGATCTACCATATTAACCAGATGTCCAATAACTTCGATTACACCTTACAACTAGCATTTGATAGTAACTGTACGACTGTAGTAAGTATCACTTCTTAAACTACCAACTAAAATATCTGTTGGCTTTTGCACCCTTGAGCATATATATCTGTAGTAAGTATCACTTCTTAAACTACCAACTAATCACCGGCAATGGCTGCCATGCACAGCTGACGATTCAACTAATCACTGGTAATGGCTGCCCCCACGCACAGCTGCTGGCCAAAAGAGAAAAATCCCATGCGTCATTCAACTGCTCACCTCAACTACTCACCTGTACTAGCTGCTTTCAACTAATCACCTCAACTACTCGCATGTACTAGCTGCTGGTCCAAGCGTGGCTTCTCTTGGAGATCAATCGATTCAACTGCTCACCTCAGCTAGTCAACTGTACTAGCTACTTTCAACTAATTACCTTAACTACCCAGCTGTACTAGTTGCTGGCCCAAGCACCGATTCTATCAGAGATCAATTCTATGCGAGCGAACCGCTCGGAGGGCCGGCCTCCAAGTTTGGCTGCACCTTGGACATCTACTGCATGCAATGCAGTCCACCTAGCAATCAAAGCAGTTTTTTTGCCTAAGCGCCTGGCAAAAGCGTCGCATTGGACAATGGACATGGCCTTAACCTTGTGGTCGTGGATTGGAGGAATGGATCATGGATTTCCTTTTTAGTATTCACACAACATAATTGAAGGAATTTCTTTCTAGCAATTCTGTTGTAGGGCCTGTTAGAAGGTTGTAAAGTCTAAAATGGGACATGTGTAATGACATAAATGCCCTTGAAAGGGACACTTGTATGGGTGAAAACGGATCGAATTCGGTCGGATATTGCTTATTCCATATCCTATCCTATATTTTTTCTCGGATTCGGAGTCGAATACGAATAGTGCCGGATACGAATACGAATCCGGATAGTATCGGTCACAGATACAGAACGGATACGGAGCGGATGCGAATACGATAATGAATATCTCGTCGGATATTACGTAGGAGTCTCTGGATATTACGTAGGACATATTCTCTTTCCTCACCTTCTTTTTTCTCCACATAGAAATTTGTCGACGTAGTATAGCTAAGAGATAGCTAAAGTGATGATATTATTGGAGATGTCTTAGACATAAAGAATTCAAGATCTACAAAACCAAACTGATGTTTCGACCCTAACTACGTTGCAAATCTACCATGCGTGTCAAAATTAGAAGCCCTCAGATCAGTTGAGTAATTCGGTTGAGCGCTTCGTGTTTGTATGTTGTTTTAGTTGGTATTTTCAATTTTGATAAGGTCAGCTCTATAATTCTGAAACCAGATAGACACTCGAGCAGTATATAAGCGCAATGGTGGATCAAAATCACATATTTAGATAATATCTTAAAAGAAAGGCAAACATGGATCCGGCGGACTCCACCGCTCCACGGACCACGGCTCTAGCTCATCGTCTGACAATCTGGCATAGGGCTGCCCAACTAGTCAAATAGAAAAGCTCAACCAGAGTCATAAGTGCAGTTTACTATAGTTAAGAAATCAATTTAAATAGTTTCTCGAACATTTAGTAATTAATTGGAATACACGCACCAATAATAGACTATCTCTATTTACAAAATGGTTAATTGTAACATATATCATATATGGTGGTGGTTATCTCATCAAATGCTCAAGGCAGTTGGTGAAGGCAGCTATGTTAGAATTAGAATCGCATGTAGTAGTAATTTGCTTACATAAAATAAAATCACAATGGGGGTGAGCTATGTTGTAAAAATTATAAATATATGTTAGAATATGTTGATTTGATTCATCTTCTTCTCCAGCAGTCCAACCCTAATATTTCTTAAGAAAGAATAAGAAAAGACACATTATATCACAAGTGCAAAAATGAAGAACAAGAAAAGACACCTCATATCACAAGTGAAAAAATAAACTTGGCCTAAATCATAACATATCTTAATTACTTTTTTTAGTCATTGGATTAAGATCCAACCATCCACATCTTTCTCCTCATCTCATATATATATACACATTGCACATTTACATCTCCAAAACCTAATTCAATCTTCAAATTTGGCATTCTAAGGACTGCTCTATATAGATGTACATGTCACAACGGATATGTAGGATCTTTTCGCGATGAAATCAGAATTTTTGAGGGCTAGAACAGCAGAAATCAAAATAAACGAAAACCTGAAGGACTAAATTGTAAAATATCAAAAATACCCTAACCCACAAATCCGCCGCCGCCGCCCGATTCATTTTTCCCCGCCGCCGCCCGATTCATTTTTCCCCGCCGCCCCCTCCTCCTCTGCGCCCCTTCTGCCCCGCCGCCCCACTCCTCCCCCCGGTCGCCCCCTTCTTCCCCCGCTGCCCCTTCTCCTCCGCCGCCCCCTCCTCCTCCGCCTCCCCCTACTTCCCCCGCCCCCGCCTTCCCCCGCCGCCCCACTCCTCCCCCGGCCGCCCCTTCCTCCTCCGCCGCCCCCTCCTCCCCCGGTCGCCCCCCTTCTCCTCCACCGCCCCCCGCCTTCCCCGGCCGCCCCCTCCTCCCCCGCCGCCCCCTCCTCCTCCGCCGCCCCCCTCCTTCCCCGGTCGTCCCCTTCTCCCACGGCACCCCTCCTTCCCCCGCCACCCCACTCTCCCCCGGTCGCCCCCTCCTACATCAGTCGTCCCCTCCTCCGTTGCCCCCCTTCCCCGGTCGCCCCCTTCTCCCCCGACACCCTCTCCTCCCCCCGCCGCCCCTCCTTTCCCCGCTGCCCCCCTCCTCCCCTGGCTCCAAGCGACGACGACGGCTACCTCGACTACTCCGAGAGCGAGCCACCAGCGGCGGATGGCCGGGCGGCAACTGGAGCGCCGACGGCGAGTTCGTCATCACGCGGGATGCTGCCCTCGGCTCCGGCTACACTGCTCCTCCTCCTGCGGCGGTGCGGCCGTCGTCCACTCGTCCGAGCTCCGGTGACCGGTGTGCCTCCTTCCCCTCTCTCTGGTCTCTGCTCTGTGATGGTTGATGTTGTGGTTGTGGGGATTGGGGAATCTGGGGTTGGCCGGCTGTGGCCCGTGAGAGATGTCGACGGGAGGGGGGACTGGGGGAGGCGAGGTAGAGCCATAGAGGCCGAGGCGGCCGGCTGTTGGCGCCGGCGTGCCTGCCGTGCCGCCCGTGCCTGCGCGTGCTCCCCCTCCCCGTGCCGTGCCGACCCGAGCACAGCAGCGTGCTAATCTCGCTGATGGGCTTGGCGCTGCTTGCAGTTGGGCCGGATATCCGAAAAATACATCCGGGTATTATCCGAAAAATTCCCGGATAGTATCTGTATCCGTCAGATAGTTCTTTTCCGAATCCGAATCCGTATCCGAAAACAACTATCCGAATCCGATAATTATCCGACATAACTATCCAAATTCGATCCGACTCAGATTCGGCGGTCGGTCGGTCGGGAAATATCCGATCCGTTTTCACCCCTAGACACTTGGATGTAAAGACATAACTGTAAAATACTCCCCATGTGAATATATATAAAGCCATCCAGGCCATGGGGATGTCCCCAAGCATTGCTCACCTAGCAACTCCACTACCATACTCTCATCTCTCTGTTTGGTCTGTAACCTCAACAGTTGGTGCCGTCCGTGGGGAAGACAAGTGCAAACTCATCGTCGGCGGCGGAAAAGAAGAAGAGGAGCACCAAGGAGGCGCTCGGCGACGCGAGGGCTTCAGCGTTGGCTACGGGTGCGGGAGACAGCGCCGGCGCTGCGACGGCCGCCCCAACCACAGGCGCGGCGGTCGGCATGGGTACCGATCGGGCCGTCGAGAGTGGTGACGCCGACGCTCGCGCTACCATGGCCGCTGTTGCTGCGCCCGGTGCGGGAGCGGCAGGTGGCCCCGGTGGCAACGCGGGTCCCGTCATCGACTCCGGAGCCCACCGCACCGACGCGTCTAGCAGTTCTGGAGCGCACGCCATGGTCGCTGCTAGTCCGACGGTGAAACCCGCCGCTCCAGCTGCCGCAACCACGTTGACGGTGGAGAACGCTCTGCTAATGGCCCTCGACACACTACAGCGAGAGTTGGCGGACCTCCACGGAGCCGTGCGGGATATACAAGAGGCTCGAAGCCAACAAATCCCGCTGGTGGCTGCACCGGAGCCTACACCAGAACAGGCGGACAGCTGCGACGCCCCTACCTCCAGTCGCGTCCCGCTGCGGCGCATGGATCCAGAGCCCCCCTCTTCGCGGGCCTGCAGCAGTCGGCATGGCCGGAGGACTTCAAGTTCCCCAGCGCCATCGAGCCGTACAAGGGTGACACGGACTCTCGAGAGTTCGTGTGCATGTACGAGACCGCTATCGAAGCTACAGGCGTAGACGACACCAAAGAGAAGGGCCTCCCCCTCGCGTTGTAGGGAGTGGCGCTCTCTTGGTTTTTCACCATAAAGCAAAATTCCATCTATGCGTGGGAGCAGATCCGCGACCGCCTCTACAACAACTTCCAGGGGGACTACGTCGAGCATGTCGACGTGGATTAGCTCTTCACCATCAGGCAAAAACCCTCGGAGAGGTTCCGAGAGTACTTCAAGTGCTTCGCTAAGGTCCGCTGCCAGGCCAAGGACGTCAACAAAACAACCATCATCAACACAACGATACAGGGCCTCCGCAAGCCAATCAAGACAGTCATGAAACTCTTCGATAAGATGGAAGAATATGCTAGAGCGGAGAAGGACGCGCTGTGGCGCAAAGGCGACGACTCTGACACTAATCAAGTGGCGGACTCGTCGAAGAATGAAGACTCATCGAAGAGGGAGGACTTCTCGAAGGGCAAGCGCAAGCAAGAGTCTTCAAAGGACACCCCCGAGCGCAAGGATGCTAAGTACAAGCAGGACCCATCGAGTGACAAGCCCAGGCCCAAGCGCAACCAGCATAGATCCCAGAGGGCCCGCTACATCCTCGACATCGAAGGCGGCTCTGAGGACACCGCCCCCGCCTTTCGCTGCCGAGGCCGCAACGATAGACCCCGCGTGGAGCAGGAGAACCAGGACTACGGCATGTAGTGTGAGGTGCATGGCCGTGGTGATCATTTCACGCGAGCGTGCACCGCTATTGTGGCACTACATCAGCGCGCCGCCAGGGATAGAGCTCTGGAAGCGGCGCCTCCCATAGTGGCCCGCGTGCAGCAGCCCCAAGAGGGCCCACTGCGAATTCAAGCTCACGTGCAACAGCCACAAGAAGGCCTCCTGCAAATTCAGGCCCCGGAGGGGGCCCAACGCCCGATCATAAACGTCATCTCCAGGGGCTCTTCGCTGGAGTTCTCCTCGTCACGGCAGCAAAAGGCCTACGCGCAGAGGCTACACCATGTGGTAGCGTACTCAGCGCAAGCACCGCTGAGGTGGGCGCAGCACGAAATTACCTTCACACCTACTGATGCTGAGGGCGTGGAGTTCCCCCACCAAGATCCCCTGGTCATCCAGGTCGCCATCGCAGGCTGCGATGTCAAACACGTCCTGGTCGATGGAGGCAGCTCTGCGAACATTCTGTTCGCGGCAGCCTTTGACCAAATGGGGATTCCCCGGAGTCGCTTGAGCCCCTCGGAAATCCCACTACAGGGCTTCGGGGGTCAGCCGCTGAAGGCGTTGGGCCAGATACACCTCCAAGTCTCCTTTGGCCAGGGCGGCAACGCGAGGAGCGAAGATGTCACCTTCGACGTCGTTGACATCCCGTACCCCTACAATGCCATATTGGGGCACCCAACCCTCAACTCCTTCGGGGCAGTCCCACACCATGGCTTCTTATGCATGAAGTTCCTAGGCCCGCAAGGCATCATCACCACCTTTGGCGACCAGGACCTCGCTCGGCGCATAGAGCTTGGCGCGCTAGGCCCGCACCGCAAGGTGCATGTTCTCACCGATGATCTAAAGGTAGACACGCCCTCCACCCCGGGATGGATGCCTAAGCCCTGGCCGGAGGGTGAAGTTAAGAGGGTGCCCCTGCATGCTGACGGACACTTTGTGTCCATCGGCGAAGGCCTACCTCCCGAAGTCGAACAAGACCTACTTCGGGACAACACGGACGTCTTCGCGTGGTCCTCGGAAGACATCAAAGGGTGTGGACCGCGC
Organism: Dendrocalamus latiflorus; assembly: GCA_017311315.1. NCBI lineage: Eukaryota > Viridiplantae > Streptophyta > Magnoliopsida > Poales > Poaceae > Dendrocalamus > Dendrocalamus latiflorus. The sequence goes on from CM029676.1 coordinate 11,306,132, forward strand.
CCTCATTGAACACAAGTTAGTAGTCCACCCTGACGCTAAGCCGGTCAAGCAGAGGCTGCGGCGCATGTCTATGGACCGGCAGCATGTGGCGAAGGTGGAGGTAGCGAAGCTTCTCCAGGCCAGAATCATCCGCGAGGTCCAGCACCTGGACTGGCTTGCCAACCCGGTGCTAGTGAAAAAGGCTAGTGGCGCCTAGCGTATGTGCATCGACTTCACCGCCCTTAACAAGGCATGCCCGAAGGATGACTACCCCTTGCCGCTCATAGATCAGCTGGTGGATGCCATGGCGGGGTGCGAGCTCATGAGCTTTCTGGATGCATACACCGGCTACCACCAGATCTACATGGCCAAGGACGACGAGGACAAGACCAGCTTCATCACACCGGTAGGGACATACTGCTTTATCAGGATGCCCTTTGGCCTAAAGAATGCGGGGGCAACATTTACCCGCCTCGTCGCGTTGGCGCTGGCCTCCCAGCTCGGGAGAAACGTGGAGGCGTACGTCGACGATGTGGTCGTCAAAACCAGGCAGCTCGCCTCCCACGGTCAGGATCTCCAAGAGACCTTTGACAACCTCAGGAGAGTTGGCATCAAGCTCAATCCGGACAAGTGCGTCTTCGGCGTGCAAGCAGGGAAGCTCCTGGGCTTCCTCGTGTCCGGACGTGGCATCCAGGCGAACCCTGACAAAGTTGACGCGATCCTCACCATGGAGATGCCCAAACTGACGAGGGAGGTCCAGAGGTTTACTGGCCGCATGGCCACGCTGAGCCGCTTCTTATCCAGGGCAGCGAAGCGGAGCCTGCAATTCTTCAAGACCCTTCGCGGCTACGACGGGTTCCACTAGGATGACGACTACGCGAGGGCTTTCGACGATCTCAAGAAGCACCTCGCAAGCCTTCCCACATTGGTCGCTCCGGCACCAGAGGCTCCCCTTCTGCTTTACCTCGCCACTACAGCAACAGCGTTTAGCGTCGTCCTTGTCCTCGAAGAGGGTGCCCTTCAGCGGCCCATGTACTTCATCTTCGAAGCACTCCAGGGCGCCAAGACGCGATATACGGAGCTTGAGAAGCTAGCTTACACGCTGGTCATGGCCTCGAGGAAGCTCTGGCATTACTTCCTTGCCCATCCCATCACTGTGCCATCCTCGTTCCCTTTGGCGGAGATGCTGCACAATAAGGAGTCCACAGGGCGTATTGGCAAATGGGCGACCGAGCTCGCACCATTCTCCTTGACGTACGCCTCACGAACGGTAATTAAATCTCAAGTCCTCGTAGACTTCCTCGCGGAGTGGACTACGTCAGCTCAAGAAGTGCCGCAACCAGAGGACCCGGTGTGGATGTTCAACATCGACGGGGCTTACAGCGCCCCAGACGCTGGGGTCGGCGCAGTGGTGACTACACCGGAGAGTCACCGCCTGATGTACTCGGCGCGCCTTGGATTCCCGGCCACCAACAATACGGCCAAGTACAAGGCGCTACTCTTCGGCCTCGAGAAGCTTAAAGCTCTTAGCGCGCGAAGGGTCCTTGTCCGCACCGACTCTCATCTGGTAGCGGGCCATGTCAACAAATCCTACCAAGCCAAGGACCCTGAGCTGGCCAAGTACTTGGTAGCGGTGAGAGCGAAGGAGCGCCACTTCCTGGGAGTTACGGTCAAGGACATCCCCTGCGCGGATAACGAACAAGTCGACGCCCTCGCAAAGGCCACCAGCCAGCAACTCCCCCTCTCCGAGGGAGCATTCTATAAGGTCTTGCCCACAGCAGCCATTGCTCAAGACAACCGTGATGCGGTTCTTGTCTATCAAATTGCCCAGCAGGGCGACTAGCGGGAACCCATTTATGGTTTCTTGCAAGGCATAGCTAAACCGGACGACCCCCTCGAACTATGGTGTCTACAGCACCGCGCCAGATCCTTCCAGGTACTGGACGGTGTCCTTTACAAGAAGGGAGTATGTGCCCCACTTTTGCGATGTCTCTCACGTGACGAAGGAAAGCACCTCCTCGCGGAAATTCACGCGGGGCTCTGCGGCTCTCACATTACGCCGAGGTCTCTGGTCGGCAAGGCATTCAGGCAAGGCTTCTACTGGCCAACTACCGTTGCTAATGTGCAAGACCTCGTGCATTGGTGCCAGGGTTGCCAATGGATGGGACAGGTTATCCACAGACCTCCGATGAGCTTGCAGCCCATCCCCTCGGTGTGGCCGTTGGCACGGTGGGGTATCGACGTCATTGGGCCACTTCCATAGGCCACAGGAGACCTTCGGTTCGTTGTAGTTGCCTTGGAGTATTTCTCCAAGTGGCCCGAAGCTATCGCTCTAGCTAGGATAACCTCCACGGCCATGCAGTGCTTCCTTTGGCAGAACATCATATGCCGCTTCGGAGTGCCTAGGGAGCTCACCGTGGACAATGGACTACAATTCAACTCTACTCCATTCAAGGAGTTCTGCGACAGCATGGGCATCACGCTCCGATTCGCTTCGGTCGGGCACCCACAGTCCAACGGAGCCGTCAAGCGGGCGAATGGCTCCATCTCCGCCCGAGTCAAGAAGCGCCTTGTCGGGCTCCCAAAAGCAAGTGGCTAGACGAGCTCCACAGCATACTCTGGTCCCTTCGCACGACGGTGACACGTCCGACGGGGTTCACACCGTTCAAACTTCTCTTCGGCGACGAGGCAGTGACGCCCGAAGAAATTAAGGCCGGCTTGAGGAGGGTCCTCGTCCAGGCGCCAGCGAAAGAGCGCTAGTTGTCCCTCGATCTTCTTGACAGAGACCGAGTGAGCTCCACCCAGCACGCCGCGAAGTACACGTGCCAAATGGCATGCGCACGACCGCACCATATACTCACGAGAGTTCTAGTCGGGAGACCTCATCCTCAAAACGGCACTTCTTGCGGAGATAGTCGGCAAGCTGGAGTCCAAGTGGGAGGGTCCCTACATCATCGCTGCGGCTTTGCAGCGCGGAGCTTATCGCCTCACAACACTGGAAGGACAGACTCTTCGCCACACATGGAATGTAGACAGGCTGCGGTGATATTATGTATAAGGCCGAAGGGAGGCCCGCAGCAAGGTCAGCACCCCGCCTTTTGTAAATCGCGCGCCCACGCAAACGGGAGATCAATAAAGTCCACCGTTTGCAAAACTTGTGTCTGTGTACAGATGTGCGGAGGCTTGCCTCTGAACGCACTTTATGGAGTATAAATAAGACGCGCAGAGGCAAGCCCCCCGTGCGCACTCTACGGAGTATAAATAAGACGCGTAGAGGCACGCCTCCGCGCGCACTCTACGGAGTATAAATAAGACATGCGGAGGTGCGTACTCCACGGAGTATAAATAAGACGCACGGAGGCACGCCTTCGCGAGCACTCCACAGAGTATAAATAAGACGCGCGGAGCACTGCCTCCGCGCACTCTACGGAGTATAAATAAGACGCGTGGAGGCCTGCCTCCAAGCGCACTCTACAGAGTATAAATAAGATGCGCGGAGGCACACCTCCGTGCGCACTTTACAGAGTATAAATAAGACACGCGGAGGCACACCTCCGCACGCACTCTACGGAGTATAAATAAGACGCGCGGAGGCCTGCCTCCGCGTGCACTCTACGGAGTATAAATAAGACCCGCGGAGGAAAGCCTCCGCGCGCACTCTACGGAGTATAAATAAGACACGTGGAGGGACGCCTCTGCGTGCACTGTACGGAGTATAAATAAGACGCGCGGTCTCTGCGTGCACTCTACGGAGTATAAATAAGACGCGCGACGCAAAACTTCGCACGTACTCTACGAAGTATAAATAAGACGCGCGGAGGCCTGCCTCCGCGCACACTCTACGGAGTATAAATAAGACGCGCGAAGGCCAGCCCCCGCGCGCACTCTGCGGAGTATAAATAAGACACGCGGAGGCAAGCCCCCGCGCACACTCTACGGAGTATAAATAAAACGCGCGGAGGCACGCCTCCGCGCGCACTCTACGGAGTATAAATAAGACATGTGGAGGCAAGCCTCCGCGCGCACTCTACGGAGTATAAATAAGACACGTGGAGGGACGCCTGCACGTGCACTCTACGGAGTATAAATAAGACGCGCGGATGCAAGCCCCCGCGCCCACTATACGATGTATAAATAAGACGCGCAGAGGCACGCCCCACGCGCATTCTACAGAGTATAAATTAGACGCGTGGAGGCACGCCTCCGTGCGCACTCTACGGAGTATAAATAAGATACGCGACTTCCGCACGCTCTGGAGTATAGGCTAGAGGCGCCAGCTTGCTGCCACCACTTCGAAGGGTAGAGGACGGAGCGCTCGAGCGTCTACTTCGGCTAGGCACGAGCTCCGCTGCCACCACTTCGAAGGGTAGGGGACGGGGCGCTTGAGCGTCTACTTCGGCTAGGCGCCAGCTCCGCTGCCACCACTTCAAAAGGTAGGGGATGGTGCACTTGAGCGTCTACTTCGGCTAGGCGAGCACTAAGTCCTAAGAGCTGATAGGAGACAAGCGCGTTCATGAAAAGCGACAAGGACATACTCCAACCAAAGTCTTTATGGCATTCATAAAAGAATGATTACAGAAATTTGGCAATTACATTTGCGAAGAGCTAATGTTCACAAGTGCCTAAGGTTGCTACTCGTCCGGCTCCACCTTAATATACTTCCACATCAAAGTATCACCCGCTGAAGTCCGGGTCGCCCAGAAGTTCCGGGCGTCTTCTGCCCACGCCCAACGTCGAAGACGCCGTCGAACCATGCGGTCCGAAAGCAGTAATCGACCCCTATCAAGCATCTGCCCAGAGAAAAAATAGCATGCGGCATCAGAACACTTCGTTCAATTCCACTTCATTCATACAAAGGGGCGGGGACCATAGGGCGCCAGCTTACAAAAAGAGCGGATACATTGCAATGCACACCTGCATATTAGACCCTGGCATCACACCTGTGGGTCCGCGCCATGCTTCGGGACGGCGGCACCGTCTTCGTTGCGCCGTGGAACTTCGTCGAGCCATTGGCCGAAGTTCCCCTCGCGATGCAGAGTCCGCCGTAGCGCTACCTTTGCCGCGGCCTCCCCGATGTAGTCCCAGATTCGGTAATGGAAGGCCCGGGCAGCGAGGCGGACGGCGCGCATGGCACCCGACATCACACGGCTCCGGCTGGCATCTCCAACTGGGGGTTGACCAGCTCATCGATGTGCTGCATCCTCGGTTGTGGACCAGGCTGAACGCGACGCAAGAGGTGACAAAGGAGCAGTGGTCGCTGAAGGCCTTAGCGCCGCGGAAAGCAAGATCGGAAGCTTCTCCGATTCGCCGAAGCGTCTGCGCTAGGTCCTCGGGACCGAACATCAGTGGTGGCACGTCGACGAAGAGGTCCTTGAGGGCGCCCTCTAGAGACTGCATGGCGTCCCATGCCGCCACCGAGGCGTCACCCAGAGTCTGGTGCCTCTCTCTAAGGGACGCGGCGAGCTGGGCCTTCTCCTCCTCCAGCGTTGCAATCTGCTGGAGTAAGCTGTCGCGTTCTTCGGCCGCTACACGCTGGGACTCCACCGCTGCACGTTGCGCCTCCACCGCTGCGTGCTGTGCCTCCGCAGCGAGTGTCTGCGCATCAGAGATTACCTTCGCGCCCTACATCTCCAGCAAACGGATGCGTTTGTCCTTAGCGGCGTGGGCCTCTTCGGCACCTTGAAGCCAGCCCTCTAGCACCCTACGCTCGCAGACACGTGCCTCCTGCAGGGCTCGACTGAGAGCAAGGGTCTGCGTAGTATGATTGTTAGCAAAGTCCCAGACAAAGGCATAAATCGTGAAGTCAAGCACTTACCCTCATCTCCGAGGCCTCCAGTGCACCTTTCAGGAGCTCCGGCCCACACGACAACAGCGCCCATCGATCCATGATGGAGTCAACACACTCCGCGGCCCCTTGGGGAGCCCGCAGCATCTCCGGCCGGGGAACGAAGTCGGCGACACTTGGCCACTGAGCCTCCGTGCCGACGTCTTCGAGAGCACGAGGCGTTGACATCACGTCCTGTACAGGGAGACCGAAGACTTCACGGCCATCTCCGTTGCTCGATCCTTGGCCGCGTCCGGGAGACCTTGTCTCGCCTGATGTTGACGACGGAATGAGTGAGCAGATCGGAGAAAGCTTCGTGAAGTCACGGGGGGAGAAAGAGTCGCACCTACCTTTGATTCGCTCAGGCGAGGCAGGGGGGTGTTCGCTCCGCCTCGGTCCGGATCGTGGGGGCTTCATCTGCGTTGACGACCGCGAATTCCCTCTCGGGCTGGATGGCCTCCCTATCGGACCCCGAATCCTCTGTGACCCGGACCGCCATGCCAAACCCTTCCTTCGACCGGGAGGGCGATCATATCCGGGGGCGCTTCGCCCTCGGGGACTTTGGCGATGCTTCCTCGGCCTCAACGGCCGGCGCAGGCAATAAGGCCTCGGCAGCCGGTGCAGGCGATGAGGCCTCGCCGTCCTGGGCGTCGGGGCCATAGCCTGTTTCCTTGGAGCCGCCCAGGGCCCCCTCGCCTGGGGCAGTGTCCTCCACCTCCAAGTCCGAGTTGGCGTATTCCGCCATGTCGGACCCGGTGACGGTCGTGCCCTCGGCTTCGGCAGCAATCACTGGGGATGCGGCCAGTGGGCTAGATGTAGCGGCGTCAGACTGGGCCCTACGCCGAGGGGGAGATGCCCCCACCTTACCATCGCCGTTGCGGTAGCGGCCCGGCCCGACGTCGACGCTGCGCGCTCCGACATGAGGATACCGAGAGCTTCGCATACTCAATTTATTCGTCCCAGCTTCGCCGGGGCGATTGTGGATTCACGCTGCTCGTGCTCCTTGGCCGTGTATGGCCCAAGGAACACAACTACCGTGCGCTCCGCATCCTCCAGCAGGAGTCCTACAAGCAGAGCGAGGCGTTGTTCATAAAAAATTATATATATATATATATATATATATATATATATATATATATATATATATATAGACACACACACACACACACCTGCATGCATAGCCTATGCCCAAAGAGCTCACGAGGATCGGAGGGCTTCGGAAGCGAAGACACCGTCGGCCGAACACCATCCTGCCGGATGGGACCTGGCTGAAGCTTCCACCCGTCGGCAAGCGGCGCCACCCCGTACATAATGAACTCCTCGGCGAGGTCACGCATGTTGAACCAGAGGGTAATACCAACGAGCCTCCGCACTCGCTGCTTGTCGTCGAATTTGGGCTTCACGCTCGGCGAACTATTGAAGGATATCGGTCGCCCCGTGCACCGGAAGCCGTCGCTGCTCGTCATGCGGTAGTAGAACCACCGCTGCATCCAATTGGACTCCCACTTCCCTCGTGTCGAGTTGGCGGGAAAGATCTTCGCGCATTGCGGCCTCAACACGAAGTTGACGCTGCCAAAGTTGGAGACCGCCCCCCTTCGAGCTTCTTCGACTGGCAGCGCGCATCATGGAGAAAGGAGAATAGGGTCGTGCTGGGCTAGGTACCTTCTGTCTGTGTCACCCAACTATAGACAGCCAGGCGAACTATCGCATTCGGCGTCAGCTGCGCCAACTCCAGCCCGTAAGTCCGCAGGACATCGCCAACGAAGGTCGTCATTGGTATCCGGAGCCCGGCCTCGAAGTACGCGACGAAGACGATCGCCTCCGCAGCCTCCGGGTGTGGCTCCGTCTCATCGCTAGCAAGCAAGTGAACCCCATCACAGTCTGCCAGCCTCTTCTCCCGAACAAGAGACTAGATCGTCTCCTCCGTCACAAGACTCAACAATAACACGTAGGAGCATCGGCCTCCCACCTTCTCCTCGGCCGTCCATCGTTTGTCGGCCTGCAATGGGTTGTGAACCACCAGGTCGTACTCCACCGAGGTCGATGACAAACTGCGCTGGCTGGACAAGGTGTCACTACTGGGCCGGTGAGCATGTTCTTCGTGGCAAGCCATTCCCCCCTCAAGGGCGCACGGTCAAACGTACAGGGACAGTGCCGGCAAGCGAGAAGAAAAAGAGAGCGAAACAGCAAGGAGGCAAGTGAGCGAGTGGGAAGAATGCTCGTGTGCCGGCGAAAGGGTATATAAAGCCCTCTCATCTCTCCCCACAACCTGGAAGTGCAACCGGCGGCAACCCAACCGTTTGCCTCCCCACAATTGGGAAGCGTGATTAGTGGAGGCCGCAAACGTTCTGTTGTCCAGCCTCCCGACAGTGCACGACACGCCAATCACGTCCCGCCACGTGGCCTGCTCTCTCGAGAAGGAACGCACGGCCGCGGTAGTGCGACCGCCTGTCAGCGCACGACGCGCCAATCACGTGCAGCCACGCGTCCTGCCCTACCGGGAAAAAGCGCGCGGTTGCAGTCGGTCAGCCGCTGACACCGCGAGACGCGCCAGTTGCGTACCATCACGTCGCGCAGTCCCCGTTGCACGCCTGGCGCCATTAAAGCACCGTCGTTGAACCACGAGCCACCTGGCTGCGCTTTGACTCCGGGTCGGTTTGGCCAATCCGGAGCCCACCCCGACTTCGAACCCGCACGACGACTCCGGAGGCCACTTTGGCTCCGTGTCCACGGGTTGAGTCGGTCCTCCGATTTGGCCTCGCATACGAGGGACAACTCCGCATCCTGCCCCGCCCATACATCCACGGAGCGAAGCTGGGAGCCGACTCGACTTCGTCTTAATGGACCGGCCCCGATGGAAGCACACACCTCACGATCGGGAGATGCCTTCGGCAATAACTTCGAGCCCGTGTCCATGCCACTAGCTCGTGCTACGCCGGCAAATCCATTTCAGCCCAAGATCACGGAAGGTCACAAGCCGCAGGGGATGGAGGGGGCCAAATGGCTCAGCAATATGGCTTCGGCCCGTGAAGCCCTTCACCATGAGAGGTTCCTGTTGTATGGGTGGCACTCACCTAAGCTCAGTCGGTCTATTAGAAGGTTGTAAAGCCTAAAATGGGACATGTCTAATGACATAAATGCCCTTGAGAGGGACACTTGAGTATAAGGACATAATTGTAAAATACTCCCCATGTGAATATATATAAAGCCATCCAGGCCATGGGGAAGTCTCCAAGCATTGCTCACCTAACATCTCCACTATCATACTCTCATCTCTCTGTTTGGTCTTTAACCACAACAAATTCCATCCATCAAGTATCCATTCACTTGCTGTTTCAAGCAGTAGAGAGCTACAAACTGCACAGATTGGCACAACCATGTAAATCACTACTACTAGATGGAACGACGAAAGACGAGGCATGTGCAAACACCAAAACTCAAATACCATTACCATATCATTTCCCAGCCATCCACCCTATCAAAAGCCAAGCTAAAGCTTAGAACAGGGACGCCGACCACTTCATCGATCATCTACGATCTGCCCATTATTTGCTTTAGCAGATGGGTGACGCCTCGTGCTTAATTTCTTGCGCGAAAGTAAGTTACACAAACATAAAAACAGTTACAACAAAAACCTATTACAATATCATCTCCCTTTTCAGGTAACTTCCCTTGTTACAGTTGCTTCCTTCCTTCCTCCTTGTGGAAGGAACACTGCTAGCTTCTTGTACTTCTACTCTTGCTGCTAGTTCCGTACTTCCTTCAGCTGGTTCAGTAGCTAACGACGATGAGCAGGCCGATGGCGGTGACGATGATGGTCGACGGCACGCCGAAGCGGAGGTGGCTCCAGAAGGTGAGGTTGTACCCGAAGAACTGAGCCCGCCTCGCCTGCTCGCAGACTATCAGGTTTGCAGCTGAGCCCAGGAGTGTGAGGTTGCCGGCCACTGTGCTGACCCAGGCAAGGATGAGCCAGGCTTTCTTCTCTGAAGCAGGAGAGATTGCAGCGGCTGATGCTGCCACTCTTGTGCCCAGCAGTAGAACTGAAAGACATACTCACACCTACTATTAGGACATATACTCTAATACGATGCATCCAACAAGTTTACAACCTTGAGGGTTTGGAAGAATAAACAGAATTTGAAGAATCTTATTTTTTGAAACAAGTGAACAATCTTATTTTCATCTCCTTATCATCCCAAGTAGTAAATATTGCTATATTTTTGGGCATCTTTCTTAAGTTTGCTGCGGTTGTAACTCAGAAGATTACAAAATTGATTCTGTACAAAATTGATTCTGTATCCAACTGAAAGTACAGATATCTTTGAAAGGTTTAGTTTAAATAGGTAGTCAACTACAACAGAGTTAAAGAAAGTCAACGTCAGTGGATTCTGAGGTCATTATTGGTTTCAAAAGCTAAACATAAATATGATACTGTAATTAAGAGTTGTACAAACTAATAAATTCTCTGCATCATATGATCACATATGGGTACACTACCACCACATAACTGTAATTAAGAACATGTGCATGATCTTTTTTTTGTTCTTTTGAACTATACACTGCTTGAATTCTGAAGATAAACAATGTGCCAGTATCATAGTGCGATTCTCAGAATTTTGACTAATCAAATGAACATTGACTTCAAAGAGTTTACCTGTTGGAACATTCGAGGCCACATTTGAAAGAACTAGAATCACAACTGCCAGAAGCGCAACGCCTTTGGCGCTATCGATTCTCGCATGTGGCTCCACCAATTCCCAAAGCGCATTTGGTATGCCAGTCTTGTTGAAGCCATCAACCGTTATAAACATCCCACAGAAGAAGATCAACAATGAGTATGACACCTGCAAATCATCAGTCATGTGAAATTGTTCCAAATTAATTAGCATATTCAGACAAAACAAAATGATCAATTGATAAGTAATCAAGATAATTTTCTTTCAGACAAGTTGTCAAATTCAGAAGACCAAGACCATACCTTCTCCAAACAAGCCTGTGCGTCTGTGAAATCTAGTGCCAGAAGAACAAGGGCAGCAGTGATGGCAGTCCAGGACATGTTGAGCCCCATGAGAAGCGAGATGAGCATCCCAAGGGTCGTGAGGTAAACGGCTGCCTTCCACACGAGCACCTTCCACCTCTTCTCCTTGGCCTCCTCCTCCTCCTCCTCGCCGTCGAAGCCATTGGCGTTCTGCTGGGGCGCGTCCTCGATGATCACGCTCCGCTGGTGGCTGGTCGTCCTGGTGATCTTGCGCGGGCCTTCGTCTCGCCGGTCGCAGACGGTGGACACCTCCACCATCTCCTGCGACATGCTCGACGCGCGCAGCGATCTGATGGCGACCTGGATGTCGCCCTCGGAGTTGTGACTCCGGCTCCTCAGGGTTTCGGCCCTGTTCATGCTGTCGCTCCGGCGGATCGTCTCGTTCACGCAGTCGATGTCGCCGTTGACGGACGAGGCGTGCGACATTCTCGCCGGCGTGAACCGGTGCGAGGTGACCTCGTCGTCGGCGATGACCTCCGGCCCGGTGGCCGTCCCGCCCTCCTGGTCCTTCTCCACGGATAGGTACCTCCAGAAGTAGCACAGCAGGATGCAAGTGTTGGTCAGCACGCCGACGATCATGGCCGGGAAGATGCCGAGCAGGAACTGGCCGAAGGAGATGCCGCTCTCGACGGCGATAACAAGGTTCTGCGGGTTGCCGATGGGGGTCGCCGCCGAGCCGATGTTGGAGCTGGAGGCTAGGGCCAGGAGGAACGGCTGCGGCGGCAGGTTGTTCTGCCTAGCGACCTTGAGGATGAACTCGGTGAGCACGACGCAGGTGGTGTCGTTGGTGAAGAGCGCGCTGGCGACGGCGGAGACGACACAGACGCGGAAGAGCAGGTCCTTGCTGCCCCGGCTCTTCCACGACAGCATGCTGCCGAGGTACTTGAACATGTCGGCGCGCTCGAGGAAAATGCTGACCACCATGGTGCCGAAGAGGAGGCCGATGATGGGGAGGTCGATCGCCGCGTACGCCTCCTTCGGCGTCATGACGCGGAAGAGCACCATGAGCATCGCGCCGAGCAGCGACCCCGCCGTCCGGCCCACTGGCATGAACGGCACGGACGGGAACACGGCCAGCACCCAGAAGATGCCGAAGGCCACGCATCCTAGCACCACCTTGGGCGTGCTCGCGAGCACCATCTCCTCAAATCTAGTAAGATCTTTAAACTTGCGAGGAAGAAAGGAATCCGATGTACAACTGATCAGCGACCTCAGCAGATCAGTGTCACTTGATCTGCGTCCAGAATGAGAGACCTTACTGTCTAGCCAGCTAACTGATCAAGACCCTGCAAAAGCGGAGCAAAGAAACAGCAGCTGTGTGTTAATGCAGAACCAGCCAAGGACGGACCAAAGAAAACCAACTGATTAATGTGTAAAGATTCGAAGCGATCGATCAAGATCCCTTGGCTACGACGCTGAAAGAACTCAGAGTCAGAGCTCGCAAGAATGCAAGAAACGGTTACAATCCTGCGTGTCCTGTGCGAAACATGCATGCATGTCATGAATTCACGATGTCACCACATCAGAGATATCAAGAACCGGACTTGCGGTGCGTGCGCGCGCTCTAGCAGCATGCAGAAGTTACAGGATCGGCAGGGAGGTCAACACGACCAAAAATAGGCAAGTTATTAACCTGCCACCGCCCCCCGCCAACCGGCAAAATGGCGGACGCCGCATGCCTACGTGCAAATTAAAGGATCGATTTCTGCATGCGTGCCGTTTGATTACGAGGAGGTGAGAAGAGAGTTTCACATGGAATTACCCACCTCGCGCGCCGCGGCGGCGGCGTTGTCGAGGGCTCTACACCGAGAGGGCCGAGGGGTTTGAGCAGCCAGCCGCCTTGGGACGAAGGGGACTGCCACTACGATACAGCTACTCCAAGAGAGAGGGGGTCGGGGAGTGAGAGGGGATAACTACGTGTGCGCTTCTTATATCTCCTCGAGGCTGGGACTTGGGATGGATATTTATTACGGGCACCCTGCAGGTTCAGATTTTTTTAGATTACAAAAAAAGAACACACACAGCCTAATTACACCATAAGTTCATACACGCATATGCATCCTATTAAAATACATGCTAAAAATGAAGTGAAGATCGCTAGATTTTATCCAGTAACTCATGAAGCATATATATATATTTTACTAAACGCATATATACGTGAAATAAGTCACCCTAGGTCGATCCAAAGATTGAACCCCGATTGTCAGCTTACACGGGCGAAGCTTGCTAACCGAGCAAATCTTCGGTCCTCGTACGTTCAGACTCTGGGAAGCCGGTCTCTGTTTGGCTATTGTTCGTGAGATCTGGATCAGATATTTAGATTACAGGGGCACGCATGCACGGTTTGTGTCGACTGGCCTTGGTTGGGCCTAGTCGGTTTGTTGCTCGTAGTACTATTGGTATGGTTGGCCATGTCTGGTTTGGCATACTAAACTATAGTTAAGGGGTGGTTTAGAACGTAGGAGGTTCACGGAAATTTTAGAAGTGCTATATTGAGTAGCATAAATCTTCTGAAAGCCGCCTTCAGTCCAAACTGCTCCTAAGAACATAGAGATAAAAAAGAAAAGGACCTGATTGTATTTCACCGCACCACAACTACTAATTCAAATGGGGGCGCATTGTGCAAAAACACAGGACCGATTGGTCGATTCAACGTGAAAACTTCTGCCAAATATGGGACCAGATCTGTCAGTCATTTTTGTCTTGAGTTCAATATATATCGTGAGGAAGCAATGATGGGTCGATGTGAAGTGAGTGTACAAGTTATTTCTCATATTTGGTGGCCGGAAGTTGTACACACACATGAAAAAAAGTGGTCACGACAAGAAAATCATAGCAATGTGTAGACTTGGATAGATTGGAATGCCTTTGGCTGAAGTGACAAAAGGCAGTGGCGTTATTCTCACTCCGTTGCAAGAAGGGTCAACGATTGCACTGTTGGTTTTATAATTGACAGTATGTTTCATAACTGGTACTGCTTTTTTACGGCTTTGTAAAAAATGATTTTTCCACTATGGTGTAGAGATTTAGCTGAAGTTAATTGAATTTGTTTATGCCTAGCAATACTTACAAGGTTTCCTCACAAAAATTTGTTCAAGGTTAATAAATACTTTAGTTGTGTTGTCCTAAAAATACTTTGTGTACTGCTTTGGACTAATATAAACTCCTCGATCAGAGGCAACATGAGGCTTGCATTCATATTCTCCAACTTATGTTATGGTTTAGACCCATAGGATCTACCATTTTAACCAGATGTCCAATAACTTCGATTACATCCTACAACTAGCATTTGATAGTAACTGTACGACTGTATTAAGTATCACTTCTTAAACTACCAACTAAAATATCTGTTGGATTTTGCACCCTTGAGCATATATAGTGCTTTTGTGGTACCAAGTAATTTTGATGTATAATGCATTCCTTTGTAGAGTCAGCCTTGCAAAAGTGTTCAAAAAGTTCCATGAATTTAATGATTACTAACCACCTATCCTCTTCCAAAAAAATAAGTGTATCCTTCATTCATGAAATTAAGTTGAATTTTTAATCTAACGATCTTGCAATAAACAAAAATTGAGTATTTAACTTAAAGTAAAACACGGAAAATAACTGAAACTTTAGTTCAAGTAAGTGCAATTTCAGTGTAAAAAACCTCATATAGGCTTTAGTTCATAAATTCATTTGAAACCATAAGTACAGAAACCTGGATTGGAATATGCGGACACAAATTTCAGCAGGATTAACATCAAGTAAAATTTTGAATGGCTGTCATGGATGACTTTTGTCAGTACCAATCAAACATTAATTAAATTTTTTTGAATTATTTGTTTTCAGCTATTAGTACTACTCGCAAACTAGCTCATGACAGAAGGTTAGCCCCACCTATTTATTCTATATTGAAAGAAATAATTTTTATTCTTTTGGGGAAAACTAAGTGTGGTATCGGACGCTTGTTGTTGCGCTAGTTGATACGAAAGAAATATCCAAGTTTTGGACAAGGACTTGAAAATCTGACAATTGGGGGACAAACAACGTTAACGAAGTTCCTGTGATATTGTTTTGAGACATAAGTGCGGGTGGGGTAAGATTCACATGTACAACTTGCTAAACTGTTCCTCAGCCACGCTTTTATCAATGCGAATGCCAAATGGTATCAAGTAGTATCAAAGCTGCGGAACAGGCTATTTGCTATGGCCACTAACGATGCAATCATATACGGCAAAAAGAACAGTTGCCGCAGCTGGACAGATTGTCCGCCACCCATTTCGTTGGTGAATCGTCATGTACATGTTCAATCAATCATCACGAGCTAGCTTTAGTACTTGCAAAGAAAGGTATGGATGTCCTTACACTCGTCTTTTGCTCAAGTGCTCCATGCAATAGCATGCAAGAACATGGCCAACAAGTACATCGCCAATAGCTAGCAAAGGATATGGTCTGTAAAACAGCACTTCGGCTAGCTAGAGATGATCTTTTGGTTCCTAGCTAGATAAAAAGCATGTTTCAGATCCAGATCCAGTGGTTTTTTTCAAGTATGCGATGATGTTGCGCGATATGATCGAACTCCAAGTTGTCTGAAGAAAAGAGAAATTCAACTATCACAATTGATAGTTTTATTTAGGGTTAAATGTAAATGTACCTTTAGCTCCTATACTTCGCCCACATGTTCAATTTGGTTCTTTACTTTGTTAAATTCCAAATATATTGGTCCGTATATCTCAAGAACTGGTTACATTTGGTCATTCTATTGAAAAGGAGTCTCTCTCTGTATATATATAGGAAGCATCTTTTTTTACATTCGAGTGTAATTACATCCTATATCGTATATTATAACATAGGACGTATCTCGCGTAACGGAGGGTATGCATATGTACTATATGAGTATTTAAGATCATCTAGGTGGTATGAACAATTTTTCAAAGGTGATATGTACATTTTTTTGACATACTCCTTTTTATGCATATATGAGATATTTATAAAATACGCTAAAACTATAGACTCCCTTGTAATTTTTTCGTGTAGTTTATATTGGAGTATCTTATAACTAGTATACAACTATACCTAAAGTGATATAGGAGCATTTCAAGTTTGTTTAGGTGGTATATTAGAGATGAGTGTAATTACACCTAGGAGTAAAAGATATTATATATATAGGCAAAATAACAGGGGCGCTATGGTGCCTAAGCTCTATAATTAAAATTTTTCATCCATGATTAATACTTTCCATCCATAATTGATTCCTTTCCAAATTGATGCATTTTCGAATTAATGAATCTTAATAGGTTTACCTGATATATTGCACTTGCACGCATCTAAAAGCAATCTAAAGGCAGAGAGGCTTGGTGCCCAGGTACCATGGTGCCCAAGCTCCATGATTAAGATTTTCCATCCATGATTGAGACTTTCCATTCATAATTAAGACTTTCCATCCTGATATTATATATCATTGCACTTGCACGCATCTAAAAGCAATCTAAAGGCAGGGATGCTTGGTGCCTGGACACCTTGGTGTCCCATTTCAGCGTGTGTGTATATGTATATATAATCCTTACAAAAGAAAGTTGGGATGGAAGCATGAAGTTTCCTGTTCTAATTCTGAATGTGCATGTCCTGTTTACTAAAAAAATGCATGCCTCGTACCAATAGAGTTGAGATTAGGTCAAATTGTTGAAATCAAAGCTAATTTAGGTCATCAAGCTATGATGAAATGATAGGCACCCATATAGCTTAGTGTAGAGCGCAGAATTGTCGTGGTTGACGTCATGTGTTCAAATCCCTACTCTTCTTTAAAGTACATACCAAAGATACGTAGTTCCTATGCGTGTTCTTGTAGTTTTTTCAAGTTATGGTTCGACTATAGAGCTCCATGCCGATAACCAGTAACTGGACCAACTGTACCATGCTACGCTCCAGCCCGTAAATGGAATATGGGACTGGATAAATTTGGTCTTTTACTTTGTAAAGTCCAAATATATCAATCCATGTTCTTCGAGAACTAGTTACATTTGGTCCTCCTTAAATTAAGATGGAACTTTACACGTAAGTTCCATTTGGTCCTTCTAGCAAAAAGAAATTCAAATATATCGGCCCATGTACTTAGATAACTCGCTACAATGTGTCCTTTAAAAAGAAGTTGGGATGGACGTATAAAGTTCCACGCTCTAATTGTGAATCTGTATGACCTGTAAACTAAAGAAAGTGTGAAATGCCCCGGGCCGAGTTTAGTTTGGTCAATTTGACGAGTCAAGTTAACAAGGACACCCTACAACCCATATATAACCGAATCTAGGACCGAAACTGAATTAGAATTACACATGTTCTTATCCTTTTGAGCACCAAGTCGTACAATGAACAAACTGGCCAAACGACCTCTGTTTTGGAAGCAGAGAAAATTACGCTCGTGCGACGACTGGGCGTCCCGGCCGCCAGTCCACTCCGCCGGCGTCACCACGTCGCCTGCACGTTGGTAATCTGTCACATTGCTGCCTCCTCACAGGGACGCTCACACGTACACCCCCTGGTCAGTTTCTACTGTTCGTTGGCTAGTTTTCTAACTATTCTCTGGCTGCTACCAACCAGGTCAAAAGAAGAGAGTATCCTGCAGACATCTGCGCCCTTGTAAACGCCAAGGATCTCACTCCAGAGCTCGCCCCAAAAGTCCAAAAGTGGCTGGCAATCAAGACGTGATTTGATGCGATGGACTCGTGAGGCACACACACAATTACGGATCAGTACTGCACGGCGTACAGGCCGGCCGGGCGTCGCTGTTGCGGTGAACTGGTGAACAAAGCGACGCATCCGCGGCTTTTGACCGTACGGGCGGGCGGGCGGGCGGCGAGACGTGTGGCGGTTGCTGGTGGGGGAAGGAAGATGGATGGACGGACGGATGGACGAGCAACGACTCGTGGCAGTCTCGCACGTCCCTTTTCATGGGGATCACCGGATCAACCAAACTGACTTTTTCGGTTGTGAGCTCGCCATCGGGGTGCGATGGATGGATGGACGGGCGGATGGCTAGCCTCCGGGTAGTACTTGGGCCGGTAAATTGGGGAAAAGGAAACCGCAGGGAAAAAGTCCAGCATGTATTATGGCTCTGTTTTAACAAGCTTCTACTTTTAGCTTCTAATTTTTTTAATTTTATCTTTTTTTAACTTATTTAGGCTTTTTACTTTTTTTCTTTATTTCTTTGTATTATCCGTAATAATATAATTTTTTACTTTTAAATTTTAATTACACTAAAAAGCTAACTGTATATTTTCAGCTGCCACGATAAAAAAAAGTCAAAATCTAAACTCATAAGTCTAAATAAGCACTACTATGTAGCTATTTTTGTACTGTTCAATTTTACTGCAATAATTTACATATCAAGGAGATATCTTGCTATGTTTTCTTAGATTGATATCTTAGTAAATTTATTCCTCGATAAATTAACCAGTAGTTGACGCATATTTTTTTTTCTTCTGATGAAAATTGTAAGCTAACAATCCCGTATTCTCCAGAAAAATTGTAAGCTAACATAGCCGGTCGGTTCTTATCCAACCGGTGGTTAATCCAACACACGTGTCGCGCCCGTGTTGTTGATATTATATTTGCTATAGCCTGCTGACTAAGCCTTATTGTACTTGCTCTAATGGTCACAGTTCGAGACATACTAATTATATATTAGGTGGGGTCGTTTGTACATTTTCTAGGATTTGATCCTATGAACTTTTGATCGCTGAGCTTTCATGATAATTGTGCTAATCAACTGCAGCAGGGAAAAAAGCAGGTCTTTTATGATGTTTTCGGTTTGTCATTCTTATAAGGAACATCAGCTAGAATAATTTTATAAAATAATCTTCTAATCTTATATTTAAAAATAAACTTGCTTGAAACTTATTTTTGAAAATGAACCATGTTTGCAACGCTATAACCAGTGAAGTTGTACATGAGCTCTGCAACACTACCACTTATAGTTCTAAACTTATTTTCAAAATGAACACTACTTGCAATGTCACCACCTGTGGCGTTGCAATTTCAGCCCTGCCGACATTTGTCGAGGCTGATCTTGCAGCCTAAATATGGTGTTGCAACATTTATTTGCACCGCCACGGGTGGTGGTGTTGCAAGTAGGACTTTTTAGAAAAAAAATTATGAGGGACTCATTTTTAGAATTGAAGTTAAAAAGGTGATTCAATCGGCTTCGTTCTTTTCAACTTATAATTTACGATTTCGCTCAAATAAATAAACAGAACAATTTTTTCGTCATTATTTTGAAACAATTTATTAAGATAGGTTTGTCGAAACGAATTATCGATATTCGGTTCGTTCACATAAATACTTGTGTTAGGATCAAAAATTATCAGATGTAATCTTAAACCATAAGTTATATAACCGAAAAGAAGCACCCATACCAAATCAAATCAGTACACAGATAAAAACTTCTACGGAGCCCCCAAAAAAGAGCAGATCGTATGTGTAGATAGCTCTCCTTCTCCCATACACAACAGCTCACCGTCCACCGACCAGATTCTCGTAGTGTTTGTTTGTCCTCTCGGATTTCTAGCTACACATGCAAGTCAATACGTTCAACACTTGTACAGTGAGACCAATCAGTCAGTCTCGCCGCGCGCACGTGCAACATGGTTGGAAAATCTCGCTCGATTGTACACATACGATCGGCCACAACATTAGTAATCATGCACTATACAGTACAGTATACATCTTGACTCGATCAGGATCCGTCCACAAACGTAACTGCTCTAACCAGCAGTACAGCATCGATCGATCTCACGAGTAGCATCCATGCATCCGATTCCCCACGCATCCCGTCAAAGATAATAATATGTGTACGGCCATAAACAAGTCGCAGGCGTGCTGTGCCGGTGAAAACAACACAGAGCAGAACAAAACCGAGAGAAACTTACAGTGCATTGACGGACGGCCTCATCACATCACACCGCGATGCATGCGCTCAACGAAAGATCAACTCCATGTGCATGCCTTGAACGAGAGAAAGGACGGCAAAAAAAAAAAAAAATTGGATCTGGATCTATGTGGCGATGAAGTGTCCTACTAGAAGGTTGCTAGCTGACTGCCTCGAGCTTCACGTGGAGCTCCTACTGGCCACTGCCTGCCTGCACAGGGATGGGATGGGAGGAGAGGTGGTCGGCCGTGTGGGTATAAATAAGCTGCAAAAGGGAGCCAGGCGTGCCACACACGTGTGTGTATGCTTCTTTAACCCTTTTCTCTTAATTTCTTCTGTACTTTTCTAGTGAGTGATTAAGCTATTGGCACTCGACGCTAGCGGCATACAGGGTTCGTTGCTTGACAAAGAAAGCTTTATGAGACGACGAAGATTGCGCTGAAGCCCCTAAAGTTGTGTAGCCATGGCAGCTAGGTCTGCATGCGATCTTAAATTAATACTATGGTAACAAGGAAGCTAACCATTGTAATTGAAGATTGGGTGCGGCGGCGGTTTAAACTTTAAGTTCAGCGACCCAAGTGAATCGAGGTGTTCTAGTTTGGGAACTCAGCACCAAGTGGCTCGACTTTCGGTACTTAGACATTCGGTGAACTATATAAATAACTTCCCTGAAGAGATAATGTTTGGGTTTACCATATTGATTTTTAAGCTATCAGGAACGTAAGCGACACAGTTACACAAGGTTAGGGCCCGTAGGGGCAATTTGCACTAAAAAGTGACTTGACAACATGAAGAAGATAGGTGTGAGCTATAGATAACCAGCTCGACTCATGGCTAATTAATAAATGAGGTTGTTAAAATGTCAATAAAACCGAATCATATATACGGTTGGTACTGTAGGATGTTGGACGCTGGAAAAGCGGCTCAATAGCGATCGAGGACGAGTGCGATCTTGCTGGACTCGAAGAGTGTTAGTGCACTGTTGCGAGGACGGAGATGGATGGAGCGGTAATGAGATGGTGAAGACTTACCAACTCTAATTAAACCGGTCGACCTAGTCAGAGTCCCTTGGTGCAAGCAATTTTGATGATGATCCATCGTTCAATCCATTCATGTTGTTGTTAACTATATAATTAAAGGGGACTGGACTTTTAGTTTCATCATGGAAAATAGCTAGGGACTACCTGTTTCAAGGAAAAAAACTGAAGTGATTGAAAAACTTGTTAGCATTGGTCTATGTCTATCTTAATAAGGCGTTGAAGTTGTGACACTGAAATCCCAACTCTATTCTAAGTTAGAAAAAACGCACACGCATGTCTAATCAGCTAGACTATAATTGACGAGCAACAACAGATGTACTCGAGCAACGTGTAGTTGAAAAATTGACGACGACCGGTCACTTTTGTTGGTTTTTAGCTAAACAGTGGGACAAACATGGCGAGCTTTGAAATACATTTTATCCATTTTTTAAAGAAAAACAAATTTTGCAGTATATACAAGTCAATAAAATAGACGTCAAACACCCATACATAGTTCAACATAAAACACCTTACTTTTTTTTGTAACTTATAGCTAACCAGTATAAATTGACTGATTTACCATGCATGTACAGATGTGCTACACACCCTTCAGCTGAGAAAATTTGGTGACTTCACGAGGTTTTTCGAACCTTGATGATACACACAAAACAACCAGGTAAAGACAACCGAGAGAGAGACATTGTAATCTCGAAAGAAGTGTATGTGGCCTTAACTAAATAAACAGTCGACCTCGAATGTGGTCTCTAATTACAAGGATGTGTTTACAAGATGGTGTGTAGAGTGGGGAAACGACTGAGATTTAACATGAGATCTTGGGTCTGTTCTTTTATGTTGAAGTTTATGGCTTTTGACTGTGGCTTGTGATTTTTGGGTTGTTCGTGCGAGAGATTACAGAGTAACAGAAACTCACTTGCGGGTTTTGCTGATATAAATGAAGTTAGTATATTATGTACTACAATTAATTAGTAGACCCTATTTTAAAAAGATAGTTCGTTTAAAAACTAGTTAATGTAGAAAAGCTGAAAAAGCAGTTTTTAAAAGCTGAAAAGAAC
This sequence comes from Dendrocalamus latiflorus, assembly GCA_017311315.1. Lineage (NCBI taxonomy): Eukaryota > Viridiplantae > Streptophyta > Magnoliopsida > Poales > Poaceae > Dendrocalamus > Dendrocalamus latiflorus. The sequence continues at coordinate 11,327,967 of CM029676.1, forward strand.
AGCCCCTTATCTCAGGTGTATTTTTCCAAAGAGTAACTATCTTTCTGCATGAATCTGTACCGAAAACAATCTGTTAAGATTTTTTCCTCATTAATCAGAGAGAAAGGAAATGAGCTAGCATGTGCTATTGCTATCCTTACTGAATCTATCATGCTTTCTTGGGGTTGTCTTCTTACACATGTGCTCCTTGTTCAAGATGCATTATTCTCTTGCGTTTCTGTAGAACCGGCAATGACAATAGAGGGGTAAATGGTGCCTCAGAAATTTTCTTTGAAGTAGTATCAAATTCTTCACTCCAGTAGCTACAGAGTTATAAAGATCATAATTGAAAGCTAAGAACAAAGCAACAACATCAAAACCCAAAGAGTAGTTTTCAGCATCTTATTGGTCTGACCGCACAAAGGGTTCGGTTTGATCGGTGTTCACCTGACGGTTCAACCGATGGCCGGTCTGATCAGCTTGACCATAGCGGTTTGATCAGTTGTCGGTTGGATCGGGCTTAGGAGCCGTCTGATCTTCCCCTGTTTTCATAACAGAAAAACAGCCTTGCAAAGACCGAAAATGGTGCAACTTCCAAATTCATAACCAAAAGAGATATAACTTTGAACACACCTTGCTTAGAGCCTCAAGAATATATTCCATACAAATATCGCATAGATCTTGGTCAAAGTTTTAACTTTTCCCAAAGACAAGATTACATAAAAATCAAGGAAACATCAAAATATTGGGATATGACTTGCTCGTGGGTAGAAAATAACCAAGATGGCTCTAGATGAGCTCTCACATATTACAACAAGCTATTTCTCCTAAAGATTTGAAGTGGGATCAAGAAATCTCAAGATAAGGCTAAATGTAAGCAAAACTGGTAACATTAAAATCTTGCAAGACATGGTGCCTAGATAGATAGGATATAATTTCTATGAGTTATTTTTATTACTTACACGTCTTTGACACATAGCAAGATCTAGAAGAGGAGAGAAGATCAAAACCAACATGAACAAAAGCAAATCAATCAAAACAATAAGACACTTTGAGTGATGAACAAAGTTAATTTATTGCTACTTGAGAATGAAGGTTTTATAGCCAGTCTACCTAGAAGAGAAGAGATCACACCACAACACTCACTTTTCTCTAGTCCTAACCCTAGAACACAAGGTTAGAATGGTTGGATGGTCCAATGGTTGGCTTACAAGCTTCCATCCCCAACCCATTAAATAGATAAAACAACCAGCCCACATTTAACCTTAATAGATACTATCCACTAGCATAATTGACGAAAACCCATCTTACTTATACACTTAACTCATGCACGCTTTTTAAAGCATATGAACCCAAATCCACTAAGTATTTAGCCTTTGATCCACTTGTTCTCAGCATCTCTTTGACCTAAACCACTTTCCTAAGCGTCACAATTTGATCCAACAAAATTTTTGGTATTTGGTAAGCTACCAATATACCCTCGTCTAAACCTAGTGTTCATCTTCCCTTGCAAGTAATAATCATGTTTATCACATGTACGTGTACCAATGGCTTGCTACGCATCGACAAGCCTCTCCCGTTCTGGTTTTACTGGACCACATCTCACTTAAACCAACTAATCTACTTGGTTTAACCTATTGCTCAAACCTTCACTTTAATATTTCTCATTTTCTTTGTACCATACTTGAGTTCAATCATCTCATCTGGTATCCTTGACCATTCTAGGTCTTGGCTCTTCTATGAGCATTGCTCCGATTCTCGTTGTTTACCATGATTGACTCTAAACGTTCCTGCATATTCAAAGATAAAGAAATCATTTCTGAGCACAAATATTTTACAATTTGATCCACGCTAGTCAAAGTATGCTTCATGCAATATAAATGCATATATTTAGGTCCAAACTATGCAAACCATGACCAAATTTCCAAAAATCAGATTTATTGTCGAAGGTCACACTTGGCCTGTTAGACTATTGAGGCCAGCCCAGTCTAACTAGTTTCCTCTGACAAAAACCTTTGAAAAATTACAGACAGTGCAAAATACAGACAGTGCAAAATTCAAACTCTAACTCTACAAACTTAGCAGTAGTTTATCATATAAAATCATAGATCTTTTCATATCGTCCCTCAGTTTCAAACAATATCTAGAACCGGCCGGACACCGATAACGAAATTAGCCGTCTTATTAGCGCTGCAAAAAATGCATCACTAACTCGTCAAATTAAGCTGCCTCAGCATGACAGAAACGACTCATCGCTGTTGTTTGATACGATCCCATGTCACCTAACAAGCACTTTCTGATTGCCTAGTCCCTTTTCCATGTCCATGAGGCAAATATGCATCTCTCAAATCTTATCTTTGTGTACTTGTCAAAAAAGGAAGAGAGAGAAAATATTATGTTTGCGTGCAATGTTCGAGATGATGATCGATCGAATGATACACGCACTTCAAATTATGCGCGTAGGTTGTTCCCTAGCTTTCACAGCCTCTATTAATTCTGATTGGGGGCAACCTCTCCTGATTAGCTAGTGATCACCAAATGGATAGGATCCAAGAGATTATAGCAATTAGGCTATGGCTAATCCAATTTTTTCTCATAGGAAATGCATTTATGGACATTCACGGATTCTACTTTACACTTGTCAAGGAGTTATGTAATGACACTGACATGGCCTTGGGGAAAAGGATGTATATATTTTTCGGCTGTAATTAATAACTGCAACTTGGGAGGGAGGAAACTTTGGTCACAGTTTGTTCTACTGCTAGAAAAGGATCGATCGGCCATGTCGTTGTTGTTGTAGTTGTCTCATGTGCTCGTCCCCTTCTATTTTTATTGACTTTGCTCTACACTTGTCGTGCGTCGCAATAAAAGTAAAGGGAGGTATGATAAAAACTGGCTCGTACTGTAGAAGGTATGCGATATTGGTACGTCATATGACGCGATCAAGCTAAGCTCAGATGAGAAATTGCCAATAATTACTCTTTGAGATATTATAAGTGAACCAGATCGGTTGGCGATTGCGAACGCATTATGCTATATCTTTAATTAATGTTGTTTTTACAGTTTATGACTCTTTTTTATATCTAGTTTGATATGGATACTTATCTTGAGTTTAAACAAGCTCCCTAGTAACATCTAATGGTTAGAATTTAATCATAATCCAGGGGGACACCATATTAAGAGTTAGATGTTTTTTCTTTTTTTTAAGGAATTTTTAGTATATTTATTTTTTCTTAGAAGATGCAAAACACGTATCTTCAATTTTATTTTAGAATTGACACATTTAATGGTTACTAGCTACATGTCCGTGCGTTGCAACGGAATTTATTGGATGTATAGAGAATCATATTATAGAAGAGAGTTGCTTTGATCGGTTGGAAAGTGAAGAGTGATGAGAAGTTGAAGAAATAGAGCGGTTAGAGGAGAATGAACATACGACTACCAACTCATTCTTTTATAATAGTAATGATAATTTAATCACAATCTAGGGGCCACCATATTGAGGGTTGGGTGTTTTTATTTTTTGTGGGAATTTATAGAATATTTATCTTTTTTTATCATTTGCGCAATGTAGTTTGAAATTCCGATTTTGCAAATAAAATACATTTGACATATTTGATTTCATATTTAATTAGCACAATTTATTTTGAGATATCCCTCCCCCATTATGCATGAAAGACATGATTAGCAAATGCGCCCGTTTAACAAATTTACACACTCTCAAGCTTCCAATTATATGCAGTGCTACTGATCTCTTTTTTACTTTTTTTTTCAAATTAATATATCTGTAAGACAACTATCAAATCTAATACTTTAAAATTAGCTTCACCAAATTAATGTCTATATATTTTTATTTTTAACAATTTCTAGCACATTTCTCTTTTTTATTAGTATGTGTAAATCACCTGCATGTCATCAATTTCTATTATATAATAGATTGATACATCTAAAGGTTATAATTTAATTATAATCCGGAGGCCACCAAATTGAGGTCGGATTCTTTTCTTTTATTGTGAAAATTTGTAGCATATTCATCTTAATAGCAGTAAACATTTGTCATTTGTTTTTGTTATATAATAGACCTTTCTGGGTCCATGAGGATCGGTGATCTGAGCTGTCAATTAATCGTCTAATTTATGGTTCGTGAAGTGTGACAATTGTACAGTGGTTAACGTACAAACGACTGCAGCTATTTCGCATTCGTAGAGATCCTCTGAAATTTGGACAGTAAAAGCTTACTTTCCATGACATTGTCATCACATGCAATTTTCTCTGTGTTGTGATCTTTCAGTTTTGTGTTAAAAAATGATTTTCGGTTTTAATTGGCACCCTTTTTCTGCTATGTTCACTCTGTTTATTTTGACCATATTGTCGGACCCGAATTTAACCAATTCAGAATATTCTGTAAAATTATTGCACTATTTTCTAGATTAGTAAATAGTACTCACAGAACACATCATGGAATCATTTCATACATGACGTAAATCATACCATACAATAATATTACATTTATCAGAATTTAAATAGACCGCATCGGGTCAAGTTTACAATAGAGCTGATGAGACCAAATGGATACATTACATAACTGTGGAAGCGGAAGCGGAAGCAAAAGGAGAGGGCAGATCTCGCCACAGGTAAGCGACTAAGGTAAGGGCCTGTTTGGATGGACTAGGACTAGTTGTTAGCTGACTAGTAGTTAGCTGGCTAAAGATTAGCCCAGTCCTGTTTGGATCCAAGGACTAATAAGTACTACTATCTCAGTACAAAGTCTGTTATACCCCTGAGCCTCTAGCGCACGCACGTTTTCCCTGCAGTTCCCGCGCATGTTTCCCGCGCATGTTTCCCGCGCTAGTTTTTTTAGGCGCCATGCGCTTATGTGCCGCGCCATTATTTTTCGCCTTTTTTCGTATATGCTCGCTCGCTGGAATGCTTAAGCAAAGATTGGATTAAAATAACGCTTACTACAAATAAATAGACTGTTCCAATCACACTCCTTTTGCACAAGCACTTGTTCGTTCTATGAGTTCAAAAGTTCGTACAAATTAAATTGTTCATACATTGGAATATACTATCCTAGTCAATCTCTTCTAGCTATCAAAGCATTAGCAATGTTGTCACGAAAGTCGTTCATATTTTGGTCCTCATCTCCCAAATGAGTGTTTGCGTGACTCTGTTGAGTTGATGATGACTCCGGAAATGACATGTAGTTTTCATCAAGATCACACATTTCGAAGTCTGGATCTACTATTTTGCTCTCTTGAATAAAGTTGTGAAGGGCCATACATGCAAGTATTATTTTGCTTTGCTTTACCATCGGATAGCTTGGTAAGTCCAATAAAATCCTCCACTTCATCTTTAAAACTCCAAAAGAACGCTCGATGACATTTCGAAGTGATGAATGAGCATAATTGAATACCTCCTTTTTCCCACTTGGTCTTGGGCCTTGTCGATATTCAGGTAAATGATATTTGGTCCCTTTGTACGGTGCAAGATAACCCGGTCGATTAGGATAGCCCGAATCAACAAGATAGAATTTCCCTATAGGATGTTAGAAATACATTTAATAAAAAATGTACAATAGGTATCTCAAAAAGATGGAGACAGGTACGATAAGATGGCAACAAGTGCGTTTACCTGGTGGTGGATGTGGAAACTTATTACCATATTTGCGTATGGCATCATTAAACACTCTCATATCATGTACCGATCCTGGCCATCCCGCCACAACAAAGGTGAACCTCATGTTGAAGTCGCAAATAGCTAACACATTTTGAGATGAGTAGCCGTGTCGACTCACGTGTTGAAGGACCTTTGAAGCAGGCACCACAACAGGAACATGCATTCCATCAATTGCTCCAATGCAATTATCGAAATATGGTGAAAACCGAGGAGCTTGTAATCTTGGATGAACCGTCCTAAACTGTGGATCTTTAGGCTTGATAATATCAGCTGAGAGCTTGTACACACTATGCAATACTTCTTCGAATTTTCGACTAATTGTTTCTTTTGACCTCTCAAAACGATTTTCGGTTTGTCTAATTGATTGAGGGGCACCAACCATCCACAAAAACATCGCTAAAGCCTCTACAGATGACATCTTATTCGATGACTTCAAGCCATACGATGACTCTAGCAGGTTATGTAGACTCTCAAATAAAGGCCTACTCATCCTAAACATATTGAAGCACGATGTGGGATTCTGCAATGTTTGCCTAACCCATCGTACCCGGACACTTCAGGTTGCCTCATCTTAGCCTTGTTCATGAAAGTTTCATAGTAGTACGTACCAATCATGCAAGCAATCGTACCATATCGCTGCATCTTCCTCCAATGAGCCAGTGCAAGCTGTTGTATTTCATCCTCCTCATCACTGGATGAAAAGTTCATCTACAACCACATTTTACTAGTAAACACATGTCAGATATACGTACATGTTAACAAACCCTTTTGCAACCACACATGTGCATCATGGCCACACACAAAATAAGTAGTACAAGCTACAGATCACAATAAAGTCCACACACATGCAAGCTGGAGGTCAAAATAAAGTTCACAGATTCATCCAACAGTTCACAGACACGCTTGTTTAATGTTGACAGTTCAAAAAGAGCTAATAATGCAAGGAACCCAAAATGCTATGAATGCTCCACTTCAGTACTCAGTTTGAGTACATATTCTTCATCTCACACCATCTCTTCAAGTGCAAAAACCTGCCTTCGTTGGTGCTGATGTTTAGAAAAATCTGACGATTCTCAGCTTTCAGAAACAACTGACAAGCCATAAAATATTCGATACTTTCTTCTGATGCCCCACATTCAACAGCCAACTGTTGACATTTCTTCATAGATTTAGCCATCAGATCACCATTCAACACCTTTTGGGTAGAAGCACTATCAGCCTTCATACTTTCCATGAGCTCTTTCATGACTTTAACCATAGGACTCTTTGTCGTCTTCATTGGACTAGTGGCTGTTGTCGCAGTACTACTAGCCCTCTTTCTGGTATTAGTGCTCATAGGGCTCCAATCATGTCCATCATCCTCGTCGTCGTCTTCCATCCCATAACCTTCTTCTCCGATGTGTTCACCAGCAATACAAGAGGATGAGCAATCCACAGCCACGTTATAGAACATTTGCTCAAGCTGATCCAGATGTTCTGGGGGCCTTTTCTTAACTTCTTCCATTCAGATTTATTCTAAGAAAAGTAGTTAGATATGTATGAGCTAGCAATTTTACAAATTTCAAAACATATAATGTTAGCTGACCATAATTTACCTTCGTAGTATCTTTCCAAAATTGGTCGTCATGCCACACTGTACCGTTTCCGGTCTGTCTGTTGAGCCATAACCAAAACTGGTACAACCTCTTGAGCTGATCCCACCTGTTTCTAAGCTGTTTTCTAGAGTGACGCAAACCAACTCTTAGATAATATTCCTCAGCTATGTTATTGTACCCTCTATTGGTCATAAATCCATTGGTGGTATTTCCGGCCCTCATTTGATCAAGGCAAATGTCACAAAAAACTGAGGTGTTTTCTGAACACCAGTTTGCCTTGTCAAATTGGCCATCCATCTAATATAAATTTCAAATAAAACAGTTCAGAAACTCACAGCATATGACAAATTGGTCATAAATACAAACAGCATATGAATACAACATATGACAAACATCATATGAATATCCAGTTAAGTAAAGAGAGACAAGTATTGTATCTATTGACAAATTGGTCATAAATACAGCATATGAACACAGCATATGAATACAACATATGTCAAATTGGTCATAAATCCAATCACCAAAGCAGGCCTAAACTCACAGCATATCTATTGACAAGTATTGTAGCACATCGCAGCATCGACTTATAAACAGAAACTATAAAACAAAAAATTGCTCACCATAGGGTCATCCTGGAAAGTTTCATCCTCGTCTTCAAGACCATCATTTGCATCATCCGGCACTGCATTGCCTTCAGTCCCAAAATCAGCAGCGGGGAACCGAGGCATGCTGCTATTCCCACCAGCAGCGGCGGTGTTCTGAGGAGCCCAAGTACTGGCACCAGCAGAGGCGGTGTTCTGTGGAGCCCAAGTACCAGCAACAGGAGAATTTGTGACTCGAGGAGCATGAGTGCTAGCTCCGACGGATTGAGAAGCATGTGGAGTGCCAGTTGCCGCACCGACAGACTGAGAACCTCCACGTCCACCTACACGACCGCCTCCACGGCTGGCTCCACGCCCACCTGCACGTCCACCTCCACGGCCACCTCCACGGCTAGATGTGCGAGGAGCGCGGAACGGCGCCGTGCAATTGGCAGCAACATCTCTTCCTGATCCAGTCCGTGCAGACGAGCCACGGCATGAATTGCTGGATGGACGACCGCCACTACCTCGATGCCCGCCACCAATATCCATAGTCACTGGCATCATTTGCTCAGCCTGGATAATGTCTTGGTAGGTGGACAGATTTGGGAAATCTTGTGCCTCAATGTTGAGGTCAAGGTCGTCCATGTCGTGGCTCTCGTGCCGACGAACCTCGCCGTGCCCAACCGGTGAGCTGTCCGCTTGCGACGATGCGAAGAACTCCATGCCGGCTCCATTGCCAGGCGGGACCATGGAATCGGACTGAGAGAATAAATCGAAGGGCTCCTCTCGATCCATCGCTCGGGGAAGCTCGTCGCTGCTGGTGACCGGGGGTAGCTCGTCGCGGCTGAGGGAACCCTCTGGCGGCCGGCGACAGGGCAGTTTGCAGCGGCGGCCGGGCAACCTCGTCCACGGCGTGCGTGGAAGCTTGAAGGCGCGGCGGTGGCGGGCGTTAGAAAGGCGCGGCGGTGGGCGGGCGCTTGGAGGAGATGAGGAAGCAGGAGGAGGGCGAGGGAAAGGCGCGGCGATCGCGGGCGCTTGGAGGCGGAGCAGAGCCGCGTGCTTTGCGGCGGCTACGGGAGGGAGGGGAAGAGTCCGTGCGGTTGGGAGGGAGGGGAAGAGTCTGTGCGGTCTGGGAGGGAGGGCGTGGGTATCGACGTCTTTTTTTCCATCCGGTTGATCCTTTAGCCCTCATTAGCTGGGTTTGGCCAACTAGTTGGCTAACAACTAGTTGGGGCTTTGGCTAAACTTTAGCCCACTCATTAGCCCTCCTGTCTGGATCCACAAGGACTAAAAATTAGCAACTACTTGTTAGCCCATGGGATCCAAACAGGCCCTAAGTTATGTGTGACTGATATTAACCCAAGATTTAGATAATATTGGTGCACGCAAATACCAACTTAATCAATAAGACTGGGGTGAGACCTAGATTACTAGGGACTATTCTAATATTCTCCATCTTCTTCACCATCAGCTCCTGAGGTATCGTAGTACACGTAGTATCCTTGGTCCATAGTTTATGAGAGATTTTGTGAGTGAGGATGAGTATAGGTAATAGTAATATGCGAGCCAACACACAGAATGCAATAGTATACATGCAAAGTTCAACAAAGATATGTTCGGGTTCTTTTATTTGCTAAAGGCAACATTTTGAAACTATAATTGTTATAAATTCTTATGACTTATGATTCTTATAAAACCACGTTTTATTAAACAGAGTGAAAGTGTACGATATTTATAACAGTGCAGGTTTCATCCACCCATTATCATCACCGGGTTACATTCACTCGATGAGTTTTCACTCCACCCACAAGGTTTGTAAAATAAAATCTAACTCAAGTTACCATGCCTGCTCTAGACCATGGGCACGACTGTTCAAATAGTTTATACTCTGTAAAGATTGTACACTTTACCTACAATAGATAATCAACTTGGTATGTTTCACATATTTCCTTGGACAGGTGCATCACCCAGTGTACATTACATCCACTAAGATTTCATTTGAGTAAGGTTGTGTGCATCACACAGACCCCCTCTTGCACCGCACAGTGGCTTACATCAGCAACATGACCCGTGCCCATAACGGCTTAAAAGTAGCGACACGATTCATAGGTCACTCCAATGGTGTAGCCCACACTGGTGGATGCAAATTATTTAGGTAGGTCGTATCCATTATAAACTTGTGGTTGTACTATTTTACATTGAGAGGTCATCACAGGATTTAGTTCTTAAGTTATCTCGATGGTGCATACCACAAACCACAATTTTTTATGCTACATCCGCACCAACCTTCATACCATTCATCCAGATATGGTAATTGTAAGTTTTAGGGTTTTGAGAAGCACAAAACTAAGTTATCTCGAATATACTACTCAACCCTTCAATGACTACTCAAAACAAGTTTCATGATTAAAAAGAGGATGATAGGGCAAATTAATGCCCTGGTACGTAAGTAAGACTAACTAACATGATGCTTAAGTCTTATCTATAGCTAGTAAAGTTATCATTAAGTATCTAGGGTGACAAGAATTATGTGATTCAAGTGTCCAAAGAATGGTATAATAATATTACAATGACAAGTAGGCATATATCTAATCTTAAAGTTTAAAATATATTTGCATAATAAATAATGGCATGCAATTTGATAATTTAAATAAATATAAATTTATATAAAATATAGGTTCAATATGATCCAAGTATTCGCATGGCTAACAAGTGGGTTGATCTTGAAATTCTTGAGTTGTCTCGCACTGCGGCTCTTCCGAGTTCTTGTACTCTACTCGAATGATCGCATGGAAAACAAATAAATATGCAAGCAGCAAAAATAAATACCAAAGAAAATTCAAATAAACACCGAATTGAGCAATCCCACTTGCATTTGATAGATCTTGAATTTAGAAAAATTTATAAACAAATTTCATTAGATTAGGATTTAAAATGAGTGAGAATGGGCTCTTCAAAGTTTAAATTTGGATTAAATCCAAAATTTAAGAGAGGAGAGAGAGTCTCTCTCACTGACAGGTGGGTCCACTTGATTTTAAATTATTTTTATTGAAAAAGCCCACTGAGGCCAGGATTTTAAATTAATTTTGATTTATTTTCTAAAAGAAAAGGCCAACAGGCTGACAGGTGGGACACACGCACTATTGCCACAGTGGAATGGGGCCACTTGTCAGTGTCTTCCTACTTACTTAACCGGTTAAAAGGTTTTTAAAATGGCTGGGGGCCCACATGTCAAAGGAACATAGGCTTAATTATACGAGGAGGGCCAACATGTTAGAGGGGATTAACGGTTACTAATGACGATCAATAATTTAAGCTTAATCATGTGTTTAAACCTTAACCTCATGCTACTGTCTTCTTCTTCACCCATCGAGAGGAGGCGAGGCTCATCACTGGTGTAGAAAACTTCGGTGGCCGACAGGGAGGGTAAATGGGAAGCCACATCCAAACCGCACCTAGTGGTGAGGATGGCATGATCCAATTCAGTGGTTACGGTGGCTGGCACTAAGCTAAGTGGCTGTAGCGAATCGAAGCATGGCGCCATGGTGAGATACAAGGAGATAAGCCGATTGTGAGCTAGGGGAGCAACATGGGACCGAGAGGGACTCACCCATGATGAAGGTGGGGCTCAGGGAGGTGCGGGGTTGGCTAGTGGCGGAAGCCCGAGGTAGCATAGGGAAGCAGCACAACACTAGAGGTGTGGGGGTGATGGTGGTCCAATCTGGCAGTGGGGATTGGTAGAGGAGATCACGACAATGCTTATGGTGAAAGGAATTGACACACGGTGCTTTGAATCAGCAAAAATCAGAGGTGCCCTGAGTTGGAGACAAAGGGTGCATCGGCAAGCTGCAAGGCCAGAGAAAATCAAGGCGAACACAAGGGAAAACTCGATGAGGGTTGGGGCTCATCGGAGGTGGCTGGCGACGGTGGGGGTCTGAGTGGAGGCAGGCGAAGGCTATGGTGAGTTAACCCGGAGCTTAGCGTGCCCAAGGCGAAGGGTGTGAGAGTAATGGTGCAATGTGAGGGGGCTTAGAAGGGCACTGCTTAAATAACCTTGGAGTCAACAGTCAACACGCGGGCATGGAGGAGGGCGCGACATGGTACTATTCACACACAGGAGAGGGCTTCAATCCTTGGACCTAGTAGGGTTTCCAGAAAAAGGGTGAGAGGGAATAGCATGAGATACAAATAGGATCGCGGGAATAAAGTAATCTAAACTTAATCTAATTTTAGAGGAGTATACCCTGGAAGCTGGGGTGGCACACAAATTGCACAAGTTTTTTTAAAATAATCTTTTCATGTGATTGCGAAATGTAACGCCCGAGGGCAAGAAAGTAGTGCATAGGGTCCAAGTAAAATCTTGCAACAATACAATGTCTATTCGGGGAAGCACACACAAGAGGGCACAGGGTTCATATACATAGTCCGCTTAAAATGAGATCATCTTATCTTCATGAACATCTTCGACGTTCCTAATCTTAAATTTTGGATTAAGGGTAAGAGGAGGGGAACAAAATTTTCCTTGTGAAATCAATAGAAGGAAGAGGAAAGTATTCAGAGGTAATTTGATTGATATCAGTACTCACTCTTGTATTATCATTTTTTTTTCAAATGAGGCTTTGTGGTAAAAATGGATTTTCTAGTAGTTGTTTTGAAATACTAAACTTTGAAATACTTTTTTTTAAAAGGAATGTTTTTTTGCCACGATATCCTAATCTCTTCCAATATTCAAATATCAATCAATGGCCTATTCACTCCCATATTATTTCTATACATATATAGGGCTTAGGATCCAATGGCCTCGATAATTTAACTTTCCACTTTTGCAAATTATACCTACGCTATCTTCTTTCATTACTTAGTCATGGTATTATTGCTGTCTAAAAATCCAAACAGTGAGTGTCATTATTTATTTGATCCACCTATCAAATAATTTCCAGTGCATCGTCCATAATTTTATTAATCAAATCAGGGTTACCAAATTCTTATAGGAGTCTGAATTTCCACCATAAATTTATAATCCAAGCTCAGGTTCGTTATTTGCTAATTTAACCAGTTTTTTATTCGAATGAAAATCTAGTATTCTTTATTTTAGATCCACCGATATCATTTGTATCATGACCTCCTAATAATCCAATCTTCTGTTATTGATTCAAAATCATAATTTGCACCTCTAGTAACCAACCTAAATCTTTGTTATCTACCTCCAAACTAATTCATTATTATAAACATCCTTCAGGAATAATGTGATTAATCAAGTCTATATTTCGATAGTTGTTATCACATCTCTAATTTCTCAAAAATTCAATTAATTCATCCAGTAATCGATCATATTCTAGTATTTCGCTATTATAAACATCTCCAAGTAATTATACAATTCATCAAGACTGTAATCCATTAATTATTTTCATACTTCCTATTTCTCCAAGAATCAATTAATTCATCTATCTAGTCAATCTATTCATTTATGCTTCACCCATTTATTTTTCCAGAATTCACACTATTGTTTCCTTCTGATGATCGACACAAAACCCACCAACATTTTTGTGTGTTTACTACAAACATCTATCTTCTTTACTTACGGCTCTATTTATTCTTTTTCCCTTTTTCTGCAAGAAAAGGAGTATTTTTCTAACCATAGGTAATAAAACCAAACATGAAAAATATGTTTTTACAAACATAACTTTTTCAGAAGTAACACCTCTGGTTAACTTTTATGCTTTATTTTTGAAAAACATAGTCCTTTCTAGGGAAAGTTTTCAAGAAATAACTTTGTTTTGACTATTTGAGAAACCAAAGTGAATTTTCAAATAAATTTTGGTAAGTAGTTAAACTTATAAAAATTTCCTCGAAAGATCAGGTTTGTTGAAATGAGCTTGAAAATGAATTTGGTAAACAATTTGATAATCGATCCTCCAAGGATAGAATATTTTTTTTCAAAATGAGCTTCCAATTTAAGCTTTTGTGATTTTTGGCCCCAAGTAGATTTTCAAAGAGAGCTTACAAGAGAAGTACTGTATTTTTATCATTTTAAATTCAGGATAAGAGAGCTTCAGAACTAAAAATGGTTAGGGCAGCATATAGATGAGGGGGAATCATCTAAGAGAGATGAGAATAAACAATACTACATGTATTTTTGGAAATAGATATTGAAGAAATAATTCTAGTCATAAAACTAATGACCAAGCTAACTAAGGTCACGACCTATAGTCGATATGCTCTAATACCAACTCTATCGGATCCGGATTTTATAATCCAGAATCCTTTGTGATTCCACCACACTATTCTCTAGATTAGTAGATAGTGCTCACAGATACAGTACTAAACATCAAAATACATATCACACGGAAGCATAAATATAATAGTAGACTTACTCATGGGCCGATTAGGCCGAAATCAATAAAATGCAATAGCGAAAACGGAACACACAGGTGGGACTCTCAAGACGTGCCCACAAGCACCCAACTGGGGTTCGCGACCTAGTTCTTGACCTCTTCGTCTTCTTCACCATCATGACCAGGTGTAGCGCTGAAGTGTAGCAATCTGACTCCTGATTCTAGATTAACTGAGTGAGCGAGGGTGAGCACAAACCACCATGCTCCACAAGCCAATACACAGGATGCAAGTAGATAATATGCATGGCTTATCAAGAAAAGGCTGAGGTTATTTTTTTAGCATAAACTGCTTTTAAAACACGATATATAGAAATTTCTTGAGACCTAGCAGTTTTAACTAAAACAAATTTTATCATGGAAAGAATGCAATAATAATAACGATCCAAATTCAATCTACCGTTACATAGTTTTTGCACCATATGCTAACCTTTCAGTGTTATAACCGCTTACCTTATCACTGGGGCGACACCCAGGGCAACATAAATCAGGGCTTTTCACTGCCCGCCACTTTTCCAATCCCACCCACAAAGTTTTTGAAATAGAACTATATCTGGTTAAGTTTCCATGTCCGCCCTTGATTGTGGGCATGGCTATTCGAATAGTTTTCACCCTGCAGAGGTTGTACACTTTATCCACAAGATATGATTATCTCACAATGTCAGCCATTATACGCTTCCTTAGGCGTGCGACTGAGTAATCATAACAAGGCTGTTACAATGCATCTTCCTAGCAGAGCCACGTTCGCTAAGGTTTAACTTCCTTGGGGGTATGACCACCGTTCCAGAAGCCCCCTCTTGCACCGTCACGTCGAAGGATGTGGCCATCCTCTGCCAGCTCGTGGTCACACCAGCGCAACCCATACTGAGTCGATGCAAATTAGTTAGCCATGCGTACAATTTACCAGCTTGTGGTTGTACTGTTATACACTGGGAGGTCATCACAAGATTCGGTCCTTAGAGTTATTTGGAAGGTTCTACCACAATCCACACTTCGTGCTTCCACTACACCACACCTCCGTACTATCCGCCCAGATATTTAAGCAAGTTGGGGATTTTTGGGAGCATAAAATATCCATGTCAAAATATACCAGCCATTTTCACCCATGACTTCTCAAATCAGTTTCTCATGACTAAAAGTGATGTTGGGCATTTTGGTGCCCCCCGAGTTTCTAGACAGTACTAAGCATGGTGTATAATTATAGATTTATTTTTGAAAGTTTTACCATTATAATTTTGCTAGGGTGACAAGGCTCAAATACTCAAATGTTCCAAAAGAGTATGATACTAACAAGTTAAATAATAGGCACGTAACTAGAATTCTTAAAACAAAATATATTAGCACATGAAATAATAGCATGCAATTTGATAATTTGAAACAAAAATAATTTGCAGAAAATGTAGGTTCAACATGATCAAGGTATTGACTCACCTTGTGTGGTTTACCATGGTCTTGAGCTCACTCAAAGCTTTCTGGTTCGATGGTCTTAAGCTTCTGGTCTTTATCTTCGCCAGGATCTTGGTCTCACCTCATCCATTGATGCCTCAGGACTCCAATTCTAATTACACGGTAAACAATTGAATCCAAATAACTCAAAAAGTCCAAATAAACTCAATTTAGTTTTACTATAAGTTAATGGGTGATTTGAGGCAAGGTTGATTGGGCGTGGAGTATTGACGGAGTCAAAAGGGTTGGAGCGAAGTGATAAATAGCTGAGAGAAATCCGTCGAGACAGATGCCAAGGAAGGTTTATGGTGAAGGAATATTCACGGAAATATTCTGCTTCGGATTTGAGGATGGCTAGGTTAAGCCGACTGTTGAATACCATTGTTTGACCCCTTTATTTAATAGGTTCTTTTATAATTTTATATTTATTAAGGAAGTTCCATGAGTCATGTTAGGCCTATGAATAGATGAATGAGTTTAGTTTATAAAATTAATCTTTAGAGTATGTATTCCTAACAACTTGAGTTGTGGTATTTTATGGGGTTCTATTTACCAATTATTCAAAGTATTCACCGAATGATTAGTTTAATAATTAATTAAAGCATGGGATTATTTAATTATCTAGTTGATATTTAATAGTTAATTTTAGTATATTCTTATTTACTACTCTTATGCGACTACTGGTCATAATATTACATTGTTCTTTAGATTGTTCATTGGTGAGATTATTCCAATGTCCGATGATCCAAGGCCATTATATTTTAATACCTAATTATGATCTTTTAATTGAAGACATTTTTGGAATTAAATGCCATTGATATTTTATGTACTATTAATTATCATTTGGCATAGTTTAATTTGGATTAGGATCTATTTATGCGGGTCCTAGCTTGTTATATACAACTATATTTCACTATCATTATTTACTAAATCTTCCATTGAGATTTACTTATCGACGACATGCTAATTGCGAGGATTATATTTTAAATTATGTCTTTCTAATTTAAATGTGTATTTCATTTTAAATGGTTATGGCATATCAGTTAATTAATTTTACGAAGCAGATTGATTTTGTCATTCACCTTGTTACGTTCGGGATGAGATTTTTATTAAATTTGGACATTTCACCAAAGCCAACTTTATTAATGCCCTTTATTAATAATTAGATTTTAAATAATTAATCAAGCTACATTAGTTACTCATTTATGATAATTAATCCAATATTAAATCTTTAATAATCTTACTTTGCACAATACTTTACTCCATCCCTGTAATTAAATTCTTATCTCTTATTTTAAATTAGATTTATGTTAAGTACTTAAATCTCACATAATTATTTCGTAGTTAATGAATTGATAGGTATGAACTTGTCTTTACATGGATTACCATTTGAATGGTCACTAATTAATTGAATTCGCTCTTAATTGGGAGAGGGCCCACCTGTCATTGAGAGGAGAGAGAGAGATTTGGGAGCTGCTTTGTTCTCTGTTTTCAGCCAAAGAATGGGAGGAGGTGGCCAGAAACAGGGGAGCAGTCGGCGGCGAGGTGGCCACGGGGCGACGACACCGTGGTGAAAGAGATGGGAATGTAGGGGGAGCATGGGCAAGACTAAGGTAGGGGAAAACTCACCGAGTGGTTGGCCGAGCCAGAACAGGACCGAGGCGAAATGGCGGCGCGCACCGACGGCGGCACGGGCATGCTTACAGTGCCAGCATGCTAGGGTGGAGGGGTGCCATGGCTGATGTTGGGGAGAGCTCCATGGTGCTGCGGTGAAGCTCCAAAAGGAGGGAATCGAGCCATGGCGGGGCGAAGGAGGGAATGGCAGCGTTGGAGGTGGTGGTGGCCGGAGTTGATGTCGGGGGCGATGCGGCAAGCTCTAGTGGGTGGTTTTCTAATTAAACCAGAGGTGAGGTAGAGGGTGCCTGGGTACGCATTTTGACGCGATCACATTGGTAATAGCTTCGCCGGAGGGCCAGGAACGGTGGGGGGCCATGGTGGGCGGCGCACGAATGACCCGAGCTCTGCTCTAGGTGGAAGAGAGGGAGTAAAGGGGGAGTTTGGGGGAGCAAGGCAAGGCTGGGGAAGCTACTTATAGCCGGCGGTGGTTGTTGTGGTAGCACTATTACCGACGACCGAGGTGCAGTGTTCGGGACGAGACGACAACGTCTGTGGTCGACGCAAGTGGCGCACGGCCAGGCGACGTGCGCGCAGGGTGCAGCGTGCGACTAGCAGAGCGTGGCATTGGCGTGGGGGCGGCAGGGCCATGGCTTCACGGTGATGGCGATGCGACTCGATGGGAGCTGGCACGCGACGAGGTGACTTGACAGGAGCAGGCGCGCAGCTTGTCGGGTGCCAGAGCATAGAAGCAAGGGAGAGAGAGGGAGAAGGAAGGTCCGGTGTGGGAGCCTAGGTAGGGACATGACAGAGGTGATGAGAGCAAGCTGGCGCAGGGTGACGCGAGCCGCGCAGTGCGCGTGGGCGCACTCGGGATTCGCGCAGCGTTTAGGCGGGGCATAGCGACGGTGACGTGGTGGCATCACAGTGCTGACTGGTGGAGCGGTGGCTGGCACAAGCACAGAGGCAATGGGAGCAGTTGGTGCCTGGGGAGGCGGGGCCAGCCGGTCAGGCGTAGTGAGAGCGGATGGGAAAATGGAGAAGAAAGAAAGAAGAGGGGAGGAGGAAGGAGAGAGGAGGAATGGGGCAGACCGGGCTTATATATGTACCTTGTATATGTACCTTGTAGATCGATTTATTCCTGGTGATTAGAGGTTAGTTTTTGCTTCAATTATATGCCTTGTAATAAAGAGAGATGATAGCTAGGTTTAGATCTAGCTTAATTGGTAGCTTGTTCCAATTTAAGAATGGGTCACTGCTCCTAGTTTACTTAAATATATTCTTGCTTGATATATATTGCTTCATGAATAGTATGTATCTAGCTACTTAATTTAGATATGGACAATTTATTATAAGATGAATGACAATTATATGTAAATATTTAGCTGGCTAGCTATAGTAGCATTACTAATATAATTTGACACTAATTTATTACATACGTAGCGTAGATGGATTGAAGCTGGATGTACATTGAGAACCATATAAGTAAAGAGTATATTAATGGTGTGTCTTCTTTTAGAAGAACGACCGAGCAGGATATGTTGAAGAAGGGGATAGAATATATGTACTCTCCATGCTACTCTCCATGCATTGATTGTGATAATATAAAGACGTTTACCAACTCAGCGTAGATCAAACCTCACTTGATTCGAGGGGATTTTGAAAAGGCGTATACATGTTAATCCAGTCACTGTGAAGAGAAGATTATATAGGAAGATAGTCATAACATCATCCAGGGAGACAACGATGTGCCAGTTGTGGAGTGTGCTTTCGATGAAAATAGGTCACATGATGACAATTTGAATCAGATGCTATGCAATACATAAGGGAACAATAGTGAAAGAAAGTTTGGTAAATTCGAGGGCTTGATGGAGGACTCAGAGAAACCTTTGTTCCTAGGCTACAAGCAACAATACACAAGGTTGTCATCCATTCTTGAACTGCTAAAATTGAAGACAAGTAATGGTTGGTCCAACAAGAGTTTTATGATGTTGTTAGGCCTCCTAGAAAACATCCTTCTAGAGGGAAATGTGTTGCCAAGAACTACCTACCAAGCCAAGAAGATTGTTTGTCCATTGGGAATGGAAGTAGAATGAATGCAAGTATGTCTGAATGATATTGTCCTTTACTGTAAAGAGTATGCAAATTACATGTTTGTCTGGTGTGCAAAGCATCCCTATAAAAGTGTAAGAATGACTCCGATGATGGGGAGGGCATCAAGGTGAAGCAAAGAACTCTTGCTAAAATGTTGTTTTATCTGCCTATAATTCTCTGTTTGAAGCATTTATTTGTAAACTGAAAGAATGAAAGATTATTGTGATGGCACTTAGAGTGTAAGAAAGATAGAATGGTAAGACACGCTGCTGGTTCTGCCCAGCGGAGGAACATCGATAGGATGTTCGTAGACTTCGGTGTGGAACCGAGGAGTATATGGTTTGAGTTGAGTACAAATGGAATTAATTCTTTCAGCAACATGAGTAGCCGATATAACACATGGCTCGTGAATGTATGCATGTACAACCTTACTCACTACTTATGCAAGGGCGGAAGTAACCTGGGAATGTTATTGATGTGTACCTGCACTATTGGTGGAAGATCTTGTGACGCTGTGAAACGAAGGGGTACAGTCCAAAAATTCCATTTTTAGCCTCCTTTTCGACAGCGGGACTCTGGGACGCCTACACGTGTTAATCGTGCGGTCCCAGACCACACAATTAACACTGTAGCTTAATCGTGCGGTCGGGGACCGCACGATTACACTATAGCAAGAAATCATGCGGTCCCGGACTGCACGACTACACTGTAGGACCATATTGTGTGGGCTAACCGTGCGGTCCTGGACTGCACAATTTCTTGCTACAGTGTAATCGTGTGGTCCCCGACCGCATGATTAAGCTACAGTGTTAATCATGCATCCGAGACCGCACGACTAACACGTGTCGGTGTCCCAGAGTCTCGCGGTCGGAAAGGGGGCTAAAAATGGAATTTTTAGGCTTAGGGGGCTACATTTGGAATTTCTAGGGTACATGGTGCTATAAATGTCCAAAATTACGGACAAATGAGAGAACTTCACTCTGCGCGTCATATTGTTCTGCATCATCAATGATTTTCAACCCTTGGTAACCTGTCAAGGTTAAGTACAAAAGGAGTCAAGGCCTGTCCGCACTACTTAGATTATACCGAGAGTGTGTGGTTGAACAACTCATGCAAAATTGTGTACATGCATCACCGTAGGTTTCTTCCAAGATATCACCCATACCGCAAGATGAAGAAACAAGTTGACAAAAAAGGATGACTCAACACCAAGGCTTTTAGCAAGAAAAAGGTCTACGATATGGTCAAGAATATCAATGTTGTGCTTAGAAAGGGATGTAAGTTGAGGACCCGTCAAAAGAACATGTGGAAGAAGAGGTCAATATTTTGGGACTTGCTTTATTGGGAGCACTTAAAAATTTACAATTGCATGGATGTTATGCATGTAGAGAAGAATGTATGTGATAGCTTGATTGGTCTCTTACTAAATATTCGTGACAAAACAAAGGATGATGTTAATGCATGGTGTGACTTGGTCGAGCTATGAACACTAGGACCAAGTTAGCACCGATAGACTGATAAAGGCTGGACATACCTTCCCTCAACTTGATACGCTCTGTCTAAGTCTGAGAGAACTGAACTCTGCCAGTGCTTGCATGGTGTGAAAGTTCTGTCCAGTTACTCCATCAGCATGTAGAAACTTGTTTCCATGGAAGATTTGAAATTAATTGGCATAAAGTCTCATGACTATCATGTGCTAATGACACAATCACTTCTTGTTGCAATTCAAAAATATTTTGCCGAACAAGGTTCGAGTGATAATCATGAGGTTGCATTATTTCTTTAACACAATTGTTCAGAAAGTCATCTATCCCGATGGACTAGATGCTCTACAGGCTGAGGTGGTGATGACTCGATGTCATCTTAAGATATATTTTTCTTTGTCATTTTTTGATGTCATGGTCTATCTCACTGTCTACCTTGTGAAAGAGATAAAGATATGCAGCCCCATGTTGCTACTTCATATGTACCCGTTCAAGAGGTACATGGGAATTCTCATGTCCTATGTACGCAATCGATCTCAGTCGAAGGGTAGCATCATCGAAACTTATGTAACTTAAGAAGTCATTAAGTTCTGCATCGATTACATGGCTTAGGTCATACTGATAGGTATGCCTCTATCTCGTCACGATGGGAGGCTAGAGGGTATCGGGATCGTTAGAAGGAAAGCAATAACTTCCGATCTAGATATGTGTGCTCAAGCCTATTTCACAGTCTTGCAACACATGACTAAAGTGTTCCTGGATTTTAAAGAACACAAGGACATGCTATGAGAAGAGAATCTAGGCTAGTCAGAGGTTTGGATCACGAGACAGCACAACCATCGGTTCAAGGAATGGTTGAAGGTGCGATTCACTAGGAGGTCATCAACTGAAATGCTGCAATGGTTGGCAAAAGAGCCAAAATTTACAATTGTGACATGGCAAGGATATGACATTAATGGGTACATATTTTATACAACAGATCAAAATAGAAAGAGCACGGTCTAGAACTTAGGTGTCTGCATAGATGCATTTCATGAGTACTTCAGTACCATTGGCCCAAGCTCCTACTATAGGCTTGTAGAGGAGATTTGAGAGCTTGACTATGTAATTTTCAAGGTCCCTCTATTTTGGTGCCGTTGGGTCCAACTCTCACAGGGTGTAAAAGTCAACAAGTACGGCGTCACTATTGTAGACCTCAAATGTGTAGGATACAAAGATGAACCATTCGTACTCGTGTGGTAAGTTATTCAAGTTTTTTATGTAACCAACCCAGCAAATAAGAAGCGCCATATTGTTCTTCATGGAAAAAGAAGGATTTTTAGAGTTGAGAATGTCGTGGATGAGGAAGAATACAATTAATTTGACAAGTTGCCTCCATTCAGAGATGGCATCATGCTCGAGGAAGAATCAAGCAATGAAGCAAGCTATATGTGTGTTGATCATTGTGAAGGGCTTTATTTAAAAGGAAATAGCCGAGTGTAATGATCCCACACGATGAACACCTATTTGAAAATTATTCCAATGTAATTATAAGAAACTCGGCATGTAATTAAAGAATTATTCTATTGTAATTAATTCAGTAATTAAGAAATAATTACATCTATGATTGTACATGCTTGCTTTTTTAATAAGGCATGGCTAGCATTTCCTGAGGCTAGCCAAAAACAAGATTTGTTGTACCTAAAAAAGGAACTATCATAGGTAGTTTAGTGGCACAAATCGTCTATGATATACGTATCACAAACGATTCCATAATAGAACTGTTTGTGATATAAACCACGTCATAGACAGTTCCATAATAAAATTGTCTGTAATATGGTAGCATATCACAGACGGTTCCTTTATTGAACTGTCTGTGATATGCTACCACATCATAGATGGTTTTATTATGGAACCATCAATGATAGTAATATTGTTTGATGAGTTTTTGTACAAATATTTTTTAAGTTAAAGCAAGTACTGAAGTGTATGTTTGGGAAGAACACTGTGCTATGTGTACGTGGTGCATGGTCGATGTGTTGCACCTGATAAGGCTGCAAGTCCTAGCTAACCATGAAATATATGTGCCAAGATCATCCTCTGTGTTCATGGTTCTTCGATCACATCGAGACAACCACATTGTATCAACCACGCCTGCTCGAGCATGGTCAGTTAGACCATGTACTACGACCACGCCTGCTCGAGCACCTGCACAACTACATTTTGCAACCACATCTTAGACCACATGGGGTGTTGAGCACGTTCTTTGATCACATTGTATCGACTACATTTTGTTGACTGTCAGTTACAACCACATTGTGTCAACCGTGTTGCTTTGACCACAGCACCTCAATCTCGGTTTTTCGACCACAGTGCTATAAGCTTATGAGTACCGTGGCGCCACACGTCATATGACCACAGTTCAACAAGTTGCAGTGCCGTGCCTCATACGACCACATGTTCTTGAATGGTCGATGCGTGCGGCCAAGTAATGGCAGCCCACACACCATGAAGGAAAGAAAAGATTGGTTCCAAGTAAACCATATTTGCGATCGGAAGAAGATTGCACTATATCTTCATTTATGGAAGTATTTCTCAATAAATCTGGTCTAATTTGGAAGGAATGGGTACATAAGGAAAGAATCGACAATCAGATCAGGACCTCGATCCTGGAGGCCAGGGATTGATTCACACCGCGTGAGGACCGCGTACGACACCCATGGCCCTTGCTTGTACCTATAAAAGGAGGGCCCCCGTAGATCGAAGGGGCGAATGGTCCCTGAACAAGGCGGATGGTCCCCGAACATAGGAGACACCCCTTGGCACCCACAAGAGAAGACAGACAACCAGGGAGACACCCTTGGCAAACACGAGTGAACGAAGCTCCGGGGAGGCATGCTAATAGAGTGCGGCAATAGCAGGATGGCTGCCTATGCCTGCGGTTGCTGTTGGTGATGCCATTGTGGAAGCACTTAGGAGCTCGCCATTAGGTGACCTTTGGTCACAACGATGGATTGACAAGAAGTCCTCCCACGCTTGCATGCAGCGCACACCCCAACCAAGCTGTACGGCTGTGATGATCCGTCGTATGCCAGGTTTGTGTCGCTTGTACCAATGATCTGATGTTAGCTCTATAGGGTGAGGCAAATGCCGCTACTCGCAAGTCCTTCTTGTCACCTAGGACGTGACGTCACCGACCCCCGCTCCAATCTAATGAGGATGGCTTGCCCTCATGATCTGGGCGTACTTCTTGCTGTGTGCCCACACAGCATTGAAGTTGTCCTAGTCGCCTGCTGAACTCAGTCACTTACGACCGCCAGTGATACTCGGTCATCTACGACCGCCTGATGTTCTCAGATAGTGTCACCCTCTACTATACTTGGGCATCTTCAATGACCAGCTATTCGCGGTCACCTGCGACCGCCTGCTGAACGTGGGCATCTTCGATCGTCTTTGATACTCGAACGTCTCCAACCACCCACTGGGCCCGATCGTCAATGACCGCTTTCAACACTTGGGCGCCATCGATCGCCCATAGCACCCTGATGTCTACAACCACCTGTCGTGCCTGGACATCTTCGATCACACGTCGTACACACGCATCTCAAATCACATGTCAAAGACAGATGCCTCTGATGACTTATTGAACTTGGACGCCTCCGATTTCTTATCGTACAGGAGCACCTTCGACCACTTGTAAAACTCGGTCGCTTACGACCGCTCGCTATACTCAAGTGTCATTGACCATCTTTCATACTTGGACGTTTGTGATAGCCTTTGGCACTCGTACTCCTCCGACTATTCATCGTAATCAGACATCCTCGAATGACTTTGATACTCGGTCATCCGACCACTCACTATGCGCGAGCGTCTTTGACCACCTTGGACACTCGGACGTCTCCTACCGATTCTTAGGCTTGAGTGCCTTCGACTGCATACTGCACGTGAGTGCCTCTAACAGCTTGTCAGACATGGACACTTCTGTCTGCCTTCAATACTCAGCCATTTATGACCGCTAGGTGTACTCGAGCGTTGTCGATGGTTTTTCGTACTCAGATGCTTTCGACCAACAACATCCATTCATGCACGGACATAGCGAGAGAGAGAAAGGGAGATGTAGACATAGACGCACAGACAGACACCAACAGACAAAGAAACAGAGGCAGAGAGAAATAAGAACGAAGAGGAAATACGCCAACACCGTTAACACACATATGTGAAGAAGGTGTTTGCGGAGAAGATCCAAAGAAGAAGCAAGGAGAAGTCAGAAAGACTTGAGGCAACGATCCATACAAGCCCAGGCTATGGCATCCTATGCTCAGAATAGCAAAAAAATATTTTCTCCTCTCTTTCTTTTGCATCTAATTAGTCTGCATATGATGAATGCCGGCTACGATGGCAATATCGCCAAGCGACTACGACTACTACTAGTAGCGTCGCCGATCAGGTGCTTTGGGGCTCACTGAGATGTAGCCCATGACCCCTGATGCTAGAATCATCGAGATTATTGTTTGCTTTCTGACTCACCAAGGTTGAGATGTGAAGTTCCTCCGCTCCTGTATGTGGTGAGTGCCCCAGCCAAGCTGAGCGACCATGACAATTTGCTAGGTGAGGAACATGGGCGCTTTTGATCGCCCGTTGTGCTCTGGCACTTTTGACCGCTTGAGATGTTTGAGTGTTCTATGACCGCTTGCTAGAGTCGAGCACCTCTGATCACTTCCCAAAGATGGGCCTCTTCGACCGCTTCGTGCAGACGAATGCCTACGATCGCTTAGTGGAGTCAAGTGCCTTCGATTACTTCCCAAAGATAGACGCCTTTGACCACTTGTCAAAGTCGAGTGCCTATGACTAATCGTCGAAGTTGGACACCTCCAACCACTTGTAGAAGTGGGGCACCTCTGACCGCTCGTTGTATACGACCACCTTTGACCATGTCTTGAAGACAGACGCCTCCGACTGCCTTCAATACTTGGCCGCCTACACCCACGCATCGTGCTTGGGCATCGTCAAGCATCCTTCATACTCAGACGCTCATGACCATCTTCGACACGTGTACGCCTCTGATCGCTCATTGTACTTGGGCCTCATTAATTGCATTTGACACTCACATGTTCCTGACTGCTCATTGCACTCGAGCATCACCAACCATCTTTGATATTTGGTACTCTGGCTACCGGCTACAAGCAAGGTCAATGCCTGCCTCCAGCCACTACTATGACTAATGGTCAACGACTTCTGACTGTCAGGTACAGATGATGGTTGATGGCTCCCAACCTATGACCACGAGCAATATTCTAGCTTCTGATTTATGATCACCGACCATGGCACTACAGTGATCTTTGACCAAGTCTGCTACAATACTTTTACGAGTGATACATATTAACTCTTACCGAGCTTACTCGAGCCGAACTCAAGCTCAAACTTTTCTTATTATTGAAAATTAGTGTATATTTGAATTGTTTTGACTGTTATCGAGCTTACTAGAGCCGAGTTCGAACTCAAAATTTTCTTATTATTGAAAAATAGTGCACAATAAATTATTTTAATTGTTCTCAAGCTTCAACAAGATGAGCTCGAGCCTACTCGAGCTTAGGCCGAGCCAAGCTCGAGCCCAAGTCTAGGCTCGAACCCAACTCGAGCTCGGCTCAAGCTTGGCTCAAGCTTCTACCGAGCTCAAGCCTAGAAGGCCAAGCTTGCTCGAGCTTGGCTCATTTATAGCCCTACACGAATATCTTCCGATGGGTTTCGACCACGGACATCTTTTGATGGGTTTCCACCACGGTGGATTTCGACCACGGACATCTTCCAATGGGTTTTGACCATAGTGGATTTTGACAACGAACATCTTTCAATGGGTTTCAACCACGGTGTATTTCGACCATGGACATCTTCTGATGGGTCTTGACCATGGTCGATTTTGACCACGGACATCTTCCGATTGGTTTTGACCACAGACATCTTCTGATGTGTTTCGACCACGGACATCTTTCGATGGGTTTCGATTATGGTGACTTTCGACCACGGACATCATTCGATGGGTTCGACCGTAGTGGATTTGGCCACGGACATCTTCCGATGGCTTTCAGCCACAGTAGATTTTGACCACAGACATCTTTCGATGGGTTTTGACCACGGTGGATTTCGAGTACGGACATCTTCCGATGGGTTTTGACCATGGCGGATTTCGACCACGGACATCTTCCGATGGGTTTCGACCATGGTGGATTTCGATCACGTACATCTTCCGATGGGTTTCGATCACGATGGATTTTGACCACAAAGCACTCCTAATGGGCTTTGACCACGATGGATTTCGACCACAGGCATTTTTCGATGGATTTTGGCCATGGTGGATTTTGGCCATAGACATTTCTCGATAGGTTCTGACTATGATGGATTTTGACCATGGACGACGTCCGATGGATTTCGACCATGTGACCCTTGACTACTGATATGTCCACGACACCGATTCTTGCTGCCATTATTGTCAGATTGGTCATGCTAGACATTAATCATGCATACTTCAAATCACTTCCATTGTGTCCGTTTAATATTGATGAGGTTGAATGGCACGAGCAGGCATGGTGAGTGTATTGACCACACCATCAATGGCCCCATAGACCGACGAGGCTATGGATAATGCCAACGCCCACACCTTCATTAACCATTCATCACATGCATGGAGAACATGAAGCGAAGACTAAAGATGATGACCAATTCATAGCTTAATTGGAGGAATTTTGTGGGTTTACCCCGTGGATGTAATTAACCAGGAGCCCCGGGAATCAGGACACCACATCGTCTATGTCAGATCTACTACGCAAAGCAGGCTATAGAGCGCACATATATAAAAGGAACTTGTAATTTTGTTATTCTCAAGTGAATGAATAAAATACATGTTTTCCCTACTTTTGTTGTGTTTATCTATTTTGTGTACTTTAGTACACTGGCATTCCTTCACCTTATACCCCAGGGTAAGAAATCTGTGAGCGATTTCTCATGTCAAATAAATATCATAGATGGTTCTATTATGGAACCGTCTATGATAGTTATTCTATAAGTAGGGCACCTGCTAGGGTTTGCACCCTTACTCCTCACTCGCACACCCCTTCGTCTTCTCGTTCCCCCAATGCCACTGCCATTGCCGCATAACCCGATGTCTCTGTCCTCTCCTTCCTCACTTGACGTGGTGGCCCCATTGCCTCTCCTCCCAACGCCGCCTCTCCTTCCCATCTCCTCTTCTCCCACCACCACCTCTCCTCCTCCCTATCGCCTCTCCTCCCGAAGGTATGGATCCCAAATCCCACTTCTTTACCTCTTGTGTGATAGATCTGTCCATATCTGTTGATGTGTGTTGAAATCAAAGTTCAATGTGTGCATGAGTTATCTCCTCCCTGTCGCCTCTCCTCCCGAAGGTATGGATCCCCACTTTTTTACCTCATGTGTGTTCCATCCATCCATATTTGTTAGTGTCTTTTTTGATGCGAAACCCAAAAAGGAATAGGAAAATGGATGTGGGAGGGAAGACGGGGCCTACTTGTGTCGGGCTGAAAGTGGTAAGGTTGTTGGGGGTGGTTTGGTGTGGTCTTATGTGGATGAAGACGTGGATGGTGATTCCTTGTCATTGCCGAAGATGTCGCCTTCATGTGGTCCTCATGATCGGCCTTCTGGGTCCTAGTTCCAGTACATTCTTGTCTCCCCTCCTCTAACTCCTCTCCTTACTTCTATGGGTGGGCTGCTAGTTCAAGAAAAAAGGACATGAAACACTATGAGTCGGTTTGTAGTTGTTGAGAAATACATTTCACATCACTCAAAATCCTAGTTGAGGAGAAACAAATTGTGAGGGTGTATGAGGATGGAGGTTGTGGTGAAAATAATAAAAAATAGCTATGGAATGATTTTAAAGATAAATTGTTAGAGCTATTGTTTTTAAGTTAGTTGGAGTTCTTAGAGATAACCTTAAGGAAGAGTTGTGTTATTGCTATAAGATCTATTTTGAGTAGCATGTCAGTGTTCCAAAGAGACCTTTTAACAATAATATATATATCAAATAACTCATCATATTGTGTGTTAGACTTGTTTGCTATCTTAGGCATAAAAGAACCTTTGGGCTGCTACGCCATTCATTTGTAAATGAAGGGTGTGGCAACCCAAAGGTTGCTTTATGCCTAAGACAACAACCAAGCCCAATACACGAAATGATGAGGAGGAAGAGACTCTAGCCATAACTTACTTTGTAGAAACTAAGATGCTGGACTGTGTTATTTGGGATGTTAGTATTACAACGAGACCTTGTAGCAATAATATACATCACTGAATGTTCTTATTTCTTGTAAGATCAACCATATGCTAATGTTTACGCTCACATCTCACTATAATTAGTTTTTTTCTTGTAAGACAGATGATGTTCACACAGTCATCGTTGTTGCCATCGACGTCACCAAATAGGTCTAACGCTCTGAAGACCGGGGTAACTAAGCATGGAGAGGAGTATCGAAAAAGCTAGAGGGCCAAATGATCATCACGGAGGTCTCTCTGGATAGGGTCCCTTTGTAACTGAAGAAAGCTGCAATAGCATTTCAGACTACCTGTGGGATATTTGGAAGGAAACTGATCCCCATCACAGCAGTAAACTGAAAAGCTTTGACAAAGGACTTCACGAGATCCTAGAAGAAGCCAGGGACTTGTGCGATGGCAGGCGCTCCTCACGATGGGAAAAGCATGGAAGACCTTCAAGAGCATGCTTATCATGCAATACATGACCAAGGATCACAAACACTTCATGAGGTATCCTTCCTTGTCATCGAAAACATGGGAGGCCTTTGTGCAGATGAAGGCGACGACTGGATTTTAGCAGCAAAGTGTAGCGTATAAAGCTCTCTAGGCACAAAATACTCACCCCCACAAACTCAGCACTGCTGGGTACATGGTTAAAATCCCGCAATAGAAGATGTAGGACGAGGCCACAATCCGATCGGTGGCCTCCCCGCCATTTGCTGGGGGTCACAAATGAGCGCGCCTGAAACTGGTTAAGAGCGAGCTCATCAACCACAAATTCAGGTGTCTCCTCTTGCTAAAACACCATAGACAAGGAAGTCTCCCAACATCTGATAAGATATGTTAAACTAACTAGTTGTTAATAGGTCCATCTCTTCATGGGGTCTAAAATAAAATGATTGCCTCTTAGAGCAAACATTCACTACCAAATCTTCCCACAACTCCTTCAAAGCAGTCAGGGAGAAGGATATATTATCCACGGCCCTAAGAAACAAGGAGCATCGAGGTTGCACGTGAGGCCTAGGGGCTTACGTCCTTGGAGGCACGGATTCCCAAACGACTCCGAGGCATATAGGAGTAGGAAGAGATCCAAGGTCGAGTGCGAGGAATAAATGAAATAGGAGCTTCGTTCGCAACTTAAGGAAGAGCTATCTGCCTCACTTCAAGTGAAGATAACTACCTTACTTTGAGAAGAGATAGATTCATTGAGGGAAAACTGAGAGAAGTCTGCAACCACTCGCAAGCCACCCCCATTATTGTGGTACCCAATCCCCCTCAACATCGGAGTAGCTATGCATCCGCACCACTTTCTGAACATAGCGACACCTACTTACCTATCAACGACATCCAGGTAATGTACCTCTCTAGAATGCTACATAAATAGAACTATTGGACACCTTAGTTCATCGTGTATCGTTATGTAGAATCCCACGTTGTGCATTTTCAGAGTTAGGCTTGTTGGCTCCATTCTCGTTGACGCTGGGCAGGGGATGGTGTTTCCATGCCTGCCAGGGACACAGGTGCACAATGCCTAGCTAGGGACCGCTTTTGCGAAGGTCTAGGTGAATATGATTAATGATGTTTTCAGGGTCGTCCTACCTGAGAGGCCCCCAAATGAAGAGATCATGACACTAGAGGATGTTGTCCACATATTCATCCAGTGGTCCAAGAGGGACATCGCCCTGGACCCTTCCGTGTCGCGATCTCCACATGACCATGCCTATCAAATAGAACTCTCTATGACTTCACCGCAAGCTCCACTTCAAGAGGCCATCGCACTGGCTCCCGTGGAGAAGACATCGAAGATGTATCACAAGCGAGATGTTATGGCCCAACCAAAGAAGATTAAGGCGCCTCCCCGACCCTAGAAGTACAAGCTTAAAGTGTCGTTGGTCCTTGAATCATAACTACCCAGCCTTGGACTGGTTTGCAGAACTTTGCATACCTGATACATACAGAGATCCAATAGGAAGCCAAACCACCAAAGTGGATTCACCGTGAGATACACAAATGCGCATTTCCTCGACGACTTGGGTTACTTCGTCGTGACCTTTGAAGACTTATTCTTACTATTCAACCTCGATGAACTCGATGCCTCACTTCTACAATGCTAGACATTGTAAGCGTACAATACAATCAAGTTCTACATTCACATAATACCGATAAACGCCATAACTCATTGCTTACATATAGATCCATAATCCAACATATCCGGCAACGGTGAGAACCAGTGAGTTTCCTCGACTCACACTTAGTCTTTGAGCAATCCATTAAGGCAAACACATCCTTCGTTGATGATAACATAACGATGGGACTACTTGCTTAGAGTGACAAGGTCTACATTCTGGTACCCTTCAACCAGGGGTAAGTGCTTCACTAGTTGTCATACAAATTCTATTTGTACTTTATACGTAACATGAACGTAGGATTAATCACTATGGTGATATACATGACTAGGTCTCACTGGATTCTAATTGTGATTGTACCAAAGTGGAAGGGTCTGACATGGTGCAGCCCACACTGGTGGATGCAAATTAGTTAGCCAGGTTATACCCATTATAGACTTGTGGTTGTACTATTTATATTGGAAGGTCATCATATGATTCGGTTCTTAAATTATTTGGGCGGTGGATACCACAAACTATAATTTCTTGTGCTACATCCACACCAGCCTTTATACCATTTGCCCAGATATAGTAATGATAAGTTTGGGGTTTTGAGAAGCACAAAACTAAGTTATCTTAAATATACCAATCATTTCCCTCCAATGATTGTTCAAAACAAGTTTCATGATTTAAAAGATGTTGATAGGGTAAATTAATGCCCTGATACTTAAGCAAGACTAGCATGATGCTTAAATACGACCTATAGCTAGTAAAATTACCATTAAGTATCTAGGGTGATAAGAATTATGTTATTGATGTGTCCAAAAGATGATATAATAATATTATAATGACAAGTAGGCGTATATCTAACCTTAAAGTTTAACATACATTTGCATAAAAAATAATAGCATGCAATTTCATAATTTAAATAAATATAAATTTGCATAAAATGTAGAGTCAATATGATCAAAGTATTGACTCCCCTGGCACACAAGTGGGTTGGTCTTGAAATTCTTGAGTTGTCTTGTACTGCGGCTTTTCCGTGCCCTTGTACTCTACTCAGACGATTGCATCGGAAAGTAAATAAATATGAGTGCAACATAAATAAATATCAAAGAAAATTCAAATGAACTCCAATTGAACAATTCTACTGACATTAGATAGATCTTGAATTTAGACAAATTTAGAAATAAATTTCATTAGATTGGAGTTAAAATGAGTGAGAATGGACTCTCCAAAATTTAAATTTTGATTAAATCCAAAAATTAACATAGGAGAGATAGAGTCTCTCTCACTAACAAGTGGGGTCCACTAGATTTTAAATTAATTTTTGAATTATTTTTCTATTGAGAAAGCCCACTTGGCTTATAGGAGGGGCCTACGGGATTTTAAATTAATTTTGATTTATTTTCTAAAAAGAAAAAGCTGAGAGGCTAACAGCTGGGACCCATGCACTGTAGCCATAGTGGAAAGGGCCCATTTGTTAGTGGCTTCCCACTCACTTAACTGGTTAAACGGTTTTTAAAATGGCTAGGGCCCACAAGTCATAGGAACAGAGGGTTAATTAAATGAGGAGGGCCTACACATCAAAGGGGATTAATGATTACTAATGACAGTCAATAATTTAAGCCCAAACCTAAACCTCGCACTACAGTCTTCTTTTCTCCCGCTGAGAGTAGGCGAGGCTCATCACTAGCGAAGGAAACTTTAGCGGCTAGCAGGGAGGGTAAAAATGGGAAGACACTACTGAACTGCACCTAGTGGTGAGGACGACGTGGTCCAATTCAGTAATAGTGGTGGTCAACGATAAGCTAAGTAGCGGCAACGAATCGAAGCATGCCACCATGGCGAGCTACGAGGAGATAAGGTGATTGTGAGCTAGGGGATCAACATGGGACAGGAGGGACTCACCTGTCATGAAGGCAGGGTTCAGGGAGGCGCGGGGTTGGCTGGCGGCGGAAGCCCAAGGTGGCGCAAGGGAAGGGAATGTCACCAGAAGGTGTGGGGAAGACGGCGGTCCAATCTGCCAGTGGGGATTGGTGGAGGAGATCACAACAATGCTTCTGGTGGAACAAATCGGCACATGGTGCTCCGAATCGGCAAAAAGTGGAGGTGGCCAAAGTTGCAGACGAAGGTTTTGTCGATGAGCTATAGGTCCGGAGAAGCTGATTAGGCATCGTGTGTCCGAGAGAGAATCAAGGCGAACACAAGGGAAAACTCGACAAGGGTCGGGGCTCACTAGAGGTGGCTGGCGACAGTGGGATCTGAGTGGATGTAGACAGAGGCTATAACGAGTTCACCCAGAGCTCAGCGTGGCCAAGGTGAAGGGTGAGAGAGCAACGGTAGAGTGTGAGGGGGCTCAAAAGGTCACAACTTCGACTTAAGTAACCTTGGAGGCAATAGTCGACACGTAGGCATGAAGGAGGGTGCGGCATGGTACTATTC
Organism: Dendrocalamus latiflorus; assembly: GCA_017311315.1. NCBI lineage: Eukaryota > Viridiplantae > Streptophyta > Magnoliopsida > Poales > Poaceae > Dendrocalamus > Dendrocalamus latiflorus. Next base: position 11,361,640 of record CM029676.1, read on the forward strand.
ACACATAAGAGAGGGCATGACGATCAAGGGCGGCACGGCTCAGCGCACCTCATGGCACAGGGAAACCACTAATGGCATGGGTGCGGAGCAAGCACGATGGTCAACAAGCGGACGTGGCAGGCGTGACACAGGGGCGGGTGCACCGGTGGTGTGCATGGCAGGTACGAGCCAGGCCATGCGGCTGGGGAAGAGGAGCCAGCTGGGCGGGGTCTAGTTGGGTAGGGATGAGGCGGTGATGTGGTTAATAGGGGCGCCGCGATGCTGTAGCAGCATCGCACTAACCGTGAAATGGGCACAGCGCGGGTGCACTGTGACGTTAGAGCATGAAGGGGATAGAAAGGGAAGAGGAGAGGGAGGGGGCTGGGCCTAGGGCTAGGAAAGGGGAAGGGGAAGAAAACGGGCTAGGTTTGGCCTAGCCAAGTCTTGGGTTTCAAAATTTTAAAATTTTGAAATTTAAATGAATTTTGAGTTGCACTTTGAATTCAAATTAAAATTTGAAATTTCCTTCAAGCACAAATACAAGGTTCCCAGAATGGGATGTTACATCTATATACTTCCCATTGAAGAAATAATCATAGTTTTTTTTGAAAGGGCAATCATAGTTGCTTATCTTGTCAATTTTGAGGCATGAAAATGAACTTATGATCCTAAATGTACCACACAATGTCACTTCTCTATGACAAGTAGCTATTTCACATCTTCGCAACGAGAGAAAGAGAGAGAGAGAGAGAGAGAGAGAGAGAGAGAGAGAGAGTACCTCTTTCACATAGGTACAGTTTAGTCCAAATTAAAGGTCAGTCAATAAACAGCTTTATTCCTTGTGGTGCCTTTTGAAATGGTTTTGTACACACTTCGCAAATTTACTATGTCTAACTCCTTAAGTCAAAGAATGTGTTCAGATAGTTACCTAGTCGTCCATAATTCAAGCTTATGATACGGACAAGACCAAAATCAAAGTCCACATTAAGTTACAATTTGCTGAAAAACGAATCTGTGGATGAACAGCTTTATTCCTTGCTGCGCCTTTTAGCATGTCAGTTCACGGTTTACGAATTTACTGTGTTTAATCAACACCACAAGTCTTGTAAAAATGTAACGGTTGTTCATCCATAATTCAAGGCCACGTACAGACAACACCAAAATCTTCAAACCTTCGCAATGGTTGTATATACACACCTGACGTGGTTGTTTCAGAAGTCACAAAAAACTTTTTGACAACAAGCAAACACTTACAAATTTTGAGAGGGAACCGTACGTTAAGTCTTTGGCATATTTTATCTATGTATGTGCACTGATTTTCTTGGTCATGATGCAGTTGATTGATTTAGGATACCCTTCTAGAGGGGCAGTAGTACTATCTAGTGTCTGTCCGGCCTACAGTATATTGATCAATGTAAAACAAGAAATAGGTGCTCAATGATGAAAAGCACAAGGAATTCAATCAACGAAAGGCCAGTTTGACCTTAGTTACAGTTGTGTTTAGTCTATAAAGAAAAAGTCTAGGATGTACCCACACCCACTATATGGTCAACACCACAACTTTAAGATAAGGGAAATGCCTCACTAGATACAAAATTACACTGACCTTGTACAAATAACAAGTAAGACCATTGATAACTTCCGTGTTTCACATCTACCCTCGATCTGTATATACTCATCTATCAATATTATATATTTCCGCTCTCCAACCGAAGCTTAGTAACAAAGATTGTAGCATAGTGTCCCTCGCATTATTTCCCGAGGAATAGGTACTCCATACAGGATTACGAAAATCGGTGAAAATCGGTTCTAGTGGACAACCCAGTTAGAGTACATATTGAGCCCAAATATTTTATTTTACTCTGAGTTAATCCAATTTACTCTGATGTTTCTCCAATTTGCACTTATTTAGACTGATTTTATTTGAAATTTGAAATATTTGGCTTGAAAACTATCAAAAAATTTCGAAAATCGGTGTTACTGGTTTTATTGGATCCGGTAAAAATTCAAAACTGGTTTTTGATAACCCTGGCAGAATATCATATTATTAAGCATCTCTAGCATTGCAGCATAAGTTACTATTTGCTACAGCATTAGACGTGAGGACATCGCTTGAGGTAGACTGTAGACCCTCCCAAACCGGTCTCACTCCCATCTACACCCGTTGCACGTTTTCATCGAGCCAGATCCTCAACGTACACGCACACTACTATAGCTTGGGCCAACGCCTGAGCAGTGAGCAATCCCGTCCCTTTCTCCCCGGCAAGGATTGCAAGCAATCGCCCCCAAATCCGATCTTGCTCTTGTTCTCTCCGCCGAAAGGGGCGGCACGGTCCGACAGGTCACCGCCGTGTCGGCCCGCCATTGCGTCCTCTCCCCCGTCATGGCTGGAGCGCCGTACGCCGGCAGGTGATGGTGATCTGAGGCACGAAAGCCACACCATGTAACAAGCATACGAAACAACGAGCGGCTGCTGTCACACGAGACACCACGTACTTGGCCTCAAGCCATCTGATTCTGCACCAATTGCATTGTTCAGTGACGGAACGGTGCCAACGTGTAGTCGTGATCGGTTTTTGTCTGAACCCATACGTTTGGAGATGGGTACGGGGAAATTCCGTGAAAAGAATTCCGTCGGTCGAGCAAAGGTCTGAACGAAGAGAACAAAAACGGTGGCACGGATAAACTGTGCAGGAGGGGCGCCCCTTGATCATGTAATGGCTGGAAAAGTACCGTGTGATGATAGTGTTGTGATGAAAGCTGCTTATGATGATCAGAAAAGGAGTGGTATACATATTATTGTTTTTCCTTAATGAAGTAGCAGTATGATGAATGCATTGTACTGTGGACAGGAATGTGTCGTAGCAGAAGGGCTTTTAGGGTGGTCCGCAAGGTGTGAAGTATCCTTGTCAGTCGTTGATCGGACGGTCGTCAGAGTCGTAGACGTTGAAGCCTTAGGGTTCCTACGCCAAAATCGTCTGAAGGTGAGGGATCTTGAAATTATTGGCGTACCTATGATGTACTATTTGACCATTGGAGATTTTTCTTTTCTTTCACTGTTGTAGTATCTGCTGCAATAATTATCATTTATCAAGTATGCCCTAGAAAAGAGAACGCAAAATTTGTATTTACATGAGTGTAATTTTTTCTCGTTGCAGATTTGTCAGTAAAGAAATTTGTTAAAGAACTTTGTATGAAATTAAACATGACTTTGGCTCAGGGTTTTTTTACCGGTTTTTATTTTTAACCGAAGAGGGCTTGTAGGGCCGGTTTGGCCGAAAATTGGAATTTTTAGGTGAAATTCTGGATGAAAAATTCAAATAAAATTTGAGTTTCAAGCACAAACTGGCCAATTATCGCCGAAAATTGGCCGAAATTTGGTTGAAAATATCGACCAAAAATTTTGAAAACAATTTCAGTAAAAATTTCTTCTAAATTTGATAAAAATGCATGCAAATCAAATTTTTTGAAACCGATTTGAGATTTAACGGGAGGTCACCGGTAAAACCAGTTTTTGGCCCGTTTTCAGCTGGTAAAATGTTCCCTGCTTTGCCTGACAGATCAATTCCAGGCTACAAAGTCTGGAGCAATTTTTCTACATCATTATTTGACAGGCTTTCGCAGTAAAAATCACCTAACGCATTGCTCTCAAAGGCTTGAGAAACAGGCACGTTTTCTTCGGCAGTGGGGGCAGCATAGATTAGTCGTCGTCAAAGAGGAGGACAAATCCAATATGGTCGTTGGTGATTTGTTTTCAGAACGACACGATTGAGAACAAAATTTGGCGCCTACCTACTTGGAGGTGGTAATGCTGACTATAGTGTAGAAATTACAGTATTTAACACTGAACAATTAGCCTAGATCTGGTACATATCACCAGAGTGGGTGAAACCTTCAGAAATGTGATGAATGCAAACCAATCCTAGAGAAAAATTGTCATTGAATTGCTTTAAGTCTATTTTCTGAACACAGCTTCAGTCTGAAGCTACTGCGACATACGCCTAGACTGCGAAAGAGAAGTGACTATTGCACAGGCGACTGAAATTTTTTTATCTTTCAGTCACCTGAAGTTGCACTCTGAATCACCTAAAGTTGCAGGTGTTTTTTTGGAGGGGGGCTGCAATTTCAGTTGATTGAGAGTGCAATTTCAGGTTACCTGAAGTTGCACTCTGAATCACCTAAAGTTGCAGCTGTTTTTTTGGAGGGGAGCTGCAATTTCAGTTGATTGAGAGTGCAATTTCAGGTGACTGAAAGATAAAAAAATTTCAGTCACCTGTGCAATAGCAAAACTGAAAATTTTACGATATGCGAAAAACTAAGGCCACGTGGAAATGAGGGTCAGATTGAATCATGAGTGTGGACTTGATGGGAAATAAGGCGCCTGATCTGAACCGATGGTGCCTGATGAGACCCAGGAAATGGACCAAACACCTCTTGCAGTGAGCTTACTGCTCACCCCATGATTGAACATCCATCCCTTCGGTCTTTAGCTCTTGTTTGTTGAAATGGCTTAGCTCATAAGACCCAGTACATCCATCTGTTTGGTCATTTTTTGCTATTGTCTGTTGAAATGGCTCAGTCCACAAGATTGCATGACATATTCTCGACGGCAATTGATGCCTACATGGCTGCAACTATGACTGGCTTCTCTGCATGTGATGGGAGAAGAAGTTGAACCAAGAACAGTGTTTGATTGTGGGCTAAAATGCTCACCCTACCTTTGAACATGAAGATAAGATGATGTGTACGATATGATGATAGAACATGAGCAAGTGACTCCATAAAGAACGATTGAGCGATTCGATGTATTGGAAGTTACACTCTTTGCATGGCACTGGAAAACCTTATCCACGGGGTCATTTGAGCAGTAATCGAGGCAACTATATCTGTGGTCGGCGAACGCTACTCAGTAGAGAGATTTTTTTTTTAAAAAAAAGAAAATCATATCTAATGAGGATTGAAATAATTCATTAAATACAGCTTTAATACCCAATTAATATCTTCAGACAAATATGGTCATAAACTTCCAAAGACTATTGCCCGAGTACTCCTGGTCGAAGAGTCACTATATATTAACCATACTAGTTGTCACTCAAAGATCTCACGAACTGGTACATAGACCTGCCTCTAGGAAATTTCTCCCATGCGGTGGATAAAGCACGTGATTTATCCTCCTCCCAATCGCGTGATGACTTGGCCTTATGTCTCTGACAACAACCGGCTTGCATTGTCCCCATGATTTTTTTCCCACTAACAATAACCGAAGTGCAGTTATTATCAGGATACTCTCGCTGACAGCAACCGTTCACTTGACCGGATAGGCCGAATCAACAAGGCGCCTACTCACGTGGATAACTGACAACCTTTCAATGCTATTTAAGGTTTGACAAGAGAATATATGAATAACAACCAACACGCACAAGAAGAGAGAAACAGAGATAGATTCTAGAGAATCAAGCAAGATCTCCCAACTAGATAGGATTATAGAGGCAAGAAATAGTATTCTAGGGCTAGTAGCATCCCCTTTGTAACATCTCATCGAGAGTATCTTGTAATTAGTTCATATCAATAAAGATCATTCACATTCTCCTTCTAAGTCCTTCTGATGGACTTAAGACTTTCCCCATAATTCGTAAGATTGGTGACTTGATTATTGACAACTAGCACCATCTATGGGGAAGAAGACACTGAATCCCTAAAGGTTCTCATTAGCAACATCACAATCCACTTTTTTGTCAACATCACCCATATGATCATGGTAGGAACCTAGAATGAAGAAAATTGGTTCAATCTAGCAGACTACACCAACCTCAACATAGATGCATGCATCCGCGCCATGGAACATGATGCCTCCTTATCATCATCCTCCATCCCAAGGTCGCCAGACTTTGTGACCAACAAGGTCGACCTGATTGAAGAAGACACGCTGCCCTAGACTTCAATGCCACCAGGAGAGTCGAGTGTTTCAACCTTGTTAGAATGCCTAGGCACCATGGCAAGCCCGGCACATTCAATCGACAAACACACCAACAAGAGAGCAACACCTTGATTCGAGGGTCAAAGTACTCTAAATGCAGTCATGGGCAATCGTAATTTACCAATAGCTCCTACATATTACGGGAGCCAGTTGACACCTAGTCACGGTGTCAATGAGATTACCCTCGGTAGAAAGCCTATTGAAGACAATAACACTCACCATTCGATCGATAATTCAATGGATCAGGTTGAGTCCACCACATAACCCCCTACAAATGGTGATCTCCAATCGTTCTCCATCATGGAAGCTCCTTGCCAAAGCGATAGAAGGCTCTCCCTTAGTTTCGATGGGAGTTTGTCAGGGGATTTCTGCTGGAAGCATGAGATTAATGCAATTGTTGATACCGCTGCAGACGTCGTGGTTCTTCATGACAAATCCCCTCACAATCCATTGGTCAGGATGGTATGAACACTCCTACATCACTCGGAGACATCAGAAATAACGAAACTGATGAACATTAACCATCTAATCTGCCTATTCCTACCCCTCCGCACTTACTAAGTCATGTAGAGCAAGCAGAAAACTTGGGGTGAAACTCGAGTCATCGTATCCTTCCACCAATAGGAACGCTCCATGATCTTCGGTAACTGTTCAAAATTTACAATGTGTGCATGATATTCTTAACAACCCAAATCCTGCTCTGGCAGAAACCCTAGGATATGCTCAAGTTGCAAGTTAGGTATCAGAGATCCTCCAGCAGACCATGCGGCACACGGAGATATACTAGGAGCAAAGGCAATCGTAGAGCCAAACGTTGACTTCGTCCGTGCATTCCTCGCACGGTAGAAGCCAATGTGATCAGACTAACAACAATCCATCATCAGGCACAAGACCCACTCAAAGTTTTTAACAAGGAAGCCATGAGGAAAAAAGGCAATTCGATAATGAAGTAACCCCCCCCCCGTCACAAGGGACAAAATTGAGGACATGATTCGAGTGATCTTCATCATCATCTGAACCAATCTTCTAGTTGGAGACACCATTTGAGTGTCCAAAACATGGATTGGGGCATCATCTCCCCACTACAAGTATCGGAGGAATAGGTCTCTAATAGATTTCAATCCGGCCCCTTTCAAAGAAGACATCATGACCTAATCACAAGTTGTTGAGCTTTATCGGTAGGCCTTCAGGCAATACATTGGCCAGAAAGGTTCTTCTGTTATCCAGGGGATCAAGACCGAACTAAGGAATAGGCGGTTTATGAGGACATAGCAATGGATCCACCACGAATAATTGTTGACCTGTTCTATATGGACGATAAGTATACCACTGTTAGTGAAGTGGTCAAGTGGAACATGTCCATTGATCAAATAGAGAAGATTTCTCAGCCAAGCCTGGAGAAGAAGGAAAAGAAGGTCAAGAAATTGCAAAAGGGTAAGAAGAGTCGCAAGCCCAATGCCAAGGAGGTCATTGTGATGCTGGAGAAATACTCTAAAGTTGAAAAGGATTATTCTAATCGGAACAAAGGAAAAGATCTGACTGACGAATCCAAGAAAGGTAAAAGGTGTGTCCACTCCACCAAACAGCAGGGCACAATCTCCGCAACTATCATGCCTGGTAGAAGAAGCTTGAGAATTACTACTAGAGTAAGGGTCATCTCCCTTCTATACAGGAGATTGGAGAACCAAGCCCAAAAAGGACATGGACGAGGATGAAGAAATGGAATATCAAGAGTTAGAGCATACTGTTGATGTAATCTTTGATGGATCATCCTCCTATGAGTTCTGACGACAACAAAAGACCGTAGAACGTGAGACGAATCTCACCGATGCTCCAGTCACCGTCAAGCCATCTAGATGGCCGAAAACGACCATCTCTTTTAACCGAGAAGACTACCCCATCCATTCGACTCGGCACAGGGATAGTAAAATCATCACGATTTCAAAACCAAAAATCACTAGAACTTTCAATCGTTGGTCCAAATGACAAGAAGCTTGGCATTCATCATCGTTAGGATGGCAGGAATCTATTCCAATGAACGATTGATAGAATCATTGCCAAAGTTCTGGCTTTTTCCATTTGAGTGAAGGGAGACAAAAACCAAGCAAAATGGGAAATCTCGATCTGCTATTGCTCATGAGTCCTAGATGATCTAGGTGACCTTGGATAGGTTTTCATATGTCATAGCAAACTAGATCATAGCACAAATTTTATCCAAATCATCCACAAGAGCAAAACCCAAAAATTCCTCTAGATCATGCCTAGATGGATGTGATCTTGTCTTTAGGAGACATCTCCACATTTTACACATCCTTGGCACCAGAAAAGATCAAGAGAAGAGAAATCCAACAAGAATGTCATGAAAATCAAAAGCACAAGAAGGGATTCATGGCACAACTTGATTGGGTAAACTTTAGATGTTCATTTCACTTGAGAGGGATGTTTTAGAGCCAATTCCTTAGGATAGCAGAGCTCTAAGCCTAGAGCACAGACACAAAAGGCTCCAACATAAGAAAACCCTAACCCTAATATCTCAAGTCTCTAGAGGCACAACTCTCACAGCACATCACAAGGGCTTATATAGTGGACATTTCTCACCTCTCACTTAACCCTAATAACCAGTCACTTCTTAGTGGATCACACCACTTTTAATTGGGGAACCCAGTAACCCACACACAAATAGGTTTTACTTCCATACATTCATCCACAAAGATATGACCTAAACCACTTACGCTAGCGCTGCGGTTTTGTAAACTACCACTCCACCCAATATTGGATAATTTTCCAAATTGCCATACACCAATCTTCATGAACGATGCGAGGCCCATGACTTGTTGCTAAGATTGTACGCTTGTGCCGAGGCCATCACATCTTGAAATACCTAAGTCCCATGGCACACAAACAACACACCATAGTCCATGATGCCTAATGCTTGCCGCCAAGATCATACACCTACTCCAAGGAACATCACCACTTGAAACTCACAAGTTCAATTGGCACACCACATACACGCATTGCCTCTTCATGACCCTTGTCTTTCTCCCATGCTTCTTGGCTTGAGATGTTGCTCCTCCTGGACTTACACAATGCGCCATGGCCTCAAGACCCCTTCCGTAGGCTTGGTCTTGCTGTTGGCCGCAACAATCATCAAAGTACCTGCACACCAAAGAACGAAGCAATCTATCCGAGCACAAATGATATGCACTTGACTCTCAATTAGCAAAACATATGCATGGACACACCATGACTCACACATGCATGGACTCCTATGACTAACACTTGCACAAACTCCCTCCATGACAACACCACCAAAACCAACACTCAAAACCAACTCAGCACAAGGGCCAAACTGATCACAGCACTTATGCTGGTCAGATCACCAACTCCACACCGGTTAGACTACATTGCCAAGTCCGGTCAGACCGCTACACTCTAGTTGTACCATGATTACAATGTCGGTACTACCGCACTAGGTCTCAGACACAAAACTCCAAAATAGACATCCTCTGGAAAATAACTACCAACAACCACAGGCTAGTACTACCGCTTTAGCTAGTCATACTATGGCACCCATGCCAGTTTTAGATAGCAGCAAATCAAAATGCAAATTCTCAAAATCAAACTCAAACTCAAACAACAAAAGCAAGGCACAAGTAGTATTAAATACTCATCACTCTTATGGGGCGGGCATCACATGGTCTTACAATCTCACCCTTGATGAGTAATTTGACAAACACCTCAAAGGCAAAAATTTGTGTTTGAATTTTGGACTTCTAAAGCAAACAAGTTGCAAGAGCCACATATGGACCATTTTATGAGAAGAAAGGAACATGACCACACTAGCAAGATGTGGAATGGTGCTAAGACATAGAAAGAGCAAGTTTTTACCAAAAGCTCGATCCACAAATAAACCACCTCAAATAGCATAATCTTTCTCATGGTCCAAACAAAAGAAGAATTGTTCATTATGACCATTGTCACAAGAAGATAATGCACGAAAAGAGCCAGTAAGAATAAATGCAATACCACTTGAAAACAAAAAGTCATGAAAGATTCAAAATACATTTTTCTAACATAAATGCTCACTTTACTCTAATGCAACCTCATAAGTCTCATTCTCCCTGCAACCTCACAAGGCTCATTCTCCCCATTTTTCACATTTCTAAGCATTCTCCCCTTTTTAAGTTCATTCTTATAAAATTCACCCTATTGAAATTAATACCAATTTTTGCCTTAATCATTGTCCCCTTTTGGCAAAATAGTCATTGAGGGTCAAGAAAGCAATGCAAGTTCACAAATACTCCTCCCACTAAAATGATGCATGAAACCACTTGTAAATAATAAGGGAGTAAGAAAGAGTATGTATGCATGAATGAAAATGCACAATCTACAAGGGCTTTAAAAATTATAAAAAGTAAGTTTGAAGATAAAGGATACCACTTAAAGCCATAGAATGTATACAAAGCTATCTAGATTATGATAAGATATATACAACTGATCTAAATAAGATAGCATAATTTAGAGCATTCAATTTGATTTCAAGTTAAGAAAGGCTTCAAAAACGACAAGTTAAACTAAAGGTATCCAAGTATGAGCTAAACTGTATGAAAAAAAGGCTAAATAGAACCAAGAAGCTCAAATTGAATCATTTGAAGTGCTAGAAGTTCAATTTTAGCTAATTATGCTCAAGTACTAGATAAAAGCCATCCTTAAAATTTTAGAAATCATTTAGGTCTTATTTTAGCAAAGCAAAGTCCTAGATTAGGAGCCATCCACAACTACCTCCTAAGCTTCAATCATTTTTCATATTTTTTGTTTTCTAGCTAAGTGCTAGATCTCAAGTCTTACTATGATCATCCTAAGCAAGAAACTTAAAAGAATGGTCTTGGTCATCCAAATTACTCTCATTGAGTTTATGCCTACTGCAATGGCAAACCGTCTCATAAGAAAGAATTGGTGAGATCAGTTTTTTCGCACAAAAGATATTATACTTATCAAGTTAGCCACTTGTTCAATCAGCAAGACATGCTTTCCAAAGAACTAGTGAAGCATTATCTCTCTCTCTCTCTCTGTGTGTGTGTGTGTGTGTATATATATTTGACATAGCATATAATATAAAAGGATCACTAAAGAGTAAACTAGTCAAAAGATCCATCCTTGTAAATTTAAAAAGATACCATTTGCAGAAATTGATACCACTTGTGAAATTAAGTTTAGGTTGACAAGTTAAGCTAGTATGGCAAAAATTTAATTATACATACAAAAGCATGACAAAGATAACTAAGTTAGCATAACATGACAATGAGCAATATCAAGTTAAAACTACATCATAATTGAGTAATAGTCAAAACTCATATTTAAATGCATAATTTACAATGCAACACCATGTATATATGATGCAAAAAGGAAGCAAGAAATAAAACTCCCCCTATCTATAAGAACCATCTGCAAAATAAAAACAAGGGCTAAAAGCAAGAAAAAAGAAAAAAAACTCTTACAAGAGGGGAAAACCTCTCCACCACATGGTCTCTAGCCTAAGGAACACACACACAGTTATGGAACAAATTTACCACACTAACTACTCTACTACTAGAAGCTAGTTATGAAAAAGAAGCAAGCTCAACCTAAGTAAGAGATCCTAGAGAGGTGCCTACGAATGGCATAGGACAAAAGGTGTGACTCACAAGACCCTGAAGACCTAAAAACTCCGACACTCCCAGATGCTATGCAATGCTGAAAATGGAAGCAGGGAATTGACAAAGCTCAAGCAAGAACCTGTGTCACATTACTTGATAGTGTGATGTAGTCAATATAGTCAAAGTTGATGAGCTGCATCCTAAGAGGTGATAACCCTCATCGGATGCTTAAAGTGAGGTAGGAGATCCAAAGAGACTGATATGATCCACATGATCTCTCCACGTTAAAGCCTATATCAAAGGGATAGAAGAAGCCTATGCCTTGGTACTAGGGTTAATGATATAAGAATGGGGAATCCAATACTGAAACACATGATTGACAGGAAAAGCTCCAAAATGAGGGTTAACATGATATGCAATAGGATGCAACCTAGAGCTACCAAAACCCCTCTCAAATCCTCGCTGTGAACCAAAATAATGAAAATCTTATCTAGGGGCAGCCCTAGACCTAAACATACTCTTCTAGAACCTAGAACCACATCGCTCTCTAAAGCCACCCAAAAAAAATCAAAGAATCCATCTACAAAGCAAGGTCTAGAGGTAATAGAACTCTAGGATGTGGCCATCCTTCTCACAAATGGTGCAATAGTATTTGACCTTTTGAGGGGTTGTACCTGCTGAAGTAAAAGCACCTACATTGATAGAAGAGGACTAGGCAAATCTTGCAAACTTGAATACTACCTTAGTAGGCTCTGGAGAGGCAACCTCAAACTTTTCACTCTCAACTACGTTCATTACCTTAGGAGGATGACTCTTGAAATGCTCATAAGGGTTAAAACCTAAATCTCTATTGGCCTTGCTAACCTTGGATTGATCTAGAATCAGGTTTAAGTTCTTTTTCCCACTAGAGAACTTGTCAAGGGTTTTCTATAGATAATCATTCTCCTTGGTAAGGGTGACACAAGACTCACAAGCTTGGCTCTTAACAGCTCTAACATATCTCTCCTTATGCGTAGCCACCTTTAATTTCGAAGCCTAATAAGAAACACAAGACACATTCTTGATTCTATGCAACTGCTAATCAAATTTAACTCTAAATGTTTCATGCATATCATCTAAATTATTTCCAATTTTAGCATAAAATACACAAGCTAATCAATATTTGAAGCATGAATAGGAGCAATAGATTAGTTATCACGTTTATCTTGCTACATATTAGTGAGAACTTCAACTTCAGAATTGAGCTTAGAGCAATTATCACAAGATTTAGATTTAGCAAGATTAAGCTTGCTAGTTAATTCTTTTAGTTTTTCCTCTCTAAACTCACAATGAGCACAAGAATATTCAGGATTGAATTGGAGCAAAATTTTAGTTTGCACGGTAAGTTTCTTTTCCAGTTCAACGCAATTCAATCATGGCAAAGCACTAGCTCTAGAAATGTCCCTAGCTCCTAAGCAACTAGAACATAGACTAGTCTTGATGTCAACAATTTTAGCTCTAGCATTTTCTAGTTGTCCTAGCAAAGATGACTCTGAAGATCTCAATTTATTAATTGTGGTATGCAAAGTAAGACAAGTATCATAGTTATCAAAATCAAGAATAGTAGTTCTAAGTCTATCCATTTACAGGTCTATGTTGACAACTTAGTAATAAAAAGTGTCAACATCAGAGACCATGTTTTCGACTTGCAATAAACTTTCGCTAACTTAAGAAGACATAACCCTAAGTTAAATGTAATGAAATATGTGTTCAGAGTTTTCTCTAAAAAGCTTCTCTGTTTCCGAGTCTCAACTAGAGTGATTGAAGTTAATTAAGATAAAATAGCGGCCATCGAGCGGATGCATGCTCTGACTATAAAGAAAGAAATGCAAAAACCAACTGGTTGTATGGCAATGTTAAATTGTCTCATAGCACGGTTAGGAGAAAAAGATTACCTTTCTTTAAACCTCTTTGGAAACATGGAAGTTTTGAATGGATTAAAAAGACCAATGATGCCTTTGAAGAAGTTAAGAAATACTGGACAAGTGCCTCGGTCATAGTCTCTCCAAACTGGGAGAATCCTTACTTTTATACTTGGCTACTACACCATAGGCAGTTAGTGCAGTACTAGTAATTAAACATGACAATATTCAACACCTAGTATATTACATAAGTGAAGTCTTATATAGACCAAAGGAGCGATATCCAAAAATACAAAAATTGTTGTATGTCCTCCTTATGACTTCAATGAAGCTAAGGCATTACTTCCAGGCCCATAAAATTGTGGTGCAAATCGGATACCCTCTAGGTCAAGTTCTCCAAAACAGGGAATCATCATGATGTATATCAAAATAGGCGATCAAACTTAGGGAGTTTGATCTCCATTCCATCTCATGAACAACCGTTAAGTCTCAGGCTTTAGCGGAATTCATCATCGAATGAACAAATTCTGAACCTATCCAAGGACCCGAGTACGAGAACCATGAGTAGTGGACTATGTACTTTGATGAGTCCTTGACATTAAAAGGCTCAGAGGCTAGGGTAGTCCTAATCTCTCCTACTGGAGAAAGCATAAAACACGCCATCCAGTTAATTTTTCCCTACTACAAATAGTGTGGCAGAGTGCAAATGTTTACTGCAGGGCCCCGAGCAGCTAAAGTGCTCATGATTCACAAACCATTAGTGAAAGGCAATTCTCAACTAATAACGAATCAAGTAGAAAAAAAGTATCAATACTCAAGTATTTCAAAAGTTCAAAAACAAGAGAAACATTTCTTTGGTTTCGAAGTCCAACATATTCCTAGAAAGGAAAACTTTTTGGCATATCTGTTGGCACAGATGGCTTCCTCAAGATCACCTATTCTGCTTGGAGTATTTCTCGAGCAACTTGACAAACTCTCAGTAGTCGAGCATTTCGAAGACGCTCCAATAGAGGTCGCTCAGATCGACCCCAATAATGATTAGATGGCATCAATCCACAAATATCTTTCGCATAACAAACTTCTTAAAGACGATGTATAGGTCGATCATACAGCTCAAAAGGATAAATCATACACTCTGATCAAATCTACCCTCTACAAACAAGGAACTCATGGGGTGTTGTTGAGATGTATATCTTAAAAGGATGGTTTACATTTACTATCTAAAATACATGGGGGAGTCTATGGAGCATATTATTCCTACAGAACACTGGTCAATAAAGCCTTCTAACAAGGACACTATTGGCTAACTGTCCTCCATGATGCAAAGGAACTTGTGTCAAAGTGCGTACAATGTTAGTTCCATAGCCGACAAGTACATCAACCTACACAAGCTCTCCAAACTACACCATTTTCATAGCCTTTCGCAACCTGGGGCTTAGACATTTTTTGGGACCTTTCCTAAAAACACCTGAGAGCTTTGAATTCCTTTTTGAAACGATTGATACGTTCACAAAATGGATCAAAGCTGAGCCAGCTATAAAAATAATAATAGAGCAGCCAAGAAATTCATAACTAAAATGTGGTTACATGATTTGGTATTCCTAGTCATAGAATCACATATAATGACACCCAGTTCTCGAGTAGAAATTTTTAGGAATTCTGTGAGGGTCTAGGTACCAAAGTATGCTACGCCTTAGTAGGTCATCCATCAAGTAATGGGATTGTAGAAAGATTTAACGATATACTAATACAACGGATTAAACACCGAGTGTTTGACCAGTCAGTACAACTGTCAGGAACTTGGGTACAAGAACTTCTTCCTGTATTATGGGCTATTCGAACCATGACCAATTGCACGACCAAAGAAACACCCTTCTTCCTAATTTACGGAGCAGAAGCCATGCTTCCTCCAGAATTGAAAATTGGCTCTACTCGGATGGATTGTTATAATGATAATGATCAAGAAGATCATTGGGTCGATGATAGTAATTTCCTTGAAGCATGAAGAAATGCAGCCCTAATTCAATCAGCAATTTACTAACAAGCCTTGCAAAGGTACCACAGTCGTATAGTACAGCATCACATCCTAGCTGTGGGAGATCTAGTTCTCAGGAAACTTCAGAGCTAGGAAAATCGTAATAAACTTTTACTTAAATGGAAAGGTCCTTACACTGTGGTCAAAGTCACAAGACAAGGTTCATACGACTAGCCGCAGGGGGCTTCTCAGTAGAAGCATCTTGAGCAGTGGAGGAACCGAGCTACAATTATGAAAAATAAGTTGGTATTAATGAAAACGGAGGTAAAATTCTATGTTTATGCCTATGTTTTTCATACATTGCTTTCACACCCTTTATCTTGAATTTAGAAGAAACTTTTCCAAAGATTAGTCACTTTGACTTCTTCTCTTCGACCACGTTTGGTTAAATGATAACATTTTCGACCATGTCCGGTCGAAGGTCTGAAGTAAGTGTTACTCCTCCTTGTCCCTCTTGCCGCTCCTAGTAGTCGAAACTAGTTTTGACCACTTGAAGGGCAGTCTCCTTGTCAATCACAGGTTCTGCTGCTGTAGCAATCTCCTTAACAAAGGATACAAAACTTTCCCAGTTTCCTTTTTGAGCTGCTTGATAAAGCCTCGAGAATCGCCTACTAAGTGAGTTTCAGTATCATAATAGAAGGGGATCTTGATCTTAGGAGTCGGTTGCTCGAATATAGCAACCCTTATTTCATTTGCGACACTTATGTCCGCAAAGAATTGCTTGATTAGGGCACTTGGAGCAGCAGGAGGAAGGGTAGAAAGGGGGACAGCAGCATTTGCACTCCCCCTTTTTCTTGTCGACAGCTTTTGTCAACTGGCATCTCTTGGTCAGAGGAGCTTTGGCTTTCTTCGTCTCCCCTCTAATGACCATCAGTTTGACTCTTTTGGTCATTCTGATGGTTATTCATGCCTACTTTGTTCTAGAAAGAAGAATACTATTTAGTCATCATTCATGACTACCTAGTCCTAAAGATGTTCACTACTACAAAATGGGCCATCACAGACAGTTCGGAACAGTCATCACAGACGATTTTCCAAACCGTATGTATTTATGTGTCACTGATAATCGAAGTTTATCACAGACGGTTTGTGGGCCATCTGTGATAAAGACAACATAGACGGTTTGTGGGCCGTCTATAATAAAGACAACACAGACGGTTTGTAACTAAAACCGTCTGTGAAGAAAACTATTACAGACGGCTCGAACCAAAAACCGTCTGTGATACCCACACATCACAGACGGTTCTAGTTACCAACCGTCTGTGATTGGCGAGTATCACAGACGGTTGGTATATAGAACCGTCTGTGATAGTCATTCATAGACGGTTTATACCACAAACCATCTGTGATAGTACACTCTATACCTTAAATTTTTCTGTTTTTTGGCTAGCCTCAAGAAATAATGTTACCCATGCCCTTTGAAAACAAGCAAATACAGAGGCAAGCACAACAACATATTCTATTATAGGATAACAAGCCTACGAACCCTTCGTGGCATGACGGTGAGGCTGAACAAGACACACTTACGACAAGTGTGTTGTCCAGCCTACCGTGGTGCCACAACGGAGACGCTAGCTCACGGCAGTAGTCGGCGTCGATGAGGAACAAGCAAATATAGAGGCAAGCACAACAATATATTCTATTATAAGATAACAAGCTAACGAACCCTTTGTGGCACGACGGTGAGGCTGAACAAGACACACTTACGACACTTACGAGAAGAGTGTGTTGTCCAGCCTACCGTGGTGCCACAACGGAGGCGCTAGCTCACGGTAGTAGTCGACTTCGTCAAGGAACAAGCAAATACAGAGGCAAGCACAGCAATACATTCTATTGCAGGATAAAAAGCTAACGAACCCTTCGTGGCACGATAGTGAGGTTGAACAAGACACACTTACAACACTTACAACAAGAGTGTGTTGTCCAGCCTACCGTGGTGCCACAACGGAGGTGCTAGCTCACAGTGGAGGGGGGATGTAGGAAGCTAGCTAGTGGATGAACTCACGCGTGACTACTGGTGGAAAGGTAGATGGGGAGTAAAGGGTCGAGCGGTGGGTCGACCCCGAATGTACAAATTCAGACTCTCTTGGTATTCTATTCTACGATGCACTAGTCTAGGATCACGCTAGTGCACACAGTAGAGATATATATTAAATATCACCCATTATCATGAAGAACTATAAAAATACAAATATTATTAATTATAAAAATAGCAACTTTATGGTTAAGCTTACAAATAATAGCCTAAAGGTCTAAAAAACTAGCAGCGGAAAGAAGATAAACATAGTAGCCATTCGATATGCCCATGGACAATCGACTGGGAAGCGAACTCCTATTCCATAAAGTCATCAAAGCAATCTTCTCCAAGTACCTTTGGCTGATATGGTTCTTTCTCGACAACTGAGCAACAACGTATATAGCTATGAGTACATAATGTCCTCAGCAAGTTATTTGTAACAGGATACAATATATAATTATGCAAGGCTTATCAAATGATACTGAATGGTTATACAATAAATACACTAATTTAGAGTAAATACAATAAATAGATTGAAAGTTCAATTTAAAAATGAATAATAAGTAAATAAATCAAAGAAATTGATAAAATCATAAGTGAAATGACCATTCATTTCCTAAGCAAACCAACATTTTATGAAAATTCTACCTCTCGTGTAAAATCATCGAGCATTGTTCATAACCAGGGACATGGCTATTTGAATAGTTTTACACTCTACAGAGATCACACAACTTTACCCACAAGGCATGATCATCTCATATTGTCACACGATTAGCACATTTTCTTGGGTGTACGGCGAAGAAACCATAACAAGATTTTTACAATGCTCAATCGCAGCCCGATCCCACCAGATAAGGTTTTACTACCGAGTAGGCTAACCACTTAGTAGGAAAGTCCTCTCTTGCGCCACATGGAAGGTTACCTAAAAGTGAACTAACCACCTACATTCATCTCAATGCTGAAACCAAAGTTGAAACATCATAAATCAATTAGCTAGATCTATCCTATACTAGACATGTGGTTACATGATAATAGTCAGATCAATGGTGTATAAAGTTAAGTTCTTATCCAATACCTAAGTGAGACACCTACATCCCAATGTGCTAACTGTACCCACTTTACTGCATGATAACTACCCATGCCATAGTACACAAATTTTATAACTGTGGCTAACCACCATGATTCAATATCTCATTAAGTCAAAATTAATTAATTGATCAATGTGATGATAAGCTCAGCATACCAATATGTATGGCTAAGCATACTAGACGTACAACCCAAGTAGATACAAATATTGCATCACTAGATAATTAACTATCCTATGGTGACAAAGAAATCATGCATTCAAATGATCAAGGAGGGGTTTCATCAAGATTAGTTGATAACTACCAAGTATAAGGATTTGTAACAAATTAGCAATACATAATATTTAAGATAAAATAATAATACTTAGATTTGAAAAAATTGGCTCAACATGATCAAAGATCATGACATGCCTTTTCCTTGCTCAGTTTCCACAACTTGATCTTCAAATCCTCCTACTCCTTCGAAGACGTTATCTAATGAAAGAAAGCAAATGAAATACAAATAAATCAAAAAATAACAAAACTAGAACCCAAAGGTAGATCTCAATTTTATATGAATTTAGGAAGAAGAATCGATTCAATCGAAGTTCGTATAAAGGAGAACAAACTCTCAAAAGATTTACCAGGAAAATAAATTCCTAGAAATTGAGGGAGAAAAAAGGATATTCTTTGAAATATTTCCTTTGGAATTAAGAAAAAAGAAAATCTAACAGTGGAGCCTACATGTCAGTGGCTTGGTCTACGGTAGACTAAGTCTACCAAACCGGTTCATGGGCTTGCCTGACATGGCATAGTGACTAGGCATGACATGGCTTGACACGTAGGCAAAAGAGGTGACATGGTGTTGACATGGATAACATGTGGCTAATGACATGGCAGGGCTTTGAGTTGGCAGTCTGAGCTAACATGGTAGCCATGCGACGAACACGTGGGATGGTTGCATTGATGTGGTAGGCAACATTGGATGCTGACTGGGACAGATCGATGGCAACGGTTTCCCAATGATGTTGATGGTGAATGGTGACGAGATGGACGTCGGTGAGGTCAGTTGTAGCTTCCTCATGTGACGGTGAAGCTATCTAATAGCTCGGATTAACTAGGAGAGGTGGGTGCGGTGGTCAGCGGCGAGGTGAACAGCGGTGATGGAATGGATAGCATTGAACTCCGATGAAATCACCTTGGTTTGGGTCAGCGTGAGGCGCAACGAGTTCCTGGGACACAAGCGAAGCTATTTGGCTTGGTGTGGAGACCAGTGGTCGACGGGGATGACCAATGGTGAGGTTTCTATGTTGGAGAGGATCGGCTTCACGGTGCTAGCTCGCTCCGTGGCTTCGGGCCTTAGAGCAGTGCAAAGAAGGTAGGGTGGCGCATGGTGAAGCTAAAGGAGAAGATGGTGAGGTCAAAAACTCACCGGTAGTGATGGAATTGCTTGTCGGAGCCGCGGAAGGCAGCGGTGAGATTACAGTGCAATACAGTGAAACCGACGATGCCAGCTATGGCAAAGAAGACGGGTAGCTCGGGGTGAGCGCTTGCAAGGCTCTAGGCACCCTTAAATAGCATGGGAAGGCGACACAGAGAAGAAGTACATGGTGAACATGGCGTTGTGGCGAGATGTAATACCCTAGTTCAGCAAGAACCTAGAATGCTACAAAAATAGTAAAATAAGTAATTATAATGTAAATTGTTCTCTAAATTTTGGCAGCATTTTCTTTGAAACATAGATTACTAAAGAGGATCGAAACAAACCATCGAACAAAAGTGCAAGATATCCATAAGATAAAAAAAACATAGAACATAACTATAACAATACAACCAAAGGAGACTCTCCAAATTTGCTACAAAGGACACAAGTTCATCTCATAGGTATGATCAAAACCGTACTCAAGTTCACTAGCATGGTTCTTCCAATAAAACATTGTCAGTTAATTTATTGAGCATGGTGAATGACAGCATGTGGTGCACAAATAACTACCCCATTCCCATGCATGTCGCCTTCTCACGAAGTATCTAAAAAACAAAACATAAACAACAAGTGTGAGCCCACGACACAGCAAAATACAAGCAAGATAGTAAACAAAGCCACATTAACAAACATTATACAAAAATAATTCCCATAAACAGCCATCCATACTGTTTTCAATAATTTTCAACTTTTACTTTCATGCAATGCAAATGACACAAATGCACATCTCTTTTCTCTTTGCAATTATCGGAAATGCAGAGTATGCACCCGTTGATGCATACTCAAGCTTGTGCCTTCTTACACAGGGAACTCAGGCCCACACTCCACAAGTGTGGGGATCTCAAGCCCATATAAAGCATGACAGGGACCTCAAAATCATCATTCCTTGGCTACCATGTAGACCAAGTTTCAAGGATCAATGAAATGATGCAAATGAATGTTGTCAACCATTAATTGTTATGTCTTTACTTTATCCACATTAACACAAGGCATAACCAATAGTAAAACATGAACAAACCTTCCTTTGCATAGTACATTAACAACACATAAGTGCTTCTTTCACATGTTGTTTATCGACTACTTGCACTTGCCTTTCACTTTACTCGTGACGGTCGGGAAAGTTGGAAGATGACCATAACCCTGAATCTACTCCTCCTACAGAAGATTATTCATCCTCTATTCAAGCCAAAACATTATCAAATATAATTAAATGACAACGCCCCAACACGCTCCCAAAACCGCAACCTTTCCCTCTCGTTACTGGACAGCCCCCTTGCTGTCCCGGTACCAAAAATTCCATAACTTCCAATTTCCTCATCGAAAATAGCAAACCATACCATCATCAAAATCTACACAAAATTTCCCACATTTGGTTAGTTGGCACGATCCTTAGCTTAATTTATTTACATCCCCGATTTTAGCCCGGAAGACAGAACTGTCATCCTCTAGACAGCAGAGTTGTTAATTTCATAACTTTTATTCTGCAAAGGCAAACCTAGTAAAAGATGACATTTATGAAATCTACAAGAAATTCTCATCACATTATTGTTATCACTAATTTTTAGTTCTCGCATTTCACTAATCAAATTTACCCATTTCCAAAGACTGGTCCAGCAGCCAACTGATGCCAAACAGCAGCACTAAAAACTTCATAACTTTTAAACCATTCATCTAAAATTTATGTTCTTATACTCTCTAGAAACCTTAAACATTTCCCTACAATTTTTATTATGATCATATGTCCCGATTGAGTCATCTACTATTTCTAATATTTCATTGACTATTGACTGCTAAAATCCCGACAGACAGATTGAACAGAGGTAATGAAAAATTAATATCTCGTAAAAAAACTCATCGGAATGACATGAACGAGTACTCTATAGAACGATATTGACTGCTAAAATCCCGACAGACAGATTGAACAAAGGTAATGAAAAATTAATATCTCGTAAAAAAACTCATCGGAATGACATGAACGAGTACTCTATAGAACGATATTGACTGCTAAAATCCCGACAGACAGATTGAACAGAGGTAATGAAAAATTAATATCTCGTAAAAAAACTCATTGGAATGACATGAACGAGTACTCTATAGAACGATACTGAGATCCTCTACAACTCTATAGGATATGAGTTTCCCAGATTTTGCACCTAAGGAATCGTAAATCGCAGATTATATTACTACAGACTACGCAGATTGAATGGAATACCTAAATCTAGCCCAAACATGAGATTGCTAAGAATTAAACAAAGAGGAAAG
Organism: Dendrocalamus latiflorus; assembly: GCA_017311315.1. Classification (NCBI taxonomy): domain Eukaryota; kingdom Viridiplantae; phylum Streptophyta; class Magnoliopsida; order Poales; family Poaceae; genus Dendrocalamus; species Dendrocalamus latiflorus. The sequence goes on from CM029676.1 coordinate 11,383,994, forward strand.
AGATAGTCACCCTTGGAGACCTCAAAGAAGACCTCTGAACTCTAGCACAAACCCTTCCCTCTCTCCTCTCCTTCCTCCTTTTCCCTCTCTTCCTTCTTTTCTTCCTCTTTCTCCCCTCTTTCTTCCCCTCTTTTTTCTTAGTTGCCAAAGGAACAAGGTGTTGTAGATTGGGGAGGAGGAGGCGTGGGGGAGGTAGGCAGGTAGGGGGAATAGGGGGGCGGCTGTGGGGGAAAGAATGGGGAAGGAGGGGGCGCCCTAGGGTTTTGGGGGAAAGAGAGTGGCTAGCTGGGCCCCTCATGGGCTAGGATGCCATGACCGAAGGCCCATGGGCTAGAACTCCTCCAAAATTTCAGGATTTAAATCCCCTTTTGATCCTCAAAAAAATTTAGAATTTGTTTCCCTTTTGTTAACTCCAAAAATTACTTCATTAATACTCTTCAGTTTCTCGCCTTTATTCACTGTTCCTCCGAACACCGTTCGGGATATTACAAGGGACAAACTCAAAGATGACGCACCTAACAAGTGGGCCCCACCAGTCAGTAGCGGTATGGAGAAGAAAATGTGGAGGTGATGCATGGCACGGGCGAGGCGGACTGGGCCGAGCGAAGCGTGCTGCGAAAGATGGGCCACGTGGAAAAGAAAATGGGTCGGGGAAAGAATTTGGCCCACAAGGTAAAATCCGGATTTTAGGAATTTCGTATTTTAGAAAATGGGATAAATCAAATTGAGGTCAAAGAAATAGCGAATAACTCTAAAAAATCTAAGAAAATGCAGAAACATTTCTTGCAACACAAAGAACCCAAATAAGCTTATTTTTTCATATTAAATCTTTTTAATTCAAGAAAAATATAAATGGTTATTTTTATTTTAATTTTTTTTGAAAGGCATTGAAAACCAAGGTGTTACAAACCTCCTCCCCCAAACGAAATCTCGACCCCGAGATTTAGGCTTTCTAAATGAATATGTGCGAAAACTCTGCTCTGAGATCTTTCTCACGCTACCAAGTAGCTTCTTCCTCGATGAGATTGCTCCACTAAACCTTGCAAAAATAAATGACTTTACTTCTTATCACACTTTCAGCCACTTCCAAAATCCTAACAAGATGCTCCTTGTAGGTGAGGTCCTCTTGAAGATCTATGGCTTCCACTAGTACTGGCTTCTCTGGCACATGCAAACACTTCTTCAATTGAGACATATGGAAGACGTCATATATCCCACTGAAAGATGAAGGTAGCTCTAACTGATAAGCAACCTCTCCTTTACACTTCAAAATCTTGAATGATCCAATACATCTTGGTGCAACATTTCCTTTCATCTAAAACCTTTTGACTCCTTTAAATAGGGTAATTCTGAGGTACACGTAATCATTTGGCTCAAAACATAAACCTCAACGGCGATTATCTACATAACTTTTCTATCTAGTCTGGATTGTTCTCGACCGTTCCTAAATTAGGTGAACTTTTTCCTCGACTTTTTTAAACAATTTAGTCCAAAAACTTGACCTTCTCCAATCTCTTTCCAATTGAGAGGGGTTCTGCACTTTGTTTTATACAAAGCTTTAAATGGTGACATTTGCAAACTAGAATGGTAGTAGTTGTTGTAGGAAAACTCTGTAAAAGGTAAACATCTATCCACTATATTCCATAGTCTAGCACACAAGCTCTCAATATGTCCTCAAGAATCTAATTTGCACGCTCAATTTGTGCATCCGTCTAAGGATGATATGTAGTACTGAAATTTAAATGAGTACCCATTGCTTCATAAAAACTTTTCCAAAACCAAGATGTAAAATGTGATTCGCAATCCAACACTATCTTTTTAGGTACTCCATGGAGACTTACAATCCTTGATACATATAAATCTACCAACTAATCGCCTACATAAATGGTCTTGACTGAAATAAAATGAGCAACTATAATCAAACAATCCACTATTACCAAGATTGAATCAAAATTTTCCTTTGTCCTAGGTAATCTAGTGATAAAATCTATACCAATCTCTTCTCATTTCCACTTGGGAATTCTCAATGGTTGCAACAAACCTGCTAGCCTCTGATGTTCAGCTTTAATCCTCTAACACACATCGCAGAAGGCAAAATACTCTGCGATCTCTCACATCATGCAAGCCACCAATACTTTTCTTGATATCTTGGTACATCTTAGTATTGCCAGGATGAATCGAATACAAAGACTCATGAGCTTCCTTGAGTAACAATTCCTCAAGTTCTTTCTAATTTGGTACACACAGACACTTCAACCAAACAATTCCTTGATCATCTTCTGCAAAACCTGGAGCTTTACCTTTTATCTTATTAATCTTAATATCCTTAATATCCACATCATCTACTTGCGCTTTGCGAATCTAAGCATTCAAAGAAAGTTGTAGCTCCAAAGTAGCTAGAAATTCTTTGTCAACCAACTCCAAACTAATCTTCTAAAATTCCACATGTAAAGCTGGTTGACTTTCTTTAATCATCATGGTATTGCAATAACTTTTTCTGCTCAAGGCATTTGCTACAATATTAATCTTGCCTAGATGATAATGAATCCTAATATTATAGTCTTTTATCAATTTTAGTCATCTTCTCGACCATATAATAAGATTGGCCTAAGTGAAGATGTACTTTAAACTTTTGTAGCCCATATAGATCTCACAACAGTTACACATGAAGTAATGACGCCAAATTTCAAAGCATGCACAACCGCGGCTAACTTCCAGGTCATGCGTAGGATAATTCTCTTCATGTGGTCTCAATTGACACGAAGCATAAGCTACCACTTTTCTGTCTTGCATCAACACAGATCCCAATTCTTTACATAATGCATCACAATAGATTTCAAAATCCTTGTTGATATCTGGCAAAATCAACATTGGTGCAGTGCTCGAACACTCCATTTCTGGAAACTTTTCTCACATTCTGGCATCAAGTAAACTTCTTTTCTTTCTTCAGCAACTGTGTGAGTGGCCTTGCTACACTAAAGAATCTTTCAATGAAACAACGATAATATCATGTCATACCAAGGAAACTCTTAACTTGAGGCATTGTCATGGGTGACTTCCAATTAAGCACATCTTTGACTTTTTCAAGTTCAACTGCGACACCTTTTGAGGTTATAACATGGCCTAGGAAAGCAATTTCCTTCATCCAAATCTCACATTTACTAAACTTAGCACAAAACTTGTGATCTTTGAGCCTCAGCAACACTAGCCTCAAATAATCCTCATGCTCCTTCTCATTCTTAGAGTAAATCAGAATGTCATCAATAAAGACAATGGCAAACTTGTCCAAATATTCTATGAACACCTTATTCATCAAATTCATGAAGTATGTAGGAGCATTGGTCAAACCGAAGGATATCACTATAAACTCATACAATCCATAACTGGCAGAGAACGTAATCTTGGGAATATTCTCTTGACGAATTTTTAGTTGATGATATCATGACCTCAAATCAATCTTAGAAAATACTCTAGCTCCCTTGAGCTAATCAAACAAATCATCGATCTTAGGTAAAGGTTACTTATTCTTGATAGTGACCTCATTGAGTACACGGTAATCCACATATATACGCTAGCTACCATTCTTTTTCTTGACAAACAACACTGGGGTCCCCATGGTAATGAACTAGGTCTGACATAACCTTTGTCTTACAATTTCTAAATCTATTTTTTCAATTCTACTAACTTGTTAGTAGGCATCCTATAAGGACTCTTGGAAATAGAGGGGGTACTAGGAACTAACACAATCAAAAACTCAATGTCGCTATCTAGTGGCATTCCTAGAAGATCACTGGGAAAAGCATCAAGAAACTCTTTGACAACAGGCACATCCTCCAAGATTACACCTTTACTCTGGCAAACCATAACTTCTTTCGACTGCTCTGAAGTAGTTTCAAATCTCACTTCAATTCCATCTGGGCTAACTAAGGTGATAGCTCTATTTTCACAATCCAACACAGCCTGATGTTTAGCAAGCCGATCCATTCCTAGAATTACATCCAAAGACTTGATATCCAAGATAATGAGATCGGCAAAAAAGTCTACCTCTTGAATAGTTATCTTAACTCCAAAACATCATTAGTTTGTGCTCAACTCAGAACCAAGAGATTGAACCAAAAGAACAGATCTAAGAATAATAGTCTCCAACTGTTGCTTAATAGCAAAACTTCAAGAAGCATAAGAATACAAAGCTCTAGAATCGAATAAAATTGTGGCAGGTATTGAATTTACTAGAAACTTACCCATCACAACATCCCGAGCTGCTTAGGCTTCCTTTGTTATGATGTGGTTAACCTAACTTCTGGCAATTGATTGCGGTGTCCTAGTGACTTGGTTTGAGGCTTGGGGTGCTCCACGTACTGCTCCTGGAATAGGGGTCCTGTCTGGTGTAGCTCCTAACTTAAAATGAACTGGGGTATGAGCTTGCTTCTACGGGCACTTCTTAGCATAATGACCTGGCTCATGACACTTGAAACAAGTAACTGACGCTGCAGGGTTAACATTCCGCTAAGGCTGATTGCTAACGTTGATAGGGTGAGGTCCCAAAACATTATGAGGAGGCGTTGGAGCTGGAGTCCAGAAATCTAACTGCTGAGGTATCCTCAAGCTGGTGAGTAGTGTAGAGAACTTTCTCTCTGTCTGTATACTAAGCAAGGGCTAACTTCTTTTCCACAGAACGAAGTCAATCATCTACCTCCAAAGGTTTAGTAGAACAACAATAGGTAGGCAGTCGAGTCATAAATTTTGCAAATTTGAATGGTAGACGAACTAGCTGAGGTGCAATGGCTTCTAGATTTTGTTGATTCATTATATTGTTCAGATTCTACATTATCGTGTTCACGAGCTGAGTATGGGCTGCCATGAACTAACTTAAGGTTGCATCCAAACCAACTGGAGCTGACTATTGTCCCTGAGCTAAAGGATTTGCAGCACTACTGTAAGGATATGAGGCCATCTGACTATGATTAGTTGAATTTCGAGTGTTAACCATATGCTAAGTTGGCACCACAGGTTACAAAGGAAAGAGGGGAAAAAAGCAAAGATAAGTGGTAAACTCATCTAGGGGATAAACTAAGGACAAAATCTAAACTAAAAGCACTCACTTAGCTAAAAAAAAGGATAGCAAAAATGCATTAAGTTCCACAAATAAGATCTTTGACATGACTGCAACATAATGCCAGAGCAAAACTGCAGCACACATCACACACAACTGTAAAGAAAAAGCAAAACAATCTACACAATGCTAAAAACTATGGCAGGGTTACAATTTGATGGCTTCCACTCTGATTCTGCTAAATAAGACTTGCCCAACTCTGATTGTAAATCACTGTAGAACACCCATGAGTTATGAATTTGTGGCGATAGTTATCTTGCTTCAGCTACAATGAAATGGCGAAGATATTCCAGACGATTGCTAGTTATTCACTGTCTTTCTTCCAGACTAGGAGGAGTAGGTGAAGGTAGTGGGACTGGCAATGGTAGTGGTGATTCCTCCATAACTTCCTCTTGCTCAGAAATACTGGACACTAGTGCGTGTTTCTTTTCAAACTTCTGGGGTGAGCTTGAACAAACTGATTCTATACAGATTGCAGAGACGTCAAACGGGTTTATGCGTAGCTCCATGCACAAACAAGTCTTCATGAGCACTATAACACTTCAGGCTATGATGAAGAACTTGGCTCCCAATCTTTGTGGTAGAGTATAATCATGTCCTGAATCCAATGCGTTGGCCTGTTGCCAACTCATTCTTCATGAAATAAACTTGTTTCTTCTTTGATCTGAAACTTTGCAACAAAGCTCAAAGAATTCCAGGCCAACCTCTACTCCGGTTATGAGAAACTCGAGACATCTACAGACATTATGGGGAGAAGAAGTCAATTTAATAATTGAAGACAAAATTCCAGAAAGGTGAAGAGTAAGAACATAAGAATGAAGAAAGAATAGAGAATTACTAGATAGATATTTTGTTGATTTGATTTTGAAAATAGATTTTGAAAATTTTTGCTAAGTCAACCATACTAACTAGGGCTTCATTTTATAGTTGATATAGTTTTGATACCATCTCTGTCAAGACTCAAATGAACAAATTTGGACTTTCTATGTATTCCGCACTAGTCTAGAATTACGCTAGTGCATATAGCGCAACGAGTTCCTAGGACACAGGTGAAGCTATTTGATCGGGTGTGGAGACTAGTGGTCGATGGGGACGACCAATGGCGAGGTTTCTACAGTGGAGAGGATCGGCTTCACGAGAATGGCTTGTTCCAGTGGTCTTCCGGCCATGGCGTGGTGCAGAGAAAGTAGGGTGGCGCATGGCAAAGCTAAGGAAGAAGACAACGGGGTCGAAAGCTCTCCAGCGGCAACGGAATTGCTCATCGGAGCTACGGAAGGCAGTGGTGACATTGCAGCGCAACATAGTGAAACCGGCAATGGCGGCTAGGGCAAAGAGGATAGGCAGCTCGAGGTGAGGGTTTACAAGGCTCTAGGCGCCCTTAAATAGCATGGGAAGGCAGCGCGGAGAAGAAGTCCATAGCGGACATGGCGTGGTGGCGGGAGACTCAGAGACAACGCACCTAAAATGCAGGCCCCATCGGTCAACGATGGTACGGAGAAGGAAATGCGGATGTGATGCATGGCGCGAGCAAGGCCGAGCAAAGTGAGCTGCGAAAGATGGACCGCGAGGAAAAGAACCCCCCCCCCCCCACTGGCAGCAAGTTTAGGGGGGAAAGGTGTGTTTTTTTAACAAGGGCATCAGCTTTACCTCATTTTTATTAATCATCAACTATACAAACCTGGGGGGTTCCGGCCCCCCCAGGCTATCCACGTCGCCCCCCGGCGCCCGGTTTTTCGTACGGCCGGGGGAGGCCATTCCCTCCTGATTTTCTGAAATTACGTAAAGGTCCTTTTTCTTCGCGAAAAGGTCCCTGGATTTTTTTAAAAAGTCCCTGCAAGTTTTTTCCCTAAAAAAATTTTTGATAGCGCCCCGCGGGTTTCCAAAATTACGTATAGGCCCTTATTTACTTACGTATAGGTCCTTACAGGTCCTCGGTTTTTTACGAAAAAGACCTTTGATTTTTCCTAAATTACACGTGTCCTCGTTTTTTTTATTAAACCCCTGCGAATTATCGTCTCTTTTACTTTGGTCTACACGGTAGCTAGCGCGGCGTGCGCCGCGCTTATATGCAACTAGTTTCATTGATAAAAGAAGATAATACAAACACCAGCCTAAGACACCTCCATTACATCAGAAAAGAAGTCACCCTTTACACCGAATACACTAAACCAACAAGAACCCACTAGCGCAGTTGGCTAGCGCTGGGTCTCGTAGCCGAAGGTGTGGAAATTTCTCATGAGTTAGATATCTGAAGATGGGCAATATGAGGAATTCTACGTCCATGCATGAGTTTATGTTTAAAAAAAAGCAAAAAGGACCAATTACGGGCAATCGAGAGTGGTCAAACACAGGACAAAAATAGCACATATGACATGCAAAACATCGATGGATACACCAATCAATAACATCGATGGATACACAAATCAATAACGATTATATTGGCAGCAATGAATGGCTTCCTTCGAACAAAACTTCGGCTATAATCATCCAGCTGAATAAATGTTACAACCTGTGCGTGTCAAAATCCATATGATTTCCGCTTGGTCTTCCATAAGGGGCATTGAAGCCATAGCTATCAAATGGATTGCTGTCAGGACCAGCTCCTCCCTCCAGCATTCCCAAACCTGCCATTGGAGTGGAAGCCCATGGCGCCGGCATCATGTTTTCAGAACCGATAACAGTCACTGCGTTATGCGGGGAGTTTGCGGCAGGCCGCCTGTTTGTGGAACTGCTAGATCCCATTGGGGGCATAGACTGCTGCTGCTGGTGTTTATGTGGGGGCGACTTGGGCCGGAGGCTCTCGATCTCTGGAGTAGTCACAACGAGGTGAGGAGCATCAGGTGGTGGATTTCGCCCGCCGCCTCCCTGCCATACTTTTCCATCCCTGTCCGTGAAGTTCTTAATGTATGCCTGCAAGCATGCAACTTCTTAGCAGGTCTTTGGAATAAAAACCTGTCGAGCTCATAATCATGTGTGTTTGAACTGAGATAGAACCTTCTTCATACCTCTTTATTGAAGTTTGATGAGGATAAACCTTTCCCAAAAGTAAGCCAACCTGGACGAATATTATGGTCCTCGCCAAAGAGTTCAAGACGTCTCCTTCCAAGAGCAAAATGCTCAATGATTCTATACATGTTTTCAGGCTTTTTTGTTGAACCTTTATAACAAGAAATAAAATGCTTCAAGGCCATATTTCACTTATTGCTATCAATAAATAAACAACTGAAGTAATTTTGCATGGAGGGAAAAGTAATGTATGATCTTGGTCTAACAAATGTGTAGAAGAACAGGTATTAGCATAAATGTTTTCTACTAACTTTCTCAAAAGCTCTAAAGGGAGCATACTCAAAACAAATGACATGCAAAAGTGGCAAAGTTTTCCAAAGGAGTTTTACAGGGTTACCATATCTCCCAAAATAACGATGCTACTTCTCTCCTCTCATACAACCACATCACCCTGTTGCTCACAACCTTTGGATGAAATTGAGTGTCATAGATGTTCCCTCGTTTGCATCGTCTTTTAATTCTTTTAGGCTCTACCATGTTTCATCTTGATTTGTTCAAACATTACATCTAGCAAATTGATTTCTACAAATTCACGCTGCAACAAGCAGGGTATTCTTCTAGTTGAACTAAAAGAACACTACACAGCTAGCTGAATTCTTCTCTCCTTCCAGAGACAAATTGGAAGAGCTTCACATTTTTTTCCATTTTCATAAACTCAAAATTAACCATCGTTGCAGCATTTGGTGTTTGATATATTATATGTTTCTTTTTTACCATGTTCCCCTCCCTTACCCGCCTCTCTGGGGAATGGGAAGGCATGGCTTCCATGTAGCCACGCAAAGGTTGGCCACCCATTTGCTGAGCATGAACACAATGACCAACTACACCTTGCCAGATTTATTAGGAACTGGATGCTATAAAACGGCCATTTCTCCTCTGTGTTATGCAGAACAAATGCACAAGTTGCAGAGTTAGCAAACCAATCACTAATAGTAGGGGTGCAAACAAAACGGATAATTTCCATCCAATAAACTAACTGAAGGCTTGCGGAGCGAATACAAAAGAGATAAATGAAATCCGGCACCATTTGTGTCCGACTCCGACGAAAAATGGGATGAACAATATTCGTCTGTATGTGTCCGTATGTCAGAAGCCTGTTGTGACTTGTTGTGACTTCACTTAGGAACAAAATAACAAATAAGCAGATTGTCGCATCTGAGTAGGCGGGGAATATTGAGTGCTCTTCCTTCGACATCTCGATGATTAGTCTCTATAGAGGTGCAAAACAAGCGGATAATTTTCGTCCGACCGACCAAAGACTTGCAAAGCAAATACAGAATGGAAACATGAGTATCCAGCACTATCCGTGTCCGACTCCGAGCAAAAAAAATGGAATAGGATACAAAATGAGCGATATCCATCCGTATCCGCTTCGATTGCACCCTTACTAATAGTGGTGTAGAGAGCTTATATACCTAAATACGAGTTCAGCCAGCTGATATGTTTAATTAAATATTTTTCTACCTTATCTTAATAAAAATTAAAAAGTGGGTATAGTTCCTCCCAGCTGATCTAATAGCGATGAATATCTCGTAATTCAATACATTTCCTTATTAGAATTTCAGTGAAGATCCGTGGGTCAACTCTCACAATGACAACTACATAGGTCACCAATAAATGGCAATGACAACAAGATGGGCAGCTCGCTACAGGTCAATGAGATCATCTATAAATGAACAAATTTATCCCACATGTCAAATGAAATATGGATAATATATTTGCCATTTATATGCAGAATAATCACCTATTTGCTAAATCAAACAGGAATATTCACATCATGACAAAAACAAACATAACAAAAGCTGACATTGAACAAAAGGAACATAAAAAAGATGACAAGTGAAAGCAACTGAAACTGAGTACACAACAGGTGAAGAAAAGAGAGCAAATTATTCATAAAGGAACCAGAAGTGGCAGACGATGAAACATAGTCTCAGAGAAGAGTATAGCAATCAGCAGAAGCGCAAGTCAGTAGTTGGCCAAGGGCACACATGAAGAATGATATAGAGTATTATAATAAAAACAAGTAAAAAATACCATCAGTAGGTTCCTCAGCTATTATTATATCAGTGTCAATATTTGCATGGATGATATGCCCATCAGTGCTGCGCCGTACAGTTCCTTTTATGCCCATCAAGCAATGCTCCTGCGCAAGGAAAAAAATGTATGCTTAAAAATAAAACCAGTGAGAGGGGAGTATATAAAGGCATGGAAAATATAGTATAACTAACCTTTGAATGCTGTAACAATGTATTAGAGTCATGGCGCAGACCTGGTGTTGCATTTTTCTTGTTGGTTTTTACCCAACATAAATCCTCACACCTACGAAATCCCCACTGCACAACAAGAATATTTAGCAATATCCATATCATTTCCACTGTTCATCACTTGGCTGAAATTACTGATACAGTGATACTGTCTTGCAAAGCAATCCAATGAAACACTGGTTGGTATTTATGGAATAAGTGGACATTCTAAAGGATATGGCCTCTTTGCAGACTAAAGCTTTGGCTGGACAAAGCCATGAACAAGAAACAACTACATTAAAAGATACGAGTAAACCATATTGTGGACAGCATGTTTCGGAGCGGATTATATTGGTGATTGGTCTTCTACAAGCTGAAATTAATGCCACTGCCTAAAAAACAAAGCTCAAGTGTGATAAATAAATGGAAACGATAGTGTCAAGAAGTCTTACAAAGGACTTCTGTGCTGTTTTTCGTACCCTCAACAAAAATATCAGAGAAAAATCCAGTGATTGGTAACACAGACACAAATAACAGAAACAATAATTGCGAAAATATCGAATCATACAAAGAGGTAGCTGACTTACCTTCTTCAAACATTGACGGCCTTGTTCAAGACCAACACCGTCACCAACCCAAAGGAAGATAAATGAGGGTGTATCAGCTATGGCCTGTTGAGTCAAATAACTAACTGTCACATAGCAACTCCACAGGAAAAGGCAAGCTCCTGAAGAGAAAGAAAAGACGTAATAACTGTTGTATAGAGAACAACCTCAATTTTCAAATTCATAATCTCCTCGGGTGTCCAATACTCTATATGATCTGTGATACCTGGAGCACGTTGAACATATTCCTCCCATGGAGGATCTACAAGAATAACATCAAACTTTGTGCCAAAAAATTCTGGGGAAAGCACGTGTTCCTTCAGGTTACACTTGTAGTACATTGGTGCCGAAGCTGAGTTAGAAACAATCTCATCTTTCCTCTGTATGAGTTCTCTAAGCTTAGGATAGTCCTCCACTACACTTGTAAGCTCCAGTTCTCTAATGAAATTCTGAGGTCGCATGCCAGTGTCCACAAAGTTCTGTGAGTAATCATTTTGTTCACCCCTTGAAGGAGCTTTTCCAGCAGGCCCACTGTTCCGCTGTGATGTCCAGCCTGCAGGTGGTTTATCATGCATCATTTCACGACTTGGAGTAGCTATTGGGCTGAAACCAGATCCTGATGCATTCATTGCAGCTCCTCTTCCGGTGCCTATTTGATTTAAGTGAATGTTCTGGTTTGGGCCAGCCCCCACACTGGGAGTGAAGCTAGGGCCAGCTACTGGAGGAGGGATAGGAAGGTTGGGAGGAACAGCAAGCATATTCGCATCGACACCCCGTGCTCCAGGCCAAACAAGAGGCCCCGGAAATGGTGGCATGAAAATACCATGTCCAAGAGGACCAGGAGAATGGGGCATGCTTGGCCCCATCGGTTGCATTGGACCTGGTGGCAAACCAAGCGGTCCAAATGGTGGAAGCGGCATCATAGGCACTGGAACTCCCATTCTCTGAGGGTCCCTTCCATTCGACCTCCCCCTTGGCCCTCTAGAGGGTCTACCACCTTTTGGCCCTTGCTGAGGAATTGGAGAAATCATGCTGCCACTGCTACTTTGATCTGCTCCGGAAGTATTGGATGTCATTGCTCCTTTCAATCCTCCTCTCCCAGTTTGAGAATCAGTAGGATTTTTGCCAGTACTATGATCCATATTTTGAGTATCATCATAGTATCTCTCCTGAGAATGCTCACCATTTCCATAATTTCTTTTGTTCTCCTCATGTGGATTATTTGTCCCAGGCGTTAAATCCTGATGGGATCCCATTTCGGTTCTTTTCTCAGAAACAGAGCTCTCCCTTCCAAAATCAAGATTCCTGTTAGGCCGTATTTCTATTGAATCAGAACTGTCATATCGATTTCCATACAATGAATGGCCTTTGCTGCTCTCATATCTGCCCCTGGAATCTTTCCTGTACCCAGACCGGCCATGGAAATTTCCACCATCTAACCTTTCCTGGCCATGCTTCCATTCTGTAACAGTGTCATTTGCCTCCTTTGAATCTTGCCTTTGACGATTCCTCCAGTACTCTTTAGATCCTTCCAACTCTCTATTTCTGTCCCTTCCCCTATATGATTTATAATCTCCATGAGAATCCTCCCTTTTTTTCTCCTTCATGATTATGCTTCTTTCATTATCTGAGTCCGAATGACCTCGATCACCCCCATCCTTCTTTCTGTGACACTTCTTATCATGTCTAGCTTCTTTATTGCTTCCATCCCTCAACAGTGCACACCCATCCTCATCCAAATCAGGAAACTTATCTTTTGTTTCCACATTATCGTTATTTTCATGTGTACTTTCCACTAGATGCCTAAATTTATCATCGTTATCTTCAGGCTTGGCACTGTGATTCGAGGTACTTTGTCCAATATCGTCAACAGAAACAGGTGGCTTCTCTTCGACCCTGCCATGCTTATCCTCTCTAGCCACATACGATCCAGTGTCACACCTTGGATCAACTGACCATCTATCTTGATCATTCTTTTCAATTCTGGCAGAGCCCTTTCTCTTGTCAGTGTCTTCCCATCTTTCACTTAATTCATTCCTGTCGTCGTGAGCCTCTCTTGCATTCCTGTGCTTACTATGATCAGAAGAGGACCTACCATCTCTTGTATCAGCTCTATCAGAACCGGTTTCATCAGCTCTTCGGTTCGTATAAGCCTCATCCACTCTCCTCTGGTAAGACTTTTCCTCTTGGCCCCAGTGCCCTTGCTTGTCCCTACTGCTCTCGCTTCCCTCTGAACTCTGTATATCCTTCTCCTGCTGCCTCTCATGCTGAACATCATATGGCCCATCTGTCTGGCTTCTGCTTTTACTACGAGAAACATCATGACCAGAAGTTCTAGAGCTAGATCTTCTTGAAGAATCCCAATCATTCTCATCTTCTCTTCTCCTCCTGCCACTATCCCCATCTCTATCCTTGTACCCATCAGACGATCTCCTCTCACTTCTCTCTTCTGGGCTTCTTCTTGGAACCTTGGACACCCGTGATTCCCTTCTTGCATCGTAGTCATCCTCATCGCCGCTGTAGGCCCGGCTTGAGCTTGTAACCGACTTCCTTCTCGACTCGTTCCTATCAGCTGAAGATCTCCTCCTACCATCATCCGGCTCCTCAACTTCATCCGCATAGCTGTGCTTCCTTGACTTGCCAGACCGGTTCTTCCTGCTGTCAACATACTCTCGCTCTTCCTCTTCCTCTTCCTCTTCCTTCCAGCTTCCCCTGACATCAACACTGTCCTCGACATCTCTCCTGCTGCAACTCCTACTAGATTCAGACCCTTCCATTGCAGAAGTTTTCTACAGCATGTAGGGTAAGCATAACACAGCAGGAAAGCTGAGGTGAGACTTTCCTGCACAAAAGACACTATATGGGTTCCCTTTACAATATATTTGCTTGGAAAATAAGAAGAAAGCACATCTCAAATTCCCAATCCTTGGGATTCCCAAAAAAACCTTAAACCTCGAGTAGTTATGGTTTCATCACCACCAGAGACAACAAGAATCGATGCTGTCTCTTTGGTACCAACGCCGCATCACACATCTAGTAACCTCAGTATTAAGTAACCGCCGATATCAAACAACTGAACTACCGGTCTCTGCCTGATTTGAGCAAGATTAAGCAAAAAAGGAGTGGAAAGCCAGTGCTTTACCAATCTAGGTTTGGGGATAGAATTCCCAATAGTGAGGGGGTGCGACTGCCGTACCTCTGGGCTTGCCGAAGCACTGAAGCCGCGGTGTCTGTGCCTGCCCGGTGGGGAGAGTGACCGTACAGGGTTGCTGCCCACTGGCGCGCTCGACGCGCAACCCGGTGGTGCCGGGCCAACCGCGGTGGACTGAGGCGCCCGACCGAGGGTGGCTGCTCCGGGAGGGGCGCGCGGCCTGCGGGAGAAGGGAAGGGAGATGATGAGGGCCGAGGGGCGTGCCGCGTGCGCCAGAGGAGCGACGCGCGAGAGGGGGAGGAGGCGAGGCGAGTGAACTAGGGTTGGCGTGCCGTGCGGCGGGACGGGACCGCGGCGGGGCGGGGCGGGGCTGGTGGCTGGGTCGGTAGAGAGAGAGTTGGGATCCGGGCCGAAACTGCCTATCCGGCCGTGTCCGTGAGACCGCGTGCCTGCCGCGCGCGTTGGGCTTGTGCCGTGGGGGTTTTTGCGCGAGAATTCGGACGCAGGTGGATTTTTGCGCGCTCGGCCGCGCGATGGGCCGTGCCGGTGCCGCGCGCCGACGAGCTTCGTGCCGCCTTGATTTTTTTTTTTTTTTTTTTTTTGCCTTGGGCGAGACTGTGGCGGCGGGATCGAGGCCGAGGTTACTGCAGCGCGAGCGGTGGACCTCGGTGCCACGAGAAGACGATGGTCGCTCGCCTGGCTCCCAGACGTTCGTTTTCGAGCGGCTGGGCCTGCCTTCCTAGCATGGAACCATCCAAGCTTTCACGGCGACCAGCAAACACACCCCCAGGCTCTCTAGGAAAGCTTCGGGCCAGGCAGGTCGTCTCCAAGACACTATCCAAACAAGCCCACAATGAACAGCGGCACAAGGTGGGTTGGACGATGTTGTGTGGGCTTGTTGCTGGTGGACCGGCACCGTTATGCCTTTTGAATTCTAGTTATTCGTGAGAGGAAATACGAAGAGAGATAGTCAAATATGGTTTTTGCTAGTATAACTGAAATTAGTATAGTGTCTACTATAATCGACTTGTAGATCTCATTTTAAGAAGACACAAAAGTCAAAAGCCACAGACAACAAGCTTAAAAGAACCTAGCCCACATCATGCTATGAGCCTACCGTCTACGGCACCCGTGCGAAGTTCGAACATGGAGGACCAAGTTCCTGTGACCATGAGCGTCATGTCAGTCACACCCACCCAACCAATAAATGTTTGAGATGGAGCTGCCACCAGGAACCTTAGCTGTTGGGCACAACTCTGTCATCCCTCCAACGGTCTCTCTGTTCTTCTTCGATGTTCTCGTTGGTGTTGAGTGGGTAGGGCTTGTTGATTTTTTAGAAGTAATTTTATATTCGTAGATTAAATTTTCTAGTTATGTTCTTCTCCGATGAGTCCTTAGCAAAATTTTATTTACATACGATGGGTTTTATCGAATCGATACCTTGACAATGATGGCAACGCCTACGCCGAAAATCACCCCAGGTCGAGAAGTGTGCAAATAATGAATCACCTCTGATTTTCTTTTGATGAACAACACCGTACCGAGGCGTAGATCCTACATATAGGGGCGGACCCACCGGAGGATCAGGTAGGGCTGTCGCCTTCCTACTCCCCCCCGGCGCCTAGGCCACGACTGAAGGAGGAGAATACCAGGTGCAAGCTCGCGCCCGGGATTCAGGAGACCAGCAGAGGCAGCAGCAAGGTCCAAGGTTGAGCTCTCACTCGACATAGGAGCCTTGGCATTTTTCTTCTGTGTCCCAGGCAAGGCCCAGAACTGCCTACGATACAAGCATGGCAGCATATATTGAACTCTCATGATGCTTGATTCTCTAGTCTCCACTGTCATGTTTGAACTCTCACTCTGCACCTTGCTACAAAGTATGTAACTGTCATGGACCCTGCGCTACTTTCAGTCCAAACAACCTAGTTGTGTTTTCATTTTTTAGAGATATATGTGAAATGGAAAGATATCGAGTTATATGTAAGTTGTAATAAATTCTCAGATCAGATCATGCTGGGTGGCAATGAACTTGAACTCTAATGTCCATGTTCAACAAATCAGAGTAATTGCATTTTTTTTCCTTGATCGGTGCAAAATGCGGTTGGTGTGGAAATGACAGACGATTCAGGCAAGCATAACTGAAACATTCCAGTTACCTAACATCTGAATGTTGTTGGTATTTCAGCAGTATGGACGGAAGATTAGGAAACATAATTTCAAGCACACAAAGATAGAGAAAAAGGTACTAGGTATAGAGGAGAGAAAGGAACAGGAACCAAATAGGTCTTTCGCCTCAAAGTGTAACTACATTTACAAGCATGATTCAGATTAGACTTCCTCATTGCTAGCATCTCTCGGTTGACAACATAGTGCAGAATACTGCAATCAAAGTTCTAGTACTATCTCTATAATGGGATGTCTCTTTTGATCCAGTACAAAACTAGCTACTACTGGTACTGCCTTACACTTTTTCTGCTACACGTGCATCTGCATGCCATGCATTCCTACGTGCAAGAAATACTGAGCTTTCATTTTTATTTTTTTAATGATATATGATAGTTTTATTATTTACAGACTACAATTGCTAATGACAGTTGCTGATGACAGGTGTTCACTTTCTTCCACTAGCTCCCTCTAAATTTTTGTTCTCGGTCCGCCACTGCCAACAGATCAATGGAGATCATCGATAATCTACTTTCTACTGCCGTGTTTGTTGGCAATCAAAATACCGTTGTAAGATACGGAATCGATGACAACGAAGATAAAAAAGTTCAGCACATTTATCGATCTAAGAATTTGATGGTGACATGTTGTTCGTCTACTATCTATGTAATGTTGAGTACTTGTATACTTTACTCATTGAGTATAATATAAATAGATTTTTCTCAGAAAAAAAGTGCGTCACGAGTCACAAGGCGCTACAGGCTACGGCACCGCACGCGGGGTCGCGTTGGACGAGTTGTGATCATTTTGGTTTCAGCTTTTAGCTTCCGGCTTATTTTTCATTATTTATAAATTTCATCTTTTTCTGAACTTTTAGCTTTTTGTTGAGCTTTTTTGCCGGTTCTTTTTTCCCCGTATTTGTTTGTATTATATGTAATGGGCTAACATATATTTTTTATATTTTTTAATTTTTTTAAATTTAATTATGCTAAATAAGTCTATGTCAGCTACAGTGTTTTTTCAGTCAGCTACAGTACTTTTCAGCCATAAACCACCAACCCAAATGATCACCACCTAACCGGGGCATGCAAATGGTTGTTCGGCTTTTTATTTTTGTTGTTGTTGCCACGCAACTTTCCCGCTACTGTGTTCTTAGGTGTCTGTACGCTCATGCCGTCCACTGGGGGCCGATTTGGTTTGTGCCAAAAAGTTGCCATACTTTTGACATGAACGAGGAAAAAAACCGGGAAGCCAATGTCAACATTATCTCACCGAGTTTGCACACCAGCTCTTAACCCATGTGAAATTTTAAAAAGCTAAGGCCCCGATCAAAACGGCTTAGACTTCTGACTTATTTTTCATTATTCAACAATTTTGTCTTTTTCTGACTTCTAACTTATTTTTTGAGCTTTTTTATCGGTTCTTTTTTTCGTATTCGTTTGTAATGTCCGTGATAGGCTAACCTGTTTTTTTTATTTTAATTTTTTAAAATTTAATTACGTCAAATAAATCACTATTATCTACAGTGCTTTTCAGCCATAAGCCACCCCTTAGTGACCATGGACTTCAGTCAAAATAGCTAGTCCAAAATTTGATCCGTTGAAGTGCCAAAACAGAACTAGTACTCGAATTTGAGAGGTACAAGCCAACCCTTGATCAAGCAAGCAAGCAAGCAAGCAAAGCAATCCATCAAAGCCCACATCATTATCTTCAGCGGCAAGCTACAACCTTATTTATTCTTTGAAACGAAAGCACCAATCTACAAGCATGACGGGTGGCAAAATGTAAGCGCTGCTGCAAATTCAATTGGTCAATTCAAGGAAACAACATTGGATAACATACAAGTACACTTATTTACATGACATCCAATTTTTCCCCCAGATTTTGATGTTTTGTTTGATTGCAATTTCTGCAAGGAACATTGTATATGATGAGCTGTGGAAATAGGTTACAACTTGACTAAGGATCGGGATTGCCCAGGATAGCCTCATCCCCAGAGTCGTCTTCATCTTCACTAAGCTCTTCGTCACTGGACTCATCTTCTGGGGTTATACCAGCATTCTCTGGTTTGGCGTATTTTTCACAATATTCTGCAGAAACAAGGGGAAATCAAGTTAGTTTTTGAGTACCGCATTAGAAAACACAATAATGCATGTGCATGCGCATTTGACCAATTAAAATATAAAGTGTTGCAATGTGCATATTGAAATGGAATCATGTATCAAGAAATGCTATGAGACCATATGGGCAAATGCCCTCGTGCCCACATTCACAAAATATACACAACATTGCATGATATTAATACATGAGGCACTACCAGAGAAAAATATGTCTTGTGGGCAATCTAAAACTGTATAGCATTTCATGACATATGTCCAGAACTGGGTGCTTTAGTTGAGGGGTGATGTAGAAAGCTACTACTGTCCATATGTCCTTGAACTGTTCACCCAAATGGCTCTGTAGCCACTTTTTCTTTCAAATTTGGCCCTCAGACATCCGTTTTTGCAAATCTAGCCCCGTTCTTGCCTAGCTCGGCAAGTCGCTAGCCGGATTAGTGTGTATGCTTAATTAGTGCTAATCACATTTAATTAATACAAATTGTATTTAATTTGCGCAAATCATGTGCTTTAATTAGCACTAATCTTAGGGTCTAAGGAGAGGGCTAAATTTGCAAAAATGGATGCTCAAGGGGCAAATTTGAAAAAAAAAGTAGCTACCATTCCGTTCATGCAGTTCTAAAAACAGGTCTACTACGTCATATATACTTGGCCATATACAAGTAACGGGTGCCACTACCTGTTAGCCGGTTATCTGGTTATTTGCATAATCGGGTTGGTTATACCGCATAATAGACCGATTATGCCGTATAATGACTACTAGGTTGGTGGCTGGTCGAGTATCTGTTGCCGATTTTTAGAACCTTGATTTTATGTGAACAGTTATGTGTCTTTGGTGCTAGACACAAGGAACGCTGTGCTTATGGAAATAACCTACCCAGGCACACTGCAACTCTGCAAGCCTCTGATCAAATGATCATCACAATCATTAGTTTACCAAGGGCACGGTTAAGTCAGAAAAAAATCAACAACTGATCATGTAGTAGACGGCACCAAAACAACATCAGGGCTTCAGAAGCAGTAGCAAGGCATTATTGCATTAGGTAGCAAGGCATTATTGCATTAGGTGTTCAAGCATGTTAAAACCATTTCGGTTCTGATATTTATCTTAACAGGAGAACCTTCGTACACCGACCAATGATGAACAGGTAACGTGGCAACTGGCAGTGACTGGACAGACAATCATGGGCATGCACTTGTGGTCAGCTAGGGCTTCTCATAGTCTGGGTCTGACAAGCAGAAATCACGCTAGATTAGCTGGTTTAAGCAACAAATGGTGAATACAAATGATTTAGGCAAGTTATCATAGTTTCACCTGTCCTTTTTGTGTATGCTCAAATTCATTTGCCGCTCTTTAAAAAATTAGTTCAAACTACAGCACTAACAGGACAAATAATAACTAACCAAAGACATGGTATTTAGGATGCCAAATAAGAATTACACGCACCCTTCAAATATAATCCTAACTACTGATTAAGGAATCTACTAGTGGAGTTCTCCAACATTACCATGCGGCAATAGCAATCAATCACACAATCTGACTTTTCATATGTTACTAACTTAGCAACTGTAAGAACAACAATACTAGCAGCACCAGAATCGACGAACCAATCAATCCAGTTAAATTTTCAGCACGTTAACCATACCATCAGCAACTATATGTATAAAAGGAAAGCTCTAAAACAACAATTCCCTCAAAAAGAGCTACAGAAGACACAAAGGGGCCTTTCCAAATCCAAACATATCGAAACATACAAAACAATCTCCAGCCCAACACATCCGATCACCTCATGTCATGTGACACCCAACAGTCAAACAAAAGTGAGACCAATTGACAAAGACGACTCCCAATGTAACAGAACACACAAAGAGAACAAGCACTCTTTCAATTCTTGAGCATGGCAAAGCAAATGTCGTCATTTTCCACAACCAGCAACATAGCTATTCATCAGTAGGGGTTGCATGGCACTGCCATATATCAACAGAGGACCATTGGGAGGTCATGTGAGATCCACCACTACTAGGGACCAACATGAGATCATCCTACAATGTACTAGGAATGTGCATTCTAATTTTAAAATGGCTAACTTCAAGATAGTGCAGTGTTAATCTCTACTACTTAAAAGAGTTGTTGGTGGTGGTTCATCTGCCCCTCCTCTACTTTGGGTCTGTTCTTTTTTAGCTTTTGGCTTTTCTACAGTAACTAGCTTTTAAACAGAGTGTCTTTTCAAGATGGGATCTACTAGTTAATTGTAGTACATACTGTACTGACTTCATTTATGTCGGCAAAAGCCGCACATGAGTTTCAGCTACTCTGTAATCTCTCACATGAACAGCCAAAAGCCACAAGCTGCAGCCAAAAAAGAACAGGCCTTTTGCTCCCTCACAAAGTTTTTGCACCGACAAGTGGGGCCCTGCCCCTCTCGCACGATTTTTTTCATGAGTTCATCCAAAAACTGCAATTAACTGCCGCTAAGTCACAATTAATGGTGGAAATCATGTTTAGTTGTTAAGAAGATTCTCCACGTGCGACCTCTACATGTCTCCTGTGTAACAGATGCATGCATGTAGGATTTAGCTTATGTTTCTCTATTAGTTGCTTGCACGCAGGCATGAATCCGTCAGTTGTTCGCATGTATGCATGCCTGTCATCGCAGCTGCGAATGAGCTCGTCCTCGCAGAACCTTCACATTGCTGCACCGTGGCCCATCGTCATGACCTTTCTCAAGTAAAGCAAGGAGAGAGAAGAATGAAGATACAGGGCGTGGTGGCATGGCATTTTCGAAGTGGATGGCATCCAAACGACGAGTTCCTGGCAACTCGCGAGACGACAAGGCCGAGGGGAAGCTTCGAGTCAAGCCAACCAATGAATCAAACATATGCCTAGAACTGAGAAGTGACGGGCCAATTTGTAGCAACGCACAGGTATTCAACTAGTAATGAAAATACTCTAATAGGGCTTCTACATGCTTTGCGTAATGGTTCACTTGAGTTTCATTGCCCTCTTTAATGCCAAGGTCAATACACTGTATTTAGGAAACTTTCGCAAGATGTTGAACAATCAAGATCTCAGGAATGAACATAAAATGTAAGCACATAATCTAAGTCCCCCGAAAGCATTAGAGTTTTTTCTGAACATTGCCTCTCTTTTTCTAAACGTAAAATTGCCTCTCTCTTTTCCCAACGTATTTCTCTCTTTTAGTTGAAGCTATCCATTGCCTTTTGGGCTAACAATCAAGTTCACCAGTTGGATTTGATTTTAGATTTTATAGGTGACTTTTCTAAACAGAAGGAAATCTTCAAATTTGAATACTGAAAACTTATCAGTTTATCCAAGAGTGAATCATTAATAACATTGCATAATATCTGACCCATTAAAGTGTCACAACATGTTACTAGTTTTTGTTCCTATATGAAACAGTGAAACACCAATAATGAACTAATGGTCTTATTATATGGTAAAGCAGTTATTAAAATAGCTGCAAAATGAGTTATCATTTATGTTCAAGCACCTTAACATTCAGTCAGTAAAATAAAATTGACTTCCTTCACAGGTAAGATTGAAGTGCACACATAGCCTAGACAGTGCGCACAAAAGTATCAAGATTCTAGAATAGTTAAACAAAAAGGCTTGCTCCTATGTTTTCTGTAAGAACTTAATACAATAAATGTATCCGGGAAGACCATTGGATAACTATATAGTGATTATTGGTTACTTCAGATTGTATATTTGTATGTCAGATCAATCTTACAAGGTTGCAATGTATATGAAAGTCATGAATCCCACGCAAAATACTATGGACATGAATTAGAGTACAAGATGTTCAAAACAAATAATAACTCTAGGCTAGGTACCAAAACCAACTAGCGGATAGTGTTGAACCACATCACCTTTCACTTTTTGTTCATAAGCAGGGCGATCACGCATCATCAGTGCAGCAGCTTCTCCATTTAATGGATCAGAAGGATTTGGATACAGTAAAAGCTGTGGAAGGAAGACTTCAAACACATTTACTAGATCTGCAAAATTTCGCAAAAAATTCAATCTGAGGTTATACAAGCTACAATAAGCAGTGAGTGCCCATATGAATGATGACAAGGAAGAGAACTCACCAAACATTGGACTCCATGTCTGGTTAATGACATCCAAACAGACCGAACCAGACCTACATTTGTGGTGGATTATTGAGCATCAATTTTAATAAACAAAACAATTTGATGGGCAGAACTCAGGAGGCTCACATTTCATCCACATTTGGGTGATAAATCTTATTAATGAAACCAATCGATGGGGATTTGTAAGGATATGCATCAGGTAATTCTACTCTAACCTTCCAGACACCACCTTGATAAATACCTATCAAATTCAGCAGATATTCATAATTTGTTAGAAAATACAGCCTCTCTTCCCATATCACTGAAACAAGACTCAATTCACTGAAACGAGAAAATGATCCAGGTCAACTGAACAAGTGAGTAATTTATCAAGCATATGGCAAAATCAGCCTAGAATCTTGAGCTAAACCACTAAATGCTAAGGGATGGCACATGATTGACCAGGGAAATTCACGATTTTCGCCAAACTTGCTTTGCCCTACATCTAGATCAGAAATCGGAAACAGAAACGCAGAACATCGGCCCAAGAAACAGGACGAAACCGGATTTTGCGCAACGATCGTACTTTCAGTAGGACCTCGGAATTCCACGAAGAACTCCTGCATCCCATCGTTCACCATCTCCACCTTGTAGTCGCTCATCATCCTGCAAGAAACCAAGCCCCCCCCCCCCCCCCCCCAAAAACCGCATTAAACGAGGCCACCAAGAAAAGAATCACCAAAAGAACAATCTCACGCGAAAATAAAAGTTCCCAAGATCCTCACAGTTTCATGAGGTCCATCTCCCGGCGCTTGCTTGGGGAAGACATCTTGGAAGAAGGAAAAAAAGAGAAAAAAAAAACCTTTCTCCTCTTCCTTCTCTGGAGACGTGTTTCTTGGGGATAAGGGAGGAGCCAAATAAAAAGGCGAAAGAGATTGCGCTGCTTGTGACGGTGCGTGCGCCGTCCTCTCCCCTGCCCCTGCGCGAGATTTATTTATTTTTATTGCCGCTGCAGCCGCGAGAGAGAGAGAGAGAGAGAGAGAGAGAGAGAGAGAGGAGGGGGGACAGGGAGGCGAGACAAGCACAGGGGATGAAAGGGACAAAGCGAGAAAGAAAAAGGGAGAGGATTAGGGGTGAAAACGGGTCGGGTTAATCCCGATCAATCCGGCACTGAATCCGATTGGTATCGAATCCGACTAGTACCGAATCCGGAGAAAACAAATATGGGTTAGGATATGGTAACAGCAATATCCGTCCGAATCCGAATATCCGTCCGAATCCGATACATCTTCAAGTTTGATTTCAGGTTAGTGCTACTATTTGACGTTTCATTTTCTTTTGCAATGGTAAAATAAAATCTTCCACATCAGCTATTAAATAGTAACATCAAGTCAGTGCGTCCTACTCCATTTACTGCACTGTATGCATTCCTTACAAACAAGTAGGGGTGCAAACGAAATGGGTTAATCCCGACAGATCCGACACCGAATCCGATTGGTACCGAATCCGGAGAAAAAATATGGGTTAGGATATGGTAACAGCAATATCCGTCCGAATCCGACCCGTTTTCACCCCTAGAGAGGATTAGAGAGGCAAAATGCCTCCGGCCAATGCAAAGCACGACTGCCAATCTCTTATCTAAGGTCCTGTTTGGATCCCTCCATCTAAAGTTTAGCCACTAAAGTTTAGATCTAAAGTCTCCAAACAGGTGGTCTAAAATTAGATCTAAATTTTAGCTAACCCCTAAAAAACACTTTAGACCATTAGACCATAAAACTGAGCTAAAGTGGTCTAAAGTTTCGGTTTATCCCGGCTCCCGTACGGAAAAGTCCTTTCTGCCCTCGTGAAATATCTACTCCTGGCTCCCGCACGAAAAAATTTCCCCATCGGCGGCAATTTCCCCGCCAGGACTCCAGACGCCCCCGCCGCGACCCAGCCACCCCACCGCCGCCCGGCCTTCGCACCACCGCCCCCGCCGCGACCCAGCCACCCCACCGCCGCCCGGCCTTCGCACCGCCGCCCGTGAAATATCTTCCTCCCGGCTCCCGCACCAAAAAACCTCTCCAGCGGGCGGCAACTTCCTTACTTCCCCGCCGAACCCGCCGCCACCCAGCCCTCCCACCGCCGCCCGCCCTTCGCACCGTCGCCCCTGCCGCGCATTCCGCCCCCGCGGACCATCCCACTGTCCCCGCCGACCATCGGGCGGCAACTTCCCCGCCCGGACTCCCGACGCCCCCCTGATTCCCGCCGAACCCGCCGCCACCCAACCATCCCACCGCCGCCCGGCCTTCGCACCGCCGCCCCCGCCGACCATCGGGCGGCAACTTCCCCGCCCGGAATCCCGACGCCCCCCCGATTCCCGCCGAACCCGCCGCCCCCGCCGCGCATCCCACCACCACCGACCATCCCACCGCCGTGCCCTTCCCCGCCTTCCTCTCATGGATCCCATCGACGATGCGTCCATGCGCCCCCAAGATCCCCTCCCCTATGATTTCTTCTCCCAAACCGATCCCGTGCCCTCCAGTGATGCCGGTATGTTCGGTCTTGACCTCAACTCGTCGTCAGCTCTTGATTTCCCGCACATGGGGTCGTACCAAGAGATTCTTGAATCGGCGCCGGTTGAAGATGGAAGCAGTGGTGGCCGTGGCGCTCGTGGTGCCCGTGGCGTCAGAGGCAGCCGTGGCGGGTCTGGCGGGCGTGGAGGAACTGGAGCTGCTGCTGGCACAGGCGGCCGTGGTGGCCGGGGCAGCGTTGGTGGATCTGCCGCTAGCAGAGGCGGTCGTGGTGGCCGTGGCGTCATTGCTGGGCGTGGCGGGCGTGCTGGAGCTGTGCCGCGGGCTTCTTCTTCTCCAATGCCGTTCCGCGCTCCTCGCACTGCTCGAGCGCCTAACAATGGTGGCCGTGGAGGCTCTCGGTCTGAAGTCGGCACTACGCTACCATCCAGTGCAGCAGCCGCGGGTGGCAGCGCGTCAAGCCACCAAGGCCCTCCACAATTTGAAGATCCTGTGGGTATGACCGAAGAAAATGACGCAATAGGCGGTGGCTTTGGAGGTGCAGGTATTGAAGAAGAGGATGAAACTCTTGGAAATAATTTTTCGGTGAGCACACCTTACTTGATCCAACTTCATATCGGATTTGATTGCTCAATATAGGGAGGCAGCACAAAAGAATACCCAGTCGAATTACAGTTTGTTTATTGTACCTGGTAGATGGACCTCCTCTGCCGAATGTAAGTTCAGGCAAAGATTAGTTAATTGTTACCAGGAATTCCACACAGAACTTGTCAACGGGTTTCAGTCACTTACCGCTGAGCTTTCTCACTATATTCCTGCTATACTTTCGGAGCTATGACTGTATTGTAGCAACCAGGCAATTAGGTAGCATGTGAATGGTTGTTCATTCTTCATTTTATCAGTTGGGGCTCCCCTCCAAATGTCCATATTTCCATTAGCTTGTTTGTAGTTGTGGAAAACTAGCTAGTCTTTGCAATTCTGTTCTGTTTGTGATACCGTGTCATTTTGGAGTGTAAAGTAGGTGTAATCTTTAGTGTGATGTATTTGTATCACCGAGTTGTCTGTTTGCAGTTTACCGACAGTACTAGCAAGTAGTTACTCTTCGAGCAGACATTCTGTATCATTCTGGAGTAATATATAGTGCCGACTTTTTCTGGGTGTTTTTTTCACACTTATTTTTTTTGGCTTTTGCAAATTAGCCGCGAATGAGCACATGTTTATTTAGGATTTATTCTAAGATGGTACAATTAAATAAAATAAGCTATTCATATTGTTCATTTTGTTTGTGGTTACATAACTGGGATCCATGTATTTTGTAAACGGTTCACTAGTGTCTCATTGGTTTAATCAGTAGGGTTAAGGTTTCAGGTTGCTGTTTCTTAAATGTTTCTTTGATCAGTTGCACATGCTGTCTAAACACCGAGCAAATATAGTTAGCGCTCAGTTTGTTGCTGCTGCTAGCCATTTTTTGCATCAGGTAGCTGAGCAAATTGCGATATGGTCTGTGTTGAGCTCTTGAATATTGCATATCCTGAATATGAGTATATCCTGAATATTGCATTCATAATTCCCATGATATTTATAGCCACTTTCATGGTCAGCTCATTTGTGTGGTAAATTTATGTAATCATTTTAGATGGGTAATCGCTTTGACAAGGCAAATTGGTCTGCTGAAAATACTTCTATTTTCTGCGACATTTGTCTTGAGGAAAAGAGGGCAGGCAATCATAGCAATGGATTCATTACTAACAGGGGTTATGTGAATATAGCTGAGAAGTACTACATTAGTACCCACCTAAAACACAGTAGGAAACAACTGAGAAACAGATGGGATCAATTGAGGGGGCACTATCAGTTTTGGCTGTACCTCAACGGACACACTGGTTTGGGACGCAATGCTAATGGCTCAGTGATGGCTGATGATGATTTCTGGGATAGACACACAAAGGTAATAATAACACCGTTTGTATGTCAATTAAATGGATGATCCATTTGACCGCAAAGTAATGTTGACACTGGTTTACTTTATTTCAGAACAAACCCGACTGGCGGAGGCTGAGAACTGGACCTCCAGACAATCTTGCACACCTGGAGGAAATATTTGAATATGTCGCTGTTGATGGGTCTTCAGCATGTATGCCTGGTGAAATAATTGGAGATGGAAATGATGAGAGTGAGGAAGACCAAGAGGAAGATGGGATGGAAGACAACCCAATGAGTGTTAGTACCAGGAAGAGATGCAGCAGCACTACTACCACTGCCATGAGTCCTAAAAAAACAAAGAGTCCTATGGTGAAGGTGCTGAAAGGAATACTTGACAACTTCAAAGAAGAAAGTTCAGGCGAGAAAATGGCCAAATCAATGAAGAAAGCTCTCCAATTGGCAGTGGAAAGTGGGGCAGCAGAAGATAGTATTGAGTATTTCATGGCTACCACCTTGTTTGTGAACGCTGAAAACCGCGAGGCATTCTTCAACTTCACCACAAAAGAAGCTAGGCTTATATGGTTGAAGAGGTGGTGCACCATGAAGAAGTTGTACTAGATGAACTAGGCTTATATGGACAGTAGTAGTGCCTATCTTTATTTGCATGAACTTACTTTGCACGAACTTCTATAATCATGTTTGCTTATTATTAATGTTTGCTTGAACTCTGTTTATTGTGAGCGTGGTGTAATGTTTGCTTGAACTTTGTTTATTGACAGCAGTAGTGCCTCTCTTTATTACTGAAATCATGATCTAACATGTGGGGGGTGCCCTATTTGTAGACGAATTTTTCATCAAGTGATGATGAAGACAATGCACTTGAGGCGGCACAGGAACATCGTAGGAGGAAACGACAATTTGCTACCATTGCTTGCATTATTGGTACGTTCTATTTTGAAACTTACATGAACAAATCCAAGCAGAGGACTGTGGTTGAATCAGGCATTGATTGGGTTATGACGACA
Organism: Dendrocalamus latiflorus; assembly: GCA_017311315.1. Taxonomy (NCBI): domain Eukaryota; kingdom Viridiplantae; phylum Streptophyta; class Magnoliopsida; order Poales; family Poaceae; genus Dendrocalamus; species Dendrocalamus latiflorus. The sequence goes on from CM029676.1 coordinate 11,412,011, forward strand.
TTGAACAATTCTAGATCTTGTTACGACATGTTTAGGATGAGTAGGGAAATGTTTTACAGACTGCATGATTTGCTAGTTACATCATACGGCTTGAAGTCATCATGTAAGATGACGTTGATAGAAGGTTTGGCCATGTTTTTATGGATGGTTGGTGCCCCTCAATCGGCTAGACAAGCAGACAATCGTTTTGCGAGGTCAATCGAGACGGTCAGTAGGAAATTTGATGAAGTATTGCAGTGTGTTTACAGGCTCTCAGCAGATGTTATCAAACCAAATGATCCAGAATTTAGAACAGTTCACCCTAGGTTGGAAGGATCTCGATTTCATCCTTTTTTTGATAACTGTATTGGAGCCATAGATGGGACACATATACCAGTTGTTGTGCCAGTGTCAAAGGTCGTTCAGCATACGGGTCGACATGGTTACACGTCCCAAAATGTGTTAGCCATTTGTGACTTTGATATGAGGTTCACCTTTGTTTTTGCGGGATGGCCGGGGTCAGTCCATGATATGAGAGTGTTCAATGATGCTACAAATAAATATGGTCACAAATTCCCACATCCTCCACTAGGTACAATCAATTATTCATATGGAATGCCATTTGGTATCTCATCTAATATTTATAGTTTTAAAATATTTGTGCTTGATTCTTTTAGGTAAATTTTACCTCGTTGACTCGGGCTACCCTAACCGACCGGGTTATCTTGCACCATACAAGGGGGTAAAATACCATCTGCCGGAGTTTAGACAAGGACCAAGACCTAGTGGACGAAATGAGGTATTTAATTTTCATCACTCATCTCTTCGCAATGTCATAGAGCGTTCTTTCGGCGTTTTGAAGATGAAATGGAGGATCTTGTTGGGCTTACCGTCATATCCGATGCCAAAGCAAAGCCAAATAATACTGTCATGCATGGCTCTCCATAATTATATTCGTGAAAGTGCAATAGCAGACGCGGACTTTGATAGATGTGATCGAGATGAAAACTATATGCCAATGCCTGAGGAACCTTCATCTGCGCCAAGTGGTGGCAATCGACATGGCGGTGGCGAGGATCATAACATGAATACCTTCCGTGATAACATCGCTAACGCGTTGTTTGCTAGGCGAGAGTGATGTACATAATGTTGTTATGCGCTGTCATTTTCTAAGAATGTACGTGAAAATTGCTGGCATGTGATGTTTATTAAAAAAATCATCTGCTTCAATTGTTGTAACATTGTATTTGCTTTGACGTGAGGTATTGACGTACATCTCCACTAGGATTTGAACTCCAGAGCATTTGCTTTGCTTCAATTGTTGTAACATCGTATTTCCTTTGACGTGAGGTATTTACGTGAGGTATTGACGTACAGAGCCATCGTATTGTATGGATCGTCCGAAGACGTAGCTGATGCACGGGACAGGGTAATGGGCGCCTCGAGCCATCGACAGTTACTACAACGGCTCAAAAATAAGTGCCCCAGTACAACCAAACATTTTTAGATTTACGTAACTATATCAAAAATATACCTATTATGTCATTAAGAAAAACTAAATGAAGCTTTCATGTGTGTTCGCTCTATGATCCTAGAAATTCATACGTAAATCAAAGAAAAGCGAATAGCCTTAATTTTCTTTTTCAGCTAGAGCACACATGATAATTAGTAACGGATTAGTTCAACTGCTCAAAATTCCAGGGGTACAAAAGTCCATTTATTGAATCAGAACTAAACTTTAGTCCATGATCCAAACAGTCCTGTGGTCTAAAGTTTAGTGGCTAAAGTTTAGTTGTCTAAAGTTTAGTTCTGAACTTTAGCCAACTAAACTTTAGACCTGAGAATCCAAACAGGGCCTAAATAACTCTCGCCTTCCTGTAAAATCTCTGAATTTAATTGCCTTTTTTCACTCCGGAATTGTGCGCAAGAAAAGTTCAGTTCTGTTACAGGCTGCTGTCATTTCAGCTTTTTTTAAGACTTTTAGTTTTTAGCTGTTAGTTTTTTATTAAAATTATGCTGTAATGACTGTTACTTGTTTTAATAATTCAATTTTTTAAAATAAAAATTTTATTATATCTTTACAGACAATACTAAATAAAAGAAAAAAAATAAATAATCAAATAAACTAAAAATTAAGAAACCAACATATTTGTTTCGACCTCCAGGAACTGAAACGGGAATCATTAGGGCCATAGTATCTTGGGAATTGCTAGCGCCCGGACGCCCGATCCGGGCGCTAGCGCTGTACGGTCCACCGCAACATTCATTCTTCATATATGTAATAATTTTTGGCCTTATATGCAACAGAACATTTTGACAAAAATCTCGATGTTGCAACGTTATTGTTTATTGTTGCATATATGAACGCAGAATGTTGTAGCAAAAAACTAACACTTACCTCCATTGCAGGCGGCGGCGAGCTCTGGCGGTCAGGAGGGCCGAGGTGGCCGTAGAGTCGACTGGGGCGATGGGGGCCGAGGCAAGCGGTGGAGGGCCCAGAGCCAGTGGATTCGGTGGCCAGATCCAGTGGCGGGGAGCCCGAATCGAATGGCAGAGAAGCTGGATCCGGTACGGGCGACGACGGTTTGACGGAGGAGTTGTCGGATCCAACAACGATGGAGACAGGAGGGAACTAGATCTGGCCAAAGGTCGGACACACTGACCAATGCGGCATGGGAGGCAAGCGGCGATAGAGACAGGGGTGGACGCATCGGCAAGGTCGCCGTAGTCGAGGGTGAGGTGGAAGATCTTGGAGGCTAGGAGGTAGGAGGCAGGGGTGATGATGTGGAGAGGAGACGAAGAGAGAAGGAAATGGAGGGGATGCGCTACAGAAAAATGAACGGCTGAGATAGGAAAGGAATAAGTGAATGTGAAGCGGAGGGGAGGGAAACGTTGATCCTTTGGAACGAAGAGAGAGAAGGAACTGAGATAGGAAAATATATGATCCTTTGGAACGAAGAGAGAGAAGGAATTGAGATAGGAAAACGTATGATCCTTTGGGACGAAGAGAGAAGGAACTGAGATACGAGAGAGGAATAAGAGCAAGTATTATAAGAGGCTGTAAACTGGCTGTATGCTGAGGTGGAGGAGAGAGAGGAGGAGAGAGAAGAGAGGTGGGCTGTAAGCTTACAGCCAGCTGAAGCACAAGAACCAAGAAACTTTGTGAGAGGAAGGGGTAGGTTATACAGCCTTCAGCTGGCTGTAACTACTATATGAGTAGGCTGAAAAGTGAGCTGTAAGTATTCATACAGCCTTCAGCTGGCTGTATTATAAGACTTGCTCTAAGGGGATGTGAAGCGGAGGAGAGAGAAACGTCTGATCCTTTGGTTACCCATCGGACATAACCACCGCTGGCATTACCCGATTGTTTCAGCGCCGACAATGGTTCGGAAGTCGTGTTTTTTCACTGGTTTCGATGCGTGTGCGTGGCAGGGCCGCAAAGGCGGCCTTTCTTTGGAGAAATTTAATCAGGGTGTGCCGTGTGCGTTTGGAGCTATTCGTTCGGTGGGACGATGGTCTATCTGTACCAGAATTGCTAGAAAATCAACTCAGATTTCTGATCTTCGGATATCATCGAGATCCGTGCGGTGACGTCGATGGTAAGTTAGTAACTTTCTCCCTGGTGAGCTGTAGGGTGGTTTGGGTCGAAGACCATCGAGACTCCAAGCACAAATTTTCGGCAAGCCAAGAGATAAACAATGTGCGGTTCGTCATTTTTTGTTTTCTTTTGATTTCTCTCAACAATTATTATTTATTAGACTAATAAACCGTGATCTAAAAGAACAGATCCCTTTTTGGCTTATGACTTATAGTCTATGTCTTCTCTCCAACAAACAAATAAGACTATTTTTTCGCCGCCTTTTCGAGACGACTAATTATGACATCCTTTTCAAAGCAGCTTATCGACTTATCGATATTCGGTTCATTCGAACGAGCACATGCACTAGGGCCAAAGTCATCTGCTGCAGTTATAAGTCATCAGTTGCAGCCGAAAAACCCACCTAATAGAGTTAGGTTTTAGGGTTGAGGGAGGTGGTCGATGGTGGTGGCCTTGCTAGAGAAAGGCGGATGGTAGTGGGATAGGTTATGAGTGATTCGGTGCCTTGCTTATAAGGTTAATTTTGGTCTATTCTTTTCAGCTTATACCTTATGGCTTCCTCCGAATAAACAGATAGGACATTTTCTTCACCGCTTTTTCGAAACGGCTTATTGAGACATTTTTTCGAATCGATTTATCGACATTCAATTCGTTTGCACAACCACTCACGCAGAGCCAAAAGTCATAAACCATAGCCATAAGCTATCAGTCGTAGCCAAAAAGAACACACCCACACTCGCTTATCCTTGACAAGGATAGACTATTGGAGCACATTAGTTTGTTTTATGGATAAAAGTCAACAAGTTATACCAGCATGCCTTTCAACATCTCTTGTCATCCAAACATACAATATATTATATAGAGAGTGAATTTGTTCAATGCCATCACAATTGTTCACAACTTGGAAAATGCCATCATAAAGAAGAGGAGCTGTAAAATACCATCGCAAAGGCTAAAAATATGCAAAATGTCACTATCGTGACCATTTTGCCCTCATTCTTCCTTCTTCTTTTCTTTCGTTTTCCATTTATAATGTCCGGTCCCACCTGTCATTCTCCCCTTCAAATGCAATCAATCTCTCTACTCTCTCTGTCTGATGGCGACAGTGGCGATTCCGTCGACGGTGAGGCTCAGCTACGGCGAAGGGAGGTATGGGGAGGTGGATTGAGGCATCGGGGATCCATAGTGGGTCAGCAGCTCCTGCCGAGCTACTCAGGCATGGTAGGAGCTGCTGAGCATCCTAGGTGCGGTAGGTGGCATTATTGGTCTAGATAAGTACTGCTACTCTGGTACAACCTTCTCATTTATTTTTGCCTAGTGCCCAAATTTTGAGTTAAAAATGTTCAATGAATTATTGCCTTTGGGATCTAGAGCAATCACTAATAGAGGTGGACACTAGGTCATGCTGTGCTGGCACGGCCTGGGCCCACCATGCTTTGGGCCGTGTTGTACTGTGTCAGCTTAGCCCGGTCACCCTGCTATGCCGTGCTGACCCGCCTTGCCTCTGGCCAGGCCCAGGCATGGCCCATAGCCCGCCATGCTAGCATTCGTGTCGTGGTAACCCAAGTTCAGCCTGAAGAGGAGTATTATGAATATGTGTGTGCATTGTAGATTGGGACAAGTTTTATACAATCAAAGTAGGCATCGGATTATGTACACATAAGTGAGTACATCTTCGAGTATATGGATACTTTCATTGAACAATTAGGTCCAACAAATGTTATGTTAGGTACATCTTTGAGTATGTGGAGGTCACCCCATGGTTGTGATGAGTAATTGACCTTTGCATTAGAGTTTGTGTAGAAGTTGAGTTTGGTTTTTGAGGTTTCTGCAAATGATTGCTTTCTGGCTGTAATCCTCGCGGTCTACGACTTGGTAGTCGTAGGTGCTCTTACGACTTGGTGGTCGTAGGTACTCTTACGACTTGGTGGTCGTAGGTGCTCTTACCACTTGGTGGTCAGCAAGTTCTACGAGCTCTGTGTTCGACTTGGTGGTCAGCAGTCAATTTTATGACTTGGTGGTCGGCAGTCGATTTTATGACTTGGTGGTTGGCAGAGACTTTTACGACTTGGTGGTCGACAAGTGCTCCTACGACTTGGTGGTCATAGCTTCTGCTGATCGATAATCGTAGCATCACTGGCTATATAAAGGTTAACGTCAAAGAGAGAAAGGGAGGCATTCTGATCAAAGGAGATAGCACTAGCCATTCACATAATTCTCTATTGTAATTCCTCTTTCTGGTAATTAGTAATCACACAGGACATATATATGTATACGTATGTATGTATATATATGCATATATGTATGTATATGCATATATATGTATGTGTATATATGTGTTTGTGTGTGTACGTATGTATGTTTCATACTTTCATTTAACATTCATTCATCAATCATTCATGCATTCTTTCTCACACAATAGCAAAATAACTCATCATTGATTAAATATGCAGGTTTACATGATTATTTGATTACATACATATTTACATCAAGCTTTTGGATGGGAGATAATATACATGACTACATCAAATTGTTCATGTCTTGCTTCTTCAGGTAATTATCCTTCTATCTTTCTCAATTTGGTGCCTAATGCTTGCTCAATTCATCATATTATTCTTGTTGTGGGTTATTTGCACCGTAGCCAAGCCAGCCACCTAGTCCACCTAGACGCTAGGCATCGAGCCACCGCACGTCTAGCGCCTAGCGCTTTCTTGAATCTTGCATAAAAGCATAAAAACCTTATCTTTAGATAGGCCTAGATCAATAGAGGTGGAAACGGATTGAATACGAATCGAATAGTGTCCTTACCACATTTGTATTTGTATTCTGTAAATGAAGACGAATTTGAATTCGAATACAAATACGAATCAAATATTGTAATGAATACAAATTCGAATTGAATATCTACTCAATTCGGTCAGATCCACATATCCACATAACTTATGTAGTATGAAGGTATTAATGAAATTTTATCCTCGTATAATCACGCTTAATCATACTAATTCATTTATTTCACCTAAAAAAATATGAATTCACATTGAATTAAAATAACTTGTCCAACTAATTAGTCATATTATAATAAAATATGTATATTATTTCGCCGAATATGGATACGAATAGTCCGAATGAAATAACATTTCGAATGATAAAAGGTCTATACCATATTCGTATCTATATTTTATACGAATTCGAATACAAATATAAATAGGAGATAAATTGTTAATTGAATAAAAAATCTATACTATATTTGTATTCTATCGAATATAGTAACCAAATAATACATATAATTTATATCTGTATCCTACCCCTATTGATCAGACATGGCATGATAAGGTTGGGACCGTGGTGACCGGACGGAAACAAAGCCCAAAGCCAGTGCAGAGAAATACAGGCCCATCAGCCCAACGAGAAGGAACGCGTTCAAGGAAAACAAAAAACACAAAACGCAAGACTAAGACTCTGTTCTTTTCAGCTTCTAAAAGCTGCTTTTCGGCTTTTCTACAGTAACTAGCTTTTAAACGGAGTATCTTTTCCGATAGGGTTTACTAGTTAATTGTAGTATATACTTTACTGACTTCATTTATATCGCCAAAAACCGCACGTGAGTTTCTGTTACTCTGTAATCTCTCGTACAAACAGCCCAAAAATCATAAGCTACATCTAAAAGTTACAAGCCGCTGCCAAAAAAAATAGGCCCTAAGAACCCCATCGCAAACCTTTCAAACCAAACGGAAATTTAGATGCGTTCGCGCGGCTGGCTCTTCCGGGAGCTCTCTCTGTGGAGCATTAGCAAAATCATGGTTCCTCTGCCTCCGGCCGTTACATTGTCAACTGCTGCATGCACGAGTTATGAACTTAGACATGTTCGATGCGGTCAGGCCCTGTTCTTTTCAGCTTCTAAAAACTACTTTTCGGCTTTTCTTCAGTAACTAACTTTTAAACAGAATGTTTTTTAAGATAAGATCTACTAGTTAATTGTAATACATACTTTACTGACTTCATTTATATCGGCAAAAACCGCACGTGAGTTTCTGTTACTCTGTAATCTTTTATACAAACAGTCTAAAAGCCACAAGCCGCAGCCAAAAGCCATAAACCGTAGCAAAAAAGAACATGCCCTCATTGATCACTTAGCTAAGGTCAAGAATGGTTAATTAGTGAACATTCTCTCGGCTTCCCTTTGGATGATACACCTGCAGAAGGTTTTAACATCAATTTTCGATTCGATAAAACTGTATTTGTAGCCTTGTAGTTACTCCAAGATTCCAGAAAACCTAGTCCAGATGCTTGACTTTCTATTATTGGCAGGAAATCACACAGACACAGTATGTTTATTTAGAACTAGCCCTAATAAATTCTGGCTAATTAATTGCAGCTTACTTCGGTTCAGCCTGGGCAGCTGGAGCTTACAATCCTACTTTGATGCTCCAGGCCTAAGTCAACAGGTCAAACATACGAGTGTATGAGAGGCTCTAAGGTACTTGGGCCGGGGCCGACGTAGCCTAGCCTAGTTCGATCCAACCACTTTTATATTACCATGATACTTTCACGTAAATTTGGATGTTAAGCTCAACAGTTAATCTAAGCAGTTTGTTAACCCCCATCACCTCACCCGGCCGGCCTTCTCCCAAAAGTTACTGAGTGTAGGATCGTATGGTACAACTAAAGGAGGGTGAATGATTGTCTCCGCTTTTTATCATCTGAAACCAAAGCACAACGTATAGAAACAGAAACAAAGCAATCTGGATCACGAATGGAAGTACCGACCGCAGCAGCGTGCTACTGAGCGAAAGTACCGACCGCAGCAACTTTCCAGTACGTGGTCGTAAGCCTCTATCGCTCTGTCACCCGACTGCACATCATGACCAGACCGCAGCTGCTTTCCAGTACGTGGTCGTAAGCCTCTATCGCTCTGTCACCCGACTGCACATCACGACCAGACGTTACGACCACTCATCTCAAACGATAGCCTCGATCACTCGCTTACGACCACTCTGTTCTATCGCTAACTGAGACAGACCACCTACGACCATCTCCCAGGTTGTTTATGACCGTTTTGTTCTATCGTTAACTGAGATAGACCACCTATGATCACTCGCACTGCTGCTGACGACTATCGAGTACCGACTACCGAGTATCGCCAGCCACATCACGTACTCAAAACCTACGAGTATAGACAACATTCCAACACTGACCACTTGTCGTGGTCATGAAACCACTTCTACCGAGTACTGAGTCCTTCGACTACGAGTACCTCAAGCAAGGACCATCCATCAACGACCACCACTTGTCGACTAGACAACCACTGGCCCAACCCGAGTACTCGACGATCACATGAGTGAAGCACTCATATCGACCATGAAGGTCTACGAGTAACGACCGAGAAGCTTACAACAACCGGTCGCTAAGCCTCTGACTACTGCAGGCAGAACAATAGACTACAAAGTCTACAAGTATCGACAAGACAGCCAAGACTACGACGATGAAGGCAGTTTACAAAACCTACGACTATGAAGGTAGTCTGCAAAATCTACGACCATGAAGGTAGTCTACAAAACCTACAACCATCGACTGCAAAGCCCTCAACTAATGACTATCGAGTACTGTAACTACGACCATGAAAGAGTACTGTAGCTTACTTGCCGTGGTCGTAAAACCAAAGTCTTACTACCGTGATTGAAAGGCCGAAGTCGTACTGCCATGGTCGAAGCTAGATGTGGTCATAGCATGCTATGGTCGTAAGCTGAACGTGATCGTAGCATGCCATGGTCGTAAGCTGAACATGGTAAACAGCTGCTGTGGTCATAGATGTGTTCAAGTCGTGGTTGTAAGATTGTCTGTGTTCTGATGCTGTGGTTGTAAGAGTGTTTGAAGACTGTAATCACTCGTAACTGAGCAAAAACACTCGAAAGCAAGGACATCAACAGCAAACGATCAAGTCTTTCACAAACACAAAATCTAAGACAAACTAAATATCAATTATTCATTATATCTTAATCTACGATCATCCATATGGTCTAACACTAAGTTAAACCAAGCTCAGCCCACAGAGGAGCGAGCGAGAGAAGATGTCACCACAAGCCACGTGAAAGAAAAAAGAATAGAAAAGCAAGCGAAATAACCAAATCCCATGCCTCCTTGTAGCTCAACTCAGCCAGGCTTGCGAAGAGCTAGACTGTTTCAGATGTCAATCATGAAGGCTGGCAAAATACTTGAATCCACTGAAAAGTAGTTGCAGATGCACGACATTCGCAACCTCGCCTATGACGCCCACTGGTTTAGTTTAAGCGGTGAGTTAACATCTCACCTTTCTCCCACTAGCAATGAGGATAGGCGTAAGACTAGCCCTAAGGTATTTTCTAGGTTAAGGCCTGAGGTACTTGGATGAGGGTCGATTGTAGCCTGCATGAATCCAATCATTTCATCTTTAGCACGACAAATAAGCTCAACTTAACTATATTCATAAACAGTTTCACTGCTTCAAAACAACCACGTAATATGGAAAATAATCAAATCCACTCGAGGGAGGCATGTTCATATTGGTTCAAACTCCTGTCTTCTATTTAGAGAAACTGAAAGCTAATATAAACACTCGGTTTCTCGAAGCGATTTTCTTACTCCTTTCGCTTTTGTCTTACTTCAAAAATAAGGAAGGAGATTATAGACGTTTCACATACCTCACTCTTCTCGCTTCCATCTCATGCATACACTTCTCCCTCCCTTCTCTACTGCTTGCCTTTTCCTTTTAAAAACCAATTCTTTTGAGCTATTACTATATATTTTCAGCCATCAGCTATAGCCAAAAGTTATCAATCACGGCCAATATAAATAAGCCCTACGTATGCCTGATACTACTAAAAACAACAAAAAGCCAAATAATACTTGTAGTATTCTAAAGCGTCCAACATGACCTTCACAGCTTCACAACATTAAAAAAAAGGAGCCACACAAATTACTATGGGTGGGTTCGGAATGGCTTAAACTTTAGTTTATTACCTTCTATTACAGTAACTAACTTTTAAACGATGTGTTTTTTTCAAGACGGGGTCTATAGGTAGATTATATTAGATACTGTACTGAGTTCAGCTTTACCGGCCAAAATCATATGCGACTGTTTCCCTATGTGTATTGTCTCTTATGAACAACTAGAATTCAAAAACTATAAACCAAAAGCTAAAGTCATAGCTTAAAAGAATCCACCCTATGATGCCCTCACGTAACTTTGTTTAGCCGCTATTTCAATATGAACAGTCCTCCACCGGCTTCTCCCGTTCCGCATGGAATCTTCTCCCATCATTGACCATCAGGGCCCACGTGCCACCACTATATAAAGCCCCTGAAAAACCTTACCGAATTGAGCCAAGCCCAGCCCGTGGAGGTAGTAAGAGAAAGAAAAGGAAAAAAAAAGCAAAGCAAAAGAGGTTAGAAAATATAACCAAACCCCACGACCACCCATCTCTCCTTCATTCCTACCTCGCCTCCTCCTCCACCTCCCGCCTCCCACCCCAAATCGCAAGCCCTAGCCCCCTAGATCCCTTCCCCTGTGGCTGTGCGCCACCCAATCGCCCTGCCATGCGGCTCCGCAAGTGCGCCTCCTGCCTCCTCGGCTCTGCCTACTCCTTCGCACCGCTTGCCTCGATGCCCTGATTCAAGCTCTCACTCCCGTCCCCACTGCCGGCCCTGAATCCCATGTGGGGGCGATAGCTTTGTGGCCGTGACTGCCTCTAGGGAGACCTACGAGCTCAACTGCTTGCCATGGGACTATTGGCCCAGCTCACAGATCTAAACGCACGTACTCTATGGGTGGAATACACACAAATACTTTTCATCAACCTAGAGAGACACGAGAGTTTGGTGCTGTGTAATGTCGTGCAGCTTTTCTATTTTCTCTTCTTATTTATATTCTCAGGTTACAAGCAAATAGGCTAACATAATGTCTGACACTTCCGACTATGATCCCCATGTATATGCCATCCCACATCTGGATAGAAAGTGGCCTATACTTATGCACATGACCCCTAAGAATCGCTCCACTAACCAACTACATGCAACCCACTAACACATCCAGTGGATACTTCTACGGTTGATACTCGACTTATGACTTCCGACCACTTCCCTGCTATAATAACCGGTCAATACTTGATTTATGGCATTCGACTGCTTCCCTACTGCAGTAACTGGTCGATACTCGACTTACGACTTACGGCCGCCCTTTGTACTTAGATGCTTCGACTTCAACACGTACTTGGATGCTTCAACTTCTACATGTACTCAGGGTCTCCGACTACTACAGCACTCTGGGATTTTCAATTGCTATAGTGCTCCGAGGTCTCTAACTCTCGACTTCATAGTACTCCAACACACGACTACTTGACACACGACTATATAGTACTCGAACACATGAGTACCCGACACATGACTATATAGTACTTGAACACACGAGTACTCGATATATGACTACACAGTACTCGAACACACAAGTACTCGACACACAACTACACAGCACTCGTACATGAGTACTCAACACCGACCACTATCAACAACAAGATTAATTCCAACAGGGACCTCATCGACGAGCTTGACCTCTCCGATCCCCAGGTCAGCGCCCCATCCCCTCCCCTCCTTGCTCCCCATTTTGCTGCCACTATGTTGCTCCACTTTGCTCTGTATGGCCTACGCTTCTCTAGCTCATCGGTTTTGGGGAGGTTCCGTTGGGTTCTCATGGTTCACGCGGTCTGGTCCGTGCATGTCGCTAGGGTTCGTCCATGCCTTTGAATGCATGGGCAGGGTGTGGTTTCGGCAGGAAGAGCCTGCCTGATCGAGGTCTACAGCGCATTAGCTACCCTTCCCTCAAGGTAATTTGAGGGCGGCGACGTGGCTAAGGTTGGAATCATGAAAATGGCGGCTGGGTCGAACCCTAGATCCACACCCCCATTTTGGCCTAGTAGGTGGCTAGGGGAAGCGTATGTACGTTTGCTATTTTGAATAATATGTATTTTTGATCATTTAGTAGGACCTCATGGGGAAGTACTTTGTCCATGTCGCCTGCCGGGCAAGCTGGCTCTTCCCAATTAGCATGCCGATCACCGCCGTCAAGAACAAGGAGGAGCTAACCATGGTAGCAGTCCATGACTACAAGGACAACACCCAACTGTGGCATGAGATTGCATAGAAGCCATCGGCGAAGAAGACTGTGGTAAAGAAGGAGGAGAAGGAGAAGGATAGCAAGCCAAAGAAGAAGGCGAAGGTTAAGAAAGAGGAGAGCGATGGTGAGGCCACCGGTGGGGAAGCAACATAAGTCTGGACGTGCAAGAAGAACGATGACAAGAGGTGGCACTGCTAGCGGTAAGTGAGCCGGCCCAACGCCCTCTGTGACTACCACTTCGAGTAGAAGCACTTGTACTACAACCCCCATCTTTGAGAGCCTCTCGGCGGTAGTGTCAGTTCTAGCTTTGTCAGTGTTGGTAGCCTCCAAGCCTTCCACCAGCTCCAAGCCATGAGGGAGAAGTCAGACGACATAAGCGAGGGTTTCTACTGTTGGATCAGATATCAATCAAAACTCACACGATCACAAATGATAAACATAGGAGGAAAGAACACAGAGAGATAACACAGGGTCTTCGGTGCTCAAAACATTCGCACCCTTTTCTATTTCTACACTATGTTATTGCTTTAGATGTGCTATAGTGAAAATAGAGAAGCTAATATAGACTTCAAACTCGAAATGCATACACACTCTGGATAGCTAACAAACCCATCTGACTCTCTAGCAAATAACCCACATGACCCAGTCATACCCCTAACAAATCGGATCATGTACCAACCTAATCAACGTGTAGGTTTTCATCAAGTTCTGAACTTCCGAAAGAATCTGAACTGCAGAACACCTACTATCTACTGGCTGGAAACACCTCAAGCTACTTATTAATCTTCAGACAAAAAACAAAACTCCGAAACTGACTAGAACAAGCAAGGAAATAATAAGATTAACTTCATCATTCACCTCCTTAATCTTGTTATCTTCCCTTCACATCATGCACGCCAAGCTTCTACCTCATTTCAAGGAACCTGATACGTCTGAGCGCTTTGTCAACACGTCAGCTCACTGTTCTTCAGAGCAAACATACTCCACTTCAATTTTTTTTGTTTCCACACAATCTCGGATGAAATGATATCTCATATCAATATGTTTGATCCTATCATGGTGTACCAAACTTTTGCACAAAGAGATAGCTGATTTGTTATCAATCTTCAATCCAACCTTCTCTTGCTCCCTTCCCAGTAGGTTTGCCATGAGCTGTGCAAGCCAAATTCCTTGGCATGCTGCGGTTGTTGCCGCGATGTACTCCGCCTCGCAAGACAAAAGAGCCACAACCTTTTGATTCTATAATTGCCAAGTAATTAGGCTTGATCCAAGGAAAAAAACACAACACCAGAAGTACTTTTTCGATCATCTGTATCACCCCCAAGTCACTATCACAGAAACTAATAAGTTTCAGTTCCTCCTTGCCATTTTTGCCATAAGAACAACCTAAGCTCAAAGTACCATTCACCAACCTAAGGATGTGTTTCACTGTGCTTGTACCAGTGATTTCTTGACGCGTTCCTCTCCGACTCGCATCTCCTTGAGTGCATCCCAAGCTTCTTTTGCTATCTCTTTCTTCGCGATGGCCATCATCACGGCATCTGGCACTGCCTAGGAAATCGCATCTAGGGCGCCTTGGTCCTTCTCTTCTTCGACTGCATCGCTGCCCTAGATCGCCACCCACACTCCCAGTGAGTGCATAAGAATCTTCATCTTCACAGCCCATACACTGTAATTGGTATTGGTTAACATCGGGTACAGAATAGACACATTGACACCTCTGGCCAACGCCTTTTCTGACGACGATGATCTAAAGACCGTCACTAGTGCATTTGGCGGTGAGCCCTCCGCCATCCCGCCACCAAACATCGCCTCCTCGAACAAGGCTCTGATACCAAATGTTAAACAGAGACTAATCAAAACTCACGTAATCACAAATAGTAAACACAAGAGGAAAGAACACAGAGAGACAACATAGGGTCTTCGGTGCACAAAACGGTCGCACCCTTTTCTGTTTCTACACTCTGTTATTGTTTCGGATGTGCTACAGTGAAAACAGAGAAGCCAATACAGACTTCAGACTCCAAGCGCACACACACTCTAGATACCTAACAAATCCATCCGACTCTCTAGCAAATAACCCACATGACCCGACCATACCCCTAACAAATCGGATTATGGACCAACCTAATTAGCGTGCAGGTTTTCATCAAGTTCTGAACTTCTGAAAGAATCTAAACTGCAAAACACCTGCTGTCTACTGACTAGAAACACCTCAAGCTACTTATTAAACTTCAGACAAAAAAACAAAACTCCAAAACCTAATGGAACAAGCAAGGAAATAACAAGATTAAGGCCCGCTAGGTTGGGCTGAAAAGCTGTGGCTTATGGCTAAAATTGCACTGTAGCTAAAGATGGTTTATTTGGCGTAATTAAATTTAAAAAAATTTGAAAATAGAAAAAAATATGCTAGCTCATCACCGACGACGCAAACAAATATGGGAAAAAAGAACCGGAAAAAAACTTAAAAAAAGCCAAAAGTTCACAAAAAGATGAAATTTATGAAGAGTGAAAAATAAGTCAGAAGTTGAAGCCGAAACGAGCGCGGTCTAACTTCATCATCTACTGCTACACCGAGTTCAGCCTGTTCCGCGCCAAGAGGCACTACAGAAGCAGCAGCAACATGCACGAATCTGTACCCACGAAACAAGAAGAGGAGGAAGCACCACCGGAAGACCACGCTGCTCCTATTGCAGGTCATGCTCAAGCTGATGATTTTGACCATCAGGCGGCAGCTTGCGATGACGACTCTAGCTGAAGTGACATAGCCGGGATTGCGGGCGGTGACGAGGAGAGCAGCGACGACAACGGGGACTACACGCACAACTGCAACGGCAACGGCAATGGCAACGGTGAACCCTGAGCCGGTGTCAACGGTGATAACAAGAGGAAGACCCAGTGGAAGAAGAGGTGGAGGAAGCCCATGAAGGCCCGGTCGCTCAAGTCGTTGATGTAAGCACACACGTATGTGCTTTGGTCTCCATGGTAGAAGGAGGAGGATGTAGCTACTCATCTAGGCTCGGCTTAGCTTAGCTTAGCTTAGTTCGTTCTAGTCTTGTACAAACTGTTTGTCTGTGCACTTTGTTGTCCATGGTCATCTTTAATTGTGTTAGTTAGCTAGGCTGGCTAGTCTTTACCATGTGTTTGGTAGCTTACCTAAGCTATGAGAGTACCTGTCCTTTGTGTGAGGTCTTACTTTTTGGGTTGTTGAGCAAGTTAAGGGGTGTTTTTGTTGGTTTTGGTTGATGACTTTTAATTTTAGCTTATAAATAGTAATAGTTTGTATAAAAGTTGTAGGATAGAGAGAAACTCGCGTGTAATTTTGTCCGATATAAATAAAATCACTACAATGCCTGCTACAATTGACTAGTAGACTCCGACTTAAAAAGACGCTATGTTCGAAAGTTAGGCACTATAGAAAAATAATTTTTACAAAACCAATATGAAAAGGATTTAATACATGTTCCTCCACGGGGCTTGTTTATGTATGGATCTGTTGGATCATAATGACATTCTCACCCAAAAGCTAGCCAATGAGGTGAGGGACTCCCTCTACTTTTAAGTTAGGTCTCTTGCCCTTCTGCAACCAATGTGATACTATTCTAATAATCTTTCCCTTCACACATTGGTGTCCCTCAACCCTTCACCGCCTCTTCACCGTACACTGACGGCCCCTCAGGGTCTCTTCACTGTACACCGATGGTCCCTTAGGGTCACAGTCTATCAAACGTTCACGCGCTAGTGTCCATTGGGCAAGAGATATTAGAATCGGGCTTTGATACCATTTGTTAGACGGGAAGGGTCTTCTTACTCCAAAAGCTAGCCAATGACGTGAGTAACTCCTCCACTTTTAAGTTAGGTCCCTTGCCCTAACACAACCAATATGAGACTATTCCAACGATAGTCATGGGACTTGAAACCCTTCTAAACACGAGATTTTTTATAATCCCTAAGCCTTCCTAGTTATGAACTCCTTCCATAGCTCTTTCAACTCAGCACCTCTAGTAGCTTTTCAACGCATTACCCTCTTTTGATCTTCACGCACTCCAGCGTAAGCCCGACCATCTGTGACATTCTTGACTGCCTAGACCTCAGATTTCTCTCTTCTAGTCTCAGTCCTCCTTGTCACCGACCATAACCGTTCTCCTCGGCATAAGTTCTTCCTAACTTGACCAATATTAGTCCACACATACAAACCACACTCTTAACCATCAATAAACACAAACCAAATCATCCATGACCTCAATACCAGACTTCGACCACGCAGAAGGACTAGTCAGACCACCATGACTAGGCTGGTTAGACCGCTGGCCCAATAAGCACGAGTACTCGAGGTATTCGAATATTATAAGAATTAAAGCACTTGAAGCCTACGAGTACAGACCGTGAAGCCTACGACAACCAACCGCAAAGCCCACAACTACCAATCATAAAGTCTTCGGCAACCAATCGCGAAGCCTATGATTACGATAACAGATCACGAAGTCTACAACTATCGATAACCAAGTACCGACTAGGTACTGTAGCACCAACTATCGAGTATTGACTAGGTATTGTAGCGCTCGACTATCAGCAAAGCACTATAGCTATGAACATTGAAAAGTACTGTAGCTTTGACCACCAACCAGCTACTATAGCAGACGAGCTTACGACCTTCGACTAGTTTACTGTATCTAAGACCGGTTCACTGTTGCTTATGATCGGTTGACTGTTGTTTACGACTGTTTTGCTATAGCTTACCAATATCTAACAGGTATGGTCATTCTGCCGTGGTCATTCAGCCGTGATCGTTCTGTTGTGCTCGACCTGACGTGCTCGATTTGCTGTGGTCGATTTGCCATAGTCAATATGTTGTGGTTGATTTGCCATGGTCAACATGTCATGGTTGATATGCCGTGGTCGATGCCTACCGTTCGGACCTACCGATCGGATCACTCATCACAAAGCCAATCGGACTTCCGTCCGTGGTCGAAGCCTACCGATCGCCAACCGTGGTCGACCAAAACTTTCAGAAACACAAGTTTCAATGAAACCCAAAAGTTAATTATTCATCATTAGTGTATTCACGACCTCCATATGGTCTAACAATCTCCCCCTTAATGAATACATTGACAACACCTCAAAATCTCTCGAACGAGTTGACTTTTCAAAGAAAAGCAAAATCTGCGAAAAGAAAGTTCAAAGCTACAGAGGAAAGAATTTTGGCAAACCATAACAGTAAGCACTCGACAAAGGTAAAAACTCATAAAAACTCCCTCTTAACATAAGAGAGCAATTTTTCCCACGCTTTTAAGTTAGGTTCCTTACCCTTCCACAACTAATGTGGAACTATTCCAACAATCTCCCCCTTCACACATTGGTGTCCCTCAGCACTTCACCGCCCCTTCGTCGTACACTGACGTTCCCTCAGGGTCCCTTCACTGTATACCGACAGTCCCTTGGGGTCACGGTCCATCAGGCATTCACACACTAGTGTCCATTGGGATAGAAATATTAGAACCGTACTCTGATACAACTTGTAGTATTGATTATTGCAATCAGAGGGGGTGAATGATTGCCTCTGCTTTTTGAATCTCTCAGTGCTCGTTGAAGGTTTCGACCGCCCGGTGTTCGACTGCTCATTCTACCCCTTTGTACATAGTCGTAATCTTCCTTCGCTCAAATGCTTCAACACCGGTGCTATTGGCGACGATCAAGTAGAAGACTCAGCGCGTGATCTAGTCGACGAAGGAACGTTATGCGTCACGCGCGACGTGCTCATAACGAGAACGAGTCAAGGACGACACCCGAAAAACAACATCGCCGGTGCTAACGAACTTTTCAAAAATAGATCGCATCTTTTATTTTTAAGACATGTTCTGTGGCTACAAAGTGCCCTCCCAAGTTTTATCTCTAAAGCTGTCTCAAATACTTACGTTAACCCTTAGCCTCTCCCTTCTTTTATAGGCTAACGCTTCGAACCGTGTCCTCGTCAAATACGGTCACCAAACTCTATCCGTTCTGAAAACCAAGGGGTCCAAACCCTTCCAAACACAGGTTTTTCATAATCTGTAAGCCTTCCCAGTTATGGACT